>CM069444.1:3027126-3727465 GCA_035610835.1 Ophiura sarsii
TTATCATTACATAGCAGCAGTGCTATTATCTGAGGATAGTAGTCTCTGAAAACCATGTATCTAGTATGATGCTATCTACTGAAGATAGCTATCTTAAGAGAACTATGTAGCATCAATGCTATTTACTGAAGTTAGCAGTCAGCAAAAACTACATATCATTGATACTATTTAATGAAGATAGTAGTCTGTGAGCACCATGTAGTATTGATGCTATCTACTGAAGATAGCTATCTTAAGAGAACTATGTAGCATCAATGTTATCTACTGAAGTTAGCAGTCAGCAAAACTACATAGCATTGATACTATTTAATGAAGATAGTGGTCTGTGAGCACCATGTAGTTTTGATGCTATCTACTGAAGATAGCTATCTTAAGAGAACTATGTAGCATCAATGCTATTTACTGAAGTTAGCAGTCAGCAAAAACTACATAGCATTGATACTATTTAATGAAGATAGTAGTCTGTGAGCACCATGTAGTTTTGATGCTATCTACTGAAGATAGCTATCTTAAGAGAACTATAATGTAGCATTAATGCTATCTACTGAAGTTAGCAGTCAGCAAAAACTACATATCATTGATACTATTTAATGAAGATAGTAGTCTGTGAGCACCATGTAGTTTTGATGCTATCTACTGAAGATAGCTATCTTAAGAGAACTATGTAGCATCAATGTTATCTACTGAAGTTAGCAGTCAGCAAAAACTACATAGCATTGATACTATTTATGAAGATAGTAGTCTGTGAGCACCATGTAGTTTGATGCTATCTACGTGAAGATAGCTATCTTAAGAGAACTATGTAGCATCAATGTTATCTACTGAAGTTAGCAGTCAGCAAAAACTACATAGCATTGATATTATTTAATGAAGATAGTAGTCCTGTGAGCACCATGTAGTTTGATGCTATCTACTGAAGATAGCTATCTTAAGAGAACTATGTAGCATCAATGTTATCTACTGAAGTTAGCAGTCAGCAAAAACTACATATCATTGATACTATTTAATGAAGATAGTAGTCTGTGAGCACCATGTAGTTTTGATGCTATCTACTGAAGATAGCTATCTTAAGAGAACTATGTAGCATCAATGTTATCTAACTGAGTTAGCAGTCAGCAAAAACTACATAGCATTGATATTATTTAATGAAGAAGTAGTCTGTGAGCACCATGTAGTATTGATGCTATCTACTGAAGATAGCTATCTTAAGAGAACTATGTAGCATCAATGTTATCTACTGAAGTTAGCAGTCAGTGAGAACTACATACCATTGATACTATTTAATGAAGATAGTAGTTTGTGAGCACCATGTAGTATTGATGCTATCTACTGAAGAAAGCTATCTTAAGAGAACTATGTAGCATCAATGTATCTACTGAAGTTAGCAGTCAGTGAGAACTACATACCATTGATACTATTTAATGAAGATAGTAGTTTGTGAGCACCATGTAGTATTGATGCTATCTACTGAGATAGCTATCTTAAGAGAACTATGTAGCATCAATGTTATCTACTGAGTTAGCAGTCAGTGAGAACTACATACCATTGATACTATTTAATGAAGATAGTAGTTTGTGAGCACCATGTAGTATTGATGCTATCTACTGAAGATAGCTATCTTAAGAGAACTATAATGTAGCATTAATGCCTATCTACTGAAGTAAGCAGTCAGCAAAAACTACATATCATTGATACTATTTAATGAAGATAGTAGTCTGTGAGCACCATATAGATGCTATCTACTGAAGATAGCTATCTTAAGAGAAACTATGTAGAATCAATGTTATATACTGAAGTTAGTAGTCAGCAAAAACTACATAGCATTGATACTA
Source organism: Ophiura sarsii (assembly GCA_035610835.1). NCBI lineage: Eukaryota > Metazoa > Echinodermata > Ophiuroidea > Amphilepidida > Ophiuridae > Ophiura > Ophiura sarsii. Next base: position 3,028,959 of record CM069444.1, read on the forward strand.
TTTAATGAAGATAGTAGTCTGTGAGCACCATGTAGTTTTGATGCTATCTACTGAAGATAGCTATCTTAAGAGAACTATGTATCATCAATGTTATCTACTGAAGTTAGCAGTCAGCAAAAACTACATAGCATTGATACTATTTAATGAAGATAGTAGTCTGTGAGCACCATGAAGTATTGATGCTATCTACTGAAGATAGCTATCTTAAGAGAACTATGTAGCATCAATGTTATCTCTACTGAAGTTAGCAGTCAGCAAAAACTACATAGCATTGATACTATTTAATGAAGATAGTAGTCTGTGAGCACCATGTAGTTTGATGCTATCTACTGAAGATAGCTATCTTAAGAGAACTATGTAGCATCAATGTTATCTACTGAAGTTAGCAGTCAGCAAAACTACATAGCATTGATATTATTTAATGAAGATAGTAGTCTGTGAGCACCATGTAGTTTTGATGCTATCTACTGAAGATAGCTATCTTAAGAGAACTATGTAGCATCATATGCTTTTACTGAAGTTAGCAGTCAGCAAAAACTACATATCATTGATACTATTTAATGAAGATAGTAGTCTGTGAGCACCATGTAGTATTGATGCTATCTACTGAAGATAGCTATCTTAAGAGAACTATGTAGCATCAATGTTATCTACTGAAGTTAGCAGTCAGCAAAAAACTACATAGCATTGATATTATTTAATGAAGATAGTAGTTTGTGAGCACCATGTAGTATTGATGCTATCTACTGAAGATAGCTATCTTAAGAGAACTATGTAGCATCAATGTTATCTACTGAAGTTAGCAGTCAGCAAAAACTACATAGCATTGATACATTTAATGAAGATAGTGGTCTGTGAGCACCATGTAGTTTTGATGCTATCTACTGAAGATAGCTATCTTAAGAGAACTAGTAGCATCAATGCTATTTACTGAAGTTAGCAGTCAGCAAAAACTACATAGCATTGATACTATTTATGAAGATAGTAGTCTGTGAGCACCATGTAGTTTTGATGCTATCTACTGAAGATAGCTATCTTAAGAGAACTATGTATATAGCATCAATTCTATCTACTGAAGTTAGCAGTCAGCAAAAAACTGCATATCATTGATACTATTTAATGTAGATAGTAGTCTGTGAGCACCATGTAGTATTGATGCTATCTACTGAAGATAGCTATCTTAAAAGAACTATGAAGCATCAATGTTATCTACTGAAGTTAGCAGTCAGCAAAAACTACATAGCATTGATACTATTTAATGAAGATAGTAGTCTGTGAGCACCATGTAGTTTTGATGCTATCTACTGAAGATAGCTATCTTAAGAGAACTATGTAGCATCAATGCTATTTACTGAAGTTAGCAGTCAGCAAAAACTACATAGCATTGATACTATTTAATGAAGATAGTAGTCTGTGAGCACCATGTAGTTTTGATGCTATCTACTGAAGATAGCTATCTTAAGAGAACTATAATGTAGCATTAATGCTATCTACTGAAGTAAGCAGTCAGCAAAAACTGCATATCATTGATACTATTTAATGAAGATAGTAGTCTGTGAGCACCATGAAGTATTGATGCTATCTACTGAAGATAGCTATCTTAAGAGAACTATGTAGCATCAATGCTATCTACTGAAGTAAGCAGTCAGCAAAAACTACATATCATTGATACTATTTAATGAAGATAGTAGTCTGTGAGCACCATGAAGTATTGATGCTATCTACTGAAGATAGCTATCTTAAGAGAACTATGTAGCATCAATGTTATCTACTGAAGTTAGCAGTCAGCAAAAACTACATAGCATTGATACTATTTAATGAAGATAGTAGTCTGTGAGCACCATGTAGTTTTGATGCTATCTACTGAAGATAGCTATCTTAAGAGAACTATGTAGCATCAATGCTATTTACTGAAGTTAGCAGTCAGCAAAAACTACATAGCATTGATACTATTTAATGAAGATAGTAGTCTGTGAGCACCATGTAGTTTTGATGCTATCTACTGAAGAAAGCTATCTTAAGAGAACTATGTATATAGCATCAATTCTATCTACTGAAGTTAGCAGTCAGCAAAAACTGCATATCATTGATACTATTTAATGAAGATAGTAGTCTGTGAGCACCATGTAGTATTGATGCTATCTACTGAAGATAGCTATCTTAAAAGAACTATGAAGCATCAATGTTATCTACTGAAGTTAGCAGTCAGCAAAAACTACATAGCATTGATACTATTTAATGAAGATAGTAGTCTGTGAGCACCATGTAGTTTTGATGCTATCTACTGAAGATAGCTATCTTAAGAGAACTATGTAGCATCAATGCTATTTACTGAAGTTAGCAGTCAGCAAAAACTACATAGCATTGATACTATTTAATGAAGATAGTAGTCTGTGAGCACCATGTAGTTTTGATGCTATCTACTGAAGATAGCTATCTTAAGAGAACTATAATGTAGCATTAATGCTATCTACTGAAGTAAGCAGTCAGCAAAAACTGCATATCATTGATACTATTTAATGAAGATAGTAGTCTGTGAGCACCATGAAGTATTGATGCTATCTACTGAAGATAGCTATCTTAAGAGAACTATGTAGCATCAATGCTATCTACTGAAGTAAGCAGTCAGCAAAAACTACATATCATTGATACTATTTAATGAAGATAGTAGTCTGTGAGCACCATGAAGTATTGATGCTATCTACTGAAGATAGCTATCTTAAGAGAACTATGTAGCATCAATGTTATCTACTGAAGTTAGCAGTCAGCAAAAACTACATAGCATTGATACTATTTAATGAAGATAGTAGTCTGTGAGCACCATGTAGTTTTGATGCTATCTACTGAAGATAGCTATCTTAAGAGAACTATGTAGCATCAATGTTATCTACTGAAGTTAGCAGTCAGCAAAAACTACATAGCATTGATATTATTTAATGAAGATAGTAGTCTGTGAGCACCATGTAGTTTTGATGCTATCTACTGAAGATAGCTATCTTAAGAGAACTATGTAGCATCAATGTTATCTACTGAAGTTAGCAGTCAGCAAAAACTACATAGCATTGATATTATTTAATGAAGATAGTAGTCTGTGAGCACCATGTAGTATTGATGCTATCTACTGAAGATAGCTATCTTAAGAGAACTATGTAGCATCAATGTTATCTACTGAAGTTAGCAGTCAGTGAGAACTACATACCATTGATACTATTTAATGAAGATAGTAGTTTGTGAGCACCATGTAGTATTGATGCTATCTACTGAAGATAGCTATCTTAAGAGAACTATAATGTAGCATTAATGCTATCTACTGAAGTAAGCAGTCAGCAAAAACTACATATCATTGATACTATTTAATGAAGATAGTAGTCTGTGAGCACCATATGGGGGCACACCACTAAATACGTCTCCCATTGAAATACACGCGTTTCGGCCCTTTTTCAAGACCGTATTTTTACCCCACGTAACAATGATGGAAGTTTTTATTTCGCATGAATGTATTAGATATGTGTTGAATTTTATTTTAAACTTGATTTTTCTTGACCCATCTAGATGAAATTTTTCGCTACGGGCACCTAAACAGCGCCCTCACCATTTTAAACCGATATTTTCGCTTCCTCACCGGTTCCGGCAACGATATCCTTCCGCAGCCTAGGCTCCCGTGCGTATTCGATTCCGACGATTTTTGACCACATTAGCAATGCTGAGGTTCTATTCTATCTTTTTCATAAAAAATAAGCAAGATTTACTTCTATTTGCTTCCCCTGGGACGATGATCAAATTGATGTAGGTACTATTTCTCCGAACCATACACCAAACGCGGAAGGATTTAGTGTAGTGCCCCCTTAGAAGCAAAACTTTTTTTGAGTTTTCATTCTTTTTTCTACATATTTCGAAAGAACAAGTATTTCTAAGATAAATTGCCAAAGCATACCTCTGGGCGATCTGTGGTTCTCAAATAAGAGCATTTTTCTGAAAAATGATGATGTCCCAAATGTTCATAAATCGTGTATAAATGCAAGAAATCACCCAGTCCGGCACCATCTGGTCCGGCACCATCTGGGCTGACATCGATTTTGGCGAACTATTAGTGTATGCATTATCAATTGTTTCGTGAATAATGTAATACGAACTAACTTAACATTTAATAAACATTTGATTATAATATTACATACAGACAAAGTCCGACACAAATTCACTATTCTCTAGTTTTCAGTAATGGTAGCTCTAGAAGAGCTGTTTGGGTTTAAAAGGGTCTGTTTGAGAGATATTTCATGTGATCTTTCAATTCATGTGGTGATACATGGAGGTGAACACACGCTGTAATTCTTCAAACCGTGGCATGTGATTCTCCTCTTGTTATCTGTCGAAGATTCTAACACCAAGTGGTCGCCTAGTTCTGCGCACGTCCGCTTGACACACTCTATGGGACCCCCCCCCCCCCCCCCCCCCCCCGGCATGGCGTTTCTCCCATGCATGTCAGGTCAGGTATGCGGTTCTGTAAGATGTACACGGCTCTTGGAAGCGTGGTGATTACCTCCCTGTGTCCAGGATACCGCAGGTGACACCGGTGGTAACCATATCCTTGTTCCTACAATACACCCAATACGAACCAACTTCAATTTCTAAAACATTTCTGGTTAGGTATGCTGTAGTTTTGACAGTATCTACTGCTCATCCGTCAAGCTATCACCGCTAACCATAGAGTACAATGCCCCTTTTGATGATTCGTCAAAAGTTTAGTGGCCAAGGCTAGCATGATTGTGTTTAGATTTGATTTAAAATAATGTATTGTACTTTTATCCTAATGGTAGTAATCTTAAGAAACTTTATTGACAAATAAAACTGCGAAAATAGAGTGAAAATGAGAGTTTTTCAAGTAAAAGGTACCATAATAGGCCAAAAACAACACGTCTTCGAAGGGGGCACACCACTAAATACGTCTCCCATTGAAATACACGCGTTTCGGCCCTTTTTCAAGACCGTATTTTTACCCCACGTAACAATGATGGAAGTTTTTATTTCGCATGAATGTATTAGATATGTGTTGAATTTTATTTTAAACTTGATTTTTCTTGACCCATCTAGATGAAATTTTTCGCTACGGGCACCTAAACAGCGCCCTCACCATTTTAAACCGATATTTTCGCTTCCTCACCGGTTCCGGCAACGATATCCTTCCGCAGCCTAGGCTCCCGTGCGTATTCGATTCCGACGATTTTTGACCACATTAGCAATGCTGAGGTTCTATTCTATCTTTTTCATAAAAAATAAGCAAGATTTACTTCTATTTGCTTCCCCTGGGACGATGATCAAATTGATGTAGGTACTATTTCTCCGAACCATACACCAAACGCGGAAGGATTTAGTGTAGTGCCCCCATATTGATGCTATCTACTGAAGATAGCTATCTTAAGAGAACTATGTAGAATCAATGTTATATACTGAAGTTAGTAGTCAGCAAAAACTACATAGCATTGATACTATTTAATGAAGATAGTAGTCTGTGAGCACCATGTAGTTTTGATGCTATCTACTGAAGATAGCTATCTTAAGAGAACTATGTATCATCAATGTTATCTACTGAAGTTAGCAGTCAGCAAAAACTACATAGCATTGATACTATTTAATGAAGATAGTAGTCTGTGAGCACCATGTAGTATTGATGCTATCTACTGAAGATAGCTATCTTAAGAGAACTATGTAGCATCAATGCTATCTACTGAAGTTAGCAGTCAGCAAAAACTACATAGCATCGGTGCTATCTACTGAAGATAGCAGTCTGTAAGCATAATGCTATCTACTTAAGTCAGCAGTCATCTTAAGAGAACTATTATAATGTATCATCATGCTTTCTTTCTTCATCATGCTCGCATATCCTGTATTTGGCCTTGTCTCTTGTTGTTTGCCATGTTCCTGCCCAGTAAGTTGGCTATTTGTGTATTGAATTGTTTTATATGTATTCCTTGCTTTCCTGTACAATGTAATTCGGCCTTCAGGTCGCGATTTTGTGCCAATAAAATCATATCATATCATATATCACCGGTGCAGGCATACTGAAGATAGTAGTGTAGGTACTCTGTATAGTATTGCTGCTATATGAGTACTTAGAAGCATGTGCTATCTACTGAAGATAACAGTATGAGAGAACCACACAGCATGTCGAGGGTTGAGCGCCAGAAGGCCGTAACTCAATTTGTGGCAAATTTATATTTTGGTACAAAAATAATCCATATAACCTAGATTTTCAGAACCATAAAGAGACTCTTAATTTGACTAAAATTAGAGTTATAAGTTGGGTGCTACAGTGTATTGTAATGAGTCCCAAATATTTGAAAGTCAATTATCTCAAAATAGCATTTCTTGAGTTACGGCCTTCTGGCGCTCAACCCTCGATGTGCTCTACATACTATACTATATCTGAATAGTAAATAAAAGTTCTACATACTAAGCTAACAACTACACACCTATGTTTTGTTTCTCAAAAAATAAGAAAAATCAATGCACTTGCTCAAATGTTGATATGCTCCCAATAGCGTGCCAATATTCACACACATCAACATCAGCGCATGTGCATTGATTTGTATCATTTCTCTGGAAATAATGCATAGGCATTTGTGACCCAACGCGCTGACATGAGGCACAGTAAGGGAAATATGAAAATAGAGTTATTTATATCATGATAATATGTAAAGGTTAAGGGACATTTTGATACCAAAGTCAATGTTATATCACATTCCTAACCAAAGTTACGGATTAAAATCACCATGTCTCAACCAAAACATCAAATACGAATTGTCAAGTTATGGACATTTTTTGTTTTGTTAACAAATCGATGCAGTAAATGAAAATGATATACCTCAAAATATAGTTTATCTCTTTATTTTCATGAATTTTGATTCTTTTGTTGGATACAAGATGTATGAAATATCAGAAATTAGACTTTTTATGAATTTGACTTATAATGACCTTGTCCCACGTTTTTGCTGTGCTATTTGCAGTTTGTGAGAATGATGTATGTAGCATCACTGTTATCAACAGTCTGTAGATGGCAGTACGAGTAGCATTATGTGAATATGCTATGCTACATAGCAAAAGTGTTATTTTCTTAAGACAGCAGCATTTGTTAATACTTATATAATATTGCTGCTATCTCCTGAAGAAAGCTGGTACAAGAGTACTATGAAGCATTGGTTCTTCCTACCCTCTCACAGATTCACAATTAAGTTTTGAGTTAGTGAGTGAGTGAGTGAGTGAGTGAGTGGGGGAGTGGGGGAGTGGGGGAGTGAGTGAGTGGGGGAGTGAGTGAGTGGGGGGGGGGGGTGAGTGAGTGAGTGGGGGAGTGAGTGAGTGGGGGAGTGGGGGAGTGGGGGAGTGAGTGAGTAGGGGAGTGAGTGAGTGGGGGGGGGTGAGAGAGTGAGTGAGTGAGTGAGTGAGTGAGTTAGTGAGTTAGTGAGTTAAACTAATAAAAAGTGATTTTATAAACCTGCTTTGATGGGAATATCATTTGACTTTTCAATTAGGAACTTGATCTTACTTGATCATAAAATCAGTGACAACAAACTTGTTTTAAGCCAATTAACCAGTGATGATATGATATGACTTGACTTTATCAAGGTTTGATTACAACCACAGATATTGTTTTGACTATCTATCTGTGTTACAATCCAGAGAAGGGGAATTTGTGTGGGAATGAACACCTAATACATTGAATATGAATCCAAACATATATCGAGGGTTGAGCGCCAGAAGGCCGTAACTCAACTTTGGGGCAAATTGATATTTAGTACAAAAATAATCCATATAACCTAGATTTTCAGAACCGTAACGAGATAACTCATAAACACTCTGAATTTGACTAAAATTAGAGTTATAAGTTGGGTGCTACAGTGTATTGTAATGAGTCCCAAATATTTGAAAGTCGATTATCTAAAAATAGCATTTCTTGAGTTACGGCTTTCTGGCACTCAACCCTCGATATACAACACAATTGTTGGGTTTTGTTATAGAGAAAATTGAATTTGTAGTATACCTGAATTTAAAAAAACACCACAATGGCCGCTTTGGTAAAAAATCATGAAAACATCCACTAAATTGGCAAAATATGGGTTTAAACAGCTTGAGGGAACTGATCAAACTAAATAGAAGTATAATTTATCCTTCCAACTTCCCATCAATCACAGGGGGAAAATACCTTCAAGCTGCCCCCAAATGACAAACGTGACCAACATTGCCAACAAATTGTGCAATGTTCCCTACATTGTCCAAAGCTGCACTAAGTAATAAAGTTGCAAAAAATGCACAACATTTTGGGGCACCTTTTGGCATATACTAGTATCCTAGTGCTGATATGGTCTCCTTATTGGTATCTGTCATCCATATAAACTGTAATTATGATGTGTATCTTGCATACATTTGTTTTTGGTCTGTATTAAAGGTTTAGCATTTTATATTTGCACTCTTGTTTTGGTTTGTTTTACAACATACTGATAAGTTAAATGACTATAGTTTAATCAGTTCCAAATTTGTGAACATTTGTGAGGCTAATATTTATTCACAGGCCCAAATGGAATACCTACTTACCCACTGCTCAGTGATACCTGCTTATGATGCCCAAATGCACACTTGCACCAATAAATATGCGCAACAACATGGATTCTTTGTGCGCACTGACAAATACAAGCCTCTTATTCTCCCCAATTTGGAACTGATAATACTTTAGCTCAGAACGACACCTTTTACAATGGAGACACTACATGTAACAACGACATTAGTTTTGTGAATATTGCTATATATATGGTTACAATATAATGTAAACTGAATTGTCAGATATATTTAAGTTTACAAAAACAGATTTTTCAGAAACCTTTCCAAACTTTCACGGTCTATTTCTAGGATTACTGTACCAATACTAGGCATGGTTGTACTTATTTTAATGCATTTCTCATTGCGATTCCAAATATGGTGATGGAATTCAATAATTGTGACATTTTTGAAACATTTTGTGACATTTTGGAATGTCGTCTGCAGACGCCTGCCGCGTAGAAAGTGTAAAAGTAATAGTTCTCAATGCAATTATATGATTACTATTGTTGCTCAGAATATCACACCTTTAAAGGAATGGTCCCGCAAGCACAACATTGAGCATTATTTGTTAGAAACATAATTATCGAGCCGAAGTTACGTAATTATATAGAACAAAACACCGTACTAGTCACAAAAATGAATAAAAACTGCCATCACTCAACATGCACTTTTTAAAATTCGCGGCGATTGAAAGTCCGGTGTCGATGACGTCATGGGTATCGGTGCTCAAATTTGCGCATGTGTATTGTACAACTATGACATCATTGACACTGGGACTTTTGATCGCCGCGAATTTTAAAAAGGGCATGTTGAGAGATTGCGGTTTTTATTTGTTTTTGTCATAAGTGTGGTGTTTTCTTCTATATCATTACAAAAGTTGGGCTCGATAGTTATATTTCTAACATATAATGCACACTTTTATGCTTGCGGGACACCTCCTTTAACAATATATATAAAACACAGATAACATCATTAGTTTTGTGAATATTGCTATTAGAAAGCAATAATTTATTGCAGTTTACAATAAAATGTAAATTGAATTGTCGGATACATATTTAAATGACATAGCAAAGAAATGACATGTACATTACAATATCATGAATACATTGGGACTAGCTATTTACATAGCAATAACACTGATGATACCAATATATTGTTATTGAATTGCTGTCTCTGGTAGGTTTAAAAAAGTGAAATGTATTTGTTGTTGAAGACAAAAATACATGAACGGTATGATTTGATAGTAAAATGTAAATTGAGTTGTAGGCATGAATAAAATCAGAAAATAAATACATAATATAATTATTATAAAATAAATCAATTGGAAGGAGCTGTTTTTGAAAAAGCAATAGTTTGAAAATTAAAATGTATTTTGCTATTGGAAACAAAAATATGTGACAAAAGAATATCAATTCTGAGTTGTCAGATATTGTTTTAACATCATAAAGCAAACAAGCGCCATGGTAATTACGATATAAATAAATTGGAAGGAGATTTTTTTGAGAAGCAGTTATAGCATTTATGATATCAATATATTGTTATCTAAAATTCTAAATATTGCTGTCTTTAGTAGATAGCGAATGAATACATGATTGTTATGACGATCACAGGTTATGATCACGTTTGATGGATCCTTCAAATAAATGATCATTATGTTGATTAAGTGGCTAAAAGGTCATGATCGACATTTTGGATCCATTAAATCTGTGATCAGTATAATGATCAAATAGATGACAGTTAATTATTAACTTGTTTAGATCCATTACATCTATGATCATAATGTGGAATGATGATAACAGACGACTGGTTGTGATCGACGTTTGGATCCATCAGCATACTTGATCATTACGAGGATAATTAGCTAGCTAGATGAAACATAATGGTTGACTTTTCTGGATCCATTACATACATGATCATTTTGTAGATAAAAAGATGAAAGCTAAGCTACATGTATGATCGACTTTGCTAAATTCATCAGATACATGATCATTATAACCATAAATAGGATGACTGACTGTGATCGACTATTCCTATTACATGGTGTTATACAATTAAGGCAACATAATTTGATAATGGTCTCCGCTTCCTTGGCTCATCATACCTATTTGAAATGACATGTATAATGGCTAATAGTGTTTTAAAATAATTGTCCAAAAGTGTCCTAAAATGTTAATATTGAAATAATTTTCAGGTAAATTGTGTCAAAAGATTAACTGTGCTATAGACAAGAAAGAGTCTATGAAGTTTTTATATTCATGATAAAATCAAAAAGAAATATGCTATTTTGTATAAAAAAAGATGCAGCCTCATAACCAAAAGTTAGTTGATGAAATTTAGGTGTTCAATGCGAAATAAATTGAGAAAAAAAGGATTTTAATATTGATAATTTTCCAAATAGTTTATATTTCAAAAAAGCTGCAGTCAAAAAATGTTGTTGTTTTTATAATCCAAAAAACCCAGGTCACTTTACATAATTAGCTTAAGGAAGCGAAGACAATTTACTCCTACACATGATCATACATACTGGACACTACTTTCCAGTATTTTTAATATGATTAAAACTGTAGCAAGCATGATAGGAGGCAAGGCTGCAAACCGGTATATAATTCATGTATATAGCAGTGAATGCAAGGATCAATCATGGCCAACTGTGATTCAATAACATGGGCGATAAATGTGTTTGAAAGCAAGAGAACTTTTTGAGATCATCATGGCAAATTTGAAAAACTTAGTCTTTGTTATCGCAGGTGCGATATGATTAGCGGGTGATGCTAATTGCCTGTCAAGACCAGAGGAATGAATAACTATTCGGCCAATGAAGATTGATCTCTTGGAGTTAGTGTATATACATTCTATCACTAAATGTTATTGCTAATGTGACACTTCAGCCATGATAATGGTGGCACAGATTGTAGTCCTCAAAATGAATATATACCGGCCTGTTGTGGGACAGTAGACAGATCTGAAATACATTTAATTGGTAAAAAAGAAGAACAACAAAAAAAGAACAAGAAAGAAAAAAGAAGAAGAAAAGTGAACCCTTATATATTATACATATCCCCAACATGAATGGGTCACTGAGCCCATAGATGACGTTAAAACCTATAACAGGTCTACATTATACCCTCAACATATTAAGTGTCTAGTAGTGTCGGTGTATCCGTGTACCCATAAATAGTGTTACTGTTAGTAGAGTGGAGTAGTGCCTCAGAGATCTGAACTGGGACCAATGTTTGCCTTTTTCCAGTGTTTGAACGCAATATCATGATTGGTGAATGCCTCAAGAATATGGTTTGGGACCAGTATTTGCCTGTTACCGTAACTATACAATCATGGTTGATGTTACCAATGCCTCAGGGATCTGTTTTGGGACCAGAATTTGCCTGCACAATCATGATTGGTGTTACCGATGCCTTAATGATCTGTTTTGGTACCAGAACTTGCCTGTTAATGTAACTGTACAATCATGGTTGATGTTACCATTACCTTAATGATCCGTTTTGGTACCAGAATTTGGCTGTTAAACGTAATTGTACAAACATGGTTGATGTTACCAATGCCTCAAGGATCTGTATTGGGACCAGTATTTGCCTGTTAACGTAACTGTACAAATGGTTGATGTTACCAATGCCTCAGAGATCTGTTTTGGGACCAGAATTTGCCTGTTAAGGGAGTGTTCATAAATACTTTGGTGGGGGTGGTTGGAAACAATTGAGCCATGGACATCTTTTTTTTTTGGACCCCCCCCCCCCCCCAAATAGGGTGGGTTTTTTTCTTGACCCCCCCCCCCCCCCCCCCTTTCAAGAACCTTTTTTGTTTGTTCATATAGTTGATGTTACCAATGCCTTCAGGATCTGTTTTGGGACCAGAATTTGCCTGTTAACATAACTATACACTCATGGTTGATGTTACCAATACCTAATAAGGACCTGTATTAGGACCAGTATTTGCCTGTTAACATAACTGTACAAATGGTTGATGTTACCAATGCCTCAGGGATCTGTATTAGGACCAGTATTTGCCTGTTAACGTAACTGTACAATCATGGTTGATGTTACCAATGCCTCAAGGATCTGTATTAGGACCAGTGTTTGTCTGTTAACGTAATTATACAATAATGGTTGATGTTACCAATGCCTTAGGGATCTGTATTGGGACCAGTATTTGCCTGTTAACGTAACTGTACAATCATGGTTGATGTTACCAATGCCTCAGGGATCTGTATTGGGACCAGAATTTGCCTGTTAACATAACTATACACTCATGGTTGATGTTACCAATACCTAATAAGGACCTGTATTAGGACCAGTATTTGCCTGTTAACATAACTGTACAAATGGTTGATGTTACCAATGCCTCAGGGATCTGTATTAGGACCAGTATTTGCCTGTTAACATAACTGTACAATCATGGCTGATGTTACCAATGCCTCAGGGATCTGTTTTGGGACCAGTATTTGCCTGTTAACGTAACTATACACTCATGGTTGATGTTACCAATACCTAATAAGGACCTGTATTAGGACCAGTATTTGCCTGTTAACATAACTGTACAAATGGTTGATGTTACCAATGCCTCAGGGATCTGTATTAGGACCAGTATTTGCCTGTTAACATAACTGTACAATCATGGCTGATGTTACCAATGCCTCAGGGATCTGTTTTGGGACCAGTATTTGCCTGTTAACGTAACTATACACTCATGGTTGATGTTACCAATACCTAATAAGGACCTGTATTAGGACCAGTATTTGCCTGTTAACATAACTGTACAATCATGGTTGATGTTACCAATGCCTTAGGGATCTGTATTAGGACCAGTATTTGCCTGTTAACGTAACTGTACAATCATGATTGATGTTACCAATGCCACAAAGATCTGTATTGGGACCAGTATTTGCCTGTTAACGTAACTGTACAATCATGGTTGATGTTACCAATGCCTTAGGGATCTGTATTAGGACCAGTATTTGCCTGTTAACGTAACTGTACAATCATGATTGATGTTACCAATGCCACAAAGATCTGTATTGGGACCAGTATTTGCCTGTTAACGTAACTGTACAATCATGGTTCAATGTTACCAATGCCTTAAGGATCTGTTTTGGGACCAGAATTTGCCTGTTAACGTAACTGTACAATCATGGTTGATGTTACCATTGCCTTAATAATCTGTATTGGGGCCAGTGTTTGCCTGTTAACGTAACTGTACCGTCATGCTTGGTGTTACCAATGCCTCAAGGATCTGTATTGGGACCAATGTTAGCCTGTTAACTGTACATCATGATTTAATTGGGATTTGTATTGAGAGTAACATCATGGTTGATGTTATCAATGCTTTGGGGATCTGTACGGAGAGTAACATAATGCCTGTAACCTTGTCATTGTTGATAGATGGCATAGCACCTCATTTTATTGTGTTAATCATTCAATTTTCCATTCTATACAATTCAACCAGCTTCAGTTCATGTGTCTTTAGTTGATAAGGTCTATCGCAAATAGGTAAAATAATAATCAATTGATTATTGGTAAAAATCAATTGATTATTGGTAAAAATCAATTGATTATTGGTAAAAATCAATTGATTATTGGTAAAAATCAATTGATTATTGGTAAAAATCAATTGATTATTGGTAAAAATCAATTGATTATTGGTAAAAATCAATTGATTATTGGTAAAAATCAATTGATTATTGGTAAAAATCAATTGATTATTGGTAAAAATCAATTGATTATTGGTAAAAATCAATTGATTATTGGTAAAAATCAATTGATTATTGGTAAAAATCAATTGATTATTGGTAAAAATCAATTGATTATTGGTAAAAATCAATTGAATATTGGTAAAAATCAATTGATTATTGGTAAAAATCAATTGATTATTGGTAAAAATCAATTGATTATTGGTAAAAATCAATTGATTATTGGTAAAAAAATCAATTGATTATTGGTAAAAAAATCAATTGATTATTGGTAAAAATCAATTGATTATTGGTAAAAATCAATTGATTATTGGTTCTATTGCATTGTGGGATTGAAAAGTGACAAAATGTGCCCACTTTTCTATCCCAAAATGCATCAGAAAAGGATAATCAATTAGTTTTTACCTATTTGCGATAAGGTCTATGGGAAAGATACATCAGGCATGAGAATGAACAACATTTTGAAAAATGTGCGTGAATTCGGGCTAAAAAGACCAACAACAGGCTGAAATTAAAAGAAAGTGCAGAAATGTTGACCAAAAAAAGAGAGTAATTCCTATTAAAAAAGGAATTCTCACACCTGATACAGTTTGATAATGAAATTGAAATAGAGAAAGAGAGAACAAATTGAATGTATTTAAATTAATGGGGATTTTTTAAACACCCTAAAATAAATGAAAAATAGCTTTAATGTTATTATATAAAATATGCACAACCAATGCAACTTCCCCACATTCAAAGTACTTGGAATTTGGATTCATTTTGTAAAGACATCTAAAAGAAAAAATAAACAAATTAGCAAACAGACAAACAAACAAACAAACAAACAAATAAACAAGCAAATGGGAAATACTGAAAGACCCCATAAGAACAAACAGACAAAGATCAAAGAAACAAAGAAACAAACAAATTGGAAATACTCTAAAAAACATAAGAACAACAGACAAAGATCAAACAAAGAGGAAAGACAGAAAAGAAAGAAAATACAGAAATAGATTAAAGACAGCTGAACAGGTAGAGGGCGCTTGTCCCCTCACTCTGGTAAAGACCACCAGGTTCTCACCAAGCTGAGTAGGCAGAGGGCGCTCGTCTCCCTCACTTTGTCATTGACAGCCTGGTATTACGGACCATGTCACCCATCTTTTTTTCCTAAGTCTCATCCCATACGTGTTACAACGCTATTCTGTTGACTGGAATTCATTTGAAGCCGGGTTTAAATTGCAAACCATCAAACTGACAGAGATATTTATCTCAATGCTGTGATATGGCGGGTGACATGGTCTAATAGATCCAGGAATACATCAAATAATGGTAGAATCTACCATTATTGTATGCAGCATGGTATCACGGACCATGTCACCCATCTTTTCTTCATTGGTCTAATCCGATGTTCTATAAACTCATTAATTACAACGATATCCAGTTGACTGAAATTCATTTGAAGCAGGGTTTAAATTGCAAACCTTCAAACTGACAGAGATATTTATCTCAATGCTGTGACATGGTGGGTGACATGGTCTAAAAGATCCAGGAATACATCAAATAATGGTTGAATCTACCATTATTGTATGCAGCCAGGTATTACGGACCATGTCACCCATCTTTTCTTCATCGGTCTCATCCTATATATACCCATACAACACTACCTAGTTGAGTGGGTTTATTTGAATAAGATATATGAAGGGTGACATGGTCTAAAAAGATACACGAATACATCAGATAATTTAGATGCAGGCCATCATTGACAAACTCATTTCCCCCTTGTCTTTGCAATCAACCATCTAATATTTGCAACACCTAATCTTACAAAAAGAAAGAAAAAACTAACCATTAAAATACACAAAGTTACACATGAAAATAAACACCAAACAAATGAAAAATAAATATCTAAACAAACAAACAGTGGAGAAGGACAAGACAATCACCAACAACAACCAAACACAAAATGTGACAAACAAACTAATACCCCAACAAACAAACAGACAGAGCAAAGAGTAAAAACCCGGGGGGGGGGGGGGGGGGGGGGGGACTCAACTTTTTTTTGGGTAAGGGTGTGCCGCCCAGGGTCTCAAAAAGGGGGGCTACAGAACTGAACTGAGTGGATTTTATGACGAAAAGTAGGGTCTTAGGAACTGATTTTTTTTTTAAAGTAGGTCTTGAGAACTGGCCTATAGTTCAATTTTGATTAGCAAGAACGCAAATTTTCAAAAAAAAATTCTTCTTCTTCTGGTTTTAGAATGCAAAATTCCGAAGAATTTGGGCTTTGGAACGCAAAATGTCAATGAAATTGGGGTCTTAAAAACTGATGCAGGCTCAAAAGGGGGTCATAAGAGCTGGCAGCAGAGGGTGAAAAAGGGGGTCTTCAGCGCGGCACATACCTATACCCTTTTCCAATGTCAGTTCCCCCCCCCCCCCCCCGGGTAAAGACAGCTAATCAGATCAGGCCTGGAAATAGCACTCGTCCACTTGCCCATAGTGGGTAACTTTTGTGTCAGGCGGGTGAAGATATATAAGTACCTGCCCCAACTGGCAGGTAAACATTTTCAAACTCACAGTGTAAGTGTGTTACACTGGCTGGTGGAATTTCTGTTGAGCAGGTATTTGTTGTGAGTTACCTGCCCGACTGGCTGGTTGAAAACAATCTGAATATCCAGCCCTGAAATTTTGGCATTCGCTATCGTCACACATACAATGACACTGTAAACAGGTTACGCCAATTTGGAGCTGACTGAACTATAATACACTGTCCATTTGTCTGATTTCTATTGGGGCAGGGTTTGTAACAGGTGGAAAGGAAGTCCATTTCTTTGCTGTAACATTGCGGGTGACATGGTCTTATTAATGCAGAGTCAATAAGATTCAGGCTGGCATGGACAAACTCATTTCCCCTGGAGGGGCACTCCTATGCCAAGGTATAGGGGTTTTTATACGGCCAAGACACTCTTTTTACACGTCATATTCAGTTCGGTAGGGTACCCTTTCACCTCTCTCTATCATTTCAACAGGGTACCCTTTCCACACCTCTCTTTAATTTGTTTCTATTTTTTTCATTTTCGTTTTTCTTTAATTGTTTTATATTCTTTATATTTTTTATTTTTTATCATTTTCTTCAATTTGTAAAAAAAAAAATCAAAAATGTTCTCCTTGATTTTTTTCTCTTTTATTTTTTGATTTTTTTAAATGATTTCTGTTGGTTTTTTCCCCATTCATATTCCCCAAATGTAACACAAAGTAATCTTTCTTCTTAAGACCTATTATTATAGGGTGCCCTTTAAATACTACTATCATTTCAATGGGGTATCCTTGTCACACCTGTTCTTCATCTTAGGCTCATGAAAGTCAATTGCGAGTTTCCCGTTACTTTTTTTTCTTCAAAGTGATGAGGCGACTTCTTCATTATTCATTATTTGATCAGATTTCATTATTGACATGTAAATGCATGTTTGATCAACCCATATTGATACGGTGCTCATTTAAATAATATAAAAACATGTTTTTAGGTGCATATGCACATGGGTGTATGATTCGGGGGAAACCCCGATGTTTTTTGCAGAAACGAATAAATGCATCAAAATAATGTTCACGGAAGATAGGTTTACGATTAAATAAGCCTTCCTTATGAGCCTAGTTCTCAAAATCTATATTTTAAGAAAGTAAAAAATGTGTTAAAATTGATAAAACTGGCAACAATTGTGTTTAAAAATAAAAAATGATTTTTTGGCAAATCTTGAAATGTTGACGCGGGTGAAAAAAAGTGATGCGGGCGGGTAACGGGAAACTCGATATCGACTTTCATGCGCCTTATAGGGTGCACTTTAAAAAGTCACATCTACTACTTTATTTATCTTTTTTATTTTCAATTTTATTTTATCTTTTTATTTTGTCTATTTTTAATAAATTTTTTAATATTTTTATTTTAATATTTTATTTTAATTTTTCATTTGTCCAATTTATAAAAAATAAAAAATAAATAATCTTTTTTAAATCTGTTTATATTTTGTTGTCTTGTCTAGGCATATCTCTCTCATTTAGGGCAATACCCTACTTAGTAAATCATAGGCCTATGATCCAGTATGTAACCTGGTCCATTATGTAACTAGGCCTATGGTGATTTTGTAACCTAGGCCTATCTCTGGACCAATATTTACTTTGTAGGCCCATGTTCCATTATGTAACCTATCACTCTAATTTAGGCCAATATTTTGCTTTTGTAAATCGTAGGCCTATCATATGGTCCATTATGTAACATAGGCTATCTCTCGATTTTAGGCCAATACCCTACTTAGTAAATCGTAGGCCTATCATGGGCCATTATGGAACCCAGGCCAATGGTGATTTTGTAACCTAGGCCAATCTCTCTAATTTAGTAGAAGCAAAAGTAAAGATGAGTTTATACGATGTATCAAAGATTTTATTATCTGACGTTTCGCCTATCCGGGCTTTGTCAAAGTAAAATTATCTACATTTTACTCAGCAATGTAACATATACCCATCTTACTTCTCTCTCTAATTTAGGCCAATACCCTACATAGTAATCGTACATAGGCCTAACTTGGACCACTACGGTATGTAACCTAGGTCCTAGGCCTATGGTTATTTTGTAACTAGGCCTAGTATAAGGTCACATATCTGTCTGCGTGACGATTTTCTTTTTTTCAATTATTTTTTAATTATTAAAAATGTTTTGTTTTTGTTTTCTTGGATTTCAGGTTTTTTTCATTATCTTTTATTAATTAAATATTCTTATTTCTATTTTTTTTTTTGTTGCTGAAATTGTTCTATTTTTTTATTATTCTAAAACATTTTTTCACTATTTTTCTCATTTTTGAGGTGTACCATAAGGTAGCAGTTCTCTAAATAGTTGTTAGGTGGCGTGTACACTGTACAGTCTACTTTTTCTGGGGTTAGTCTACCATTTTCAGATGCCACGGTTTTGAAACCTTTAGACACATGCGCATATCCGTCAGTTACAACAGCCCCGATGTTTAGAGGGGCATCCGAGTTGAGCATGATGGATTTTGCCGACTTCTCTGCCATCTCCATCTCTGCATTACCCATTGATTTATCTAATGGGTAATCCCGCACGCAGTTGGGCAATTGCCTAGTGTCATGTTCCCCCGGGGCATTACCGCAACTACATAGCTTGCTGGAAGTTGCCACATCTAGCGGGATTGTCAACCCAGTTTCGGCGCAGAAGACAGGTTGCCATGCTTGGGTTCCCGGCTGGTAAAAGCTTCTCCCTTTGGGTGGGTTATTATAGGCGGAATCCGCCATTATTACTATGAGGGGATCCTCCAACCCAGTCCTTGCATGCATTGTGTCTTTAACAAACTTACGATTGGCCCGTAATTGGTTCTGATTTACTTCAAGGAGCTGCTCCATGACCCTGTTAGTAGCTTTCTGCATAGCAGAAAGTGACCCGGGGGAAATATCACATGCCGCTAAAATGTGGCTTAATCCCTAGTTGCCAATCGCAGATTTGGAGCAGGCAACTTGCATCTGGACGCCAACCCTCTGAGGGCAAACGTTCGCGTTTTCTCACTGTTCCTTCTTGGGGAAGTACCTCCTCATAGTAACGAAGGTGTCGTGAGCTATATGGACATGTGCTGCATAGCAGCTGTCCACATAGCTGACCCGGTCCCCATTTGCGGTACGCCTAGTAGAGATCACCTTGGCATTCTGGATTAAAAGCAAGGTGATCTCTGAAGCATCGATTCCAGTTCTGCTAAGTAGAGATCACCTTGGCATTCTGGATTAGAAGCAAGGTGATCTCTGAAGCATCGATTCCAGTTCTGCTCCAATAGCAGAATGTTCACAATAAAGTTCCCTCTGAGACGAGGACTGTCTGAGATGAGGATGTGTACGAAATTGAAATCGATATAAAAGTAAAGCAAATGCCATTTTCAGCATGAGTTTAAAACAAAATTCACTTCATGTAGGCATAAAGGTAATATTTCAAAATGATCAAATATAAAATCAATTTGTAGTTCTAAGGTAGCAGTTCTCTAAATAGTTCCAGGCGAAAACTGGCAACTCTTTTTGCGCAATAGTTAAAACAGAGGCCCTATTTCGCACCATGTGACCCGGTCCCACGGGGATGACAATGCGTGAATCGTGCATGATCTCGTTCGCCACACAATTGTGAAAAATCTATCCACACTCCATGAGGTTTTTACAATCTAATTAGATAGATTGGAGTCAGAGCTAAATTTTGATACCACATTCATAAAAATTGTATGTGGGTAACTCGAGTACTGATCACCGGAAAATGGTGCAAAACACATAGAAACGCATAGGGGCGTGATTTAGAGGTGTGCTACCATAACCGCCAAAAAGTTTTTGAAGAGTTTTATTTAATTTAATTTTTTTATTTAATTTTTATTTTACACTTATTAGTATTTTTGGATTTTTTAATTTTTTTTTTATTGAAGGTAGATGACCCGATCACATTTTCATAACACAGATTTTTCTCAAACATATGGAGATTTTCATATCATATGAAAGATCATATTTTTCTGATTAACATACTGAAATTTGACGGTCCAAATCAGTATGATTACGAAGAAATCGGTGAAATAACATCGAATTACCGCGAAAAGTGGTTAACCACCAATATAGTTTGTGTACAACTCAATGGGCACATTTCATGGCATCTTGTGCGTCTAAAATAAGAACCATTAGAGTTATGCAACTCAAACTTTGGAATACGACTTTTTTGAGGATGACCTTTCATCTTGGATCTTGGATGGTGTAGACCTCCAAATACTCGTAGGCCTACAGAGTTTTGACTGGATTCATGTCAAATAGAAAACTTCAAGTTGAAAATCAGAACATCTACCTTTAATTAAAAAATAATAATTTAATTTTTCTTTTGTTTTACTTATTTATCTATTTAATTTTAATTATTTTTAGATTTTAGGCGGCGAAAAAAAGAAACCTTGTTGTACGGGCAAACGGACCTCTCAGGTCGGTCGGTAGGTCGAGCTTTTTACTTCCCTCTTGAAAATGCCCGTAAAAAGCACAAAAAACAGGGCTTATTTTTTTCACCGCCCTATATATATATTTTTTATTATTATTATTATTATTATTATATTTTTTTTTCTTTTCATTTTTCATTTTTTTAAAGGTTTTTAAGGGTTTTTTCATTGGTATTTTTCTTCTTTTTTCTTTTTTTTCTTCAATTTGTAATAAATGTTAAGATTTGTTTCTTGAAGTTTTTTTAAAAAGTCCAACAATTATGGTCAATAACACTTACCATGCAGTAGGCCTAAAACTAAAACAACAGCTCCTTGAACTAACTTGCCACTTCCATTGGCATGGCATAGGCCTTCATACTCTTCTGGGTGCTCTCTCACTCTCAGTGCTATTTATTTAATGTTTGATTATTTTCTTAGTCTGTAAAATCATTTGTCATCCTTAGATTCTTCCCTTTATTGTTTTTGAATATTTGGTAGTCTTTATATGCTTCTGCTTTTATGTTTTTGATTTTATGAATGAACACGTTCCAACCGCAGACGTATACCTTCAATTGGGGTCGTCCACAGTAGATATATGCAATGTCTACAAACAGTCTAAAATGCATTTAAAATGCGTCCCCTTGGTTATATCAATATCAGTCCCCAGTTAATAAGTTAATCTCATTATAATTGTGTATCATTTGCGTAACACTCGTCAACGTCCCAGGTTGGGTGCAGAAAATCATAAAAACCATCCATGTTTGACCGGTCCAGTACATGGACCAGTTTGCCGCCAAGTAGGGGTGGAGCTGTGTATGTGTGGTGGGGGGGGGGGGGGGGGGGGTTTCTATGTTTTTTGTGTGTTGGGGTGAGCTTTTGTTCTAGCCTGAAACATATCCTTTTACAAATCAACTTGTTCTTGGTCACAAAAACAGAGACAAACTTTTGCTTGGCCTCGTGACATCTGTAATGAAATGAACAAATTCCAAGTACTTTGAGTCCAGTGGCATCATTTATTGTCAAATTGGAGATGGTCAAATTTCTGGATATTAGCCATTGAAAGGGAAAATATTTACCACCCACAGCAATAATGACCACCTCCCCTCACCCCTGTGGGGAAGGGCAGCCAACATAGTACTGTATGCATGTGTTTCACAGACCACAGATTTTCTAAACACTCCCTAAATAATTAATTCTCCTGATACCAAACTATATACACACCTAAATTGTGAAATCTGACAAGCAGTGTTGTGGCCAATTTGAGTCACAAATCAAATCTCTGACAACATATGTGATTTGAGTCACGTCGAGTCTTTCTCAATATTCATGAAGTCAATTCAAGTCAAGTCAATTCAATAAAGCAGGCTTTCTCAACTAGATTTACTGATGTTGGTAACCAACTTGTTGAAGCTCCACTTGGTCATATTTTTTTAGAATTTACAATGGCAAAATTCCCTTTATAACATTAATTTCAAAATATTTTAACATATGTAGGCAGCATAATAACTAATATTACTCTATCGAGGGCACATGCGCGCGTAGCGCGAGAAGAATTGCTGTATTTATACATCTGACCGTCATAGGCCTATGAAATCTGGCTATATCATGATATGATTTTTGTTATTATTATTTCTTTAACCACTTTCGCACCACTTACGATGCCTTGATGCGCCACAAGTGGCGTGCGCGCCACCAGTTGAGAATGCCTGCAATAGAGTGAGTCAAGTCAAGTCAATCAATGTTATGACCAATTCGAGTCACAAGTCAAGTCGAGTCTTTCTCAATATTCATGAAGTCAATCCAAGTCAAGTCAATCCAATAGAGTGAGTCAAGTCAATCAATGTTATGACCAATTTGAGTCTCAAGTCAAGTCGAGTCTTTCTCAATATTCATGAAGTCAATTCAAGTCAAGTCAATCCAATAGAGTGAGTCAAGTCAATCAATGTTATGACCAATTCGAGTCACAAGTCAAGTCGAGTCTTTCTCAATATTCATGAAGTCAATTCAAGTCAAGTCAATTCAATAGAGTGAGTCAAGTCAATCAATGTTATGACCAATTCTAGTCACAAGTCAAGTCTTTCTCAATATTCATGAAGTCAATTCAAGTCAAGTCAATTCAATAGAGTGAGGCAAGTCAATCAATGTTATGACCAATTCGAGGCACAAGTCAAGTCGAGTCTTTCTCAATATTCATGAAGTCAATTCAATTCAAGTCAATCCAATAGAGTGAGTCAAGTCAATCAATGTTATGACAATTTGAGTCACAAGTCAAGTCGAGTCTTTCTCAATATTCATGAAGTCAATTCAAGTCAAGTCAATTCAATAGAGTGAGTCAAGTCAATCAATGTTATGACCAATTCTAGTCACAAGTCAAGTCGAGTCTTTCTCAATATTCATGAAGTCAATTCAAGTCAAGTCAATTCAATAGAGTGAGTCAAGTCAATCAATGTTATGACCAATTCTAGTCACAAGTCAAGTCTTTCTCAATATTCATGAAGTCAATTCAAGTCCAGTCAATTCAATAGAGTGAGGCAAGTCAATCAATGTTATGACCAATTCGAGGCACAAGTCAAGTCGAGTCTTTCTCAATATTCATGAAGTCAATTCAATTCAAGTCAATCCAATAGAGTGAGTCAAGTCAATCAATGTTATGACCAATTCGAGTCACAAGTCAAGTCGAGTCTTTCTCAATATTCATGAAGTCAATTCAAGTCAAGTCAATTCAATAGAGTGAGTCAAGTCAATCAATGTTATGACCAATTCTAGTCACAAGTCAAGTCTTTCTCAATATTCATGAAGTCAATTCAAGTCAAGTCAATTCAATAGAGTGAGGCAAGTCAATCAATGTTATGACCAATTCGAGGCACAAGTCAAGTCGAGTCTTTCTCAATATTCATGAAGTCAATTCAATTCAAGTCAATCCAATAGAGTGAGTCAAGTCAATCAATGTTATGACAATTTGAGTCACAAGTCAAGTCGAGTCTTTCTCAATATTCATGAAGTCAATTCAAGTCAAGTCAATTCAATAGAGTGAGTCAAGTCAATCAATGTTATGACCAATTCTAGTCACAAGTCAAGTCGAGTCTTTCTCAATATTCATGAAGTCAATTCAAGTCAAGTCAATTCAATAGAGTGAGTCAAGTCAATCAATGTTATGACCAATTCTAGTCACAAGTCAAGTCTTTCTCAATATTCATGAAGTCAATTCAAGTCCAGTCAATTCAATAGAGTGAGGCAAGTCAATCAATGTTATGACCAATTCGAGGCACAAGTCAAGTCGAGTCTTTCTCAATATTCATGAAGTCAATTCAATTCAAGTCAATCCAATAGAGTGAGTCAAGTCAATCAATGTTATGACCAATTCGAGTCACAAGTCAAGTCGAGTCTTTCTCAATATTCATGAAGTCAATTCAAGTCAAGTCAATTCAATAGAGTGAGTCAAGTCAATCAATGTTATGACCAATTCTAGTCACAAGTCAAGTCTTTCTCAATATTCATGAAGTCAATTCAAGTCAAGTCAATTCAATAGAGTGAGGCAAGTCAATCAATGTTATGACCAATTCGAGGCACAAGTCAAGTCGAGTCTTTCTCAATATTCATGAAGTCAATTCAATTCAAGTCAATCCAATAGAGTGAGTCAAGTCAATCAATGTTATGACAATTTGAGTCACAAGTCAAGTCGAGTCTTTCTCAATATTCATGAAGTCAATTCAAGTCAAGTCAATTCAATAGAGTGAGTCAAGTCAATCAATGTTATGACCAATTCTAGTCACAAGTCAAGTCGAGTCTTTCTCAATATTCATGAAGTCAATTCAAGTCAAGTCAATTCAATAGAGTGAGTCAAGTCAATCAATGTTATGACCAATTCTAGTCACAAGTCAAGTCTTTCTCAATATTCATGAAGTCAATTCAAGTCAAGTCAATTCAATAGAGTGAGGCAAGTCAATCAATGTTATGACCAATTCGAGGCACAAGTCAAGTCGAGTCTTTCTCAATATTCATGAAGTCAATTCAATTCAAGTCAATCCAATAGAGTGAGTCAAGTCAATCAATGTTATGACAATTTGAGTCACAAGTCAAGTCGAGTCTTTCTCAATATTCATGAAGTCAATTCAATTCAAGTCAATCCAATAGAGTGAGTCAAGTCAATCAATGTTATGATCAATTCGAGTCACAAGTCAAGTCGAGTCTTTCTCGATATTCATGAAGTCAATTCAAGTCAAGTCAATTCAATGCATTGAGTCAAGTCAATCAATGTTATGACCAATTCGAGTCACAAGTCAAGTCGAGTCTTTCTCAATATTCATGAAGCCTATTCAAGTCAAGTCAATTCAATGCATTGAGTCAAGTCAATCAATGTTATGACCAATTCGAGTCACAAGTCAAGTCGAGTCTTTCTCAATATTCATGAAGTCTATTCAAGTCAAGTCAATTCAATGCATTGAGTCAAGTCAATCAATGTTATGACCAATTCGAGTCACAAGTCAAGTCAAGTCTTTCTCAATATTCATGAAGTCAATTCAAGTCAAGTCAATCCAATAGAGGGAGTCAAGTCAATCAATGTTATGACCAATTCGAGTCACAAGTCAAGTCGAGTCTTTCTCAATATTCATGAAGTCAATTCAAGTCAAGTCAATCCAATAGAGTGAGTCAAGTCAATCAATGTTATGACCAATTTGAGTCACAAGTCAAGTCGAGTCTTTCTCAATATTCATGAAGTCAATTCAAGTCAAGTCAATTCAATAGAGGGAGTCAAGTCAATCAATGTTATGACCAATTCGAGTCACAAGTCAAGTCGAGTCTTTCTCAATATTCATGAAGTCAATTCAAGTCAAGTCAATCCAATAGAGTGAGTCAAGTCAATCAATGTTATGACCAATTTGAGTCACAAGTCAAGTCGAGTCTTTCTCAATATTCATGAAGTCAATTCAATTCAATTCAATCCAATAGAGTGAGTCAAGTCAATCAATGTTATGACCAATTCTAGTCACAAGTCAAGTCTTTCTCAATATTCATGAAGTCAATTCAAGTCAAGTCAATCCAATAGAGTGAGTCATGTCAATCAATGTTATGACCAATTTGAGTCACAAGTCAAGTCAAGTCTTTCTCAATATTCATGAAGTCTATTCAAGTCAAGTCAATCCAATAGAGTGAGTCAAGTCAATCAATGTTATGACCAATTTGAGTCACAAGTCAAGTCGAGTCTTTCTCAATATTCATGAAGTCTATTCAATTCAAGTCAATCCAATAGAGTGAGTCAAGTCAATCAATGTTATGACCAATTTGAGTCACAAGTCAAGTCAAGTCTTTCTCAATATTCATGAAGTCTATTCAATTCAAGTCAATCCAATAGAGTGAGTCAAGTCAATCAATGTTATGACCAATTCGAGTCACAAGTCAAGTCGAGTCTTTCTCAATATTTATGAAGTCAATTCAAGTCAAGTCAATCCAATAGAGTGAGTCAAGTCAATCAATGTTATGACCAATTCGAGTCACAAGTCAAGTCGAGTCTTTCTCAATATTCATGAAGTCAATTCAAGTCAAGTCAATCTAATAGAGTGAGTCAAGTCAATCAATGTTATGACCAATTTGAGTCACAAGTCAAGTCAAGTCTTTCTCAATATTCATGAAGCCTATTCAAGTCAAGTCAATTCAATGCATTGAGTCAAGTCAAGTCAAATTCAAATCAAGTCAAGTTACTGGTTAGCGCAGGTCAAGTCAAGCTATTGCTTTTGAACAAGTCACATCAATTCGTTAAATTATTTGCATCATGAACAAAAATTATCTGTCAATTTATGTTCAGTTCATTTTATAAGTTGTATATGCATAATGATTTTCATTTCATGGTCCAAAATGTGATCAAGCTCAACTTATTCAAGATAATTAAGCACCAGAATCAAATCAAGTCCTTTGAACAAGTTGATCAAATAAAGTCAGGTCTTTTATGTGACTCAAAATCAGTTCAAGTATTTCAACAAGTTTTAAATCAAGTCACAAGTCAGGTCATTGCTCTCAGAGACTCAAGTCAAGTCAAGTTAAAGAAATAGTGACTTCAGTCCAAGTCAAGTCATTGATTTGAATTGTCAGAACACTGCTGGTAGGGGACCCTACATGGTGATGAGGCATCTGGTAACGCCCTTCACAATTGATTTTGAGTTTCCTGTTGCAGGTTTAAAAAAAGGGACGAGGTGACTTTTAATTATTAATTATCTTTTATTTTCTTTATTTTGTGGCCACAACCAATTTCAACCCCTAAATTTTGAGGACTCTGCATTTAATGATTAATTTGATACTCAAGTAATAATGCAATCATGTTCTATGATTGTACATCATCATAGCTGATATGATTCAAGTCACAAAGTAGCAAATCAAGTTTATTGAAAGTAATTTTAAAGGTGAAAATCCTAAATAAAAATAAATAAATAAAACATTTTGTAATTCTCAATTTCGGACGCAGGCGGCAACAGGAAACTCAAAATCAATTGTGAAGGGCTTAATGCCCTTGATATTACTGAAACTGGCAGCATTGAGGGATACCTTTTTACACTCAGGCATCTGGTACCTCAAAATGATGTTATGGAATTTGGTAAAAGGAAACTAATTTATATTTAAGGCATGGCAAAGACATCTGGTAGCATCTAGGAGACACTGATACATGTGTTGCACATCTTGTATCATAAGGGTCACCCTGTTTAATCGTATGGAATCTGGGAACTTCAAAGGAAACATATTAACTGTAACATTTAAATCATCTTGTAACATTAAAAGAACCTTGTTGAATACTCTTGAAACCTCTTTGTTATTATTAAGGCAACTGGTAATATTAAGTAAACCCAATTGATTAAAGCATCTGGCAGTTTTAATATTTAGACAATTGGTAATCCTATGTGGACCCTGAATGGTGTTAAGGGCATCTGGTAACTTTAAAGACATCCTGACTGATATTAAGGCACATGGCACATACTTAGAGATCCCTGTGATAATGATAAGTCACCTGTTAATATGACTTGGGTTGGGAGCCCTAGATGGTGTTAAGGGCATTTGGTAACTTTGAAGACACTCTGACTGATATTAAGACACCTGGCACATACTTAGAGATCCCTGTGATATGATAAGTCACATGTTAATGTGATTTGGGTTGGGAGCCCTAGATGGTGTTAAGGGCATTTGGTAACTTTGAAGACACTCTGACTGATATTAAGGCACCTGGCACATACTTAGAGATCCCTGTGATATGATAAGTCACATGTTAATGTGATTCGGGTGATGGTAGGGAACCCAGAATGGCATTGAGGCATCTGGTAATATCATAGAAACCCTGATTGTTATTAAGGAATAAGGCAACATTAAGGGACCCCTTTTTAAGCTTAGACATCTGGTACCTCAAAAGGATGCGGATGATGTTAAGGCATCTGGTAAAAGGAAAGTAATTGATATTTAAGGCATGGCAACATTACGAGAACCTTGTTTGATGAAAATAGTAACTCAGTTCAATATCAGGGCATCTGGTAACTTAAAAGGAATTCTATTTAAGGGAGTGCAATTCAATGGTGTGGCATCTAATAACCCTGTTACTAATTGAGGCATCTGCTTATCAGAAAGGTACCCCTCTTATATAAATGAATCTGGTTAAAGTTTGAGCGTGTGGTGACTTTAAGAATGCCCTATTTGACTGTTGATAGCATCTGGTATACATATAAACAATACACAATTGGAAATTGCATCTGGTAACATAATTGAACCCTGTGTTAGGTATCTGGTCACATTAACAGTACACTTTCCATGCTTGATCCCTAAACAATGCTAAATGTTTTTGTCCAACTATTGGACCAATTTGCCAAGTTATCTTTTTAAGACACCCATCAGACTATTAGTTTTATCATTACAAAACAGATTTTTCGGAAACCTTTTCTAATTTAAGTCTATCTCAAGGATTACTGAACCAATACTAAGCATGTTTGTACTTATTTCAATGCATTTCTCATGGTGATTCCAAATATGGTAATGAAATTCAATTATTTTGACATTTTTGTAACATTTTGTGACATTCTGTAATGTCGTCTGCAGACACCTGCCGTGTGGAAAGTGTTAAGGCACTTGGTAGCTTTCAGAATTCCCTGTATGTTACTAGGCATTTAGAACCTTGCATGATATTGCATTATCTGGTAATGTCAAGGAAACCCTGATTGATATAACATCATCTGGCAACCTCAGGGGAACCTGTTATATGATAAGGCATCTGGATATGTTACAGAAGTTCAATAGCACCTGGTTAGGTTAACCAGAACACTGTGACACACTCTACACAGCCCTTTTATGGCAAAAAAATGTATCTTATATGTAGTTTCCTGACAATATACTTCCTTTTAGTTTTAACATGATCAAAGTTAGCTTTTTTCTCCAAAATTCATGTCGTGGTTAAAGGCAGTTTATTACTTTCTTCTTCTTCTTCCGATAAAGTGCAGAACTCATTATATATGAATATAGTCGCACTGCGTATCCCTGGAACCTAGGAATACATATTGAATTTTGTGTACAGGCAACAGACCCGGGATGATCCCCTACTCTTTACGATGAGGTCTGCAACTATTTAACGTGTTCAGGGTGAGCGTCTGAATACACGGGACCAACGGCTTAATGTGAATCTCCGAATCACGGCGACACTGACACTCACTGTATAGACCTGCACGTTGTACACAGTGAATGGGGTAGAGGAGAAATTCTACAATTAAATAGATCATCAGCTAACCACGGAAAGAAGATCCGATAACTATACCTAACTGAATTAAGACTTCATTGTAGAATTTCCGACATAGATAGGAACTTTTTGGGATGTTCAAAGAATCCTGGTTTCAAGGCGACTTGAACCCACGATCCATGAATATAGTCGCACTGCGTATCCCTGGAACCTAGGAATACATATTGAATTTTGTGTACAGGCAACAGACCCGGGATGATCCCCTACTCTTTACGATGAGGTCTGCAACTATTTAACGTGTTCAGGGAGAGCGTCTGAATACACGGGACCAACGGCTTAATGTGAATCTCCGAATCACGGCGACACTGACACTCACTGTATAGACCTGCACGTTGTACACAGTGAATGGGGTAGAGGAGAAATTCTACAATTAAATAGATCATCAGCTAACCACGGAAAGAAGATCCGATAACTATACCTAACTGAATTAAGACTTCATTGTAGAATTTCCGACCTAGATAGGAACTTTTTGGGATGTTCAAAGAATCCTGGTTTCAAGGCGACTTGAACCCACGATCCATGAATATAGTCGCACTGCGTATCCCTGGAACCTAGGAATACATATTGAATTTTGTGTACAGGCAACAGACCCGGGATGATCCCCTACTCTTTACGATGAGGTCTGCAACTATTTAACGTGTTCAGGGTGAGCGTCTGAATACACGGGACCAACGGCTTAATGTGAATCTCCGAATCACGGCGACACTGACACTCACTGTATAGACCTGCACGTTGTACACAGTGAATGGGGTAGAGGAGAAATTCTACAATTAAATAGATCATCAGCTAACCACGGAAAGAAGATCCGATAACTATACCTAACTGAATTAAGACTTCATTGTAGAATTTCCGACCTAGATAGGAACTTTTTGGGATGTTCAAAGAATCCTGGTTTCAAGGCGACTTGAACCCACGATCCATGAATATAGTCGCACTGCGTATCCCTGGAACCTAGGAATACATATTGAATTTTGTGTACAGGCAACAGACCCGGGATGATCCCCTACTCTTTACGATGAGGTCTGCAACTATTTAACGTGTTCAGGGTGAGCGTCTGAATACACGGGACCAACGGCTTAATGTGAATCTCCGAATCACGGCAACACTGACACTCACTGTATAGACCTGCACGTTGTACACAGTGAATGGGGTAGAGGAGAAATTCTACAATTAAATAGATCATCAGCTAACCACGGAAAGAAGATCCGATAACTATACCTAACTGAATTAAGACTTCATTGTAGAATTTCCGACCTAGATAGGAACTGTTTGGGATGTTCAAAGAATCCTGGTTTCAAGGCGACTTGAACCCACGATCCTGTGATTGAAAGAATATTCCCGACCGACGATCAGCGCGCTAGACCGCTCGGCCAACTCTACCTCTACCTCTACCTCTACCTCTACCTCTACCTCTATCTCTACCTCTACCTCCACCTCTACCTCGGCCACCTCCACCTCTACTTTTATTGTCTATTACAAGTTGCATCCTTTTCCTAAATGAGGACTATTGAACCAAGTTAACACAATCCATGTTAAAAGAAAGTATTTCATTAGGAAAGCACATATATACGATACATCCTTTTGCCATAAAAGGGTTGTACAGCTCTAAGAGGGCCCCTTTGGTTTTTAAGAGATCTGGAATGGAAGCCTGATTTTAGAGATCATGCATACGATGAGGTGTCTGGTTACATAGGGAACGCTTAAAAAAATGTAATGAGAAAAAAAGATTAATAATAATAATAAATAAAAATATCTATAAAAAATTTAAAAAAACTATGGCCGAAATGAGCATGGTGTTCACGCTTTGCTCTGTAAAATAACAGCAATTTTCAGATCTGTCTACTTCCCTAAGAGGAGGAAAAGGCTATTTTTTCACACTGTTTGTTGCAGAAAAAAATCTAAATAAATGTTGGTCAATGAAATTAATTGAAAGTGTACCATTCTGTTCCTTAATCCAGATTGCCCAAATTTTGCATAAGATATCACATGGCATCTGGCTCTGTTATGTATATGATGAGTGTATCTCATATTTTTGACGGGGTTTGCGTGTGGTTCAGCTGAATGTTTTGTCAGCTGTCAATGTCATATTAAACTTGAAATGTACCATTTCACAATTGTTAAGTAAAATTGAATTTAAAAAAAGAGTTATTTAGGTTAATCAATTCTTATTTTGCCTTTGATAAAAATCCCGCTTAAGAATTGAGTAAAAATGTTAGTGTAATGTAATAAATTAAAGTTCTTTAAAATATGAAATTAAATTGAAGACATTTGAATTGAAACAGTCTTGCAATGGACCCACGTCACATGAGGTTGAGCTCGCGTAAAGTACGCCTGCTCAACCTCACCCAAAAACGGTACCTGGGATCTCTGTTGTGCGCACTACGTCATCTCGACCTCAAGGCTCTGATTGGTTGGTGCTCAAACGTGAGAACTGAAAAACTCATGAGCTTTTCCACGCACCATCACGCCCCACTGCGTCGGTGGTTACGGCGCAGCGGGAGCACTGCGTTGGTGGATACGGCGCAGCGTGACGATCGTTAAAAAGGCTTCAGTTTAAATTTGACCAATCGGGTGCTTTGGTGTTGTTGGTTGGCAGTATTTTGTGAGTTCAAGCATGCGTGCGCAGCCTGATCGAAGTGCGCCCACGTATGTCGAACTGTGGCCAGGAGATTATGTGCCGTAGGTCCATTAATAAATATGTACCTAGGGCCCAACTTTAATAGTAAAATTATTCATAAGAATTAAAAATATTAAGTGAAATCAATTTAAATGGGATAAATCTCTTTGTAAAAGAGAGCAACTATCCAAAGAAGCCTACTAATTTGGGGTGTGAAAATAGCCTTTTGCCTCCTTTATTTAGATGGATTACACCTTGCCTCCTACCATATCTTTCCTCAAGAGGGGAACTTTAATGCCTCTTCAGGGGGATTGAGTAAGACACACTCTCCCACTCAGCAGGTGTCATAGGTCGAGACACTGGAGATGGTGCATGAGCTGCTGGAACTGATGGGGAGACGCTCTCTGCAACAGGCATTGGAGCAACTTTGTTCTCACGGCGGATCTTTGCTCCGAGCTCCTTGATGCAGTTGTTTCGCTTCTTCGCGAGAACCTGTGAAAGAGATGGAAACTTATTTACTTTCCTAGATTGTAAAGGGTACACATTCCATGAACCCCGAACCTGAGAACCGCCTGACCAGAGAACAGCAAATTCTAGGAAATAAGCGTTGGAAGCATAACTGCATAAGACTGCAAAATGTCATAATCAAATCTCTAGCACATTTGAAATAGAGTGGTTTTAACACTCCAAGTGTAAATGGAGAAAAGGCAAGGGGAGGGGGTGCTTTTATTGATGTGTAAAGTATTTAATGTACAAACTGGGAACTTGGGATGTTTTATTAGACCCTCCCTGGCAAGTGGTATTTAGTTTCTTGCACTTGCGATTACTTGTGACATAAGTGGGTGTGGCAGAACTGCAATTGGCTTGACCAGTGATAGTTAAAGGCATATTATGTGATCTTTTCCAAGTAGCGCCCTCTATCATTGATTTTTACTATGAAAGCAGATTTTCTTGCAGATTTGCATTTTTGATCATAAATCATAAAGATCCTCTAAGTTACAGATCGATACGATTCCTAATTACTTCAAAATCATGGTTTGAAAATAGATTGTACTGAGCGGTACAATCTATTTTTTTCTTCAAATCTTACTCTAAATTCACTCTAAAACTATGATTTTGAGGTTATTAGGAATCGTATCGCTCTGAAACTTAGAATATTTTTATGATTTATGATCAGAAAAGTAAATCTGCAAGAAAATCTGCTTCCAATTTTTTTTCGAGGATTGAGGGCATCTTCTGGAAAAGATCACATAATATACCTTTAAGGCTTGACATACTGTAAAACACTATTATTTCGCGGATACTTTATTTCGCGAAATTTAAAATTACTGCTATTTTAGTGGGAACTAAATTTTGCGAATCTGGACATTTTACTGTTACTTTCAACGCAAAATTGTCAGTTTCGCGGGTATTTAATTTCGCGAATCCGCATCCCTCGCAAAATTCACAAAATTAAATCCCTCGCAAAATTGAGTGGTTTTACATTACCTTGTTGCGCTTTTCCTCACGTGCTTGGATCTTGGCCAGTCGTTGTTCCAGGAGTTCTTGCCTGATGTTAGCATTGATTGCCTCCTTTGCCAAGACTGTGGCTTTTGCGTCCATCTTTTTCAGATCATCATTAGAGGCCATCACAACATTGGACATGTCGATCTTGGCCTGAAGTTTGAGGCCTTGCTGGCGGATCTTGTTGTGAATCTCCTGTTTATTTAAAGGGACACAATGTCATGTTGATTTTTTTAAATTTTAATTAATTTACTTCATAATTCAAGATGAACATTAAAAATTGCCATTATTGTTGTTTCTACTAAAAAAACACCCAGCAAAACTTGATTAAAACAAGGTTTTAAATAATTATGTTGGAATACCACCCTTAACCATGTAAAATGCTGATCGGGCCCAATCAGCATTTTTTGAATCGACGTTTTGTTGTACAAAGAGGGCTGATTTTTCTTAATCCTTATAGGTGTAAGTTCATACACTTAATACAATTGTAAAAATATACAAATCCCAGTTTTTATCATATATTTTTGTAATTGAGGGCGCTGCCTCCACCACATCTCTTAATGGCCCTTTAATAAGGTAAGACCCCAGTGGAGGCTTGATTAGACGACCAAAACAAATCTTGTTCAACAGTGATTTTTGGACCTTTCAGGTAAGTTCAGTTGGTCGGTCAGGTGTTTTTTTGGGGGGGTTTTGTTTAGTGTTTTTCTCCTTCAAAATTTATGTGACAATTTTGGTGAATTTTCAACAATTTTCACATTTTTACAAAATAGCAACATTGTTCATTATCCAAAAAAACTCCCAAATTTACATGATCTTCAACAATGTATAAAAAAGATTCCAACAAATGGATCAATTGGGACTGTAGTTTGCGGGTATTTAATTTTTTGAATCAACTTACCTTGCGAAATTCACAAAATTAAACCCCTCACGTAATTGAGTGGTGTTATAGTATTTACTTTTGACCCCCCCCCCCCCCCCCCCACATTCCCTTGGCTAAGTCCCCATTTTATGTGTTATATTCTTCACATATTTACATATTTCATTTCAGCATTGCTGTTCTCTTCTGAAGATAGCAGTATGACCTAAGGGGGAAGGATGTAGTGATCAAGCTATGCATATATTTACGTCCACTTGACTATAACAGATCAACTTGAAGATATTTAAAGAACTCATAATGAGATGCGATCTGTGAAAACCCGTCGGATGTCGCAAAATGTGAACTAGGGATTATTTTAAAAATAAAATTAAACAATCTTTTTTAATTTTTTTTTTAAAGAAAATTAAATTTCAATACTTTGTGACATCATCTTACATGAAATTTCATCTTCCAAAACTTACTTTTAAAGTTACTTTTATTATAAACCTTATAATATAATTTTGTTGAATTATGTATCTTTTTTGGCCTGTTTTCATGATTTCTTGTTTTGTAGCTTTTTATGACATCACAATCATCATTCACTCATAACTTTTATTGTAGTGATCGTAGAAAAATGATTGAAACAGTTCTGTAATCAGCACAGTTTAAAGCTTAAAAGCTTTCTTATGATATAAATATCTCCAATATGAAAAATGCCACCATGTGGCAGGTTTTCACAGATCGCATCACATATAATAAACTGAGATATTAGACCAAACAAGAAGAAGGTCTGTCTCAGAAGCCCGCCCGCATTGGTATGTGAAATGAGCTACGGCGCGCAGTTCTATGCGCTGGGGGCTAAAAAACTTCTTTTTCTTTTTTTTTTATTTCTTTTTTTTATTTTAAAAAAAAAGGTTTAAAGCTTGGATAAGCAACAACAACAAAAAAAAGGCAAAAAAAGGCCTAAAAAAAATCGCATACCTCATAGCCTATTTTCTAAAAAAAAGAAAAGAAATCGCACAGCACTTAGCTTTTTTGCACAATGTTTCTGAGACAGACCTTCTTCTTTGTTTGGCCTTATATGAACTTGGGGAGACACAACTCAGAAAGGTATATATTTCAATGTGTTATTTCAATGACTGAGGAAAATTCTTGTCAATGGCTTGAGTCATTGGCATTTTTGAAAGAAGTATTTAGAGTAATAACTTGTCACAATTCTGCCCAGAATATAACATTTATAAAATTGTATTGTGGACCCCAAACAGCAGGAAATCTGAATAATAATAAATAATAATAATACAGCGTGTCCCAAAAAACTGGGTTCAAAAGTTTGCGAGCTTATAACTAAAAAAGTAGGAAACATGGTAGTTTGTATTTAGGGATATTAAACAAAATATACATGACCTTAATTGGGTAAACTCTGTAATTAATCCAATATAAACTTTTTGAAATACAAAGATTTTAATAGAGCGTGGTCAAAACCCATTTGTCCCACTTTTTAAGGAACACCCCCGATGTGTTGCAATTGCGTATTGTTGTGACTTCATCCAAGTTTTGCCTTTGCATTCATTCTTTACAAAGACTTGGGCAGTAAACAAAATTATCTTGGTCATATTGCAATAATACAAGTTCATTATTTACATAAACATTAAAAAAAAGTTCTTTGTTGTAGTCTGAGTTATTGTTAAAGGTATATGATCCGATCACTTTTTTGGGGCTATGATTTTTTTTTCACATCAAGATATTTTGGTATCAGAAGAATCCCCATATTTTTCTCATCTTTTCTGTAAAATATTAGGGGCCAGAAATGTTTCATTTGGAAATTATCTAGGCTAAAATGTGGTGAATTACTGCCAAAGGTGGTTAACCAGTCTGTGTACTACTCAATGGGCACATGTCTTTTGACCTTGCACTTCTAAAAATAGAACCATTGGAGTTATGCAACTCAAACTTTGGAATGCAACAATTTTAAGGATGACCTTTCATGTAAAATAGAAAACATCAAGTTGAAAATCGGGTCATCTACCTTTAAGTTCTTTCGGAGAATATTAACCCCATGCCGGGAATACTGCACATAGCGCACAGTTTCATGGTTTATTCCTTAAATCGGGACAAATGGGTTCTGACCACGCTCTATTCAAATCTTTGTATTTCAAAAAGTTTAAATTGGGTTAGTCTCCGAGTTCACCCAATTAAGGTCAAGTATATTTTATTTGATATCCTTAAATACAAACTATCCATGATTTCTACTTATATCGTTATAAGCTCGCAAACATTTGAACCCAGTTTTTTGGGACAAGCTGTAATAATATTCTCGCAAGAGTTTATATCATTTTGAATGAATATTATGCAAAGACTTTCTTGTTTAGGAGCTTGGGTCATTGGCACACTTAAAATTAGTAACTAGAGTCTTAACACATTATGAAATTATACTACGTTTTTTCTAGACTGCCCTACCTCCTTTCTCTCCTCAGCCTTTTGCAACTTGGCTATTAGTTCTTCCTTCTTCTGAGCACTGGTCTTTTTGACCTTCATGGCTGGAGGATTGATCAGTTTCACCAACTTTGCTGGTCGTTTCCTGATGGGTGTACCATCGGATTCATCCAAGGGGATGTCGAAGGAGCATCCTCCTGCTGCCACGGTGACAGGCGTCATTGGACGACCATTCTCATTGTCATCCATGGTAGGTACCATTGTCCTGATGGAGAGAAGACCGCTATCCTGGAGATCCTTGATGATGGCAAGTTCAGGCGTTGTTGGTCGGTCATTCTGGGAATAATACCATTAGAAGAGGACCATTTCTAACTTACAGTTGTTAGGGTTTGTATTAGGCCATAATCCACTTAGTGTAACCACAATTTTCAAAGAGGGGCTCAATGGATCAAACTACCATCCTAATAGGAGCAAAACCATGCTTTTTTAATGTCTTTGTTACATACAGCACGCACGGTCCAGTGGATAAGTTCTCGCTCCACAATACAAAGGTTGTGGGTTCAAGTCCTGTTGCAGCCAGCATGTTGCTTTTCACCCAGGTGTATTAAAAATGGGTACCAGCATTAAATCATGTTGGGAAGGTAAAACAAACTTGTTGTGCGGGACGAGTGGGGCCCCCCCCCCCCCCCCCCCCAGCAAAAAGTACAAGGAATCTTGCCCAAATGCCAACATAAAGTCCCCCCCCCCCACCCCCCCCCCCCCCCCACCCCCCCCCCCCCCCCCCCCCCCCGAAAAAAAAGTTAGATTAAGGCCAAATGTTTTTGGGTTTTTTGCATTGCAGTTTGACAAATTTAAAAAAAATACATAGACCTACCTCATTGTTGATGGTCAATACACCCGGTGCTGTAAGATCCACAACATGGTCAGTAAGGTTCACAACAGGACCAGTGGCACCAGCAGGGGCTTCCTAATAATAGATTAACAACAATTGGTTCTGTCAATGAGCATGAACTGAATTGAATTGAATGTTAGGCCCAAAGGTACGCAGGGGCGGACTGGGAATTGAAAATGGCCTGGGAGAATGTTGTTGAACCTGTCCTATAGTTTTATCAATTCCAAATTGGCATATTATGTGATCTTTTCCAGAGAGCGCCCTCTATTCATGATTTTTTTTAGAAAGTAGATTTTCTTGCAGATTTACATTTCTGATCATAAATCGTACATGGGCGATTCCATGAAAATGTGACGGAGCAAAAAAAACGAAAATTGCTCCAAAAGATTTATTTTTACTTCTATGTTGTTCAAAGCTCATGCAAAGGTTCAGGAAAAATTTGTTACAACATTTGGCTAATGTTTACTATGAAAAAATGCTACTTTTCTTACCCCCAAAATGGTAACACATGTTACCGGAGCTACACTTTTTTGAAAATATTTACTTTATTGATTTGGTTTTAATTTACGCCACTTATAATTTTAATTCTACTACAGGGTGTCTCAAAAAAAACCGTGCACGTGTTTACCCAACTTATTGACCATGAACTTCTAGCATTTGGTGTAACAATTGTATACATATTGATGGACCAAACACTTAGCTTTCATATGCCGTTTATTTCATCTAATTTGGTTTTGTCAATCCTGAGATATGATCAATTAACTAAAGCTACCTAAAATCGAAGTTGTGCCACTTTTACGGAAAGAATGCTTCAGATAAGCATTAAAACCCTCGTCCTCTTAAGGGAGGGTGGTCGCCGATTGCGCTAGAACGCAAATAAACAGTGACCTAGGGCGTCTAGGTGATCGCTTTTACATTCCCTGCGCTCATTTTGACGAACACAAATTGAGGCTGCCACCTTACCCGGGGGTAGGGTAAGCCGTCAAAGTCCGATTGTAGGGGGGTGGTTGCCACCTTACAAACAAAAATTAAATCGCCATTTTGAAAAATATTGTTATTGTATGTTCCTGAAATATTTTAGCATAGGCCTATGTTAGAAACACCATTTTCATAACTTATAAGCAAAAAATCGGGTGAAATTCCGATATTTAGAACTTTTTTGGCGAAGATTTCTATGATATTTCACTGTCCAGCGAATACGGTGGGATTTTGAGGTCGGCCATGTTTGGTGACGTCATTGTGACGTCATGCGTGGGATGTTTGTACTTTTTTTTAGTATGTATGGATAGAGGGAACCTCTAGCTATAACATGGTACCCAAATAAGCATACTCTGCATATTGGATTGGATTTTTTTAGGGGGTGGTAACCCCGGTGGTAACAACCCCTCTCTCCGGAGTAACCCTTTCTATTCATTGCAAACTGTAAAGTGGCACAACGTCGACTTCATGTAGCTTTAGTTAATTGGTCATATCTCAAGATTGACAAATCCAAATCAGATGAAATAAACGGAATATGAAAGCTAACCGTTATGGCTATCACTATGTATACAATTGTTACACCAAATTCTATAAGTTCACGGTCAATAAGCTGGGTAAACACGTGCACGGGTTTTTTTGAGACACCCTGTAGTTAGGCCCTATTTAAAAATAGTAAACAATTAGATAAATTCATAACCACCACTCTACAATAGGCCATCAAAATGTCATAACGCGTGTTACCAAACTCATATTCAGGAAAACGTGCTAAAACCTCAATTTTTCAAGTGTTATTTATCACTATTTATGGTTAATATGTTAGTTCAATTGCCAAAGTCAAAATTAATTTTAATTTAGAAATATAATAAAGAATCTAAGGCTAGTAAATTATGGCTCGACAAAGTGTAACACGTGTTACCGTAACGCGTGTTACCAACTATTTTGCATTTTGCAAAAAGTGAGAACTTTAATTCTTGTTATTATTCTAGTTTTATAAACCTTATAATAAAGGTACTTGCTTACAGTAGTGACCAATTGATTGTAGGTTGGTTAGTTGAAATACACAAGCAAAACAAAGTTGGGATTTTTTTTAGTGCGTCTTTTTTCATAACGCGTGTTACCGATATTCGGAGCGGTCTTACATTAACATGAGCTAATATTTCATATTGGTGTTAGCATGAGGATCTAGCCTTAAGTCTTGGGTATTACAATACAAAAGATGAAAACTTCATTCAAATTACTTTTACAGTTATAGAGTGGAGAATAAAGAATGGCGCGCTTAAATGTAACGCGTGTTACCGTGGAATCGCCCACATACGTTCCAAGTTACAGAGCGATACGATTCATAATTACCTCAAAATCATGGTTTTAGAGTGAATTTAGAGTGAAAATATAAACTGTCGTGTTATCCCGACAGTTTATTTTCACTCTAAAACCATGATTTTGAAGTAATTAAGAATCGTATCGCCCTGTAACTTGGAATGTATGTACGATTTATGATGACGAATGCTCACGCTATATCATGCATTGTACCTACTGCAATGTAGGTAAATTTTAAAGGGGTTG
Organism: Ophiura sarsii; assembly: GCA_035610835.1. Taxonomy (NCBI): domain Eukaryota; kingdom Metazoa; phylum Echinodermata; class Ophiuroidea; order Amphilepidida; family Ophiuridae; genus Ophiura; species Ophiura sarsii. The sequence goes on from CM069444.1 coordinate 3,069,802, forward strand.
GAGGGTCTGGACAGTGGGAGGGAAGGCGGTGGATGGTTAGGGCATATAAACAAGCCCTCGGACCCCTCAGAATGTTTATAAAGTTTAAGAGATACTTTATTTAGACACAAAGGGACGACCAATTCCTATACAGGGTGAGTCAAAAAAAAGTGTACCCTAATTGAAAAAAATCAACAACAAAAATTTTGACCACAAAATCAAGGCAAACAAAACTTTAAATGATTGCGCCATTTCTTTGCTACCATCTGGAAAAAAAATCACGCTATTTGATGATACCGTTAAGTAAATATGACTATTTCTGTACAGGAGCTGTTTTTTCACCTAAAACACGGTTTTTAATTTCAAGCTTAACGAGCTTAATAATGTTTACTATAGGATTATGATGTAAAGCATTACACATCTTGTTTATTAAAAGAATTAAGGGGGCTGGCATTTTCTTCGGAAGGGGGGGGGGGGGGGGGGGTCCCAAATATACTGGGGGGGGGTCATAGTTTTTTTGACATGAAAACAGGGGGGGTCATAAAATTATTTCATTGAAAATGGGGGGGTCACAAATTTATCAAAGCATTTCTGAAATGTGTGTTGGGGGGGGGTCACAAAATAATGGACTGTATTGGTAGGGGGGGTCATAAAAATATGCAGCTCTTGGATAGGGGGTCATGAAAAAATTGTCTGGGTCTATCCACATTTTTGGGACCACCCCCCCCCCCCCCCCCCCCCCCCTTCCGAAGAAAATGCCAGCCCCCTAAGTAGACAATACACTTGTTCAAAATTGTCTCCTAATAGATTAAAACAATAGACAGCTTTAAGGCCTATTTATGACACAATTACCACACTTTAATCATATCATAACAAAGGAATTGATCCTTTCGCTGTCGGTATTGTAATTTTTTATTGGTCGTATCTTATGAAATATAATGGTCAAGATCTGGAAAGCGTGTTCGGACGTTAAATTGGTCACTTTTATTCAAAACAGCGTAAAATAAGTTTCCCTCAACCAATCTAAACCAGATAAAATTCATATTAAAGCTAATTGATTTGTCTTTATACCGTAGTATATTGTTTTGAAAACAAACGAATACTTTTTCTAAAAAAAATCGCTGAAGTTGAGTACACTTTTTTTTGACTCACCCTGTATGTAGTCTAAAGTAATGTAAATAATAATAATGCGTATATATAGCATTTTGATCATTCATTTTATATGGATGGTGAATTGAGCCTATTGTCTATCAATCATGATCTAAGTAAAAAAAAAAGGGGGCGACCCTAATCTTGCAATCTTAATTCCTAAGATTAATGAACTAATACAAATTTTCTCACATTATTTCCTCCTAAAGGGAACTTGACATAACGTGTAGGCATAAATTATGCAGATTTAATCTACATAAGTATAATCTACGGTCTATGCCTATACATAATAATAAATGGTCTACACTCTTAGAAAAAATGGTTCGTTTAAGAACCCTTTTTTGTCCCGCGGGGAGCACCTTTTGGCCTAAAAGGTTCTAAAAAGAACCTTAGAATGGTTCTTTGAAGAACTTTCAAATTTTAAATAAGACATAAAGGTATATTTACTTTTTTGTTTTTATGTAATATGCAAATTCAAGAGAAATGTAAACAAATTTAGTCCTTTTCAACTGTTAAAAATCATTTCTTCTTGGCTAAAAACATTTTTTACCGTTTTACCAAGAACCATTGAGGGTTCTCCATAATTTTTCCCCAAAAGGTTCTTGAAGCTTGAGGAACCATTTTCTTGGCTAAAGAACCCTTTTAGAACCTTTTTTGGTTCTAAAATGAACCCAATGAAATTTCTATAGGGTTCCTTTTAGAACCAAAAAAGGTTCTAAAAGGGTTCTTTAGCCAAGAAAATGGTTCCTCAAGCTTCAAGAACCTTTTGGGAAAAAATTATGGAGAACCCTCAATGGTTCTTGGTAAAACGGTAAAAAATGTTTTTAGCCAAGAAGAAATGATTTTTAACAGTTGAAAAGGATTAAATTTGTTTACATTTCTCTTGAATTTGCATATTACATAAAAACAAAAAAGTAAATATACCTTTAGGTCTTATTTAAAATTTGAAAGTTCTTCAAAGAACCATTCTAAGGTTCTTTTTAGAACCTTTTAGGCCAAAAGGTGCTCCCCGCGGGACAAAAAAGGGTTCTTAAACGAACCATTTTTTCTAAGAGTGTATCAGCCTATCATCTTAACAAATAGGCCTAAACTCAGGGGCGTAACTAGAGGGGGGTACCCCTGATGCCCCCAAATGAAATGGAAAACTCTATGTATACAAAATAGTCGGTCATGCCCCCCCCCCCCCCCCGTGATCACAGGCCTGTTCCCCTCATGCCCCCCCCCCTCCCCCAATTGAAGACCCTAGACGCTAGAGTCTGCTAAAACTAATGATTATTTCAAAGCCAGTATCACGCAAAGGTAAAGAAAAGAAAACATCTCATCATGATCAAGAGAACCAGTGAATTACAAAAACACACAAACACTATCAAAAACTGGAGCAAAACATAAACAAAAACAAACAAAAATCACGAAAAGACGAAACAGAAATGGAGCAAAAGACAACAACAAAACCCAAAAAAACTAACAAACACACACACAAAATAAAAAAAAAAACCCAAAAAAAACACCACACCAACAAAAAAAGAAAAAAAGAACGAAAACAGCAAAACAAAACAAAGCAAAACAAAACAAACACCCTCCCCCAACCCCAACCCCCAAAAAACCCTAACAAACAAACCAAAACACACACACCCCCACACCCCAACAAAACAAAACAAAACAAAATCACACATAAAAGTGCCAACACAAAAACACGAATAACTCTAAGAAATCTCAACATTATACATAGATATTCATAAAATACATGTTAAAACAATCTGCATCAACAATTTAATATGTCTGGACATATACCACCACACAGACAATGGTTATGACTTATAGTTACATCTTCGTGGAACCTTCTCTTCTGTCCAAGGTTACATGGATGATGGGATAGGCCTGACACAAACGTCAGTATAATACTGCTATCTTCAGTAGATAGCAATTGTTGCATGGCACTTAATTTTTTTCCAAAAATATTTCGTGAGAATACATTTGCCTATTTGATATTTCCAGGCTGTTTTTTTTCTTCTAAGAATGTATCATGTCATTTGTATATCAATTAAATTCCGTCTCAAGTAGCTCAAGCAGCTTGAAACAACACTAAACAAAAAGATGTTGTATTCCATACCTGCACTTGAACAGTGCGCAGCCCGGGGTGGACCTTGATACCTCTGCTGAGGCGAAAGAATCCAGGAAGTCTCCAAAATGGAATGGTTCTCTCACTCTCCTCTTCTCCCGAACGTAAACAACTCAGTTTAGAACCCATTTTATACTGCGCTCTAGATTCGCTGATCTCGAATAAATTCGAAAATTGTAGTAAGTAAAACTTGGAAAAGTTACGGAATAAAGATCAAACTCCACAAGTGAAAGTTGAACTGGTAACTATAATGTGTTAACAAAACCGTGCCGCTGCTGCTAGGCAAGTGCTGGTACCCAACATCTAAGAGCTATACGTTTCTGCGTTTATAATTCCATCATTGAAGAACTTTCAGTGCAGGAAACCAGCGTACAATGTTTGACGCACGTTTCCATGTCACCAAAACGCGTTTCGACGCGTTGCGTTGAAGTATTCATCAGCCCACCTATAGGCATTGGCGGTGATTGGTGTAGATGGTGACGCGTTTTGTTGATTATTCATTTTGATCTCTGGCGTTTTCGACGCACTGTTGAATATTCATAATGCAGTCCGCGTGCGTCGGCCGCGTGCGTCCGCTGCGCGCCAATGTCCTAACGCAACGACACATTGACTGAGATATCTAGGGAGAAAAACCTATAATTTAGGCTGATGACGCGTTTTTGATCAAGTAAAAAAGCAACACGTTGATCACATAGGCCTAACTTACAGATTATAGAGACTCGGAGAGAGGGGGGTGGGGTGGGGGTGTGTACGAATAGCAATGGAAGACATGTACACAAAATGAAGTGCAACGAAAACGCGATCATTGGGCAAAACGCGAGCGGATTCCTTTACACAAAATGGTTCTAAGTATTGAAACTGTTCTCTGAAATAATATTATAGAACCTCTAGGCCTAATGGTTCTCCATCGAACCAAAAGAGTTCAAAAAACTTATAAATAACCATATTGGTTGGTTCATAAAGACCCGTATAATTGGTTCCTAAAGAACCTATATACCGTATGTTGTAAGGACCATTTGCGCGTGTTGCGGGTTCCGTTCTTCTTAGGGTTCCATAGGATAAAAAGGTTTATAAAATTGAACCATTTTTTCTCTTATTACTTAGAGTGTATGAGTCACTCCTCCTTTTCGCCCAGCTATCTGGGCATATAGTTTGGCTTTCACTCAGCATGATGCCGATTTTGGTTGACTCTGGCGGTATAAATGTCCCCATTTTTGTGGCTAAACATGAATTTAGTGGCAGAAATGGCAAAAATATGCCCATGTTACATCAGAATTGTGGTCGAACGAGGGAAAACGCTCTTGTATTTCCGAAGATATCGAAAATAAAATAATAAAATTAGGGCTATTCCACAGATAGTCAAACTATCTGTGGCTATTCATGCTATTCCAGCGTGGTGTTAGATTGGTTTTTGTTTTCATCGACTGTCTACATAGATCCAGGGATACTATTAATTGATAGACCCACCGCCGCGCCAGGCTCAGAGAATTGGAAGTTTGCGGTTCATCGATGAAAGTTTGCCCAGAGACTGGCGTATTATATACATAAATAAGGCCTATTAACACAGACCTTGACGACTATGCACCGTAGTCCAAATCTATATATATAGTAAATTATAATTTTTGATAAACTGATTTAATTTGGCGCAAAGGAATCGGGAAAGGAATACAGATATGATGTGCTTAGATATGATACGAGGTGTATTTTTTTGATAAATCTAATATTCTTTGATTAGAAAGAGAACTCATTTTGCATGGGTGAAGGGTCCTTTGTTTTACGGTGTGGCCCCTGGAATCTAAAAATAATTGGTATTTATTATTCCGCTAATATTGAAAGTTTATAATCTACAATTTAAGAATTATATTTATCTATGATAGGATTTAGTAACATTTTTGACGCATCATTATCACATTGATTGAAAAGTTAAGGCCATGTTTTTGAGATAAATAATGTTTTTTTCCCCGCGACCTATTTGTATTGCGGAATCAGGGAGGGTGTAATTCGTCAGCACCCATCCCGTCAAAACGTGCGTTTTAGCCAAGCATTGTTGTGTTGTTATATGGTTGCTTGAAGACGTGTGTATCAGAGAGATCCAGCACTCGTAAATTGCTGCATAGTTGATGCCCGGAGTTGTTTTAAAATAGCGCCGACCAATGCAAATACACGATTTTGACAAAGTAACCACAAACTGGCGACTAACCGTAAATAACATGTTTATAATTTAAAAGTATGTACATTATGTAGAGAGTAAGTCACCAGTTTTCGAACAACGCCATTTTAAAAGCAATACCAAGCATCAGTATGCAACTCTTTTTAAGCCATCAGTTTAAAAAAGCATAGTCCTTCAATTACGGTACATGATTTGGTTGAAATGAGTGCAAATAAGTGCTGATTGAGACAGGCGACTTAATTAAAGGCAGATGTTCCGACTTTCAACTTGAAGTTTTCTATTCGACATGAAAGGTCATCCTCAAAAAAGTCGTATTCCAAAGTTTGAGTTGCATAACTCTAATGGTTCTTATTTTAGACGCACAAGATGCCGTGAAATGTGCCCATTGAGTTGTACACACACTATATTGGTGGTTACCACTTTTCGCGGTAATTCGATGTTCTTTCACCGATTTCTTCGTAATCATACTGATCCGTGGACCGTCAAATTTCAGTAGTTCATCTGTGTTATGAAAATGTGATCGGGACATCTACCTTTAATACCCTATATAACATTTCAAAATAGATACATGTTGAATCTGACTATGCATTAAACAGTTAAATGAACTCCCACTCATGGATAACAATTTTAAAAACTAGTATCATGATGTAAACATATTAAGCCATGAATTTATTTCTTAACATGGACAGTTTTACCAAGTTTCAACGATTATTTATAAACGCTTACACTTTCCGCGCAGTTTTTGGATTTTTCCATTTACAAAGCATATTTTCAATAACCTTTCGAAACTCAAGGCCTATCTCAAAAATTACAGAAACAATAATAATACTGTTTGTACAAATTTCAATGCATTTCTCATGGGGATTCAAAGATGTAGTGCGATTCAATAATTTTGAAATTTGTGACATTTTATGAACATTTGGAATGTCGCCTCCAACTACCTGCCACATGGAAAGTGTAAACATATCTAAAGTGAATACTGCATGATATTGTGAAAGAACTACTGAACAATTTCTCAATCAAATACTAATATTTCTTCATACTCATCCAACCAGCCAGTATACCAAACTTTAGAGAACTAATTCCAAACATAGCATTCACTTCAAATGCACAAGAGCCCAAAGTTAATAGCATTCAAAAAATGATTGCTTTAAATTTCGACTTATTCAAAAAATAATACAAATTTTTCACATTCTTGGAACACTGTTCTATCTATTATATAAGTGTTTATAGTGCAAATTTGTTGGAAGCTTTTTAAAAACAGGCATTGAAAAATACCGAAAACCCCCATACTGTCTCTACAAAAATAGGTACGTTCACGGATTGCATACAACCTAAGGCCAGTAGTATATCCAACGTTTATAGCCCCGGCTTGTGTTTTACGGTATGAATTGCCAGCAATTCCCTAAACGTTAAATGTGAATCATTGTATTCTAGAGTAACATTGTAAAAAAGATCTTATATTTATCTACTGTCTGCAAAGATTATTTATAAAAAACAAAATAAATTCATTACAATTAGTATCTCATTTGTATTCTTTGAATTATTTACAAAAAAACATAAGTGCTAACTGAAACTTCAAAACCCCACACTTCTCTGAAATACATCAAAGCTCCAGTTCAATATCTCTATGATATGAAATTCTATACACCTATTCTATATAACACTATCAACTCAGCTAAACCAAAACGAGAGCTCCCACTCAAAGGTATCTTACTCAAATTGACTCAAATAAACGTGGACATTGTATAGGTAACATCTTCCTGGATCACTGATCCGACAAAATTAGTTCCATCATGCATAATTTATTTGTAAACAATGATATGACCAAGAGAAATTGGAAAGATTTACCATGTAATATCCTAAATATAACAACGTCTTATCTAAAGCTGTAGCCTGAACCAGAATGTCCACTGTCTCATTATACCATTTTAATAAGTTCTATAAAATGTCATGCAATGAGCTCAAGGCACTTATCCCCTCGCTATTTGGCCACAAAAAAAATCTTTGGAAATATGCCTCGAAAATTAGGGTTCATGAACGTTATATACCTGGAAAATACTATACAGACGTAGCGCTATCATAGTAGACTTTCATAGCAGAACCCGACGAGCTACAACTGAGACGCTCACCATGTCCCCAAAGTGGACTTCACCTCATTGCAAGGAATTTTACCTGAAGCTGGGATTTCCCTTTTAAAGGGAATTTTTATTATACAATGTCATATTTCGTAGTGTTTGGTATACTCAAGTTAGATGACTAAAGTTAGCGTCATTATAGTGTTGTCTATCTCTTAAGAGCAACTTTGCGTACCAATCAAAGAAAATCAAAAAATGTTGGCAGACTTCAAAAATTTTATTTTTATTTTTTCTTAAGGGAGCACATACCTAAATAGGTATCGCGACACGCTTTTGACGGTTTATGATATAATTTTTCACTAATATGTTGTGTTTGAAATGTGTAGTTGATGTTCTGACATTTTAACTAGGTGATTTGAGGTCAATTTTAATTTCACGGACCGATTTACACATGCGGTGATATCCAGACCGGAGACCGAATTTAGGTAGGCATATCACTACGTTGTTATGCGGCGGCTTATAGCAAAAAAAGTGCACGAGAAAATTGCCTTCATATTCAGATATGTTGTAGATTACCCTTGTGAGTAAAACATATTGAAATTTCATTGAAATTTTAGCGCTAATTTAGAAACTAGAGCCATTTAAGTAAGCCTTTCCTAACAGTAAAGTCTATGGAGAGCGTCTTGGTGCTGTGCTCCCTTATAGCGCTAGGTTCCCGATCTCCCGCGTGCTCCGATCCAGTGTAGGTATATTACACAATGCAATAAATAAAAGTCGGGTTTCACCCAAATCTATGCGTTTTGATGTCTACTGGGCAGTGTATTTATGGCATAGGCCAACTTTGTCCGGTTGAAAAATCAGGGGGGGGGGGGTGTGTGGTTGCTCTTTTTTAAACAAAAACACGGCGTTATTTCAGTTGATGTGTTATAGGTGGGTTAGGTCGACATAATCAGAGACTGATCGAAATCAAAATCAGTCGGATTTGAGTCAAAAAGTTTGAATTTCGTGAGTGTAGGCCTAACAAGTCAAAGCGTGCCTCGTCTAGAGTCAAAAAACGGAAAATAATAGTGATTTTACGGAAGATGCGGCCTCCGTGATCAGATCATATTTCAAAAACGGATTGTTCAATTGTAATTTTATTTGGCTAGTTTGTTCAAAATTTCACGCTGAAAAAGTTGATATCAATTTTGAATGATTTTGAGCAAATTTGTGCTCTATAAGGGAGCACATACCTAAATAGGTATCGCGACACGCTATCGTCGCGATCAATCAAAGTTGAGTACGACAATAGTTCCTATTTGGCGGGAAAGAGAGTTATTTTTTGACGGTTTATGATATAATTTTTCACTAATATGTTGTGTTTGAAATGTGTAGTTGATGTTCTGACATTTTAACTAGGTGATTTGAGGTCAATTTTAATTTCACGGACCGATTTACACATGCGGTGATATCCAGACCGGAGACCGAATTTAGGTAGGCATATCACTACGTTGTTATGCGGCGGCTTATAGGAAAAAAAGTGCACGAGAAAATTGCCTTCATATTCAAATATGTTGTAGATTACCCTTGTGAGTAAAACATATTGAAATTTCATTGAAATTTTAGCGCTAATTTAGAAACTAGAGCCATTTAAGTAAGCCTTTCCTAACAGTAAAGTCTATGGAGAGCGTCTTGGTGCTGTGCTCCCTTAATGTTTGGGTGCATTATTGGTCAAAGTCTATAAAAATCCAAATTAGGTCACCAATGGACCTTCGTTACCATAGCAATGGCCAAAATATCAAAATGACACGTTTTGGCCTATTTCAGCACTTTTATGAGGCTAAAATATTTCAAACTTTTAAGATTCACCATATGTAGGGAAAGTAGAGCTAGAACTTGACAGTCACACCACATGATATACAACACATGAGCTTTCTATTAATGCAGTTCTCAAACAACCATCATGGCCTACTTGGGGGTTATACCATTGTTTGAAATAGGGGTGTTTTTTGTAAATATTTATTTCCTGAAATATAGCAATGTTCAATGAGCTGTAAACCCCAAAGTGGTGCTTTTTTAAAATTTCTATTATCAATGTGGCTAGACTAGGTATTGCTTTACCTAAATAAACAAAAAAAAGTTTCGGTAATTTTGACAGAGGCAAACGGTGTTGCCAGAAAGTTTGACATTTTCCCATAAATTAACAGTGTTATATTGGGGGGAAATGAGCCCCTACGAATGTTTTAACAGGAAACCAAGCATCACAAAGTACCCATAAACACTTATTCTCAAGCACTGACCCATTCTTAAGACTGTTCTGCAGCATATATTTTGTAGTAATGTCCAAAATGGCCGCCAGAAGCCATCTTGGAATTTAGAAAATCACATAACTTCAGGACATATTAACCCGGAGACAAGATTGAGGTATCTTTTTTGACTAACTTTATGACTAGGAATATAATACGGTGGTTATTTTATGATTTGGAGGCTGTATTCAGCATGAAATGCAAGATGGCTGCCAGCGGCCATCTTGGAATTGATAAAATCACATAACTTTTGAACACCTAACTAGGACACGTTATTTAGGTGTCTGTTTTGACTAACGTTATGCCTTGGAATCCTATATACAGTAGTTATTTTATTATTCTGAAGTTGTTTCCACACTGCAAAAACACTGGTGTTAAAATCAACACCGAGGGTGTTAATTTTAACACCACATAAGTGTCCCAGCGGGTCCACACTTTCTGGTGTTGATTAACACCAGTCTTTGGTGTTGATAAATTAACACTCCTTCACAGTTCAAATTTATTAACACTTGAACGTTTTTGCAGCATGAAATATAACCTAGAAACATAATGTAGATGTTGCTCTCATCTTATTTATATGAAATTATTCTAAAACCTACTAGTATTTAATGACATGTATTGGGTTAATTGTACTCATTATGAAAAATTCAAGATGGCTACTTAACGACTATTTTAGAAATGTTATGATGTTCTTGAATATGATAAAGGGGCATTTCTTCAATAATTCCACAATGCTAAATACATTCCAGAGGCAAGTTTGTCAATCATCTTCAGTATAAAAGCATGGGTGGATTTCAGTTACAAAATCCTGTACTGTTGGTGACCATCATGAATAATTGTTGCAAATGTTATAAGGACAAATAAAAAAGTAAGATAAAACACGGTAGCTGCTTTAATTCACAAATTTTACTTTACAAATTTTAGTTTTTAACGATAAAAAGCCCCAGGCGGAGATGTTTTGGTGTGGATCAGGGGGGATGGGGCCCGGGGAAACATTGAGGGATTTTGAACAAACAAACCGCCGCGGCCCGACCCTGATTCGATCCGCGTACCTTCTGCACGCCCCACGTGCGCTCCTAACTGAGCTAACACACAATAGCTTGCCCGGGTAGCAATTTGATGCCCTCATAATTAAACTTGCCAAGACAATTTAAGTTCGCTAACAACAGCAATGGATTTCTCATAGTCCATTATAATACCCTTTCATCATCACTAAGGTCGTTTGGCTCAAACGATATGCACCATCAATGTTCTAAAATGGTGGTTTTCTTTGATAGCCATGGTGAGAATAATTAACTCTTACAGGGAATCCTAGAAAGATTTCATGAACATTAAATTATTCAAGAGCAACATCTATTGTGTTTCTATGTTAAATAGTTCAGCCGATATGGTCCCGCACCACCAATGAAAAGTACCCTATTGCTTTGTGTGGTTTAGAGGTTAAGTTCGTGTTAATTTGTCTCACCTTTAGAGCTAGCTGATTCATTCATTGTTTTTTATTGAAGATCAAGATGTCTTCTGTTTAAAAACAATCCCTTTTGTGGGGGTTAACCAGCACCCCCCCCCCCCCCCCCCCCCCACGGGCCAATGATATATATTTGGTACGAGATTTTTGTTCTAATTGGTGTAAACAGTGAAATCATGTCAAATAATAGCATTCATGAGATTTTGGGCCTAATTTGGAAGAAATAACCTACAAATACCAAATGATGAAACATTAAGGTACACTTATAAGTTATAGCAATTTTTACCTTTTCTAGGATGTTAAATTTAGACTTATGGTGGGTATTTCTTGATTTCAAACACTGCCGGGTATTGCTAGAACGCAAAATATTATTTGGTGGTGTGCACTCATCTGCACATTTGGAATATACAAATGTTGAAGGAATGAAGGCATACCATAATAATACAATTATCACTGTTTTGGGATTCCAGGGCATAAGTTAGTCAAAAAAGACATAGAAATTATAGGATTTCATCAATTCCAAGATGGCTGCCAGCAGCCATCTTGGACTTCATGCTGAAAAGAGATTCCAAATTATAAACTAGCCACCGTATTAGATTCATAGGCATAAAGTTAATTAACATACACATATCATTATATCAATAATGTCTCCAGGTTTATGTCTAGAATACATACGATTTTCCAAATTTCAAAATGGCCACTGGCGGCCATTTTGGATATTGCTGTATCCCAGCTGTCTGCAGTTACCTAAACTTTTGCGAGGGGAATAGGAGCTAATTTTGTTTCTAAATACCCTATAGTATCAAAATCCACCTTAACCATCCGCTCTTGTGTTCCCTGGATCACTGAATATGACCCTACACGCTTAGAAAAAATGGTTCTAAAGTTGTCCTGCCAGGAGAACCCTTAAAGGTTCTTTAAAGAACCAAAAATAGTTCCCCAAACATGATACAGAACCATTTTTGGTTGATACAGAACCATTTTTGGTTCTATGAAGAACCTTTTGGGGTTCTTCAATTTTCAAGAACCCTTTTTGAAGGTTCTAAAAGGAACCTCTCTCTTGAACCTTCAAAAAAGGTTCTTGAAAATTGAAGAACCAAACAAGGTTCTTCATAGAACCAAAAATGGTTCTGTATCAACCAAAAATGGTTCTGTATCACGTTTGGGGAACTATTTTTGGTTCTTTAAAGAACCTTTAAGGGTTCTCCTGGCAGGACAAAAAAAGGTTCTTTAATTTCTTAGAGTGTACTATGGTTATAAGCAATTGAGGGTGTTTAATCTGGCAACGCTGTTGTTTAAATACTATCAAATTATGTCCAACTTAATGCTGAATTGATACAAATATCATTTGAATGCATATCAATCCTTATCAGAATTTTCTATGAAAGTAAATCGTCAAAATCCCTATTTTTCACAATGAATTAAATGTCAATAAACCGAAAAAGTGCAAAGTTCCTGGCAACACTGCTCTCCGGTACAACAATTACCGAAACTTTTTTTTCTTGAAACATGTAGACCAACATCCTGTCTATTAACCCTGAATAGGCTGATTAAAAAACCCCACCACTTTAGGGGTTATGTCATTTTTTACGACCTTCACTTTTTGCATAATTGAAATTAATCAAAACACCCCTATTCTACAAAATGGCTTAACCCACATTGAAAAAATGAAAGTTAATGTTGACATCATTTTTGGAAAGGACAAGGATGGCTTCTTCACTGTATAAAAGAAGGGGACTGTAATGCATGTTCTTCATACAGAAATATGACCTAATACTTACGCTTTTTTAAAGTTGTGAAATGGGTAAAAATCATGAAAATTGGGTAATTTCATATATTGGCCGTTGCCATGGCAACCAAAGGTATATTGGTATTTTTTTCACCAAATATATACATGTTGACCAAAGGTCTAAACATGTGCAAAGTATAAAGGAAATCGATATTTTAAAGTCTGCCACCACTTCTTTGATTTTTACACACAAGGTCTCTTAACTACATGGTGTGTCGGAAAACAGTGTCCCATGAGCAGTACTGCCCATGAGTTAGAAAATTAATTAAAAATACATTCCATGTCGAAGTTCTTTTTTAAAAAAAACAGACAGTTGGTAAGCGCTATTAGTCTTCTATCAAATATACTTTATCCCATTGAATTTCATCACCAACTATACCGAGATATATATGATTAATTCAGTAACAAGAGTGCCAATCCCACTTTGACTACTTTTGTACAAGAAAATGACCTTCAATTGAAAAAATGCCAGGATATGTCAAATTTCTAAAATTCAAATAATTTATGGTATTTCATGGATAATATGGATGAAAATATGGGAGGGGCTTGAAGACTTAACCGTATAATGAAATGACAAACTCTATTTGTATATTAACAAAACGTAGTCGGTTATGCTCCCCTGATTGAAGACCCTTGATTTGTCTAATGGATGCTATAGGCTATAATTGGGCCACATAGTAAAACTTTTAGAAAGAAAAAAAACGGCACAATGTCATATCGGTTTTGGCTAAAAGTAAGCATAATTCCATTTTACTGGTATCTTTCTAATGATAGCTAAGTTTATCACATGCCTAAATTGCCGCATAGCTAAGCAAACATGGCACATTATATTATGGTGACCCTTTTTCGCCAAATATTTAGCATTTTCTATATATGCTTGATAACATAAACTTCAAGATCATCATAATAAGCTATAATAGTTTTTTTTTAATAAAGGCCGTATATAATATAAATATTATAGTTTTTGCGTTTGTTTTGTTCCACGCTTTGTTTGAACAATTTTAACAATTTACAAACATAATGCCACTAAAAAGTTGTTTTGTTACACGGTTATGAAACTACATCGTGAGGCATTGCGTAGCGCGTGGGCTATGTCCAAAAGCCGGGGTTGGCTCTCGCCACAACCCAACCACACAGTCACTTACTTTAATTTAGTGCAGTAAATTGCAATGATCCACCACACTTAAAGGGGCACTCTTAATTAACTTAGGAACCCTAACGCCACTGCATCATACAAAATCATACAGCCAGAGACTATCTCCACGCGCGTGCTGCTGCATTGCCTCGATTACGTCACCTACCGCGGGCATATGTGGGCAGGAAGTTGCTGCCCGCATATGCGCTGGTAGCTTAGCTCAGTCGGGAGGGGGACAGATTTTGGTGCGGATGGGTCCGCGATCGAATCCCGGGGGGTGCTGGGTGATTTTTCGGGTCAAAAAATAGTACTTTCCCCCCCCCCCCCCGATACGCACAAAAACATAGCCGCGGGAGTTAGGGTTAAGAGATGTGGTGGAGGTAGCGCCCTCAATTACAAAAATATATGCTAATGGGATTTGTATATTATTATAATTGTATTACATGTATGAACTTACACCTATAATAAGGATTAAGAAAAATCAGCCCTCTTTTTACAACAAAACGTCGATTCAAAAATGCTGGTAGAGCCGCAACCAGCATTTTACATAGTTAAGGGTGGTATTCCAACATATTTAAAACATTGTTTTAATCAAGTTTTGCTGGGTTTTTTTAAGTAGAAACAACAATAATGGCAATTTTTAATGATCATCTTGAACTTCTGAAGTAAATTAATTAAAATTAAAAACATTCAACGTGACATTGTGTCCCTTTAAGAATAGTATTTTCTTTTTAAAGGCATCACCGCTAGCCAAAGAACTGGGACATTTTATCTGTTAATTAGTGATAGCAATTTTTTTTAGATGTAGAATGTCCCAGGGGGGCCAGTCAAACATAATGGTGTACACACGCGTGACCAAATTTTTTCCAGACACCCCCTAAACAAGTTTTACCCTGCAAGCAAAATTACCCCCTAAACAAGTTTTTAGCGCGCTTTCCTTGCAAATTTTGACCCCTAAACAAGTTCTTGCCAGAATATGACCCCTAAACAAGTTTTGTCTATTTGCGATTATGACGCTGTAGAGACGAGTGACACACATGCATTCTCAAATTGGAAATGAGACGCTCAAAAGAAATCGCAAAAACGGGGATAACATTCTTCTGGGAACGGAGAACAAAACAAGTTACCCTAAACACGTTCGACAGGTATTTTAAGCCACCCTTTTTCTTGAAAATCAACGTTTTTGATACCCTTAACGCGTCACTCGCGTGACGCGTCCAACACTGAAAAAACACCCCTTTTTACGCGTTTTTTTGGTCACGCCTGTGTACACTATTATGTTTGACTGGGCCCCCCGGGTAGAATGTAGATGGATACATTCTGTCAATATTGGATTTAGGATTGTCCATTCCACCTTTTCTGCTGCTGCTGTATGGTACCCTCTGCCGTGTCACAATACTGCCTCCACATCACTTATCACGGGTCATTCTCGTAATATGTACAAGTTCCAATCTTTCTAGAGCGAAAGGGACATGGTGCAGCAAATCAACACCGTCTGCGAAAGAGTTGAAACGGCGTTTCTGTTGTAATTAAATTAGGAGAATTAAGGGTTTTATCGAAATTCAACGCTTAAGAAATAATTAAAAACAAAAATTTCACAAATCCATATCGTAATGAACGTTTAACGTATAAAGTTACTACAAGAGAATGAAATACACACAGAAAATTACAAAACATGTTTTTTAATTGAGTTTGATCAATGAATCTATTGTTTCTAGATATAAAACGTAATCATCAAATCAAAACATCTCTGAATTCACGGAACCAAATCTCTTTCCACACAGAGGTAAATTTTAAGTTTGCGACTAAATTAGTCCATGGTTGAGTCAATTATTGAACACCTTAACAGTTTTAGATATTTGAAATGCGATTGATCAAAGCTGGGATGAATACTAGTAAATAGTTAGCTTGGAAATAGATCGGTTTGTATGTATTGTCATGATTGTGTGTGTGTGAACTGAGTGAAGATGGTGAATTCGGAAACCTGACCTGAACTGAAAAGATACATTTACTTGATACTTGATTGTTGTTGTACTGGCCAACACTCCATGTGGAGTCATACAATATCACTTCCAAATTGGCGAGAAATATTCGGTTTTTATCTATCCGCGCGCAAAAATAATCCTGGGCATACGAAAGCGCCCATACAAACAATGATTAAAATAACAATGACACTGCGACTCACTGCGCGCCATATCAATCCTATCAGGTGTCCAGATTCGCCCACTGATAAAGTGGGCAAACATGGCCACCAAGACAAAATGCGTAATAAATTCACTATTTTTCATGGTTGAAACCCAAAATAATTGTTCCAATGGAATAAAAATCTGCTGGGGAAAGGTTTAAGTTTGATTTCCTGTTTGAATTAAGCAAATTATGATGTTTGTTGAAGAGATGAAGGGCAGTTGGTGATTTTGGTGTTGGGAGGCTTGATATCTCCCAGCACTATATCTGGGGGAGCTCACTAGCCAAAATGATGTCATAGGTACTTGTAGCCAATTAAATACAAGGGGTGTGTGAGGGGTGTGTCCGAGACATCCACTCAGCATCAAGCAAAAAGTTTTGTCTATTGTAAAAAAGTTTTAGTAGTGATGGGCACATCGGTACCATAATGATTTTTGTGATAGAAATAGGTGGAGTGTATACTCTCATCCCTATTGAATTGTGTATGAATATTGATGTATATTAAGGGGAGTATGTGGCCAATGATATGCTGGGTTTCATGACAACCAGTTATGCAGGGGTTAGGGACAACCAATCAGCTTTGAGGAAAAAAGTTTGTGGATATCCTAAAATAGTGATGGGCTAACTTTTATTTGTTCTCTCTCTTTTTTTCTTTCTTTTTCTTTCTTTTTCTTTATTTTTCTTTATTTTGGGATTTTTGAAGAATTATTTTGATATATTTATTGTAATGAGTGTGGATTAGTTTTTTTTTTTTGGGGGGGGGGTGTTTTTGTGTTGATATATTTTTGTTTTGGGTGTGATTATGTTGTTTTAATGGCTTTTTAAGGTGTTTTATTGTTGTTTTCTTGTTCAGTTTGTGTTTTTTTAGTTTTGTCTACTTTATTTATTTATTCATTAATTTATTTATGTATATTTACTGTTTGTGTTTGGTAACATTTATTTACTTGTTTATTTATCAATGTTTTTCTTTTCTTTTATTGTTTTAAGTGTTATGGGGATGGGGTAGGGTGGGGTCTTGTGGGTATTCTAGTAGATTTGGGGACAATCTTGTGCTTCTTGGCTTGTTTGTTTCTTTTTGTTGTTTCTTTTTCTTTGTTTTTCTGTAGTTTTTCTTGGGGTGGGCTGTGGGGATTGTCTTTTTCTTCGGGTGTGGGTTGGCTGTTTGTTTTTTCGTGTAGGGGGGTATTGTCTTTATCCGGGGGGGGGGGGGGGGGGGTCTTTTTTTCTGGATAATGGGTGCTGGGAAACATCTTTATTTTATTCTTTTTTGTTGTTTTTTCTCAAGGGGGGGGGGGGGTTGTATTGTATTTGCTTTTTTGCTCATTTTCTGGATATTGGGTGCAGGGAAACAGCTTCTAATATGATTCATTTCATAACTTGTGGAGGGGATGTTTGTTTGGTGGTGGCTGATGTGTGTTAGGATTATTGCTCTTTTTTGTGTTGAAATTGGTCTTTATCAACGCTGGCCCATCTCCATGTGTGAAACCCCCTGTGTAAATCCCTATAGCTTTCAAAAAATCTCCCGATTGTATGCCCATGGAAATAACTCTGCAAAGACCCCTTGGTACATGTCCAAGCATCTGCCCTGCTAAATCTCGTACCCGTTGATTGTGAGCTGTGATGATATCCCATGTGTCCCGGTGTATAATATGGAAGGTTCATTATACTGATCCAGTGTATCACTGGATCACTCGAACCTTCCATATTATATTACAATCAACGATCCTTATGAACCTTTTTGGTAATGTCCCGGTGTAGTTCATAAAGTTCAGGGGCTACAACTTTGACTGCACCGATCAACTGGGTTTCTTGGTTCAGGAATAATAAAAAAAATTGTGATTAGTTAAATCATCTCCTTAACTTTTTGTTATGAACCAACATTATGTTACCTACATGTTGTATACATACCCTTTGATGGTAGAGTCAAATGAGAGGGGAACAGAATCTGCACCCCACCAATTTCTCTACTGGAATTCCTTGACCATGCCTACACCAATCATGTTTGAAGCCAAATTTGCCATACTGAGATGTAATGCTTTATATTTGAATCTAGTAATATAATGTGATGGTAGAAGATGTTGGATCAGTGTGTGCAGATTGGAGCATCGATGTGTACTGTGTGATGGAAGGTTACCAACTGACTGGCCATGTGGCATTTGTGTAACTATTGGGCAATCTTGCTAATCCCATACACCTGGCATGGTTGCTTTTATTATGCAAATTATAATTCAATGCATGAGCTTTTACCAGGTATCTTGTTTAGATGGTAGATAGGGAATCTTACTAGTTCAGTTCACCTGTATTTCAAAGTTGCTATTGTTCATATGAATGTCCATTGAATGTACCTTTCTATATAATACACTTTATATTTTTCTCTGAGTGAATCCAAGTATTTATGTTTTGAATTTGTTGCTGTTGTAACAGCATAATAACATGCTTTTATGTGTGTATGTAAGTGCCATTTCTATCAAATGTTTAAAATGAACTTTCAATGAAATCTTGATTTTGGAGGCCCAAAATGACTGACATTTAATTTATTTTCCAACAAAACATAAAATACTTTTTGGAAGTTTCACAAAATGTTTAGGTATTGAGGATTTCCCTTTTGTTAATGTTAGAGCACTTTCAATTAAAGTTTGAAATTTGTTTGCCAAAAATGACTGAAATTACATCATTTTTCTGGTAAAATGCAACCCAATTTTTTTCAAGCGACACTAAATATTTTGGTATAGAGTTCAGATATCGATATAGGAAGGATAGAAGATGCCATTTTGTGTGTGAGAGCGCTACTTTTGGATTAACTGTAAATACAGGAAAGATGTCTACTTGCTACAAAATGACTGAAATTTCATCATTTTCCTGGCAAAACACAACCAAGAATTTTTTTGAAGCGACACGAAATATTTAGGTATTGAGTTAAACAATTGATATATGAAGGGTAGAATATGCCATTTTTTGTGTGGAAGCGCTACTTTTGGATTAACTGTAGATACTGGCAAATATGCCCACTTAGCGGGCATATTTGCCAGTGCACTGGCAAATTTGCCAGGGCTGGACAATACGGACACCTGCTAGGAATGATATGATATTGCGCCATGTGATGATGTGAGCGTTTTGGGCACTTCTACTTCTACTTCTACTTCTACGTCAATAATCAGCAGGATCCATAAGTCGGGATGTATAGCCGATGAATTGTGGATACGTATCATGTGCAGAATCATAGATGTATGTGAAGATATACAGGTGCGAGTAAAAAAACCAGGGTGTACTTAGATGAACCTTGAAACTGCATCCTTGAAGACCCCAATGGATGGCGAGGTCAGGGTGGCATCTGGGAGAGAATTCCACCAGGATACAGTACGAGGAAAGAAAGAGAACTTGTATACTTGGATTCTGGCTGGAATCAGCTTGGATTTGGATGGGTGATATGATCTTGTGGCCCTGGGTTGCATTGGAGTCAGGTACTCATTTGGGTTGACAGCGATAAGACCATGGTGAATCTTGTACATCATCAGAAGGCTGGCTTGTTTTCTGCGTTGCTCTAGTGATGACCATTCCAGTTGGGATATCATGGCGGACACACTGTCTCTATGGTGGTAGTTGTTGAGAACAAATCTTGCAGCACGACGTTGTATATTTTCGATCCTAGTGATTGATTTTTGCGTGTACGGATTCCACACTGTGCTGCAATATTCAAGATGTGGTCTGACCAGTGTGAAATATGCCAGTTGTCTAAGTTTTGCGAGCTGGTACGTAGGTTTCTGCGGATCAGGCCAAGCATCCTATTGGCGCGGGATGAAATTCCATTGATGTGGCGCTGCCAGGATAGATTGTTGGACAGTGTTAAGCCAAGATATGGGTACTCTGTGACCATAGAAAGTTGCTTTCCTCCAAGATAGTAATCTGTGTCAATGGTGTTGCGACGGAGGGTGATCTGCATCGTGTGGCACTATCCAGTATTAAATTGCATTTGCCATTTTAAGGACCATGCATGAAGTGAGTCCAAGTCAGCTTGGAGAGAAATGGCATCACTGGCTGATGAGATGGATCTGTAAATCAGACAATCGTCTGCAAACAATCTTACTTTGGATGTTAAGCCGGTGGGGAGGTCATTTATGAAGGCCAAAAATAAGAGTGGCCCCAATACAGTACCTTGCGGGATGCCTGAAGTGACAGGAACCCATTCAGATGACTGGCCATCTACTACAACTCGCTGGGACCTCTTGGTTAAGAAGTTGTTAATCCATCCAAGGAGGGAGTCTCTGATGCTGTAGTGTTTCATTTTGAGCAGTAGACGCTTGTGAGGACGACACTGACACTCTTCTGAATCTGAATTCATTCGCTGTGCCTGTGTGAACAGGAACAGGTTTCGCCAATTTGGAACTGACTGAACTATAGACCTATTTACTATAATTAGTCCTTACATGTGTAGTCATTGAGAAGGTGGGAAAGTAAAAACAATTTGCCCGCTTATAGCAAGATGATGTGACTAATGTCTAGAACTTCTGTTTCTCACGGACAGATTTAAAGTCGGGCGCATACGCACAGATTACTTTTGCGTTTTCACAAAAAAAATGATTTCACAATTTCCTGCATTTCAGACGCGGTATTTTTGGCATTTCAAAACCAATGCGCGCGCGAGCTTTGAGACAAACCTATTTTTTTGTTTGGCCTAACTTAAAGCCAGTGGCATAAATGAGATTGGATCAAGACTATTCTTTTCTCATGTCTGAAGGCTGACAGCAAAATTGTTAACTTTATTTGTTCGGAGTGGCTGTTTTTAATAATAATTCAACCAGCATGCATTTATAGGCTTTTTAAGCCTGGCCCGAGCAATTTGCTCGAGTCTGGTCCCTTCAGGACCTAAGCGTGTGTCTGTACGGACCGACCGTGTAAACCAGGCCTTCTCAAATGGTGGCGCACGCGCCACTTGTGGCGCATTGCATCAGTCCGAGTGGCGCGCGGAAGGACGCATGAAAAACAGATTTTAAAATATTTATTGAAATAAAAAGTTTAAAAAAGAAGAAGAAATATATCCCCAACTTAAACAAGATCACAAGAAGCATGAAGAGCCACTTCAGCCACTAACTGCAGTGGGGTAAGTCATGATTATTAGTAGTAGGCCTTTTGATTATCACTACATTTGCTACCATTATTTGTACATTTTACCATCAACATCTCTTTATTTCTTGTACTCTCCTTAGCCTATTTAAAGGGGGTAAACCCATGAGCTTCCAGGGGATTCGCTCCCTGGACCCCCACCAGGGGCCCTAAAGGCGGGCCTCTGGACCCCACTTATTATTCGCTGCACTCGCAAGGATAGTGGCGCTTCTAGATCACTAACATCTCAAAAGTGGTGCTTCACAAAATCTAATTGAGAAAGCCTGGTGTAAACAAACTGTCAGTACAAATTTACAATGTGCCTCACTATATCGTGTGATCTATAGTTAGCTTACTAATTATGTGACAATACTTACAAAAAGCCATCACAAGATAAGGCAAACATTTTTTTGTTTGATTGTCCTCGTCCGCCCGACCCTCTTAATCATTCCGACCCAAAAACTTTTTTTTTAAATTTAATTTTTGTTGTTGAAAATGTTTATACTTTTTTTTAAAATTTCAATTTTTTTTTCAATTTTTTGTTGTTTACAAATATTAGTCGAAAATCAAAATTATCATTTTTCATTTTTTTTTGTAAGTGTTAAGAAAATAGAAATACTCATCAAAATATTAAGATTTTGTTCCCCATTTTGGTTACCACAACAAGTACATCTCATTTTACTTTTGGTACCTGAAAAAAGGGCAAGTGAAAAAAACCAAAAAAACTTTTCCCGACCGACCTACCCAACTTTTAAAAGTGATCTATGGACAATCAAACAATTTTTTTTTTGCCTAACCGCAACAGATGTTACAAAGTGTAATATGCTGGAATGTTAGAATGTCCGATGCATGATGAGTGATGCTTGATGATATAATCCATGCTCAATTTGCGATGTGTTTATGATGTGTTGGTAAAAATATTGTGTTGGTGTAATGGTGAATGATGCAGATGAATATTGCAAATGAAGAGTTACTGACACTAAAAATACACCTGTTTCCCCACACCCTGTTGGTATATCTTGCTTTTACTTTTAGCATTTTTATATTTTCGAGATATCCTCTTGTATCAGTTTTCTGATCCTTGGTGTGTTTTGTTCCTGGTTCCGTTGGATTCATCTTTTTACATTTTATAACTAAAAATACAGTTTGAGTTGACGAGATAACAAATTTATAACAAGAAAATGGCTTAGACCTACTTGGAATTCTTGAAACAATTGTTTACTGTGGCATTTTTGAAAAATACAGTGTAACAGGAATATAGGTGATTCAACTGTTTTGGTTTTTTATGCGATATTAAAATTGAAACAAGCATTTTGAATATGACCATCCTAATTGTCTTAGGGCATTAAAACCCTAACTCTAGTACACCACACGGCAACAGATTTGCTTTTAGACCCCCAAAATTCACCAGAAAGGTCACCCCGACCCCTCCCCCCGGGATTTGAACCACGGACCTCCAGCACCAGAGCCCAGATCCTAGCCACTACACCACGGCTGTCAGTCACACTCGGCGAAGTATATTCGCCTCGTTATGATATAGCCTGGGTCCGTTTTGTAGCCCAAAAACCTGCACGGCGGGTTATAAAAACATTTTGTCCGCCCAGTTGCAGTGTGGTGTAGTAGAGTTAGGGTTATTAGGTTAGGTGATGAAGAAACAAGCAAGCCCTGTTCTACAGGCAAACAGATATCTCATGAAGGGTCGGTTGGGCATTTTTTGTTTTTAAAAATGTTGTGAAGATTTTTGTGAATTTTCAACTTGTTTGAAATTATTAAAGATGTTCAAAACTGTTAACAAAATTCAAAAAAAAAAAAAAATGGAAAAAAATGTGTTAAAATATGTGCTGATCGGGCCAGCAGAACAGGTTTTTTCCTCATTGCCTTATCTTCATGTCAATCTTATTCAGATGCTTCTTCTATGGTGTCTTTGAAACAACCTATGTATTAGACATTTATCAAGCGCTGTCACTTTTGAACTATTAATTAACCCTAAGGGCAATTCCATAGATTGGTGATATGACTTGAAAATGTTAAATTCAATTTTGATGCTTATTACCCATTTTATTTTATTGTATACACTTGTAGGTATATGGGACAATCAAATGTTTGAATGATTTGTTTGTAAATTTCAAGAAATTATCGTCATAAGTTGGAAAATGTTTTTTTCATAAAAAATAAGTGAAAAATGTGTGTCCAGGTTATGTTGACCTCTTACATTTAATATTAACTGTAAATATATATATTTGTTGATTTCTGAAATGCATAATACCTTAGTTTCAAGTTACCAACTATGAAAAATACCTATGCATTGACACAAGTTGGGAGGAATCTCCTGTGTGTCCGATGGTAATTGAAAATGTAACGTGAGTAACGATAAACATCAAATAGTTGTCCTACTCATTTGTTCTTTGCTTTTAAATACTGCCAAATGGAATAATAATCATACTCCAGGTACTTAATTTGAAAACAGGAAATAAAATGGGCTATGTGTAGTTTTATTAAAATGGCAGAGGTTTGAAAACTGTAACGTGAGTAACAATTGTAACGTGAGTAACAAAAATGTAACGTGAGTAACGGCCTAAAATGCATTGTAGCAATAAGAAATGGATCTGTTTTTGTTTTTACTGCACTTAGTTTTATTCATTTATCAGTCTTATGTCAGTCTGGCACTTCCATCACTTCGTACGCACTATTTCCAGGGGTCATTGCGTGTCTTTCCAAGTTTTTCAACAAGTAAAACAGTAACTTTGTCCTCTGAAAGTCACTTTTGAAGGAAAATATTTAATTTTGTTGGTTACAAAGTGTTAAAAATACATGCATAGCTTATGTACACAAATATTGTAGAGCATTTTCTGCATATTTCTTGCGTTCATCGTTCCTAAGTTCAAAAATATTGATTTTGCGCAAAGGTGCTGAATTCGGCAACCTTGATAACTACGGTGTAATTCATCAATTATATGCAATTATTTTCACTTAACCCTTGTTAAACATAATGTTAAGTTTCAAAAAAGAAAATAGCTCTCAAATTGTTTCTGTTTTAATGCAAAATGATACCATTTTCATCAATATATTGTTGATGTAACAGGTAGAGAGTTTGCAAAATGTCCTGTGAACTTGTGTAGCGGTCATATTTGACCGTTTGGAGACATAATAACATTTTGGGAAATTAAATACATCATGTCAAGACTATTTCATAACATTTTGAGCTAATCTGCATGAGCTATATAAATACAATTTGAATATGTAAAAACAAGTAACGTGAGTAACGTAACGTGAGTAACAGCTATTTTGGTCAATTTTCTGAAAAGTGTTTGTCTAATCAGATTAGTTTCACCTTCCATTTGTAGATCTTAATGTTAGCTTTATCAACCATCTTAAACTTGTTTCCAAAAATATCCTGTATGAGGACACTTTGTGAATGAAGGCTTGTTGCCATTTTATGGTGTCCAATCAAATGTAACGTGAGTAACAAAAGTGTTTTCCTTCTCACTCGCAAGTCATGTCTTGTGTTGCAATTCTAATTGCATATAAAGTTAGTGTTGGGTCTTGTGTAACTACTGCAGAAAAAATAATTCCGTCAAGCATGTTCTTCTAAAAAATATAGCACTTCCAAAAGTGTAACGTAGTGAAAAAGCGTAACGTGAGTAACATGGAATTGCCCCTAACCCTAATAAATCTTACAAAAACTCACAGCCAGAAACTATCTCCACGCACGTGCTGCTGCATTGCCTCGATAACGTCACCTACCGCACGCATATGTGGGCAGGAAGTTGCTGCCCGCATATGCGCTGGGAGTTTAGCTCAGTCGGTAGAGGGACATACTTTGGTGCGAATGGTCCTGCGATCGAATCTCGGGTGGTGATTGGTGATTTTTCGGGTAAAAAAATAGTACTTTTCCCCCCTACCCCTAATATGATGTATAAAAGAATACATTTTTGGAAAGGAAATGAGTCGGAGAATCCATTTTTGGCACATTTTGGTCAACATTTTGAAACTAAAATTGTTTATGTCAAAACTAAAAGAGAAGTTAGATGTTTTGGTGCAATTTCAGCATTATGTTACCAAAAACTGTTTTGTTTGCAGCAAATGTTGAGCCCAAAATGGATTCTCCGGCTCATATTTCCTTTCCAAAAATGTTTACTTTTATATAGTTTAAATCAATAATGAAGAAGTAATAGCAGTTTTACGGAGGCTATTCCTGACCAGTCAGGCATGAGAATCTTCAGGAAAAAGCAGGAATTCCTGCTTTTTTGTAGTCAAAATTTACGCAGTTTTATTTAATTTCAGCCTGTTTTTGGCCTTTTTTGCCCAATTTCATGTGCTCTTTCAGGAATTTTCACCACTTTCCTGCTATTTAAAAAAAATCCATTCTCATGCCTGTGACCTAAGACTTAACACTAACAGCCCTTATCTCAATCTTTACAGGTGAGCATCGAGACCATGATTTGAACTGCAGGCTCATGTAATGCTTATACAGCTTCATTGAAACATTATTTAACATCGCTTTGAATCTCTTTTGATACGCTACAGGTGTATGTGGGTGTGAGCATCTTTTGAACAATGTTCAACTTCAGAATCCGATGTTTCTGCTACGGCATATTGGTGTCATCGTGTACATGGGCGGTCATAATTTACCTGTTTCTCTCAGAGGTCGGAACCGATAACAAGAAACTCCAGATTGACAATTTCCTACCTAACAACGACGCTGCGAAAGAAAATAAAGTGCATCTTGTGCCGAAGTTCCACCGCAGAGACTGGGAAGGTGACGCGGGTAAAGCGGCAGCGCCCGTAGACTGGCACAATAACCGTGTCCTTCCACTCGATAACGATCAGATAAAGGAAGTGATAAAGAGTAGAGATCCTTCCCACCATAAACAGAAAGAGAGAAAAGAGACAATAAAGAAGATCCCAGACCCCGGTGGCGCTTTAGGAGGAGGACATATTCGTAACGAAGGGTTAGACCTGGGTATGGTGAGAAATGACGAAGACAGGCTGATTAGAGATGAGGGATATAGACAGCACGCATTCAATGAGCTGGTGAGCAGTAGGATTGGGCTTCATCGGAATGCCACAGATACAAGGCATCCACTGTAAGTAATACTGCTTGCTTGCATACTCAATGTTATCTTAAAACACTGCATGGACAGGTTTTATTTTGGAAGGGACAAAAGATGAGGTCAGCCCCAAGGTATGATAGCCCACCTACTTTCAAGATTGTGGGAATGTAATTGAATTGTTTTGGAAATAATCATCTGGTTCCTTTTGGTAAATCACTAAGACATGGGATGTGATCAAGTAAAATGAGTTGGAAGTCGAGGATATTGACTTTGAGATATAACCAAACAAGGAGTTTCTGAAAATGTAGCATTTTAATTATCCAATACAGTCAAGTAGAAGACTAAAAATGTGTTATTTGACTTCTTACATACTTTGCTTGATTGCATCACTCGTACTTCATACACTTATCCATCTAATACAATGCCTGTCAATAAGCAAGTGTCTGATTTTCTGAAAAATGCAGCATTTTTGATAAATCCAATACAGTCAAGTAAAAAAACCTAAAACTATAATTTTTTTTACTTCTGACATATTTTGCTCAAGATCAGATCACATGTATTGAGGTATACTATTAGGGCCAGAAGCGTATGCAATAGCTAACCTGTGTTAGGTTGAATTTTTGATGAGGGCACTCTTTAGCCTAAAACATCAGGCGTAGTAACACATGGCAGCTATGACAAACAGTGCCTTTTTACATCACAATGTGTACTAGCTGATCTGAGCTATATAATTTAGATTACCGCCAGACCTAGAATTTGTTACTGACTCTAGCAGATCAACATTCGACCATCTTGCATTTGATGGCATGACACAAAATGACCACAGTTAAAACACTGCGTAACAGCTCGCGAAATCTAAACAGGGGATGGATGAGCGAGCAAGGAAAAGCCAACCACTAATGAAACAGGACAAAGGCCCATAACCCTTACAGCCCTGAAACCCCACGAAATCCAGGGATAGCACTGGATCAAAAATGTGAGAGGTCCCATGAAATTTTCAGGACCCCATAGGACTTCAAAAAATAAAATTTAAGGGGTCCCTTAAGAAATTGAGGGAGAGCGTGTTGGCGCAGCGGTAGATACCCTCGCTTTGCACCAATGAATCCCGGGTTCGAAATCTGCGCTCGGTCGGGCTTTATGTGCATTTGGTTTATCACGATCCATACACACTCTCGCAGGTTTTCTCCGGGATCTCCGGTTTCCTCCTGCTTTCAAAATCTGTGATTAGTTGTTTCGGTTATCAAAAACTTCCTTGACCCAATGGTATTTGGGGAGCTGCATTGAAAAATGGTGGATGTTACAATCTAAGTGCGGATAGGGTTTGCGCTAGAAATTGGCATCACCCTAGTTGATGCGACCTGATTCTGATGATTCACCAGCAGCGAAATTACAGCGCTTTGAGCCATTTGGAAAAGGCGCTATATAAATACTGATTATTATTATTATTATTATTATTATTAAGAAATTGAGGGGTCCTGATGTTTGGGTATTTGAAAATTTTACTTTTTTACGGATAGTTTTAATGAATTTATAATATTGTGAGCAAAGGATGGATGTGTAATTTACAGCATTTCTTAAGGTTTCCATTAAGGGGTCCCTTCAATTTTGATCAGGACCCGCAAGTCTTTCCAATTTGTGGCTCTAAACTATTGAACTGGTTATAATACAGTGAACACTCATACCCCCCCCTCTATTATGTGACTTTTAGGCATAGGATTTCCTATTTTGGAAGTCTTTGCTTCAATTCCCTGTTTAAAGGAAATACATTTTAAATCATCATCTGGTATAGTCTGTGTCATAATGATATATGGACATAATTCCAACAATGTGTGCATGCGTAACATGCGGACGAGTGTAAACCCGGAAGTGATACCGGATGCTTTGAACAAATTACCATGCGTCCTGATTGGTTAAACGCGAAATCGTCACACGCATGTATGCACAGTTGGATTAAGTTTCATTAATTTTTTGAATATCTGAGAAATCTATCCAAAACCCATAACTTGTTACCTTTCAGATGCAAATATCATGTGTACGATCAAAGTGAGCTTCCCTCTACAAGTGTCGTGATATGTTTTTACAATGAGGCTTGGACAACGCTGCTCCGAACCGTTTACAGTGTGATAGAGAGAACGCCTAAAGAGCTGCTATATGAGATCATACTGGTAGATGATTTCAGTATATTAGGTAAGTACAGTGACGGTACCAGCCAACACTCAAGATCAGTTTTTTTACTGGGAGCTACTTTTTTTCAAAAGTAGCGCCCGGATCATGGGATTTATTGAGAACCGGGAGCTACTTTCAGTCTACTGGGAGCTAATTTTTTATTAAATCGTATTGTCAATTCGAAATTTGATGTTTTGGGCAAGCTTGATTGGACAAAATATCAGCGCTCGGTTGTTTATTGTTCAGCATTACCAGGCGCTATGGCAGGAGCACCTAGGGGTAAAAATCGCCCAGCGCCTGCTTATCTTGAGCCTTGGTACCAGCAATCAACATTTTGGGTGGCAAAGCAGGGTGGGGCTTGATCCGTAGTGCCGCCACTGGATAAGTAGGATTGGGATTTTTTCGGGAAATAATGCTCCTAGGACTCGATTAGATTTTTCTCCAAACATATTCTGGGCTGAGTGTTAGGGCGCCATCTTTTTTCAAAATTGTGACCAACGTGTTTCAAGATGGCGGCACGGCAAACACGGAAGTGATAATCCGAGGCGAAAATCACATCAATGTTTTGCTTATTTCGGAACCCATAAGGCATCTGCATAGTCCGGACGGCACGCTTTATACAGGGTGGGACTTCAGAAATCAAAAAATCAACAAAAGGGTGGGGGTCAGAATATTTCTGATATAAAGGGTGTAGTTGTATAAAGCGTGGAGATAAAATAAAAAGGGTGGCGGTTTCTCAGCGATCATCAGAATAATCAAAATACTGACCTTAGCGCTAGTTATATCATAAATATGTATCCGAAGATATACTTCGATTCAAAATTAAAAAGTCGCCATCTTTAAATTGGTTTGTTGTTATATATAGCGCCATCTATTGTTAAAATCGTGACATTTTTTCAAAATGGAAACTCGCCGGGAGCTACGAAAGTGTCGTACGCAGCGTATCATCACAATTTAGGGAGCATAAGAGTACGAAAAACAAAAAATGGATCCCGGGATGTTTCTGTCACTTTGTCCTTTCTTCCAAATTTGAATGCACAAAATGATCAAAATTTCCCTTTTTCGGTATAAAGGGTGGGGGTTGAACATTCCCAAATAAAAAGGGTGGCTCTGTAAAAAGGGTGGGGCAAAAATAAAAAGGGTGGGGGTCTGACCCCTGTCCGGACAGTGATCTGTTATCCGCTATTAGGGTTAACTCTTACGATAAGAATCAAACTGTAGAGAAGATACCACCAGCCAGGAGTCGGGGAGGATGACATTTCTTGAAAAATATGACCCAACATGAGTAAATGAGGCACAATTCAGCAGTAGCTATTTTGATTTTAAAAGAGTTCATGTGTAGAACAAGGTCAAAATATGTCAAATTCATAAAAAGTCTTAATTGTGATCAGGCCTAACAAAAATAAATTGTTGTTTCCGGTAACCCGACCGACCCTCTTAAAACCTGCCGACTGTACAAATTTTATCAACATTTTGAAAAAATAAAATTTATTTTCTACCTACCGTTCGTATTTTTTCAGTCCAAATTTACGGAGATGTATTGAGAGAATACAAATTTTACATTCCCATTTAGTTTTACATTCCCATTTTGCCGAAGGTCCAATTTGAATGTACCCATTTCCATGAATTCTGCAACAATTCTGAAGTTTACTTTCCGTTATCGTCCGTACGCATAAAAGTTTATTTCCATTCATCAACAACAGCGCAGTATTTGCGGTTATCGCAATAATAATTTTTTTGGTACCACCAACAAACCAACCAACCACAAGGAATGACGTAGCGTAACATGGTAAAAATAACACACTGGGAACCGTGTGGAACAGAAAAGAAATATTATATTATTAACCTCAGTTCGGGCTTGCAAAAGGTTCTCGCGCACGTGTTGAGAAGTAAAGCCAAGTACGATCGAAGGAAAAACATTTATTTTTTAATGAGAAAATGCAGTGTATTGTAACGAAATGCCATTTCGTGTATTACTATACTATTGCATTGCATTGTAGGCCTATGGACTAAGGCCAGAATTTTCACATTTTTATTTCCTTATGATCCTTTTATTTAATCAATTCCAAACTTCTACCGAGCTTACTTATTATAACTGTGATTTTTATAGACCATGTCTGAGTATCGGATGTGCCTCAGAATTTCAGTAATTTAGACATTTATATATTTAGTCACAGCGTTCGTCTATTTTATTCAGAGATCGTTTTTCCCCTATGCAAATGCACGTTGGAAGCTTATAAATATTTGTCATCGTCGCCATTTTAATGGCCCCGATCTGCCTCAAATGACGATTTGTTTTTGCCGATCATAATGTACCAACTCACATTTCTTAACATGTCATCCCTCTGGATCATTTTCGGCACATTCAGGAGACACCTTTTTCCGTCATTTTTCTGTCACATTGTTTACAATACTGATGTCAAAGTTCATTTTAAGTTTCGTAATATTTTTATAACTGTCAAGATTTGCTAGATCTCTTTTCCAAGTTTCGTGACGTAATTATTGAGAACATTGACTTTCAGCCAATCGCGAGACGGGTTTTTGATCACGTGTGTGAGGGCGTTTCAGAAGCATATACAGGGTGTATCAAAAAAATTAGGACACTTTTTGATGATGGTTTAAATCCTTGTTAAATCACTGAAGCATGACTAATTTTTATTTCAATGTAAAGTACAACCGATAAAGATAAAATCCTGAAGAGATGAGAAAATTCCATCATTAATTAAGGAAATTTTGACCTATTAGGCAAGGCAATCTATTTTGTAGTATGTACAATGGTCATTCACACAGTAACATAACAGTAGAGTAACATGAACGCGCACACTATCTATGCCAATATCATGGTAATGAACCATCTACAGTGGGTTCGAGAACTTTTTTGATTTGCACAGAATATGCATGCATCTGATTTGTGGATTATTTAGCCAGTATTGATTTGTGCCAGAATTAAATGGATTACCAAACTAATCTTTGCTATTGACTGATAGATTATTTTCTATGTTTATAATTATTGTAACGTATTGAAATGTAAGCCATGTTATTTACTGGTCTATACATGTAAATCCCATTGTACAAACCAGTAAATGAGATGGTTTACGCAAATTATGCTAGTTTTCTTATTTTTCATCGGATTGATCTCATATTTTCAGGATATCATAACAATTAATTGGGCTTTATATTGAGACTAAATTGGTCATGGTCCAATAATTATAACAAATATTACACCGTCATGAAAAATTGTCCTATTTTTTTTGATACACCCTGTATAAGGGGGCGCCGGACAACCGTCTGCATTACTTTTACTTTTGCTCTTTTGGAGAAACCAGTTTTTAACCTCCTCAGTTAAGCTGGTAATTACCAAATTTCCTTGTTTTAAATAATAATATTAGGCCGAGATTTTCAGATCTCTAATACATAATGTCTGAGCACCTTTAGTAGTTATCAGCTTTTTCGTAATGTATATATTTACGCTCATAATCCAGTTTATGATGGTCATAATTGAAGATGCCTTTACCGGCGCTCAAAGTCCTAACGAGCGTGAATGGCTCCAATCTCCTGGAGCAGACCTGGCTCCGAGAGCTGACCTGGCTCCGAGAGCTAACCTGGCTCCGAGCATGACTAGCTCCTCAGTTTTAAGAGCGCGACCAGCTCTGAGCGTGAATAGCTCACCAACTCTGATGAGCGTTTCTGGCTCCGCATCTCTGAAGGGCATATCCAGCTTTTCGACTCGTAAAGAGTGCGACCAGCAGCCCTCGGAAGAGTTTGACTGGCTTTCTCCCGATTATAGACGGACGGATGTTTAGACCCTTCATAACTGGACTGTGTAAATGTATAACTAGGCCTATTTATAATTAGTTTGGGTAAAACTTGTACCTAAACATGATCAAAATGTAAATATCCTTTTGATTAACACGATCTCCTTTATTTATCAGAGGAGATACGTTTCAAATACTAAGCATCATTTCATTTAGCGATGCATGTAAATACGTTATATATTTCTTCAGGCTAAATCTATGACATTTCTGATAACAATATTTGATTATAAGTCAGATTATAAGTACCATTTTGCTTGATTTACTTCAATGCGGCGTACTGCGCATGCGTAGCACTGGTCGTACTATAAACCCGACAAGTCACCTCCAGACGGTGTCGGACCTGACGAGTGCGACTACGCAATTGCATGTAGGCGACAGATATTTATTATAAGCAAAACTCGTATTTCTTTCTGAATATTTTCACCAGACTTTAGCATCAGCTATTTTTAATTAAGGACTATTCCTTACAAATAGATCGGGATATATTAGTCCTATTTTATGTCAATTGTGAACGAAATGCAGTCAGTCGTACGCTCTGAAAGTCATTCATCTCATCGTCATACTATTATGCCTGTCTGATAAATTATTGATATATTATGTAATGTATTGCAAGATATATCCTACAAATATAATTGATATTACTTGCCCAACATAAGGCAGCTTTGTACAATCTCGTTCATTTCTGAGTCATTTACTGCGTATGTTTTCCACTGTGAGTTTGTACCTCACATTGATGAGCCGTCGTCCGACATTTGTTTAAGCCGACATGATAACCATACATCGAATTACATGATCAGTTTAATAACCTGGCTTAGAAGGACTGTCACGCTACCATGATTTTTATATGATATTCTCACAATTATACATCGCAACATCAAGACTCGTACACCACTATTTCTCAAATCTCTGATCTAACACTCCCATACTTTATGATTAAAGTATATAGATACCCGGAAGTGAGTACTTTACAGTATTTACATTTAATGAATTATAATAAAATAATGAATGAAATTTGCCTCGGAAGTTGGCGTTCACTGTTCAGACCGGGCGTTGAGATTGCGATGACGGTCACAATTCGGAAGCTTTGCAATTAATTTACATGGTGAATCTAAAATATTTTTTTTTTGTAATTTTTTTTTTCCCCGACCGACCGACCCTCTTTTTTGTCAGCATGTTACCGGAAACAAACAAACCCTGTTGTACCTAGCAAACGGACCTCTCAGGTCGGTCGGTCTTTCTTATTTTCCCTTGAAAATGGCCGTATAAAATCCCTCAAAAATATGTAAACATGTTGCTGTTTTTTGAAAAGCAAAAAATAAAAATTAGGGGTCAGTATTCATTTGCTCATGAAAATATTTTTCACAGATTTCTAAAAAATGGGACAGTAGGGCCCGTACAACAAGGTTTCTTTTATTCGTCGCGTAATGCATCTTTTTGGTTTTTCAACTTTGAGAATTCTACCTAGTGAAATCGCTAAGATTCAAAATATCTTAATTATTATTATTTTGTATTTAATATGTTTTGTTTATTTTTAGGAAGTATACGCTTGTGACTTGCACTGCTTTCCAAGCAGGCCCTCATTTAGAATACATAGACAATAGACATGCATTAAATGTTACAATTTTACAATACAAATTTTAATTAAATAATATAAGGCAAATATACATTTATACATAATAATTATTTGTACAATTTTGATCGATAATATGACTCGCATAGCCCTGACTCATCACTGAACGCTTTCCAAGCAGGTCCTCATTTACTGTACATACATGTAGACATGCATTAAATGTTACAATTTTATGATACAAATTTAAATTACTTAAATTAAAAGGCAAATATACATTTATACATAATAATTATTTGTACACCTTTACTCGATAATATGACTCGCATAGCCCTGACTCATCACATAGCCCTGGAAATACCAAGAAATACTTGTGAATTGATAATTTGAGCTGCATGTACCATATGTCACACACAGTATTGATTTACTAAATACTTCCTAAGCAAATAATTCAGTGGTTTGATTTATTTGATCACTCCAATCAAGTCAAGACAATTAGCAGATATGAATAATATATGGCCTTGATTTGTTCAGACAAATATGTTGCAGTCAAAGGGTGTGACATATGGTATTGCAATCCTCCCAGGGAATGAGGGAGGGGGGGGGGGGCGGTATTGCAATCATCCCAATCAAGTCAAGTCAATTAGCAGATATGAATAATATATGGCCTTGATATGTTCAGACAAATATTGCAGTCAAAGGGTGTGACATATGTGATGCGATCTGTGAAAACCCGTCGGATGTGGCAAAATGTAAAATAGGGATTATGGGTAAGAAAAATTTAAAAAAATTAAATTTTTTATTTTTTTTATTTTTTAGATTTTGTTTAGAAAATTAATTTCTAATACTTTGTGTCATCATCTTTTATGAAAATTCACCTTCAAAAACTTACTTATGTCACTTTTCTAATTAGCCTTATAATGTTATTCTGTTGAACTATGTATCTTTTATGGCCTGTTTTCATGATTTCTTGTTTTGTAGCTTTTTATGACATCACACTCATCATTCACTCATAACTTTTTTTGTAGTGATCGTAAAAAAATGATCAAAACAGTTCTGTTATCAGCACAGTTTCAGCTTTCTTATGATATAAATATCTCCAATATGAAAAATCCCGACATGTGGCGGGTTTTCACAGATCGCATCACATATGGTATTGCAATCATCCCAGGGAATGAGGGGGGGGGGGGGGGCGGTCAGTCAACTATCCAATCAGGGTTGTAGCTAGACCAGATTGAGTGCCGGACATTTTTACTGACAGCGAACGGAGTAAGTGAAGCGAACGAAGTGCAGTGGATCATGGAATGGGGTCTAGACTATCTAGAGGCCTTCTTAATGTTTTTTAAGGGGTTATAAATTCACTTTGAGGGTTCCTTTCACATAATTTCTTGTTTTATGAGGCAGTTTTATGATTTTTTCCACAAAATTGTAAAAAAAAGAAAGAAGATTTTAGTGCCAGATTTGTTACCCTTATTTTTTAAGAGTGCCGGACGCTGAGCAAGACTTCCGGACGGCCCTGTCCGGCGTAGCTCCAACCCTGTATCCAATTATATGCATGTATGACCAAAAACACCTAATAAGGGGTGTATTTTTAAATATCATGTGTGTTTTGTGTTAGGGGGGGGGGGGGGGAGGGTTAACCCCAAAACTATGAAATTTGTCAAGCGATGTAAATTTTGAACTATTAATGTGATAAAGTATACATTTTTTGAAAGGAAAGGAGTCAGAGAATCCATTTTTGTATCAAAATGCAATTTTTGACCTTTTATGGTCAATTTGTTTCTTCTTCTTTTTACTATAAAAGCCAATATCTTTGCATAAAGATATTTTTGTGCATTTTGACATGAAAGACATTTTCGTAAGTGTATTTTTTGCGCATTACAATATTTCCCATCCATCCATGTCCCAAGTCTGATCGTAATTGCGAGCACATGGATAGTTGTAATAAGTTGGGTCAAGTGTGCCAACTATTATTTTCCTTGATTGTAGGTGCAATGCAAGTAACGTTTTATATCTGCTGCTAACCAATAAGTTGTAGGGTTTTATTTTAGATTTATGTGTTCAAATTAAGTGGAAACTTAGGCCAAACCAAGAAGAAAGTCAGTCTCAGGAACATTGTGCAAAAAAGCTGTGCTGTGGGATTTATTTTTATTTTTTAGAAATAGGCTATGAGGCATGCGTTTTTGTTTTTTTTGCTATTTTTGTTGTTGTTTATCCAAGCTTACAGAGAACTTTTTAAAATCCAAAAAATCCAAAACAAAAATCCAAACAAAAATCCAAAGCAAAAAAGAAGAAAAAAAAGAAGAAGTTTTTTTAGCCCCCAGCACATAGACCTTCGCACCGTAGCTCATTTCACATACCAATGCGGGCGGGCCTCTGAGACAGACCTTCTTCTTTGTTTGTCCTTAAGAATGCGCTTTGTTCTTTATGGTTCGTAAGTTGCTATAAATAATTTCATTATTGTATTTTCATCTCCAGATCATCTTAAAGACGAGCTAGACACTTATGTGGCTGCCCATTTTGGTAGCTTAGTACATGTGCTTCATAACAATCAACGTGAAGGACTGATCAGAGCTAGAGTAATAGGAGCAAGAAGAGCTTCAGGTGAAACGCTTATGTTTCTGGATAGTCACTGTGAGGTTAGTGAAGCTAGACACTTATCAGGGATGCAAGACTTCCGGAAATTTCTGGAATTCCGGAAATTTTGCCATAAAAAAAAAAATCCAGATTTTTGGAAGAAGAAAAAAAAAAAACTTTTTTGTTTTGTTTAGATTTCCGGAATCGGATGATGATATTTCAGCATAAAAAGAGTCAAATATGTTTTTTTAGGGGGTGATACTCTATATCCTATTCTCCAGACAAGCCCCAATAAAATGTTGACACCGCATGCAAATGATTGGGCCATCTGGCCAAGCTCGTGTAAAAAGTTCAGGAAATTGATCAATCACCCACTTGCATCCCTGACTTATGTAGCTAAACATTTTGGTAGCTTAGTACAAGTGCTTCATAACAAGCAACGTGAAGGACTGATCAGAGCTAGAGTAATAGGTGCAAGAAGAGCTTCCGGTGAAACGCTTATGTTTCTGGATAGTCACTGTGAGGTTGGTGATAATGTTATAAATTGAGGAAAAAGTGTACTTTAGGTCCCATATTCTGGTATATCATTATCAGTATTGTTAATTTACTGGATCATAAAAGTTGCCAGTATTGCTCGATATTGGTACGATTTTACTGTTATCGGGCGATACTGGAACACCCACGATACTGGAACACCAAATTGGGTTCCAGTATGAACGTTTTTTGTTCCAGTATCGGGCGATACTGGTACACATGCTATTTGTCCCAGTATTGAATGATACTGGTACATAATTGTGTTCCAGTATCCCGATACTGGAACAATTTATATGTCCCAGTATTTGGTGTCGGACGATACTAGTACAGTCAGAATCCAGGACCTAAAGTACACATTTTCCTGAATTAAATCCAAAATAAGGTGATCCTTTGGCCTCATCCTTTGGTCCCAGATCATTGTATCTGATGGAAAATGTGTGTAGTTTGATGAAATAGGTCTTTAACAATCAGTGGCTTTTAATCACTTGTCATTTTGTGTTCCTTGTTTATGCTAGAAAAATATGTGATGTGATCTTTGAAAACCCTTCGGATGTCACCAGATGTGAACTAGGGATTATGAGTAAAAAAGAAGAAAAAAAGGTTAAGATTATTTAAAAAAAAAAATCCAATACTTTGTGTCATCATCGTTCGTGACATTTCACCTTCATAAACTTAAGTCACTTTTCTTATTAACTTAATAATGTTATTCTATTGAACTATGTATCTATTTGGCCTGTTTTCATGATTTCTTGTTTTGTAGCTTTTTATGACGTCACAATCATCATTCACTCATAACTTTTTTTGTTTTGATCATAGAAAATTATCGAAAGAGTTCTGTAATCAGCACAGTTTCATTTTTCTTATGATATAAATATCTCCAATATGAAAAATCCCACCATGTGGCGGGTTTTCACAGATCGCATCACATATGATGCGCTCATTCCTTGTTCTTCCTTGCTGTTTCACTATTTTGGTACATAAATGCAAGGTCTTATAAATTCAATGATAGATTTACACAATTAAGATAAATCATATACCGAGTTCACTTAATGGTTAAAAAAAAGTTTATATTCGATTTACTAATAGCTTTACTGATCAAAAATCTAATATTTTTATGAAATATGGTAGTTTAAAGATATCATGCGTACAATTGACTTGTCCACCGATCCCTCCACACTGCCTTCCAAAAGAGTCATATCTGGCTAACATAATTGAGTTGCGGCTATTGCAACCTGAGTAACCCTTTTTCCTTTTCTTATCGATTATTAAAATAAGATACAACTATTGTCCAAGAGAGCTACCATTGTTTTCTTCTTTGAACCATGTTCAGAATAGTTTAGCCAAATGGATTAAGATGAGAAGGCTTCTGTGTACAAATCATTTTTGCGCATACTATTAACTTTAGACTTTTGTATTTCATGAAAACTAAATATAAGCTAGGTCTTGATCAATAGCCATTGCTTTCATAGAACTCAAAGAAATTTATCAACATTCATTAATAAGTAAGTAGCTGAAAATGGCTATCAAATGTGGGTAAACTTTATTTTGAACCACCCTGTAGTTGACAGACTTATACATTATTTTCCACTTCATCTCTTCTTCCAATTTTTACAAAGGTCGGTGAAAAGTGGCTAGAACCCCTGCTGGATAGGATCAATAATAACAAGCACACAGTAGTGTGCCCCATCATAGACATCATTAACGCAGACACGTTTCAGTATACCAGTTCACCAATAGTCAAGGGTGGATTCAACTGGGGGCTTCACTTCAAATGGGAAAATATGAGTCCAAGTCAGCTGAGCAAGAAAGAGGACTATGCCAGACCAATAAGGTGGGTACAATATGCACAGATGGATTATGCGTAGCACGGACTAGGCTTCCTGTAAGCGCACTTCCTGTTAGCGGGCGTCATTGCGTCCAGACCCAATTTTGAAAATTCGGACACAAAATTGTAACATTCAAAATTGATCAAAGATAATAAAATTGTGAGAAATACTGATCAAATCTACCCGAATATCGACCAAAAACCGTCCGGGAAAATACGATTACGTAAAATTACTCTTAACAGAGTTTAAAATGCGTCCAAATTTTCAAAATCGCGTCTGGACACAATGACGCGCGGGCCTTGAAGCCTGGGCCTAAGTAACAAATCGAAAATTACCACTTTTACAGTAGTTGAAAATGTTGAGGCTTGTGGTTATCTGCACCTAATTCATACACTCTTAGTAGTGTTGAACCAATCAAAAAGCAAAAAACTAAGATATGCGGAGTGCATTGAAAGTGTCTCACGCACTCCGCAGTGTGCATCGTTCAATGCATTTATGGTTCGCCGATTTTCACTGCGGGTGTTAGCAAACTTGTTTTTATTCGTTTTAACATAGATCAAAATTATGCTCAAATTGTGAATTTTGATAGTACGTGTCGTGTATGAATTAGGTCAATTCATTTGATGTTTTGTTTCGCAAAAAATTAGAAAAATCAAGTGTTGAAATGCTCACAATAGCACTCCCCCCGCTGGATTCATGTAACTTTATTTCATCAAATCCAAGAATAGGTTGTTTCATATTGGGTTCAAAACCGTGATCATGTGAAAAGAAAACCAAATCTTGAGAGAAGAAACACACTCATCCCCAGTGATATTGATAAATCCACTAATTTATTAAAAAAACAAATCTGACCTACCGACCCTGCCTTTTGAGTACCATCTATGGACAAACAAACACACAGACATGATAAACTGCAATATGCTACTTTGTGGAGACTTGTATCAGTACATCACTGCCTTATGGAGACCCATTTCCTTATTATGGAGACATGAAACCTTGATCCATAAGCGAAAAAGCTGCAAACTGACCTACACACACATTTTAATCACTCCCAGGCTTCTCGTTAGGTACAAATATTATGGGGTGCACTGGACCCCATAATCTACCAATTTTCAAAATTATGGGGTCCGAGAAGAAATTATGGGGTCCAAGGCAAAAATCCCTGATGAGCCTGGCTCATCAACACCCGTCATGACTATAAAATGTTACCTGTAATTAAGCTATCCCTATCAATCAATACTTTGATTCGGATTGTCACGAAAACTGATACTTGTAAGCTTACACGTGCAACATTATCGTGACACACGATTAAAAATTATTGCGTCCAGCTGGACGCGATAAAGAGTCCAGTTTAAAATGTACTGCGTTTTTAGCAAAAATATTGCGTCCCCAGACGCGAAAACGCAATGTAACGATAAGCCTGATCACTCCCCCCCCCCTACAGTAAAAAAGCTCCACTGGGGATACTTAATGGAGTTATTATGTGTGTGAAACAAAATGTACTACTTTGTGGAGACTTGTATCAGTTCGTCACCACTTTATGGAGACCCATTTCCATTTTACACTGATTATTTGTGTGTGTGTCTCCATAAGGAATTTGTGTGTATGGCTCCATAGGGTAGAGAATTCGAGTAGAGGTGTGCACATTTCCCATTGGGTATACGTTTGTGTGGTGTTTTACTTGAATTTCTTGACACAATCAATACACATCAATTTACATCAATTTGCAATGAGCTTCTCTATTTGGTACTGAACGTCTTACAGATGGTGTGACCGGTGACGTCATGTATTTACAAATGGGACACCCTCTGTTGATTCCCTCCAGGCAGAATATACAGTAAAGTTAATGAAGACAACATGAAATTTTTTTCTAATGAATTGTAACACTCATTTTTGTTGTTGTTGTTGTTGTGAAATGCGATAGCTTATAGCATTCCTAA
Organism: Ophiura sarsii; assembly: GCA_035610835.1. Taxonomy (NCBI): domain Eukaryota; kingdom Metazoa; phylum Echinodermata; class Ophiuroidea; order Amphilepidida; family Ophiuridae; genus Ophiura; species Ophiura sarsii. Next base: position 3,110,734 of record CM069444.1, read on the forward strand.
GCAAGTTTAAAGACAGTTTTGATAACAATTTGCTGTGACACCACAATCTAGTTAGAAAACCTGATCTGGCCTATGTAAACTATAGGAACTCTTGCCCGGTGTGTTTTGTCTCAAATCAACAGAGGGCGTCCTAAATGTAAACAACGGTCATCTCGTCTACAGAGCATTGTGGTACACATCAGAATATTTGCAGCGAGCGCTATTCTGTCAAAAACAATTTTGCACCACATATTTTCAAATTGTCCATGTTTCCATTGTGAGAATTTGTACTAAAATCAAGATTAATTTTAGTCCAATTTTATCTCAAAAATCATCTGGATTTCCAGAACTATATTCATAAACAAATCTTGTACACATGTTCAATATCTCACTTGAAATATATTTCCATGCCATTGTTTTATGAAGCTAACTAACAATCATGCATAAAGTCTGATAAAAGCACTTAGTGTGAGAAAAAAAACCAAGCAGATGAACTCTGACCCCACTTTGCCTAGTTTTGCAGCAGTCTTCCCGATGTAAACAAACCAATTTATGCACATTACACAGCGCAGGAACACCAGCTCATCTGGTTTGTGACACACATAGGTGGAAATCGAAGCCGGTGTAGCAAGCTCATCAGGTTTTTGGTACACACACAGTCAAGACGGTATACAGACACGGCGGGTTCAAAGGGTTAAGTTTATTTCTACAATGCTTTCATGGATTTTGATTTAAAAGCTGTTCAAACATTGAGAAGGCTATCATGTCCTGGGAGGTTTTTTTCACTGCTGAAGGGCTCAAGTCCAGTCAGGCCCCAGACACTCTATTGTTCGAATCACCGAAAGTATCGACGTTCATGAATATACAATGAATAATCATATCAATGAATATACGTCATTTGTGAAGTCGAAAATGAAAAGTACCAGACCATAGTGAACACGAACGGCCGTAATTTTTGAATCTCCGTTGTATTCAATGTTAAGTTTGTTTGTTTGTTGGGGTGTTTGTTTGTTATGTCAGACAATATAACACGGGTACGGTCTAAAAACAATACCTTTATTCTCATTCTTAAACAATCATACTTAAGACATTTATCAAAGAAATAATAAGTACATTTTATTGTCCACATTTGACATTTTTTACCCCTGCTAGGATCGAATAACCCACAAACATTTCCATCCAATCACATGCGATGAGTACACCATGCTTAAGGGTCGCGGCGCCGGCATAAACGCAGGAAAGGCGCCAAAGACGCATTTCAGAAGTCCGCGTTATGGAGCAAGCACGCATTGTGAAAGTCGGACGCACAGTTAAAATGTAAGCTCCACCTCCCCGTGTTCATCTAAATGACGCCGATTTCTCTGGGAACCAATGAGATTGCTTAAACTTTCTTAGCTGTTTAAGAATGTTTGTTTGATTGTTTTGGTGGTCGGTCCGTACGGACACACGCGCTTGGTCCTGAAGGTCCTTTTAAAAGTCTATATATCATGGATAATAAGCATGCTGGCTGAAATAAAAGAAAGTTAGAAAATATGGAAGAAAGATTAATTGAGTCCTAACACGACCTGAGTGATAATCGAACGGTCCCCCGAACAATGCCCGGGCGCTGGTGAAGTCAGTGATGATCGATCACTATACAGTCAGAGGGTTCCCACATCGAATTTCACTTATAGACTATTCATCACACGAACCTATGTCCGCCGGCATCGTCTGAATATCAAAAAGGCCCTCTGGAGAGTCGAGGGGACACCATTTTTTTTCTACGCATGCGTCAGATCGCTTTGGATTTGTCCACCAAAATCGTGGACAAATTGCTAATGAGTATGTGCTGCAATGCAAATGACACAACTTCTTGTAATGCGCTAATCAACCGTAGATCTGATCCCCGGGTTCCAGCCAGTTTGGGGGTGGAAAAGCTCACTGGTGAGGAAAAGTTCACGGAAAGTTTCAGCCGCGTGTCATTCTTTGACGGTTTGGCATATCACAGATAGTCAAAGTGGGTATATCCAGTGACAGTTGTATATCCCTTGGTATGGTATTTGATTTTGACTAAAAGCAGCCGACAACTGCATTGATTGATTGATACACATCCAGAACTTAAGTGGTTTGATGTGATGGATAATGACGCCGTGTAGCGAGGGGCCACACCGAACTATATCGAGAGTGACCGCCGTAATGTGGACACGGGCGCGGCGCGGCAGGCTGGCACATCCACTCCCCATGCGCGAATATTAGTGGCGGGCGTAGCCAGCATTAAATGGCCCTGGGGGATTTATCAACAGTGACAAGTCCAAGACGGATTGCCCAAATGTTGTGGCGAATATACACTTGCAACAGCGGTAGAATCCGAGGCGCCGAATAAAGAGTGGTGGTAGAATCCAGAGTTTCATTTTTTTCAGTGAGTTGAGTGTATTGTTAATGTTACCGGTGTGACGCCGCAGGAGCACAGTCTTCTCTATCTGGCCCGCCCGGCCGGTCAGGCCAAATGAGACGACCGTGCTTATGCTATAACTAATGATTGGAAGCGTTAGTATGAAGTATGTGTAAATATCAAAAACATTACTCAGTGTTGCTGGGAGTTTTTTTGTTTGACGCATTGCGGGCCAAGTGGCGCCTGAGCCTACCATTGGAGGCTATAATATCCCCTCTAACCTTTAGCCAAGATCTTATGGCACTGAAATTAAAATCGTTGTTTATTATAGACGGAATCCACTTTACTCATGCGTGCCCGTAACAAAAGGTTTTCGCTCCCATATTGTTCGTTGTTCAGATCAAGTCAATGTACGACCTTCAACAAGCAACCTTTTGAATACAAGCGTTACTCTCTGTTAACATAATCAAAAATTTCCGAGATGCAATTGAGCAAATTTTAATTTACCGCCAGCCCTTGAAACGTAGTTTGTCCCGGCCTGTTTCCGGTTGGCCCTTTGTTACGCGTTTCACGCATGCGTGATTGGTTCGTCTCGGACCACTCATTCCCTTTCATACCTCGCGGGCTTTCTCGTGGCGTCCCTTTGGTATCATTACGTTCATGCTAAGGCATGCGAGAGGACGTGTTCTGATATATAGTTCAGTTAAATCAGAAATTTTCCCACCCACCCACCCGCTAGAAGTAAGTGGGGGTGTGATCCATGGTAGGCCCACATTCAATGTTATGACATAGGGCAGTGTTTTGTTTTCCAAAGGTTAAAAGTCGTTAAATAATTGATTACGATATATAATTATAATGATAATATTGATTAAGGTCATTACCTGAGGAAATTATACAAATAGTCCTAACAGTTTGAATTTAATTAATGGTTAGGTAGCTTTTCTCCGGGGCTTCTTTCGTCTGCGCGATGAAGCTCAGGGTGGTGGTTTGCGCCCCATTCCGTGATTGGTTGAAATTATTAAAGTTGATAATTGGATAATATGATACATGACATATCTATAGCAACTTGTTTGATTAGGCCTTGGCCTAAATGAAATAATTAGTTATGCATTGGCATATCTATCTGGCAAAATTGACCCTGATGTGCATTGGCACATCGATGGCAAATCATTCGTGATTGATTGACAAATAGTATTTTGAATAATTTGATAATAATATACATGACATCTATGGCAACATTGTTGGACTTTGCATTGGCAAAATGGTGTAATGTAGATTAAATGCCTTGGCATATCTATCTGGCATATTTGACCCTGAGGTGCATTGGCACATGTGCATTGGCACATTTGGCAATTCATTTCGTCCTCTTTTTGTTTGCGCAATGGAGATACGGGGTAGTTTGCGCTCTCCTGTCGATTTGGTTGATAACTCATATAATGGTCGAATGATTCCGTGCATTGTTGTGTAGATTATGTTTTGTATGACATGTGATACATGTAGGCTTTATAAATAAAAGCAACCTCTTGCATGGCATGGCGATGTCCGCAAATTACCTTTGTGTCCTGCCTATTGTTTCTAGGGTCTGACGGTAATGACGGGCTATTATACATTGGCAGGTTATTTTCAAACGAGTATCCATCAACATGTGTGTTGCATTGCACAGAGTATAAGATATCTGTGGTGTTGGTCTTTTTAAATTCTGAACCAACTTTAGCTCTCCAATGGCCGACACGTGGATTACCTCTAATCACCCTTCAAACTAGGTACAAGACTTGATCGCGTCTATCAATAGTTGTCTGATTGCCTCAGTTTCCACATATATTTCGACATGAATATTGCGTCTCCCAATTCGTTTATTAAAGCTAGCTAAATTTGCTACAAGAACTAACTTTCCTGAAATGAAGTTGTACCAAAGATTTTCTAGAAATTCTGTTGTACAGATTTCCAACAAAAAAATGTGATAATCATGGTAAATTTAACATTAGTAACGGTCTCATTTCTCATGTTGTACGATTGGCTATGGCCTGTTTTGGAAATGTGTTTACTTCGTATATCCAAATAGCTTACAATTGTATATTAGCCTAGCTATAACAAGCTATAAAAGTGACATCTCTGAATGTATAAACAAAGTGTGCAAAGGAGAATTTGCTGGGCACACTGGTAAAATGGTTTTACAACAAGTTTTGCTATCATTATCAAACTGGACTTATGTTAAATCACTTATCGAGCAATACTATATAATTGATTAAGCATTTTTTTAATTGTTTAGATTTATTTAAAGTTAAATAAATCAAGAGATAAATTATAGATAAATAAATAGAAAAAACTATTAACGCATGGGCGCCCTTTATAATTTATAAAAATTGACATAAAAAATGATGTTACATTAACCCACCATCATGTTTAAAAAAATTAAAAAACAAAAGAATAACAAGGAATACACGGGGAGTCGAACCCACGATTTCAGATTGCAAACGTTATGACCAACGTATGCACACCACAGAGACCGACGTGTATGATTGTGATAGTTTTATTATTTAATCATTTATCCATTTATTTATAACGAACGGATCTTTATCGTCCCATTTTTACCATTTTATACAATATTTTTTATGTTACTCTCGCACAAATATGTTTGTAATGTGATTATATATATACTCCATATTTTGGAAAAAACGGTAAAATCGTTCACATTTTCGAACACAAAAAAGGCATCATTTATACGGTCCACAATTATTACTCGACTGAACGTTATGTGACGTGTTGTATTGTATTATTCATGTTATGATCTGTTTATGTATGCTTTTGTTATACTTCTCAATCGCTCATCGCCAACTCTGTGCACGAAGCTGCATACGCTGTCCCAACGCTGTCGTTAGAGAACAATAGAAAAGTCCCTTCGACTCTCCAGAGGGCGTTATCTGAGACCTTTGACTGGGTTCGCTGGGGTTAATCATATTAATGAGCAATATGCAAATGAGCTAAGTGTCACCTCCTATTATATATACTTTTTGGTCCAGTCTTGGTCTCGAAACCGGACTCGAATCCCGATTTTATGAAGTCCGGTCTCGGTCTCGAGTCTTGGTCGCAAGACCGGACTAGAGTCCCAATTTTCATGGACTCGGACTCGGGACTCAGGACTCGGATGGGTTGGACTCGACTGCAGCACGTGTCTTTTTTCTGTGCATGCGCCTGCTCACAACAGGAGTATATTCATCCTGAACTACAGGCTGTCTTCTTAAATCACCTAACAATGCTCCAAGTATGAAATTCCCCTCATCAAAGATGTGTTTATCCATCTCTTTGTACTCCTCCGGTTCCGTCAAACACAACTGATCGATTTTAGTTTTAATTGTGTCGTACATGGACAAAAAGTTCCCATCGCTCGCCTCATCAACTGTAATTTCTGCTTGCGATTGAATACTTGTTATATTAGTCATGGCTGTTGCCGTTGATTCTGCTCGTTGTTTAAGCTCCATTATTCCCTCACTTGTAGCATCATCAACCTTTTTGAGCAGTGCAATTTTTTCTGTTTCAGCTTGTAAAAGAAGCTGGTCGTAACTTTCGTTGATTTCCGATTTCAGTTTTGAATCTTGAGACGTTATTTCATGTTTCGCCTCATCAACCTGATCTGTAACAATTCTGAACTGATCTTTGACTTGCTCTAGCTCCTTCAAGCCCTGCCTGACAAGTTGTCGTCTGTCTTCCGTGGCTTCCGTTGCTTCAACGCATTCATGGTCCGATGACTTATGTTTCAGGGTTGCGCATACATGACATATTGGCTCCTCACAGGTTAAGCAGAAGATCTCGGCTTTGTTCCGTGGATGTTTCATGCACATGGCATCACGTTTCTGGTTTGGTTTCGGGCGGACCTAGACAAAGAAGAGAGAGGTGATTTCAAATGAAATCAAAATTAACAAGTTCATAATAATTTAGGCGACCAAAAAAAATCCACCCTGTTCTACAGGCCCAGCCAACCCATTTGCAAAATACAATTTTTATATTTTGGGAATTTTTTTTGTTAAAAAATGTCAACATTTTACAGGTTTTGGTGATTTGTTGGGTGATTATGAAGGACAAAATAAGAATTCCCATCAAACGACCCAACCTGAGAGCAGTTTTGTTTTTGTCACCTAAAGTTACAGGTTGAAGGGATTGGTTTTTCTCTCGAAAATAAGGGTTTTCTGGGATTTGGAATCATAATGTAGGCTCTTAGATTGATAAATTAAAATGTGTTCAAAAGTGTCTATTTGTCGTCATAAGGCATAGGAGGCATGCAACATCTGGGTAAGGAATCATCCGTAGCTAAAATTATTATGGGGGAGAAGCAATAGAAATACAAAATAAGGGATTAGCCAGACACGATTTCTGAACATAGAAGACTAGAAGTATTCTTAGTTGTGGAGTTGTTTGTTTTGTCATTGTTTTTAAAAAACAAAACAATGTTGATATCCCGTTTTGCCAAATGAAAATCCAAATCAATATGGTAAACAAAATCACAATGTTGTCAGTAAAGCTTAGCTCCAAAAGTGCAAACATAGTCAAAAGTGTCAACTTTATTCAAATAATTAAAACATTTAAAAACAAACTCAAATATGAAAGTATATGGGTTTCATCAGCCCATAGACCCCCTCCTGGCCTTATACTGTACCTTACTGTACACAATTGTTACACCAAATTCAAGTAGTTCATGGTCAATTAAGTTGGGTAAACATGTGCACGTTTTTTTCTGAGACACCCTGTAATTAAAACATTAAAAAAACACCTCAAGCATGAAAATATGGGGGTTCATCATCCCATAGAATGTCCCCCCTCTTGGCCTTATACTGTACGTACCTTTCCTGACCGGATCTCATCAATAGTGGCAACTACATGCTCGCGAAGTGCAGAGAAGCGGTGAGCAGCCGTTCCATTAGAGCACAGATACAGATTACAATCCAAACATCTCGCGACCGCCTCTGACGGCGTATCGTCTCTCTCGCAGCAGTTGCACATCAATTCCACGCTTGGCTCGGAAACTTCTTTTCTCAGTGCTAATTCTTCCACCAATTCTTTAAGATGGTAGTTGGACTTGAAGTTAGCTGCACTACCATTGGGTACTTTGATCTGCTCCTTGCACTGAGGACATAGTATGGTCTTTGCCCCCTTACGTGTGTAATTGATGAGACACTCTTTGCAGTAGCTATGGAGACAGGGCAATGTCTTTGGGTTGCGCAGTCTTTCCAAGCAGATAGGGCATTCCAGGGAGCGCTTCTCTCTCTCCGTTGGTGCATAGTTGCATGCTGCCATTGGTGTGGATTGCTTGCAGGATCTATAAAGTACAAGGGGATAATATCATAAAAAATAGTTTTCTAAAGAAAGAGAGAAATTGTTGTGCAACCCTAAATCGAGGTAAAATTCACCCAACTTTATGCATTCTTTCTTTATGAAATAATAAAGGACATTTTTTTACGTTGTCATTTTCTTTGTTACAGTCTGTATGAGAATAAGAATGCGATAAAAACCATAGAAATAATATTAAACAATCCTAAAATACTATATGATGAACTTCACCCCACTTTTATCTATGATATTGATAAGAATGAATATTTTATAACAATGGAATGCATGTACTCTATAACAACAAAATCATGAATAAGAAGATAGGGTATGCCATGCAAGGCATACCAGTAGAGTTGGCATTATATGCGCATCAAATTTAACAATACCTGTACGGTATCTGAAATGCATGCTACTGTGTAGGTTAGCTGTATACTGGAATCATACAGAATAAATTGTCTCCTTACCCTCAAAGATTAATTAACACCTGCTAATGGTTGTGCTATCAATGTAAAAAAATCTGTGCCTTTCAGCCATCATGTGTACGACATCTGCAACCAGGTCGGTGTGTTAGCTAGATTGGGTTGGGCAAGAACATCTACATCTGAAGTCCAAAGTTTATACATGATTAGGCTTTGGCCTTATTGCACGTAATTATCAGATCTCCAGTTGCTATAGCTGTGCTCTATTATGGCCTTTAATCAGCAGATCTGAATGAGTTTATTTTTGGATTTATTAAAGGTAGATGACCCGATCACATTTTCGTAACACAGAATTATTTCAAACATACGGAGATTTTCATATCATATGAAAGCTCATATTTTTCTCATCATCATACTGAAATTTGACGGCCTAAATTACGGAGAAATCGATGAAATAACGGCGAATTACCGCGAATGGTGGTAACCACCGATATAGTTTGTGTACTACTCAATGGGTACAGTTCACAGCATCTTGTGTGTCTAAAATAAGAACCATTAGAGCTATGCAACTCAAACTTTGGAACACGACTTTTTTAAGGATGACCTTTCATGTACAGGGTGTATCAAAAAAACCGCAACACTTTTTGTCGCGAGCTCTACGATTACGGCAAATCACAAATAACTCTGAAATTTTATATATTCAGTTAGGTCTACTTATTGGCTATCACGTAGTCAAATGACAGCGATATCGATTATTGATTCACTGAGATATCAACGATACACGCTGAATCAGAGAGATCAATAGGAGTTAATGCAACAATGGAATTGGCACTTTTCATCTGTAAGCACATACCGCGAAAACAATACTTTATCGATTTTAACAAACAAGGTGTCAAAATCACCGTAATTAAATTTTCCGTCTCATGGTATTTTCATTTTTAGAATATGAGTAACAATTTTAAAATTATAGGTGCTTTTACAACAGCCGAGTTACTTTTTTTGATGTCTTTAGCATGCTTACATACATAGTCATCTTTTTACGCTTGGCATCTTGGTGACTCTGTTGCCAGTATTTGTATGGGTACTGCATGCCCAGTACCCATATTGGGTTATCTGCACCTGAACAATGAATCCCAACTATCTATTTTATTTATTTATTTATGCTTTCTTTATTGAGGGTAATATGCTTCAGTGACTGTGCACTGCTTTCCAAGCAGGCCCTCATTTCGATACATACCTATGATACAACAACAAATGTTACAGTGTTTAAATATGATACACATTATAATACACATTATAATACAAATTATAATACAAATTATGATATTATTCAATTATGATACAGTGGAAATATAGGATTTGAATTGACCGAGTGACATATTTTCTAACTCAATACAAATAGATGGTGATAAATTGTTTCACAGATGGCCAGATCTGAAAAGAAAAGTGCGCATGCCAGAATTTGAGTTGATTTAGGAATTATTTAAATATTACTTGAATGATTCCTGGTAGTATGTTTGTGATACTTATGTACAAAATTCAAAATTGGATGATAAATAGGTTGGACTTAAATCTTTTAAACATTTGAATAAAATAATAAGTATTTTAATTTTCCACCTATTGTTTAGTTTTGCCCAATGAAGTAAGATCATCATAACATTTATTGGTGTTCTGATATCAGCAGATAATATTGTTCTGGCTAAACGGTTGTGTAAGACTTGAAGTCTTGCTTGATATGAATTTGAACAGTTGGACCATACTGGGCTGGTATAATCAAAATGAGGAATCACAAGAGCATTGGATAACATCACAAGAGTTGGATGTGAAAATATTTGTATGGGTACAAAGTCTCAACTTTCTACGATTAAAATAATACAATTTTATGAGTGACCAATGCCTTCGTCTTTATTATAACATGTGTGATGATATAGCCCATTTTAAGCTTACATCTTCTTGAGACCTCAACAGGTTTGCTGTTCATAATCTTAGCCGGGCGTTTCTGCACAATTCCACACATAGCACACGCATCTGTTCACCCATTCCGAAGGTTTTAAAATTGCCGTTTTGGGCAGAAAAAGTCACAAATCATCAGGATACTTCAGAATTTATCGCAAAAGATATGTGTTATTCTATAACAATCGATGAAATCTAATCATATTTTTTCAAATAGTGGTAATTTTGGGGTCTTAAGTTTGCCGTAATGGAATAATCCATATACTTCTCTTTCGTAAGCCTTTCTTAATGCCATGATAAAAAACTAGGTATGGGCGATACCCGATGCTCAATACATCGACCACCATTTGTATTTCCTTGTTTCCTTGGTAGGAAATATCGGTCGCCCATCACTAAAGCTACACCATCAATGCCGCTTCGACATGAATTCCCTAATAGCGTATGTGAATGGCCTCAGTAAAAAATAACATGTATCAGAACACATGTGCGTATTAATAAAGGTTAGAAACACTTGCGGTCTAGCAATAAAAACAGCGATCATGTTGATTGATGGTGTGATGGTGGTAACATCTTTCTTCAGTGCTGGTGGACTCGAGTCCAGGATTGGTTTCGAGACCGGACTCGATTCCCGATTTTCATGGACTCGGACTTGGGATTCAGGACTTGGACTCGGGACTTGAACATGAAGGATTCGGACTTGGACTCGGGATGGGTTGGACTTGACTCCAGCACTGTCTTTTTTCGTCTGCGCCTGTTCACAGGAGTATATTCAACTACAGGTTGTCTTCTTAAATCACCTAATAATGCTCCAGATTTGAAATTCCCCTCATCAAAGATGTGTTTATCCATCTCTTTGTACTTCTCCGGTTCCATCAAACACAGCTGATCAATTTTAGTTTTAATTGTGTCGTACATGAACAAAAAGTTCCCATCACTCGCCTCATCAACTGTAATCTCTGCTTGCGATTGAATACTTGTTATATTAGTCATGGCTGTTGCCGTTGATTCCGCTCGTTGTTTAAGCTCCATTATTCCCTCACTTGTAGCATCATCAACCCTTTTGAGCAGTGCATTTTTTTCTGTTTCAGCTTGTAAAAGAAGCTTGTTGAAACTTTCATTGATTTCGGATTTCAGGTTTGAATCTTGAGACGTTATTTCACGTTTCGCCTCATCAACCTGAGCTGTATCATATATGAAATGATCTTTGACTTGCTCTAGCTTCTTCAAGCTCTGCCTGACGAGTTGTCGTCTGTCATCCGTGGCTTCTGTGGCTTCAACGCATTCATGGTCCGGTGACTTGTGTTTCAGCGTTGCGCATACATGACATATTGGTTCCTCACAGGTTAGGCAGAAGATCTCGGCGTTGTTCCGTGGATGTTTCATGCACATGGCATCACGTTTCTGGTTTGGTTTTGGGCGTACCTAGACAAAGAAAAGAGAGGGGATTTCACATGAAATCAAAATGACCAAGTTTACAAGTGTAATGAGATGTTAATGTTTCCTTATTAGGCGACCAAAAACCTCACCCTATTCAACGGGCGCGACTAATCCGTTTTTTGGAACATTTTGTGTAAAACATACATACGAATGAAAACAGACTCAATCTGCAGATATTCTTTTAGATAGCAAAGACTAAACCTATACTTAGAAGGCACTGCTTACACAGTCAAAAGTTTCGACATTATTCATATTGATAAAAAGAAGAAAAAAAGAATTGTAACATTCTTGTTATTATGTCTTCAAAATTTTAAAAACAAACTCAAATATTAAAATATATGGGTTCATCAGCCCATAGAACACCGTCTACCTCTTGACCTTATACTGTTACTGTACATACCTTTCCTGACCGGATCTCATCAATGGTGGCAACTACATGCTCGCGAAGTGCAGAGAAGCGTCGGTGAGCAGCTGTTCCATTAGAGCACAGATACAGATTACAATCCAAACATCTCGCGACCGCCTCTGACGGTGTATCGTCTCTCTCGCAGCAGTTGCACATCAATTCCACGCTTGGCTCAGAAACTTCTTTTCTCAGTGCTAATTCTTCCACCAATTCCTTAAGATGGTAGTTGGACTTGAAGTTAGCTGCACTACCATCGGGTATGTTGATCCGCTCCTTACACTGAGGACATAGTATGTTCTTTGCACGCTTACGTGTGTAATTGATGAGACACTCTTCGCAGTAGCTATGAAGACAGGGCAATGTCTTTGGGTTGCGCAGTCTTTCCAAGCAGATAGTGCATTCCAGGGAGCGCTTTTCTCTCTTCGTTGGTGCTGCCATCGGTGTAGATTGCTTGTAGGGCCTATGTTGTAGAAAAAGATAATTAAATAGTCATATTTTTATAAAGTGTACTTTAGATCCTGACAATGCATCAACTATATGGTAGAATAAAATGACCAGTTATAGCTGTATGATGCGCTGTATTCTACAGTGTAATTGATGCATGCTTGAGATTCAACATACACCTAGCAACAAAAGTCCCGGACCAGGTGCTTTGAGGTTGGCTATTTCAAAATAGGTAATGGATACCAAAAATCTGAGATATACATTAAATGAGCAAATTTCTTCTCAGCAGTTTGATACCTCATTCAACAAAATCGAATGGATACTTATTAAGTTATGGCGGTTTCAATGACCGCGCATAACAACAGCAAAGTTGCCCTGAAAATGTGTGTGTAAAGATAGCAAAGACTTTCATTCTTCACAGCTAGTCACACCCTTTTGCGGTTGTCACTACAGATCCATTCATCCAGATACCTACAATCAAGGAAAAAAAGGTTGGCACACTTTGTCTTAATTAAGGAAAAAACCCCGCCCCTCTCCCCGGAGGCAATGTTGATCCGAGTCATATTATCAGAAGCCATGGTAGGTCCCCCAACATTGATTGATGGGGGATGGGGAAGGATATAAGAAAGGGGGAGACTTTTGCTTTATATTAAACAGTGCTATGTCCCAAGTCTGATCTCAATTGCGAGCACAGGGATATTTGTAATAAGTTGCGTCAAGTGTGCCAACTATTATTTTCCTTGATTGTAGGTGGCTCGTTCGGATGGCACAGAGTTATGACAGTATTCACACACAAATCAATGATTTCCTTTACCTAGTGCAACTTTGCTGTTGTTATGCGCGGTCATTGAAATCGCCATAACTTTAAAAGTATCCATTCGATTTTGTTGAATGAGGTATCAAACTGCGGAGAAGAAATTTGTTAATTTAATGTATATCTCAAGATTTTTGGTACCGATTATCTATTTTGAATTAGCCAACCTCAAAGCACCTGGTCCGGGACTTTTGTTGCTAGGTGTACACTCTATACAGGGTGTCTCAGAATGACCTATGAAGATAAATGATCATTTCAAAATCTACTATCGTTACAAAAAAGTCTGTATTTTCCATGAGAAATGTCCAATTTTCAAAATCTTAAATTCCTAAGGACATTATCAATAAAGTTCATACCGAAACAAATTGTATAACCTCATTATAGATAATTCTTGGACACCCTGTATATAATATATGTTGTATTAGTGCTGCGAAACAGTTATATGTGTTTGCCATTCAATGGAGAATGAGTCGTCTCCAAAGTGATAAACATACAGTCTCGTACTTTTACTGCAATGTAATAAACTGTGAACTTCTACATTATCCTAGATTCGGTTACCAGCAAACATTTAATTTCAAACTAGTGGAGTAGATAGTTTATACGCGTAAGTTTATTTCACGAATGTAATAATGTCAAATATTGAACCGCTCAGAAGTATGAAGCATTTTTTATGATTAGTGCAAAGTTCACCACATTAAAAAAAACTATATCACTCTCGTCTTGGCTACATTGGTAGTCTCGATTTCGGAGCATTAATTGCTCTGAGCATGCTCAGTTAGATAGCACGGCCCTCTTTTGACGTAAATGCGCCAATTATGAATAACGTCTATATACATATTTGTAATGATCAAATATTTATGTTGTTGAATTTGTTTCATCTGACAGGTCTCCGACTATGGCAGGTGGTCTGTTTGCGATCGACAAAGCCTACTTTCATGAGCTAGGAGAATACGATGAAGGCATGGATGTTTGGGGTGGAGAAAATCTAGAAATATCATTTAGGGTAACTATCCTTAAAATCTTTCTTTTGTTTTACAAACAACTGTTAACAAAACAAAACACGAAACGAAACGGAACGGAACGCAAAGAAACGAAACGAAACAAAACAAAACATGAAACAAAACACAACACAACACAACACAACACAACACAACATAACACAACACAACACTGTTAACACAACACAACACACCACAACACAACACAACACTGTTAACACAACACAACACAACACAACACCACACCATACAACACAACACAACACAACACAACACAACCCAACCCTCCCCCCAAAAAAATCACCCATACCAAATCACATCCTGAACAGGGTTCCAAATAAGTAGGAGCCAGTGTAGTGATTAGCATGGGATAGCCCCTGGTTGACCTCCTACAAGACATGACCAGTGCCCTATTTCATAAGTTGACAGAAGTTCCTATTAAATTCTTCATAAATAAAGAATAAAAACTCTTCATAGGATAAGAAGAATATTAACTTCAGTTTTGGACATTCATTGTTTCTCTCAATATCTATGTATGGCCATGCGTTTTGAACTGGGCCTGCATATAGGTGGAGTTGTGACATCGGCACATCAAAAATGACATTGTCTATTCAATTTCTTGTATAAAGATACCACCTACATAACTAAATTTGGTATCAAAATAAAGCTCTTATGCAGGGCAAGAAGATAAAAGTATTAGTATGTGTTAACATTTTGTCATTTTCTGTTAATTAATGGCTAATTAACCAACATCAGGGGTGGAGGAGAGTCCGGCGCAGGAGAGTCCGGCGCAGCAAATTTGGCATCTACAGTACAGTTCAGTGCAATTGAGTTAAATCATGTTTATGGAATGAAATTGTTGCATTTAAGTACATACACTCTGGTAAATAGACTGATTTGAATAATTTTTTATGTTTAATATTGGGTATAAATCACCTTAATTAATAAAGAATTAATTAATAATTACAGACCCGCAATGCATTGAAGAACTACATGTGTATGACTGGATGGATATGTACCGGCGCAGCGTCTTTTACCAGCACATACGGTTAGGTCTATAATACTGTTATTTTGGAGTAGGGCTTATTGCATAGAATCTGAAACTTACATAAACCTCATACTTCGCCTAATTAAGCCAATTAAAATAATATATTTAACTAAGCAACCAAATTGAACAGAAGTAAAAACAAGGCTACATGTGCACATGTCGCGCCATTCAAATCAGTAGCTTTTCAGGATGCATCAGAAGACTCTGCAGATCAGATTTAAATTTGCCACAGGTGGACTATACTGGGTTGATTGTGAAGAACTCTGTCATTGCAATTCAGCCATCATCTGATGCAATATATTCCTATTTCTTGCTTCATGTCATATCGGATGGTGTTGTTCCCTTGGAACAAAATACACAGTCAGATTATGGTCACATGTACTTGGCAGAATGGCAGGTATAAAGGTTGTTAAAGGACACTACTTAAATTATGAGAAAACAACCAGGGAAGGCTTGCTTTACAAAAAAGGCAGAGAGGAGGCCATTGTACTACAGGAGTGTGTGTTATATTGTGGTTTGATCTTCAGCGAAGTAGAAAGCAGAGCGATATTTATGTACTTCAAAATGAAGACCATGCAGACATTATGTGTACAATAGCATTATAACTCTAGACACGAAATGAACATACCATCACCTCTGCTTAGTTGCATCTAGAACTTATATAAGTTATATAGTAAGTTTCAATCATGATTTGAATTGTTTTACGTCGACGCGTTTGTATTAATGAGGTTGAGCAGTTAGTACAGGGTACTATTACTTACATGTATTTCAGTTCATTTATTGCTTCTGTATGTGTTTCTATGCCCTATCAAGTTAAATTGGATCACTTAAGAGATGTTTAGTATCTTAAAGGACAGGTTACAGTAAGCACATGGCAAGCAGGTAAAATTGTCAGATTTTTTTCTTCGCGAAATGACATCTTTCCAGCCCGGTGCAAAATACTGTAAACATTACCTAGATATAGAAAGTTATATATGCTTGGAAAGCTTAAACTGTCAGAAATTCAAATCTGCAATAATTAATCTTGTAGGGTATGCAGAATTTTTTTCATATTTTTTTTTTCTCAGCAGATTTTTTTCATAAATTGTTGACCTTTTCAAATTCACAACCTTCTAGGGGTACATCCTATGTTAATGTTAAGTGCATTTTTGAACTCCTAAGACAATTTAAATCAAGAAAATGTATACTTTTGTGGGGGTAATGCCTAGTTCAGAAAAGTTATCACCATTCAAATGAAAATACACGCAATATTCACCAATTTTAAGTTCGTCACACGAGACCGGCCCAACTTAAAACGCATGGCCGTATACTGTAGCAGTTAAGGGGCACTAAGAGATGTGTTGGAGACTGCGCCCTCAATTATGATAAAAACGGGGATTAGTATATTTTTATAACTGTATTACATGTATGAACTTATTGAACTGCACCAATACGGACCACTAATGTGAAGCCCAAGGGGGCTCCCACCAATCCACCCGAAGCAGGGACTCTCCCCCACTTAATGCGGGAGACAAGCATACAAGGAAACCAATTTGCCGGAACGGGGGAAGTAGCTGCTCCAACCCCCAGTCCAGATCAGCTGAGACAATGTAATGGCGACAGACAGACTGATTGTCCCAAAGACCAGACTGAAGTGGAAGCGTGATGGGGCCTAAGAGAAGGACCCAACGCTGACCCGATCGCCCACTTACGTGAGAAAGACCTCACGGTTACCGATCGTCAGATACAGCTACTTTCCCAAGGAAAGAATAGAGCAATGATGGGAAAGCCTATAGAGAGGCTGAGTAATGACAATTCCCAATAGGGAGGCAGTGGGTGGGAAAGAGAACCAGGGAGGCTCTGTGCACACAGACAGCCATGTTGATAGTTGCTATGTGATCCCAAAAACAAGTGAGGGCGCTATTTTATATGCTACCACTTATCAGAGGGGGTCACACACAAGGCACATAATACTCTATTAGGTTAGGTATCAGAGGGGGTCACACACAAGGCACATACTACTCTGCTAGGTTAGTTGCACCTCTTGGTTTGTTCAATAAAATTAGTTAATAAAACTTAACCTCCCCTTATTGAACTGCACCAATACGGACCACTAATGTGAAGCCCAAGGGGGCTCCCACCAATCCACCCGAAGCAGGGACTCTCCCCCACTTAATGCGGGAGACAAGCATACAAGGAAACCAATTTGCCGGAACGGGGGAAGTAGCTGCTCCAACCCCCAGTCCAGATCAGCTGAGACAATGTAATGGCGACAGACAGACTGATTGTCCCAAAGACCAGACTGAAGTGGAAGCGTGATGGGGCCTAAGAGAAGGACCCAACGCTGACCCGATCGCCCAAATTAGCCCAAAATGTGGTTATAGGGTATAAGAGCCCAAGAGTTCTGGCCCACAGTTGTAAGAAATTACTACCGAGTACACAGGGTCATATGAAACAAAATAGAATCCAGGGCACAGGAATAGGCCTCGATTTTGTATACATGTAGGTAGCTGGCCAACTAACCTGAAACCCAATGATGCACAACGTTGCTAATAGTGTTGGTTTATTGCAAGGATGCAGAGTCACAAGTCATTGATTGTGAAGGGATGCCATGAATCTGACTGACATATGAGCGCTTTTGAAGACCAATGGTTTTGCCAAAAGACTAACCCAAATAATTACAGCTATAACTATCAAGCTCAAGTGCCACTGATGTTTAATGAACGACCACCACTTTGGCTTGTATCAATGATAATAGATAGATGAGATGGCTGACAATCTGTGAGCTAAATAACCATGTCTGAAAAGGGCTGACCGTTGGGGTGACACATAGATGATTGGCCATAAGCAATAAGCTGATCATGTGAGAATGTGACTGACCATGAGAACTGGCCACAAGTAAATATGTAGAATGAGACAATTGTATTGCCAGCACTTGGGATAACATGCATGGCACCAAGACATTGGATTGTGCAAACTGCCTGTGACACATTGACCATGTGTGATGATCATGTTAAAAGTCATCAAGTCGTTTGTGTAGGCTGACACATAGACGATTGGCCATAAGCAATAAGCTGATCATGTGAGAATGTGACTGACCATGAGAACTGGCCACAAGTAAATATGTAGAATGAGACACTTGTATTGCCAGCACGTGGGATAACATGCATGGCACCAAGACATTGGATTGTGCAAACTGCCTGTGACACATTGACCATGGGTGTTGATTACGTTAAAAGACATCAAGCCGTTTGTGTGGACTGAGTATGGATAATTCATGACCAACCATGGATAACTACTGATGGTACTTAAAGGAGTGACATTCATCATGTGCACTGATTGGCCATGAATCAACTGTCCTTACAGAAAATGAGTCATTGCTGATGGTTGACCATGAGTCATGAGTTTACTGATTATAATTAACTATTAGTATTTGAGTTAGTGATGCTGGCTAATAAGGCATGGCATGGGTGATATTGTGTGCTGACTGACCACAAATTGTGACCCTTAGTGCTACTGAAGGCACATGTCTTACTATTATTAAGATGATTGACCATGGTACTAGTTGAGTGACCATAACTCCTTGTGCTACACTGTCCATGAGTCATTTGGGCAGAGACATTCAGGATCCAATGCAATAATTGGCAGAGACATGTTATGAGTGTGACTGACATGGGAGCGCTTATTGAGCACAAAAATGATCTATAGGCCTTGATTAAGTATACAGCCTAAATTAAGCCTACACAAGCAGACACGTGGATTGACCATGTCTTACGACGCGATGATTGACCATGGTACTTGTTGAGTGACCATGAATCATTGTGCTAACTGTCCGTGAGTCATTTGCGCTGAGTGACCCTGAATTGCTTTGTGCTAGTCAAAACCGATGATGATTTATGACTGATTTGTGTTGAATAAACATTATGTCACTGATGGTGAATAATAGGAGAGGTGAGTCACATATTGTGTTGATTGACTGAGAAGCATTGTGCCTATTCGCTATAATGAGTCGTTGCTGATGATTTACTACGACCATCTTGAATGAGCGTAACTAACTCAGTGAAAAACCATGTAATGTATGTGCAACTGATGGTTACAAAATGATCAATCTGTTCTGACCAAAGAAGTGTGTGTCTCCTGACCATGAGGCATAACCGATACGGCTGGATAGTAATAAAGGTGACTTGAGTTGTTGTACTGGTGAAATTTGACCCGTGTATGGGCCGATCCTAGATCGTACACGATACACTGGACTGATAACGTCTGTGATGCCATAATGACTGATTAAGATACCATGTGGACTGAACATAATTCAATGCATGCAACAATTGGCAGACATTCAGGATGATCTGACCATGCAACACTTGCCTGGACAGCCATAAGTGGTTTGTGCTGACTGAGTGAGCACTAAGAAGTAAGAAACCATTCATGAGACATTGAGCTATGAGATTAATAAGAGGACACAATTCATACGCCAACTGATCTTGGAACGTGCCTGATAATCATGACTTATGATTGTCATGAGTCATTTGACCTGATATAAGACTCATTAGAGCTTATTGACTGTGAGAATCTAAACAAGACTGATACAAGTCATGTGGACGTAACGAAAGATTGTATGAAACCATGCCTTATTAGAATGAGGGCAAACTGTGAGTTGAGATGATTGACCATTATGCATTCATTGATGGGAATCATAGCGATGATAGAACCAGAGTATACTGATTGAGTACAACATAGAGAGCGACCATGAGACACTTGAGCTTAACTACGAGTGCAATCAGCCCTCTTGAGCTAGCAACACTATAAGACTTTAATGTTGTAAGATTGATTGATTATATTAGTGCAATGCATGGCCATGATGGTTAGCGACCATACCTTATAAGCAATGGGCTTAGGGAGCCCATGGTATAGCAATAACGCTGACGTACCATGGTCCATGGTGTAAGTTGGGCAATGAGTATAGGGGGCCTAAGGCATGGGCATGACGCTGTACTATGGCGACCGTACCATAGAAACAGTGAGATAAAGGGGTCTATGACGTGGCAATTACACTATACCATAGTCAATGGCATATGTCAGCAACAGTACCATATACACAATGAGCTAGGGAGCCTATGGGTGGGTAGTGATGTCGCTGTACCATGATTTATGGCGAAGGGTCAACCGTACCATATAACAATGAGTTAATGAGATAATTACGGTATGGCTGTTAAGCTGTAGCATGGCCATGGTGTGGGTCAGCAACAGTACCATATAAACAATGAGCTAGGAAACCTATAATGCTGACATAGATTTGACATGCCAATATGCTGACAAAGATATGGTATGCCAATATGCTGACATAGATTTGATAAGCCAATCTGCTGACATAAGATTGATACACCAATATACTGACATAGATATGATAAGCCAATAGGCTGACATGGATTTGATATGCCAATATGCTGACATAGATATGATATGCCAATAGGGTGACATAGACTTGATATGCCAATATGCTGATAATAGATTGATATGCCAATATGCTGACATAGATATATGCCAATAGGCTGACAAAGATGCCAGTAGGCTGACATAGATTTGATATGCCAATATGCTAACAACGATATGATATGCCAATAGGCTGACATAGATTTGATATGCCAATATGCTGACATAGATTTGGTATGGCAATATGCTGACATAGATATATGCCAATAGGCTGACAAAGATGCAAGTAGGCTGAAATAAATTTGATATGCCAATATGCTGACAAAGATATGATATGCCAATAGGCTGACATAGATTTGATATGCCAATATGCTGACATAGATTTGGTATGGCAATATGCTGACATAGATATATGCCAATAGGCTGACAAAGATGCAAGTAGGCTGAAATAGATTTGATATGCCACTATGCTGACATAGATATAGTATGCCAATAGGCTGACATACATTTGATATGTCAAAATGCTGATATAGAATTTATACACCAAAATGGTGACATAGATATAATAAGCCAATAGGCTGACATAGCTTTGATATGCCAATATGCTGACATAGATTTGATATGCCAATATGCTGACATAGAATTGATATGCCAATATGCTGACATAAATTTGATATGCCAATAAGCTGACATAGATTTCATATGCCCATATGCCGACATAGATTTTACATGCCAATAAGTTGACATAGAATCGACATGCCAATATGCGGACAAAAATTTGATGTGCCAATATGCTGGCATAGATTTGATATGCCAACATGCTGACATAAGATTGATATGCAAAATATGCTGACATAGATATGATATGTCCATAGGCTGACATGGATTTGATATGCCAATATGCTGACATAGAATTGATATGCCAATAGGATGGCATAGATTAGATATGCCAATATGCTGATAATAGATTGATATGCCAATAGGCTGACAAAGATGCAAGTAGGCTGCCATAGATTTGATATGCCAATATGCTGACAGAGATATGATATGCCAATAGGCTGACATAGATTGATATGCCAATATGCTGACATAGATTTGGTATGGCAATATGCTGACATAAATCACATAGATATATGCCAATAGGCAGACAAAGATGCCAGTAGGCTGACATAGATTTGATATGCCAATATGCTGACAAAGATATGATATGCCAATAGGCTGACATAGATTAGATATGCCAATATGCTGACATAGATTTGATATGCCAATATGCTGACAAAGATATGATATGCCAATATGCTGACATAGATATGATATGCCAATAGGGTGACATAGACTTGATATGCCAATATGCTGATAATAGATTGATATGCCAATATGCTGACATAGATATATGCCAATAGGCTGACAAAGATGCCAGTAGGCTGACATAGATTTGATATGCCAATATGCTGACAGAGATATGATATGCCAATAGGCTGACATAGATTTGATATGCCAATATGCTGACATAGATTTGATATGCTAATATGCTGACAAAGATATGATATGCCAATAGGCTGGCATAGATTAGATATGCCAATATGCTGACATAGATAATATAGTGGTATGCCAATAGGCTGACATACATTTGATATGCCAAAATGCTGACATAGAATTTATAAACCAATATGCTGACATAGTTATAATATGCCAATAGGCTGCTACAGATTTGATATGCCAATATGCTGACATAGATTTGATATGCCAATATGCTGACATAGATTTGATATGCCAATATGCTGACATAGAATTGATGTGCCTGGCGCCCGGTAAGAATAAACATGCCTGAATGAGGCAGCACATGCAAAATAAACACGGGTGCTGTACACCCAAGCCCAAGAAGGAAGGGGCAAAGGTGCATAATACAAGCAACCCACCGCAGACCGCCACACAGGGGGCAAGTGCCAGAGCCTGATAAGAGTTAGCAATAGTACAAAACCAATAGTGACTCAAACAAACCTGAAACAGATCTCTTCCTGGATGTCCTACTGCTGGTATTTGTCAACTTTGCTTGGCATAATATACAAAATGGCGTAACAATTAAGTCGTACCATAGTCCATGGCGTGGGTCAGAAACCGTACCATATAAACGTTTCGCTTAGGGAGCCAATGGCGAAACAATTAAGTCGTGCCATAATCCATGGCGTTGGTCAGAGACCGTACCATACATTGCGCTTGCTAAGGGAGCCAATGGCGTAATAATTAAGTCATACCATGGTCCATGGCATGGGTCAGAGACCGTACCATATAAATGTTGCGCTATGGGGCAATGGCGTAACAATTAAGTCGTACCATGGTCCATGGCGTGGGTCAGAGACCGTACCATATAAACGTTGCGCTTAGGGAGCCAATGGCGTAACAATTAAGTCGTACCATGGTCCATGGCGTGGGTCAGAGACCGTACCATATAAAAGTTGTGCTTAGGGAGCCAATGGCGTAACAATTAAGTTGTACCATGGTCCATGGCGTGGGTCAGAGACCGTACCATATAAACGTTGAGCTTAGGGAGCAAATGGCAAAACAATTAAGTCGTACCATAATCCATGGCGTGGGTCAGAGACCGTACCATATATACATTGCCCTTGCTAAGGGAGCCAATGGCGTAATAATTAAGTCGTACCATGGTCCATGCGTGGGTCAGAGACCGTACCATGTAAACGGTGCGCTTAAGGGAGCCAATGGCGTAACAATTAAGTCGTACCATGGTCCATGGCATGGGTCAGAGACCGTACCATAACGAGTTGCGCTTAGGGAGCAGATGGCGTAACAATTAAGTCGTACCATGGTCAATGGCGTGGGTCAGAGACCGTATCATATAAGCGGTGCGCTTAGGGAGCCAGTGGCATAACAATTAAGTCAGACCATGGTCCATGGCGTGGGTCAGAGACCGTACCATATAAATGCTGCGCTTCGGGAGCCAATAGCGTAACAATTAAGTTGTACCATAATCCATGGCGTGGGTCAGAGACCGTACCATATAAATGTTGCTCTAATGGAGCCAGTGGCGTAACAATTAAGTCGTACCATGGTTCATGGCGTGGATCAGAGACCGTACCATATAACTGTTGCGCTAAGGGGCAATGGCGTAATAATAAAGTCGTACCATGGTCCACGGCGTGGGTCAGAGACCGTATCATATAAAAGCTGCGCTTAGGGAGCCAACGGCGTAACAATTTATTCGTACCATGGTCCATGGCGTGAGTCAGAGACCGTACCATATAAACGTTGCGCTTAGGGAGCCAATGGCGTAACAATTAAGTCGTACCATGGTGTGGGTCAGAGACCGTACCGTATAACTGTTGCACTAAGGGGCAATGGCGTAATAATAAAGTCGTACCATGGTCCACGGCGTAGGTCAGAGACCGTATCATATAAAAGCTGCGCTTAGGGAGCCAACGGCGTAACAATTTATTCGTACCATGGTCCATGGCGTGAGTCAGAGACCGTACCATATAAACGTTGCGCTTAGGGAGCCAATGGCGTAACAATTAAGTCGTATCATGGTCCATGGCGTGGGTCAGAGACGGTACCATATAAACGTTGCGCTTAGGGAGCCAATGGCGTAACAATTAAGTTTGTACCATGGTCCATAGCGTGGGTCAGAGACCGTACCATATAAACGTTGCGCTTAGGGAGCCAATGGCGTAACAATTAAGTCGTACCATGGTCCATGGCGTGGGTCAGAGACCGTACCATATAAGAGTTGTGCTTAGGGAGCCAATGGCGTAACAATTAAGTTGTACCATGGTCCATGGCGTGGGTCAGAGACCGTACCATATAAACGTTGCGCTTAGGGAGCCAATGGCGTAACAATTAAGTCGTACCATGGTCCATGGCGTGGGTCAGAGACCGTACCATATAAACGTTGTGCTTAGGGAGCCAATGGCGTAACAATTAAGTCGTACCATGGTCCATGGCGTGGGTCAGAGACCGTACCATATAAACGTTGTGCTTAGGGAGCCAATGGCGTAACAATTAAGTCGTACCATGGTCCATGGCGTGGGTCAGAGACCGTACCATATAAACGTTGTGCTTAGGGAGCCAATGGCGTAACAATTAAGTCGTACCATGGTCCATGGCGTGGGTCAGAGACCGTACCATATAAACGTTGTGCTTAGGGAGCCAATGGCGTAACAATTAAGTCGTACCATGGTCCATGGCGTGGGTCAGAGACCGTACCATATAAACGTTGTGCTTAGGGAGCCAGTGGCGTAAACAATTAAGTCGTACCATGGTCCTTTGTGTAGGTTAAAAAATGTACCAAATACAAACGAAGCATATACAGAGCCGGTGAAGTGGTTCAAAACTTAGGTAGGCCCCTAGTATGAGAATCAAGCTGATCATACTAGGTTCACAAGCATGAATACATACTAGCATGAATACAAATTTACTATAAATAAAATGAAATCAACAGTGACCCAAACAAACCTGAAACAGATCTCATCCCGAATGTCCAACTGGCAGGCATCGTGTGAGCTTGTTTGGCATATAAGATGAAAATTAACAAGGATGCCGTACAGCTAAGCCCAAAAAGGCAGGGGCAAATGTGCAGGCCTGAATGTGCAGGATTGACTTATATAGAAGAAAACCAGTGTTTAGGCAGGCATAGTCAGTACGAGCATGGAATTATTAGAGACTTTCTAACAATTCCATGGTACAAGGGAGCAGAATTATGCAGTCAAAATACCTTAAAAGTATAGGGTGCAGAATGTGCATAGCTATTACCCTGGGCACCAGAGTCTAGGCATGAAAACTGCTCTGATGCTTGAAGGTCCTACCATAACTACTAATAATTCAGTAACTAATACAAAACCTGAAATCAGAGATAAGGCTTTAGTTGCCTGATGTACAGAATTAAAGAGAACCAGGGAGGCTCTGTGCACACAGACAGCCATGTTGATAGTTGCTATGTGATCCCAAAAACAAGTGAGGGCGCTATTTTATATGCTACCACTTATCAGAGGGGGTCACACACAAGGCACATAATACTCTATTAGGTTAGGTATCAGAGGGGGTCACACACAAGGCACATACTACTCTGCTAGGTTAGTTGCACCTCTTGGTTTGTTCAATAAAATTAGTTAATAAAACTTAACCTCCCCTTATACCTATAAGGATTAAGAAAAATCAGCCCTCTTTGTACAAGAAAACGTCGATTCAAAAATGCTCGTACAGCCGCGACGAGCATTTTACGTCCGACAGTATTCCCCTGCAGTACGCGTGATACATAACGCGAACCATATTTGCATAGAGGGCATTTTTCAATAAATAGCAATGATATTGTTTTAATCAAGTTTTGCTGTGTTTTTGTTAGTAGAAACAACAATAATGGCAATTTTTAATGTTCATCTTGAATTCTGAAGTAAATTTTTAAACATTTGAAATTGTCAACACCACTTAATGTCCCTTGTAGCGTATTATTTTAAAAATGTCAATGGCTTCCATTAAAGGCATGCATGAACAATTGTTTTGCTATAAAAAAGGTCTAAATATGATGCGAGATGCAGCGCAATTCACATTCTGGATTGATAACACAGCGGCAACAGGAGTTGAATTGTTAGAATTGTTAACTAATTATAGTCAATTAAAAAGCAGTGATTGATCTAAAGTTACCTTATAGTTTTAAAATCAGATCCTCTAAGTTGAATAAACTTAAATCTCCAATATAGACATCCTCAATTTGTATTCCAATGTTCCTGAGTATACGGCAAGAAATAAGTATATGAATGTAATCTGTCCACAGCATAGTCATTACTATCTGGCAATCGTTGCAAGAGTATGGGACTTCCTGGCAATCGTTGCAAGAGTATGGGACTTCCCCATATGCAAACCACTACACCGTCATGCCTATATTTAGGCTCAATACAGTTGTATTGTTGACACCACACCAATTATCATGTGACCCTGTACATGTACAGGCTTCATAAGACATGTAGTTTATAATGTTTCCTCATTGTACATTTAATACCCTGGGCAAAGTGTGGTGCTTGCAAATAGAGGTCAAGAGCCATTTGGCATAAAGACATAACTTACCATTGTATTGACACTTATTAGGCTATATTAAAAAAATATTTTGTTTCAAAGCTCTTCAGTTTTTCAAAACCTAATGCGGAATTTTATTTATAAATATAAAATATTGAAATCCTTGTAAAAGTGACCTTTTGTATTTCAAATGATGTGATCAATGAAAATCTGAAAAATCTGTAAAACTTTGGGATTTTTGTTGTTGTTGTTGAAAAAAAAAATCCTCATTCTTTTCTTTCTTGTTTATCCCTCTTTGTGGGGCTGCTATTTAAAAAAGAATCAGTACTATGATTGAATTATATAGAAACACTGAATCATGCTATCCTACTTGTAGTTGGGGGAGGGGGATGTACATTCAACCTTTCTTTGGTAGGGGTGAGCCATTCAGAGTCTCAAAAATGGGGGCTTCGGAACGCATCTTTAGCAACAACAAAAATTGAGTCAATTAAAGAGCTGATCTTCCCCCAAAAAGAAGGGTCTTAAGAATTGAATTTTTTTCTTCAAATTTCTGTATTAGAGTGGCATTAGGAGATGTGGTGGAGGCAGCACCCTCAATTACAAAAATATATGATACAAATTGGAATTTGTATATTTTTATATTGATGCATGGTCAATTGTATTACATGTATGAACACCTATAAGGATTAAGAAAAATCAGCCCGCTTTGTACAGCAAAACGTTGATTCAAAAATGCTGGTAGAGCCCCCAACCAGCATTTTGTATTCCAACATATTTAAAATATTGTTTCAATCAAGTTTTGCTGGTTTTTTTTAGTAGAAACAACAACAATGGCAATTTTTAATGTTCATCTGGAATTCTGAAGTAAATCAATTTAAATTAAAAATATTCAACATGAATGTGTCCCTTTAAGAACACATATTTTCCAAAGGAATTGAGCTTTACAATGCGCATTTGAGATTTTTTTATAATTTTGAATAAAATGGGGGTCTTACAAGCTAATGCAGGCTGAAAAGGGTAGTTTAAAGACCTAGCAGAAGAGAGTGAAGGAGGGTTTTCAGGGTTGCTCATACCTGTACCACTTTCCAATGAGTATTTTCTAAGCAGTTAAAAATAAAAAAAAAGTATTAAAAAAATCCCACCCATTCTACCCTAATTTTTGATGGCTTGCATGCTTCCCGTTAGTATGTGTCATTGCGTCCAGATGCAATTTTGAACATTTGGACGCATTTTCAAACTCTAGGCATGTGTATTTTGGACACACAAGATTTTGTGCACTTAAAATTAATCGGACATAACAAAATTGTGAATGTTTAGTAATTTAGCCATATTGAACAGCATTATTTTATAAATTTACTTCTGAGAATTTAAATAAAGGCAAATACTAAATAAAAAACAAACACATCTTGCGAAATCGGTTAAATATTACCACCATCTTAACTGTGTGATGAATCATCATTACGCATGCATGTGACCATGATGGGGGGGGGGGGGCGCCAAATGTTGTATCCTTGTAAGCGGAGTGAGCGAACCGAGTGGAGCTACCAGCCACATCTCTACTGCGCTCTCTGATAACGTGGTTATTTTTGTGAATAAATACGAGCTTTGTTGTTTTCACGAACCTGTTTATTTATTTATTCTTCCTTTGAACATGTTGTGTGGAATATTACTTTGAACGTAATAATCTGTCGTATCATATATTTTCAGGGTCAAATATGGTTTGTATGTCATCACTGAAAAATTGATTTAAAGTTCCTGCTTATTGAGATCATGTATGGTATCAATGGAAAGCTTAGATTGTATAGAATATGTTAATTTTTATTTCATCTTAACCTAATATACTGGGAATTACCAATAGGCAATACAAATTTTCGAGTACAGACCCCCCTTATACCTTGGGATAAATAGTCAAAACGGGGTTTAGAATTGTGACGTCACCCCAGGCACAGAAATTCATCCTCATCCTATTCAACCCATTCATCGAAGTCCGAGATCGATACCACACAGACAGTACTGCACACAGCGCTACTATTTAAATAGATACAAGAGAGGCATGCATCACAATGGACAATGAGTTTGTTTACATTACCGGGTCCCTTTGCTGACGTCATACAAGAATCTTGATTTTCACCTTTCCACTTCCGGGTTTGCGTCCGCCCTACACCGGTACTTTCTAATGCTATTTATTATTTACAGTGGCATTTTGGGACGTGGACACCCGCGGGTGGACACCACCATTTTTCTAAGCTTTCCAATATATAATTTGGCTATATTTCAATTTTCAATGAATAGCACCTTTAAGCGTTTTACAATTTGGAAACAAATATCATGACAACTCATACTACATCACAATTTCTCATGGACCATTCTGTTTGGACACAATTTTTGCCACCTCATTGGCAAACTTGCATCTACATGGACACACATTTTTCAAGCCTTAACAGGATGCCTGATGGCATGTTACGCTAATACAACAATTTTTTGTTTTGCCGTATAGTCAGATTTTGTTGGATATGACCAAAATATTTTAAAATGATATGCTGTGGACCTATTGAGATTGGTGGGTTAAATTGGGTTGGTTGCCCAAAAGACCCTCCCCACCCCTTCCCTCTCCTCCAAATTACTCCTCCCCTTTCCTTCCCCATTTCCCCTTTCCTTCCCTGTTTCCCCTTTCCTTACCCGTTTCCCCTTTCCTTCCCCATTTCCCCTTTCCTTCCCCATTTCCCCTTTAAATGTACTTTAAATGTACATTTTAACTCCTATTTATTGATAACCATTTTTTGAAATTATTTTGTCTGTTTATAGATATGGCAGTGTGGCGGCAAATTAGAGATAATTCCCTGCTCCCGGGTTGGTCACGTGTTCAGGAAACGACGTCCGTATGGGTCGCCGACGGGTAAAGATACTACCACAAGAAATGCTCTGAGATTGGCCAATGTTTGGATGGATGATTATAAGGTATTAAAGTTGGGATTAGGGGAAATTAATGCACTTAACCCAGGAATGTTTCGGCCCCTGTACTGCTATATGTCATTCTAGTCCAAATCCATAGTTGGAATTAGAAACTCATTCATCTAAATTGAGTAGATAGTTTTGAAATTATCGTTGTCGTTCTGTCAAATCCCTGTATCTCTCTCCAGCCCTTCAGCATGTATAAAGTAATACTTCCCATGTATAATTTTGGGTAGTGTGCAAGACAAATAAACTTGTAACCCAGCAGAAGATTTTGGTTATCCGTCACTATTTATTGTTACCCGCAATTGAGGACCCTAGATCTAAAAGGGGGTTAAGTCACATTGAGAAAAATGGCAAAAACTGGGTTTCATTGTGTCCATGTGTGGACTTGACCCACTCGGGTTTTACCTCCTATGGACTCTTACACATGCTTTACCACATGACTTAAATGTAACATTTGAACAGAGGGTGCAGAGATCCTCCTTGTAGCAGAAACCGATACTAACTACAATTTCACAAGATTGTGACTTAACCCCCTTTTAGATCTAGGGTCCTCAATTGTTTTAATAGATTTTGTGTCAAAATCTTGGTTATCAGTTGGATAATCATGCAGCAAGAAGAAAATGGTTATCCGTCAGGAAATCTGGTCATTTCTGGTGCACGGATCACCGCTATTTTGAATGCTGGTAGTCTGCTTTGAACATTTTAAGGGCCAAACACATTCAAAGCTGTAAGAGCTCTTGCCCCTGAACATGTGCTAAGCAACACTTCCTATGCATAATTGTAGGGCAGTTTTACTTACATGCTGAAAGGCCCCGAAAAACATACAAGGGACAAGACATGCCTACACCAAGGCATGCCTACACCAAGGCATACCTACAACAAGGCATGCCTACACCAAGGCATGCCTACACCAAGGCATGCCTACACCAAGGCATGCCTACACCAAGGCATGCCTACACCAAGGCATGCCTACACCAAGGCATGCCTACACCAAGGCATGCCTACACCAAGGCATGCCTACACCAAGGCATGCCTACACCAAGGCATGCCTACACCATGGCATGCCTACATCAAGGCATTCACCAACCATACACTGATACATGTAATGCACATCATAACCGCATACATGTAATGCACATCATAACAACATGTACAGACTATGTACACGTAATGTACAGCCCAGTGACCAGACCAAAGACAAACTGCTCAAATTACAATATAGCTGCCAGGTCACTGTCATTCGAGGATTTTGCAGCCGCGTAGCGGCTGCAAAATACGAGTATCAGAACACACCACACACACCGGTATGGGCTACCGGTGACTGCATATAGAGAGAGTGTGGTAAAATAATTGACCTGCTTAAGTGTTTCTAGAACTTGGATTCAAAATCTAGAACACGGGGTGGGCAAATGGGAATTCTGGGCAATGCCAGCAGAGCTAATCTATGGTAAAAAAGGACCCGGGTTCCATTAAAGACATATTTGTATTTACCCAAATTGTGTGGAATTTGGGTAATTTCTGCAATTTTGTTTTATTACCAAAGAGAGTGAAGATTTTGTCAGTGTCATATATACCCCTGACCCAAGAAATTGGAATACAGATAAACATGTTTTTTCTACTGGTTTTGATCATTATGAACAGAGTCCATTATCAATTAGCTGTCTGCTTGAAGATATGTATTGTCTATGGCCTAAAAAAATGGTTTGATTGTCCTAACATGACAAAAACAAATAGGGTAGGGTCGGTCAAGATTTTTGTTGTTTTTGAAATCATCTGCTTTTCATTTCGATGGAGGCTTAATATAGCTGAAAATGAAAGCAAACAGTCAGAAACGTTAATACTTTGTTCAATTTATATATATATATATATATTTTGTTTAATTTAAAAAAATAGGCCAATCAAACTTATTTTTAGGCCTAACCATCGCACTTTACAATTTGTTTTGAAAACTCTCACATCATTCACTTCTTCGAACAGAAATTCTTCTATGACATAAACACCCACGCCAGCAACATTGAATACGGAGACATATCGGACAGACTCGCTCTCAGAAAGAGATTAAAGTGTCGATCGTTTCGCTGGTACCTGAAGAATGTCTACCCTGAGATGAGGCTCCCTAATGAGACGCATAGTGGTGGGTTACATAGAGGCGTGGCACAGAAGGAGGATAGGAAGAGACCAGTATCTATAAGGAAAGGACATGTAAGTATTCAGGATCTATAGAATGTCTACCTTGAGATGAGGCTCCCTAATGAGACGCATAGTGGTGGGTTACATAGGGGCGTGGCACAGAAGGAGGATAGGAAGAGACCAGTATCTATAAGGAAAGGACATGTAAGTATTCAGGATCTAAAGAATGTCTACCCTGAGATGAGGCTCCCTAATGAGACGCATAGTGGTGGGTTACATAGGGGCGTGACACAGAAGGAGGATAGGAAGAGACCAGTATCTATAAGGAAAGGACATGTAAGTATTCAGGATCTAAGGAATGTCTACCCTGAGATGAGGCTCCCTAATGAGACACATAGTGGTGGGTTACATAGGGGCGTGGCACAGAAGGAGGATAGGAAGAGACCAGTATCTATAAGGAAAGGACATGTAAGTATTCAGGATCTAAAGAATATCTACCCTGAGATGAGGCTCCCTATTGAGATGCATAGTGGTGGGTTACATAGGGGCGTGGCACAGAAGGAGGATAGGAAGAGACCAGTATCTATAAGGAAAGGACATGTAAGTATTCAGGATCTAAAGAATGTCTACCCTGAGATGAGGCTCCCTAATGAGACGCATAGTGGTGGGTTACATAGGGGTGTGGCACAGAAGGAGGACAGGAAGAGACCAGTATCTATAAGGAAAGGACATGTAAGTATTCAGGATCTAAAGAATGTCTACCCTGAGATGAGGCTCCCTAATGAGACGCATAGTGGTGGGTTACATAGGGGCGTGGCACAGAAGGAGGATAGGAAGAGACCAGTATCTATAAGGAAAGGACATGTAAGTATTCAGGATCTAAAGAATGTCTACCCTGAGATGAGGCTCCCTAATGAGACACATAGTGGTGGGTTACATAGGGGTGTGGCACAGAAGGAAGATAGGAAGAGACCAGTATCTATAAGGAAAGGACATGTAAGTATTCAGGATCTAAAGAATATCTACCCTGAGATGAGGCACCCTAATGAGACGCATAGTGGTAGGTTACATAGGGGCGTGGCACAGAAGGAAGATAGGAAGAGACCAGTATCTATAAGGAAAGGACATGTAAGTATTCAGGATCTAAAGAATGTCTACCCTGAGATGAGGCTCCCTAATGAGACGCATAGTGGTGGGTTACATAGGGGCGTGGCATAGAAGGAGGATAGGAAGAGACCAGTATCTATAAGGAAAGGACATGTAAGTATTTAGGATCTAAAGAATGTCTACCCTGAGATGAGGCTCCCTTATGAGACGCATAGTGGTGGGTTACATAGGGGCGTGGCACAGAAGGAAGATAGGAAGAGACCAGTATCTATAAGGAAAGGACATGTAAGTATTCAGGATCTAAAGAATATCTACCCTGAGATGAGGCTCCCTAATGAGACGCATAGTGGTGGGTTACATAGGGGCCTGGCACAGGAGGATACGAAGAGACCAGTATCTATAAGGAAAGGACATGTAAGTATTCAGGATCTAAAGAATATCTACCCTGAGATGAGGCTCCCTAATGAGATGCATAGTGGTGGGTTACATAGGGGCGTGGCACAGAAGGAGGATAGGAAGAGACCAGTATCTATAAGGAAAGGACATGTAAGTATTCAGGATCTAAAGAATGTCTACCCTGAGATGAGGCTCCCTAATGAGACGCATAGTGGTGGGTTACATAGGGGTGTGGCACAGAAGGAGGACAGGAAGAGACCAGTATCTATAAGGAAAGGACATGTAAGTATTCAGGATCTAAAGAATGTCTACCCTGAGATGAGGCTCCCTAATGAGACGCATAGTGGTGGGTTACATAGGGGCGTGGCACAGAAGGAGGATAGAAAGAGACCAGTATCTATAAGGAAAGGACATGTAAGTATTTAGGATCTAAAGAATGTCTACCCTGAGATGAGGCTCCCTAATGAGACGCATAGTGGTGGGTTACATAGGGACGTGGCACAGAAGGAGGATAGGAAGACACCAGTATCTATAAGGAAAGGACATGTAAGTATTCAGGATCTAAAGAATGTCTACCCTGAGATGAGGCTCCCTAATGAGACGCATAGTGGTGGGTTACATAGAGGCGTGGCACAGAAGGAGGACAGGAAGAGACCAGTATCTATAAGGAAAGGACATGTAAGTATTCAGGATCTAAAGAATATCTACCCTGAGATGAGGCTCCCTATTGAGATGCATAGTGGTGGGTTACATAGGGGCGTGGCACAGAAGGAGGATAGGAAGAGACCAGTATCTATAAGGAAAGGACATGTAAGTATTCAGGATCTAAAGAATATCTACCCTGAGATGAGGCTCCCTAATGAGACGCATAGTGGTGGGTTACATAGGGGGCGTGGCACAAAAGGAGGATAGGAAGAGACCAGTATCTATAAGGAAAGGACATGTAAGTATTCAGGATCTAAGGAATATCTACCCTGAGATGAGGCTCCCTAATGAGACGCATAGTGGTGGGTTACATAGGGGCGTGGCACAGAAGGAGGATAGAAAGAGACCAGTATCTATAAGGAAAGGACATGTAAGTATTCAGGATCTAAAGAATATCTACCCTGAGATGAGGCTCCCTAATGAGACGCATAGTGGTGGGTTACATAGGGTGTGGCACAGAAGGAGGATAGGAAGAGACCAGTATCTATAAGGAAAGGACATGTAAGTATTCAGGATCTAAAGAATATCTACCCTGAGATGAGGCTCCCTAATGAGACACATAGTGGTGGGTTACATAGGGGTGTGGCACAGAAGGAGGATAGGAAGAGACCAGTATCTATAAGGAAAGGACATGTAAGTATTCAGGATCTAAAGAATGTCTACCCTGAGATGAGGCTCTCTAATGAGACGCATAGTGGTGGGTTACATAGGGGCGTGGCACAGAAGGAGGATAGGAAGAGACCAGTATCTATAAGGAAAGGACATGTAAGTATTCAGGATCTAAAGAATGTCTACCCTGAGATGAGGCTCCCTAATGAGACGCATAGTGGTGGGTTACATAGGGGCGTGACACAGAAGGAGGATAGGAAGAGACCAGTATCTATAAGGAAAGGACATGTAAGTATTCAGGATCTAAGGAATATCTACCCTGAGATGAGGCTCCCTAATGAGACGCATAGTGGTGGGTTACATAGGGGCGTGGCACAGAAGGAGGACAGGAAGAGACCAGTATCTATAAGGAAAGGACATGTAAGTATTCAGGATCTAAAGAATATCTACCCTGAGATGAGGCTCCCTAATGAGATGCATAGTGGTGGGTTACATAGGGGCGTGGCACAGAAGGAGGATAGGAAGAGACCAGTATCTATAAGGAAAGGACATGTAAGTATTCAGGATCAAAAGAATGTCTACCCTGAGATGAGGCTCCATAATGAGACGCATAGTGGTGGGTTACATAGGGGCGGGGCACAGAAGGAGGACAGGGAGAGACCAGTATCTATAAGGAAAGGACATGTAAGTATTCAGGATCTAAAGAATGTCTACCCTGAGATGAGGCTCCCTAATGAGACGCATAGTGGTGGGTTACATAGAGGCGTGGCACAGAAGGAGGATAGGAAGAGACCAGTATCTATAAGGAAAGGACATGTAAGTATTCAGGATCAAAAGTTTCAGTCAATAAGCAATAGGCAAGGCTCTCGAGGGCTCCCAGGGGTCACTTGCCTATCAAAGAAAGGGGGGGGAGGGCTTGTGACATGGTTTATTACTTCAAACCGATGCAAATAAACAAGCTATTACAAACCGAGAGTCTAAACCGAAGGTCCCATTCTCAAACAATATTGCCAATAAGGCACGGGGTGCACAGGGTGTGGTCTACTCGCGCACCCCGTCTGGATACGCCCCTGAAAGAGCTACCTATGCTCACCCAAGCACCTCTGAAATGAACTCTGAACCCTAACCTTCTTCATCATGACAGAATACTATTGGATGCTGATAGTGTGCAATTCATTAGTCTATCTCGTGTTACAATTAGCAGGGGTGTGAGAGTTCCTCTTTTTAGCTGATTTCCTCTTTTCATACATTTTTCTTATGCCAAAATGTCAGCCTTTTCTTTTCTTTTCAGCCCATATTTGGCATTTTTACCCAATTTTACGCCGTTTTTCCTCGTTTTTGTCTGTTTTCCTCTTTTTTTTTATTTGTGGCCTCTCACACCCCTGAATAAGGCTGGCTAATATTTTTTGGGAGGGTTGATGGTTTTTTTTGCTTGATATTTTTGTTTTTGTTTGTCTAACATATGCTGAGGAAAATCTTTAGACATTTTGAAGCTGACTCCGTGGCTTGATCAGGTAGGGATTGGAGGTGACCGGAGTTTGATTGCCGGTGAAGCCCGATTTTTCCCCTTAATTTGACCTATTTTACACAAATGTGACAATGCCACTTGACCTATATCAATGGATAGAAATAATAGGCATATACGACGGGTATTAAACAAATTATAAATATTTTAAACAGGTTCGCCGTCGGGGGTAGAAAAGAGACAATAATGGGAAAACGATCTCGCCCGGGAATCGAACCCAGGATCTGTTGATTGCTTGTCAACTGCCTTGTCCATTGGGCCACAAGACCTCGCATGGTAAAGCATTTGAAATTTCAAACCTAAGCGATCTCGTTTCCCAGTCTCCTGCCACAAGTATTACCCGGAGTAGCTCGGGCCTATACAAGTGTAAATCAAGTGCCGTCCTCCCTGTAGAGGGAAAATACATAGAAATAATAGGATCAAGTGCCGATATCAATATCGGCACTTGATCCTATTATTTCACTTGACCTATATCAATGGAGTTGTACACTTGCCATTGCTTCGTAATCTTTGTATATGAAGGGGATTCCCCATCATATTCAGGGAACAGTTACACAAAAAGTGAAACAATCAGGACAAATACACGAAAAAACCCATTGAAATTAAACAAGCAGAATATAATACAATTTTCCCCATTTAATTTCACCACACAATAATTTGCTAATCTTGGCGGTCAATGGAATTTACTACAAAACACCTTTTGTTTTAGAAAAACGTCATGTTTTTATTGAAACGGATGAGTACCTGTTACATCTGCTGAGTGACCCCCAGGGGCAAGACTATTTTTGCAAAGCCAAGGTCTAATTTGTTTCGAGAAACAAACATAGGCATGTATTGACCTAATTCGTACATGACAATACAAATCAAAATGTACACATTTGTGCATATTTTCCATCTCTTTTTAACTAAATAAAACGTGTTAACAAGTTCAATATCACCTGCTGTAAAAGTCAGTGAATCTGTGCTGCGTGACCAAAGAATCAATACAAAGCGTGTTGTTCGTGCATGTACGGCACGCATACCGAGTACAATTAGACACTTTCAATGCGCTCCTCATATTTAAGTTTCCTGCTTTCTGATTGGTTCGTTACTACTAAGAGTGTATGAAAAGCTGCATATGCTCTAACCTTTCCCCTCTATGCTAAATGTTTCAAAATGTGATGCAACTTGAAATTATAGCATATTGAATTTCAGCATAATATCAATTTGTTGGTATCTTTGTTAGTCTTCTTGTAGCATGAATGCTACACAAATGATTGGTAATGAGTCTTTTGAAATTATTGGTTACTTTCAGATACAACATGCGCAAACTTCGCAATGTTTAGCTGCTGAAGACAAGGCAGCCACTAAGGGAACTAATTTGATTATGGTTGATTGTGATACATCAATCAAACAAATGGTAAGAGTTAGACTATACAGGGTGTCTCAATAATGTTTGGTTGCTGAAGACAAGGCAGCCACTAAGGGAACTAATTTGATTATGGTTGATTGTGATACATCAATAAAACAAATGGTAAGAGTTAGACTATACAGGGTGTCTCAATAATGTTTGGTTGCTGAAGACAAGGCAGCCACTAAGGGAACTAATTTGATTATGGTTGATTGTGATACATCAATAAAACAAATGGTAAGAGTTAGACTATACAGGGTGTCTCAATAATGTTTAGTTGCTGAAGACAGGCAGCCACTAAGGGAACTAATTTGATTATGGTTGACTGTGATACATCAATCAAACAAATGGTAAGAGTTAGATCGTACAGGGTGTCCTAATGAGGATGTGTAATTGACTAATTCAGATATCGTACTAGATTGGTAATGGCAAATTTAATCTGGTTTAAACTATAGTTTGATTAGCTTCAAATTGGCGAAGCCAACTTACAGCAACGAATTAATAGAGAAGGACGAGAGCGCGCATGAAGGTACTAAGCGTATTGTGTATCATAAAGTGCTCAACAAAAGAAAGTCGTACACTTTGTTTAGGTCATTTAAAGTAACTTTCGACTATTTTTTTACCAACAGGCTAGATAGGCATTTGGATGAATCTCTTAGGCACATTTTGATACCAAACATAACACCTAACAACAAAGATAAACCATGATTAGCACCATTTATAGAAAATTAGTCACTTTTCAAAAGTCACATTTCCAATACACTACGCGGAAGAAAACACCAATTGTTAACAAGCACATAATGCCCTTTATGTTCGGAATCAAATATCCCGCTCACTAAGTGTACGCCCAGCGCAAGGTAGTGTACACGGCTGCACTGTGTGATCGATTGCCCGCCAGTCAATCCTGGTTAATAACAGTGTCACGAATGGGGTGAACCTCGCACACACACATTTTCCTCCCGTGTAGTAATTGAAAATGTGACTTTTGAAAAGTGACTAATTTTCTTTAAATGGCGCTAATCATGGTTTATCTTTGTTGCTAGGTGTTATGTTTGGTATCAAAATGTGCCTAAAAGATTCATCCAAATGTCTATCTAGCCTGTTTGGTAAAAAAACAATCAAAAGTTACTTTAATTGACCTAAACAAAGTGTACGACTTTCTTTTGTTGAGCACTTTATGTGTAATGCATGCGAGTGACCAAAACCGTGTGCGTGTGGCCATAATCGTGTGTGTACTTTTACGCGCGGAGAGATAAAAACCAAATATTTCTTGCCAATTTGGAACTTATTAAACTTTAGCCACTATCTGGAGTAAGAGAGGTGCTCTTGAAACAGATACAGGTCCACAACAAGTTATTGCCACCTCTCAACCCCCTTAACCATTCTGAATTGAAATATATCATTTTGCTTTCCTTTCTAGATATGGTATGAGACAAATGCTTATGAGATCAAATTGGCGGACATTCTATGTTTGGATATGCCTGATAGTAACAGTGCGTCACCACCAAGACTAATGAAA
The DNA here is from genome assembly GCA_035610835.1 of Ophiura sarsii. Lineage (NCBI taxonomy): Eukaryota > Metazoa > Echinodermata > Ophiuroidea > Amphilepidida > Ophiuridae > Ophiura > Ophiura sarsii. The sequence goes on from CM069444.1 coordinate 3,149,700, forward strand.
TGTCACGGATCTGGTGGTTCACAGGATTGGAGGATATTGGATGAGGTAAGGCTGACATTATCATGTTGTTGACATTGTAATATAGTGTGACGTACTTATAGTGCATCATTACCAAGAGTCAAAAATTCAAATTGACTGCCATACAGAGAGACAAATATTCAAATTGCTTCAATTAAGCTTTAAAAGCATTCAATGTCATAAGGAGTGCCTGAAGCAAAATGTCATGGAAAATACATGATTCCATAACGTTCAGACCAGAAGCTTTTCAGCCTTTTAGTTGCATAACACGCAGCAGTCGTCTTCAGACAACAATGTTTCAAAATTGTAAAAATAATTGATTTCATTGCCATATTTGAAATCACTATGGGAAATGCAATGAATTAAGTACAAACATGCATAGTATTGGTTCAGTAATCCTTGAGATAGAATTTGAAATTTGGGAAAGGTTTCTAAAAATCTGTATTGTATATATGGTAAAACTAAAACCTGCATGGAAAGTATTAAATGTACACATTGTCTTCTGTTTTCAGCCCAATTTGAGCTAATTTACCACAATTTCACACTGTTTTTCAGCTTTTTTTGTAGCAATTTAAGCTTTTTTCACTGAAGGTCAGTTTCATGTCTAAATGTTAGATTGAAAAACAAATAGGCAACATTCCATCACAAGATATATTTAGGGGTCGTCCATAATTTTCGCCATTTTCAGTTACGTACAAAGCGTACGTAACAGGGGGGGAGGGGGTCAACATATACCCCAACCGTACGTAACTTAAATGGCGATCTTGAGTTGAGAGGCGGGATTTTTTAAATTACAAAATTACAAAAATTTCGCCATTTATTGCGTACGTAACTCAAGGGGGGGGGGGGAGGGGGGTAAAAAGTTACGTACGCTCTGTACGTAAGTGAAAATGGCGATAATTTTGGACGACCCCTTATCGTCACTATTCTTTCAAAACCTTGTATCTCCATCCAGCCCTTCAGCATGTATAAAGTAATACTTCCTATGTATGACCTTTAGGCGGGCTGCTCTAAACGTTTTTTTAAGTGACAAAATCACATCTATCCAAACCTTGTAAGTGATCTTGTCCCGGAACATGTATAAAGCAACTCTTCCTATGCATAACCGTTGGGCAGTTTTACTTTATACATGCTGAAGGGCTGGAAAAACATACAAGATTTTGAAAGAATAGCGACGTTATGCTTTCCCTTCTTTTCAGAGGATATACCATCCCACCACCGGTCAGTGTTTAAGCATACGTACCAAGGGTTTCTCCACCTATGCCTCACTAGACATCTGTCACGATGATACAACACAACAGAAGTGGGTGTTTGATGCCAGGTGATAGAGGCTTGTAGGGTAAGCAGTATACCCATGTGTTAATCCGTTCTCTACAACAATTTCTGAAGACAATTGTATGTGTTTCAATCATGCTTTCAAACAAGGGAATCATGTCATGATATCATGATGACCAGCTCTCCCTGGCTGCGATGCACACGTATACCCATGTGTTAATCCGTTCTCTACAACAATTTCTGAAGACAATTGTATGTGTTTCAATCATGCTTTCAAACAAGGGAATCATGTCATGATATCATGATGACCAGCTCTCCCTGGCTGCGATGCACACACACCCATGTGTTGATCCGTTCTCAACGACAGTTTTGAAGACAATTGTATGTGTTTCAATCATGGTTTCAATCAAGGGAATCATGTTGTGATTTCATGATATCCAGCTCTCTCTGGCTGCGATGCACACACACCCATGTGTTGATCCGTTCTCAACGATAGTTTTTGAAGACAATTGTATGTGTTTCAATCATGATTTCAATCAAGGGAATCATGTCATGATTTCATGATGACCAGCTCTCTCTGGCTGCGATACACACATTACGTAGTGTTGTATAGTGTTTTAGAATGTTATCACTTAATGACAATAGAATGGCAAAATTATAAAGTTATAATAGCGTATAATGTGACGTGATCAAGCAAAATGAGTCGTAAGTCACGGATATTGATTTTGAGATATAAGGCTAAATTAAAAAAATCTTTTGTCTCAAAGCTCTTCAGTTTTTCAAAACCTAATGCGGAATGCATTTTTTTTTTAAATACATTTTTTTGAAATCCTTGTAAAAGTGACTTTTTGTATTTAAAATGACGTGATCAATGAAAATCTGAAAAATCTGTGAAATTTTGGGATTTTTTGGGATTTTTTTTGTTGTTGAAAAAAAAAAACACAAAAAAACCCAACACAAAAACAAAAAAAATATTTTTTAAGATTTTTGTTTTTCTAATGCGCATCAATAAACTAACACGCGCGGGAGCTTTGAGACAAATGATTTTTTTAATTTAGCCTAACCAAACAAAGGATAAAAACTCATTTGTTTGCTATTGTTCTGAAAACTCTTCAATAGCTTATATCTTTGTAATCAAATGTCCAAAAGTATATTTGAAAATAACCAATACAAATAAGTAGAAAACTAAAACTAAAATATTATGCTTGATTGCATCATATATCATCGCTGTTCTGTCAAAACCTTGCATCTCCATCCAGCCCTTCAGCATGTATAAAGTAATACTTCCTATGTATAACATGTAGGTAGTCTGCTCTGATCATATTCAAGGGCCAAAAACAGATCTATCAAAACCTTGTTAGTGCTCTTGCCCCTGAAGATGTATAATGCAACACTTTCTATGCATAACCGTTGGGCAGTTTTACTTAATACATGCTGAAGGGCTGGAAAATATGAGGTTTTGACAGAACAGTGATGATATTTATTCGTTGTGGGTAAAACATAATATAGTGTAGTCCTGTTTATGATTAGGCCAAAAAAAAAGAAGTTTGGTTGCCCTCCGCGACCGACCGAAAAAAAACACACGAAAAAACGGATCGCGTTTTAAACGGGTCACATTTTTATTTTTTTATTTTTTTATTTTAAAATATTTTTTAACTCCAGAAATTTCGTAATTTTGGACAGATTTGGTTCCAAAGATGTAGAAATAAATTCTATGAAATGTTTTGAAGTCCAATTTATCAAATGTATGTCAAAAATATTGCGTTTATACATTCCATATATAAATTGCACTTTTTGTCGAAGCCCAGTATAGGGAAAAAACACACACACAAAAACACCACAATTTTTTTCTTTTTGCTGGGCAACCAAACATATTTTTTTTTGTTGCCTTATTGTTATTACTTGCCAAAGCTATACGTCATTATGTGATACACATTTTACCTGATTTGCACTATACGTCAACATTTTGACGAAACTTGATCATACGACACCATGTGATGAACCTGAAGAAAACTACTGTAATGTACAACTCAGTATTGGTAGATGCCATATGATCTTCTAGCCATCGGTGGCTGTGCTTCATAGTTGTCTGGTTATTGTTAGTGCTGGTTTTCAAATGCACATCACCTTAACACTCTCCACGCAGCAGGCGTCTGCAGACGACATTCTAAAATGTCACAAAATATTTCAAAAATGTCAAAATTATTGAATTTTATTGCCATATTTGGATTCACCATGAGAAAGTATTAAAATAAGTACAAACATGCCTAATATTGGTTCAGTAATCCTTGAGATAGACCTTGAAAGTTGAGAAAGGTTTTTGAAAAATATGTGTTATGTATGGTGAAACCAATGGCCGCGTGGAAAGTGTTAAGACCAGTAGGAAAGTCTGTTTAGGCCAAACAAAGAAGGTCTGTCTCAGAAACATTGTGCAAAAAAGCTAAGTGCTGTGTTTTTTGTTGGGTTTTTTTTAGAAAATAGGCTATGAGGAATGCGATTTTTTTTTTTGTGATTTTTTTTTTTTTTTGCTTATCCAAGCTTATGGAGAACTTTTTTAAACTTTTTTTTTTAAAAATCCAAAAAAAAAATTCCAAAAAAAAAACCCCAAAAAAATCAAAAAAAAAGAAAAGAAAAAAAAGAAAGAAGTTTTTTAGCCCCCAGCGCATAGACCTACGCGCCGTAGCTCATTTCACATACCAATGCGGGCGGGCTTATGAGACAGACCTTCTTCTTTGTTTGGCCTTATGTTCTTTCTGACAGTTACATCACAAGTGACATGGTATGTTACTTGATGGGATTTCATGACTTTATGGTGCAATATAATTATACTTCAAGCGATCTCATCTGACTTCAATTTGCAATTATAATGTCAAAGGCTGTGTATAGAGAATGCTTGATAGCTTTACAGGGTTTAAACTAGTACATTTTCATCAACTTTAAAATAGCTATATTTTTATCAGAAGTATACCTGCGACTTCACCAGGACTGTTTGAAGCCAGACAAAATCAGTTGAGCTTTTGGAAAGAGTCAGCCTACAACAGTCATCTCCAACAAATGTCAGCTCGTATCAGTTGTCAACCTTGATGAAGTGAAAGTCGACAAGAGCTACTATTGGTCATATCTCTGTCATTTTAACACTTATTTGAACAAAACAAAGTTCATTTTGTAGCGAAAGAAATTGTGTTTTTACTGGTTTTTATTAGTAAGAAAACACAAAATAATAATGAAATGAAAAGAATTTCTAATAAGGTTATTATATATTGCATAATTTTAATGTTGTTACGGTCTGTATGAGTAACTTGTGACTTTGGCTAAAAGTTACACTCACACAATCATTATTTAACGCAAATTAAAACCATACACAATTCCAATATCACCCCTTTCTCCAGTTGTAACTGTATTTTATCCCACCACATTATCAACTCACCATTGGAATTTGAATTTTCTCTTCAGTTCACCAAATTTGTTGTAATGTTTATTGTATAAATGAAAACTTTCATTACTTGTCACCTTGCATATGAACCCACCCTCTATATTTGTTGTTGATGCAATTAAACTCCATATGCAATGTATACACAGTGCGAACAAAACTATTATTACAATACACTGGCTAGGGTGGGGGAGGCACTACTAAATTTGACCTCTGCTTTATACCTGGGGTTATTATGTCTCACATAAATGTCACCGATTTCTATGCTTCACACACACTGTTTTAGCTGTGAACAAAAACATGATGTTGCGCATGTATTAACCAATCACGCTCCAGCAATCGTGTGTATTAACCAATCACGCTCCAGCAATCGTGTGTATTAACCAATCACGCTCCTGCAATCGCGGGTATTAACCAAGCACGATCCTGCAATCAGGTGCATAATATCCTTACGTAGGTCGTCTTTACCATACTGTGGCAACATGTAAAGCGGCAACACCATAAAGTACGGTATTTCAAAAGGATCGCAAACGATTATTTGTTTCCCTAAACAACTTTTTATCTTTGAAATTACAGATTTTAGAGGATTGTTTCGTTTACTATTCGTTAAATAAAAATATAATGAGACATCTAGCCAAATCCAAAAGCTACATACGAGGGGCGTTCAATAAATACCTGCAACCATTGTTTTTCTCCACTCATGCGCGACGTATGCCAACTCGAATTAGGGTAATTTGAAATATGGGTCTTTAATCTTTCCTCGCATGCATGAATGAACAATATCGTTTGCGGGATTACGTAATGGCACATGCGTAAAATCAATACTCTCTGGACACTGCATGAAAAATAGCTGATCAGGGCGGAGAATATTTGCAAGCAATTTGATGCACAGTTACTTTTTTCAAAATATCTCAAGAACCGATGCATGGAATAAGTTGCCGTTTGAAACAGTGATAGACCAGTACTATGTGCTCAACATTACTTATTTTTCAGATGCAAATTATGGAGAAAAAACACTTATTATGTAACATTAAAACGTCATCTTTTTGTCATAGCTTAAAAGAAATTCTTTAATGAATAAACAGTCAAGGTCAAGGTACCCAACCGCAAGATTTGTCTTAAACCTCTTGTTCCTCATTGTTACATGTCATAGATTTAAATGGGAGATTACAAAAACAATATCTGAAACCGTTTTCTGCAGAGAAAATGTTTATACAATGAAGCTCTTTTTACCCAATTTGAGTAAATTCACTATACTGACCATAACATTAAATTGAATTGTATTTTCAAATAGATGTTTACATTTTTGAACTTTGTATATGTATTGAAGTTCACCACAGTTCTTGTTTTCTTAAATTCAATTCCTTATCTGTAACTTTTACGTTGGTTGCAGTGATTGTTTAACATTTCTACTCATTATGAGCGCTTTCTGACCACCGTGCGTTCTACGCATGCGCATATTTTTATTCCAAGTTCAACAATTCTCGATGTATTTATTGATACCCTGTCATCTATACAATAACGAATCCTGCATTTGCTGTGGTATTTCAGGAAATTCCAATTGTTTGCTATAACTATCATTTTCATTTCTTTGGATTTTCGGCATTTTGGGGCTCACTGTCAAAGCCTAATACTGACCAAGATAAGATGCAGTGTATTTCCAAAAGTTGTCGTTGACAGAACCTCTCCATTTAGGACCTCGTTGAACATGGTCTCTGGTTTCCTGATGCAAAATGTTAGACTTGTACACTAATCCGGAACAAAGTTCTGCTCATTTCAATACACGTGCTATCAAGCAAATTCAAAATTCCTGCCAAAGTGGCATGTTTTTCAGTGTCCAAATATGGGTTATTTTATGCTAATGCTATTACGTAATTATGAATATTCAGTAAATCCAGATTGTGTTAAATTATAGATCAAGGTTCATACTTTATAATGTACACACTTAAATTTCACAGAATCACTCAGGTGTGGAGAACAACAATGGTTGCGGGTATTTATTGAATGCCCCTCGTACATTCTATAGCTGGTGCAATCGTGCATGCAAACTTCCCTGCAAACAACCTCCCACCTGTATTGGCTAGGTCTATAGTTTAATCAGTTTCAAATTGGCAAGAAATATATGGTTTATCTCTCCGCGCGCAAAAGTAAGCCAAGCATACGCGGGCAATTATGGCCACACGCACACGGTTTTATCCGCACGAAGGCGATTGTTGCCTTCAGCGCACAGTGCGATTATTGCCTTCAGCTCGCCCGAGTACTTCTGTATTCATTCGCTGCTGTAAGAAGGCTTCGCCAATTTGAAACTGATCAAACTATAGTATATGATAGTGCCACTTAGTGGTTTATATCGAACTGATTGTGGTGCATAACCAGATTTATTTAAGAAAGCCTGCTCTAAGTTGTATAACAGTATCACTTTAACATATAATAGTAATAAAGTAATAATAATAATAATATAATAATAGTAACAACATGGTAAAACCATGTTGTATATCTTTTATAAAGATATTTCTTTACGATGTAAGGTATTCAGACCTGGGCATTGCCATTTTATTCCCTCATTTTATTGTGCACATAATTTGATCCAAAAACATTGAAATATGGTTTGAATTCAGAGAGTTACTCCTTTCTGAAATTGAATACTGACTGAAATATTTGTTAACATGCAGTAGAAAAAACAATAGGTTTTTTTTTTTTAATGGAAATTGCATGATTCTTAATCTGACATGCAACTCCACCCCCCCCCCCCCCCCCCAAATGAAGACGTTCTGGTGATGTTGTCCCGGAATCTTTTTAAAATAGGAAGTTATTGCACAGTTTGAGTATATATTTAAGTCTACCAAGATTGTATGTGAAGGGATATATAACCTCGGCTACCTCTTTCGAGGGCGACCAACTCACACTAGAAATCATTGTTTTGAATATCAGCAATAATAGCAGCGTATTTTTCTGATTTTCTTCTGTTGGCTTTGTCAACATTTAGTTCAAAAGTATTCTTAGCTTGTATGGTATGGTATGGTATGGTAAGGTAAAGGTAAAGGCGGTCGATCCTGATCTCTCTTTCAAAGCGATAGGGCTAGACTCACTCCTTTTTTATAATATTGCTGTGTGGGGCTCGCTACACCTCCTCCACCGCAAGTCTATTTCTTTCCCAGCACTGAAGAATGCCGGTACCCATTTAAATACACCTGGGTAGAGAGGAGTAATTGCAGTAAAGTGGCTTACTCAAGAGCACAACATGTTGGCCACAGCGGGACTCGAACCCACAACTTTTAGATCAAGCGTCCGGTGCTCTACCCACTGCGCCACACATGCCCACGTATGACTGACTAAACTATACGGACTGACTAAACTATAGGCATGCGTAAATTAGACAGTTGAATGATGTAACTCTGCTGAACTATATTATGATTTACTGTATTCTGCCATATACAGGGTGAGTTAAAAAAAAGTGTACTCAACTTTGGGATTTTATATCTTACCATTTGTGCAGAAAATTCATAGATTTTTTTATTGAAGCAGACAGGTTATCTCATTAGCTTTCCAAATAATTTTAGTTGGTTGAAATTGGTTGTGGTAAACATATTTTATGCTCATTTGAGTAAAAGTTAACATTTATAAGCCGAACAAGATTTACTGTATTTTCTCTTATAAGATCTATTGAATTCCACTATTGAAAACGGTCCACATTCTAGTCCGAACTGAGTCCGACTATCACAAAAGCCAAATTTGTTGTTGTTATTACCAAATTCGTGTAATAATGACATTGTTTTATCATTATTTGCGAATCCAAGCTTACAGAGACCTTTTTTTAAAAATACTTTTTAAAAAATCAATTAAAAAAAAAAAAAATCAAAAAAATCCTACGCGCCGTAGCTCATTTCACATACCAATGTGGGCGGGCTTCTGAGACGGACAATCTTCTTTGTTTGGCTTAAACGGGCTTAAAATATCTGTTCCATGTTTAATTTCAATAAGTAAGGTATCATTTTAAAGCTAAAATAGCAATTTTTACATGATTTTATTATTAGAGTATCAATTTTTATTTCCAGAAACAACTGGTCTGGCTCGATTGGTTATACTGATATGACTTCGCATTATTATTATAACTATATTATAAATAATTGTTCATAATTATTTTAAATGTAATAAATATAAGAGGACCTGACGTTTCGATTCTAACAGAATCTTTATCGAAGGTAAAATGGCATTTTACCTTCGATAAAGATTCTGTTAGAATCGAAACGTCAGGTCCTCTTATATTTATTACATTTACTTACACAGGCTATTTTTGTGGATAAGCAGTTTGCATTCAGCTTTTACATTAAATTATTTTAAATGTTATAATTATTTATTATATCATCATAATTATTTGTATTATTACAAACAATATACTAGAGTTATAGAAAGATAGATAGTAGTAGAGATTATTATTCAATTGACAACAAAAAAAACCAAAAAACCAAAAGTAAAGTAAAATATAAAGGGTTAATATTTGATAATATCCATGCATCACATTTTCATCATCATCAGATAATTGGGGTGTTCTTCATTCAATTGAATATTTGGAAGATTGTTCTTCTTATGGCATCATGGATGTTATGACCCATGTACTGATATGCATCTAGCATGTGTGTGTAAGGCCAGTGTTGAACTTCTTCGCTGGTGACGGGTTCGAATAACAATTCAGCATTACTATTAGACTGGCTCCCCACGTCCCTCTATATGGCTGTGATAATTGAAAATGGTCAATTGAATTGAGGGACCGGGGAAAAACATGTCCGAAAAGTGTTCAACTCTTTGTAGAATTCTACAGATTCTGCAAGTGTGTGTGAAGTCACCGGCGCCGTGTGGCTTGATGGTGCGTGAATAAGGCAAAAAAAAGAAGAAGTTGACTTGCCCTTTCAGGGCCAGAGTCTGGGTCGGACGGTCGGATTTAAAAAAAAATTAAACAGGTAGATACTACACAAAAACACGTTTTAAAGAAGAAAAAAAAAATTGATTTTTGATTTTTTGATTTTTAATTTTTTAATTTTTTAATTTTTTTAAACAAGCAGATACTACTCAAAAACACGTTTTCATCTTTCTTTATTGTTATGTGCTTCTTTCTTTTTTCTTTTTTTTTGAAAAAAAAAATAAGAAAAAAAATAGCGACCCTAGTTTTCCGAAAAAATTTGGGTCGGTCAGAAAGGGCAAGTCAACTTTTTTTGTTGTGCCTAAGCTCATGTTTGGAACTGTTTGTTGTTTTTCAGTTTTCACATTCAGCACCCTCGCAGGGCCCGTGTGTAAATAAAGTATGGTTAGGATTAAAGGTATATTATGTGATTTTTCCAGGGAACGCCCTCAACATCGAAAAAAAATTGAAAGCAGATTTTCTTGCAGATTTACATTTCTGATCATAAATCATGCATACATTCCAAGTTACAGGGCGATACGATTCTTAATTACTTCAAAATCATGGTTTTAGAGTGAAAATAAACTGTCGGGATTCCGACAGTTTATATTTTTCACTCTAAATTCACTCTAAAACCATGATTTTGAGGTAATTAGGAATCGTATCGCTCTGTAACTTGGAATGTATGTATGATTTATGATCGGAAATGTAAATCTGCAAGAAAATCTACTTTCTAAAAAAAATCATGAATAGAGGGCGCTCTCTGGAAAAGATCACATAATATGCCTTTAAGTTTAGTTTACTGTATTTGAATTATATTATATCTCAGGATTTAACAGTATTTCCCTGTAATAGTAACATGTAGGATTGTATTATGAACTCTTTGTCAGAAAGAGAGGAATACACTATAGTCAGCTGTAAAGACGTTCAGCACTTTTCTGTTACGACCGCATACTAAGCGTAAACAATGAAGTGCGGTTCCAATCGGTGAAATAGAACAGGCCCGACTTTGAGCCGAATAACGTATGTATCTCATTGGCCTGATTGTATCTATGGCATCAAGATTGATATTGCCCATACACTCGATTGATTTAGCCCAAGTGCACGGTGCTGAACTTCTCTGACGGCGACTATAGACATTTTTTGCTATTCAAAAATGCATGTGTAATAACATCAAGCCAGCCAATGTAAGTGTATATACTGCAATAATACAGGGTATATACATAGTTTTTGAAATACAAACTTTATTTTTATAACAAAGTTATAATGTATGGATATTTGTTCCAGTTAAATGTTGTTATGTGGTATGTTGCTTGCACAAAAGAGGCTTTGATATTTCATATGAAATAGATAATATAAACTGCTCACACAAAGTTAGGAAACTTTTTAAAATCAAGTATAGTTTTATTATTTATTACCCTCTTGTATTATGTTGCATATCAATGGAAAGCTGAAGTGTTCTTCTTTAAAATGATGCCAAATGTGTAATGATGACATGTTGCTGGACTTGGCCACATGAATAGGAATGAGGTGGAGTCACAAATCAAATGTGCCAAAATTACCGTTATCTGTGATAGGTAATGGCATGGGGGCTCTCTCCAAATCAGTTAAACGCGGCATATTGAAACTGCAAAACGCCACCGTGTCTCAGAAAAATGTACAAGTTGTAGGCCAAACCTTTCATCACTTACCTTCATGACCTTTCACCTGGAGTCATTGTTGTCCCCAGTCTTGCAAATACCCAAATAATGGTTTTCTATTAAGAGATGAGGGGTAACTTGTGTGTGTTGTGCTCACTGGTGCAAATCTTTGTGTAAACCATTCATGTTTCTCAAGCATGACCAGTTTGATTATTGATCATTACCTATTGACTGTTTAGCACAGATAACGGTAATTTTGGCACATTTGATTTGTGACTTTGCCTCATTCTCATTCATGTGGCCAAGTTCAGCAACATGTAATCATTGCAAATGTGGTATATTTTTTGAAGAGGAACACTTCAGCTTTCCATTGATATATAACAGATACAAAGAGGGTAATAAATAATAAAAATATACTTGATTAAAAAAAGTTTCCTAACTTTTTGTGAGCAGTTTAGTTAAAGGTGTTTGTTCCGATCACATTTCGGGGGCTATTGTTTTTTTCACATCAAGATATTTTGATATCAGAAGAATCCCCATATTTTTCTCATTATGTCTGTAAAATCTTAGGGGCCAGAATTGTTCCATTTAAAAATTATAGGCTAAAATGTGGTGAATTACTGCCAAAGGTGGTTAACCACCAACCAGTTTGTGTATAAGACTCAATGGGCAATGTTTTGTGATAGAACCATTGGAGTTATGCAACTCAAACTTTTGAATGTGACAATTTTAAGGATGACCTTTCATGTCAAATATAGAAAACATCAAGTTCAAAATCGGAACATCTACCTTGAACACTTTCCATGCGGCTATTAGTTTTGCCATATACAAAACAGATTTTTCACAAACCTTTTTCAAATTTTAAAGTCTATCTCAACGATTGCTGAACCAATACTAGGCATGTTTGTACTTATTTTAATGTATTCCTCGTGTTGATTCCAAAAAAGGTGATGAAACTTAATAATCTTGACATTTTTGAAACATTTTATGACATTTTGGAATGTCGTCTGCAGACGCCTGCTGCGTGGAAAGTGTTAATATTATATTATTCATGCATATGTAATTATGATATAACTCATAAAAATATTGTTATAACTTTATTGGTGGCATACCATCCATGCATGAGCGGGTATTCTTGCTTTTCCCCTGAAATCTTCATACGAGGAAAAAAAAAAGTACCATAAGTTCATCTGTATTGTTTGTAGACATAATATTGAGATTTCTTTGAGTAATCCCAAAGAAGTGAAACATGTTACTCACTGTGATCATAAATGACGTTTCACTACCACCCTGGTGGCTTCATCAGACTGGCAACTCAAATTTAAAGCCAAACTATACACCCGAGCCTCGCGTAAAACATCAGTCAGCGAACAATCACAACATAGAGACTGGGAGGAGGGACATATAATAGACCAGGAGTCGCACAAGACCACTATAGATGGCTAATAGAAGCTATCTGGATCTACAAACTGCATGATATCTGTGACCATCTCATCCTTTACGACGGGTAACAGCAAGGCTCAAGATAAGCGGGCGCTGGGCGATTTTTACCCCTCGGTCCTTCTGCCAAAGCGCCCTGTTATGCTGAAAAATGAACAACCGAGCGCTGATATTTTGTCAAAACCAGCGCCCGGAAAGCTTGCCCAAAACATCAATTTCGCTTAAGCTCATTTGATTTAATAAAAGGTTAGCTCCCGGTTGACTAAAAGTAGCTCCCGGTTCTCAATAAATCCTCCTGATCCGGGCGCTACTTTTGAAAAAAGTAGCTCCCGGTAAAACAACTGTTATCTTGAGCCTTGGGTAACAGTAGCTATAAAAACCCAGTGAGCTTGAATCAGAGTTGCAGTCTGATGAAGCTTCCAGCGTGGTAGTGAAACATCATTGATCAGAGTGAGTAACATCTTTCACTTGTTTTAGATTTGCACAGAAAGAAATCTCAAGGTTAAGTATGGTACTATTGACCATTTATGAGTAGTTAAAAGTTCACAATTTGTATGAGTTATCAGAGGGGGTCACACACAAGGCTCTATTACTCTATTACTTGTTAAGAAGATGTACCGCTTGGCTAGTAAAATAAAATCAGTTAAATGCAAGCAAAATTATTCGCACAAAAATGTAATATTTCTTCACTGTATCATTATGACTGTTCTGTTGCACTTGGCTGTCACAATTGAAAATGGGAAGTCATAATTTACTATTTATAAGCACTGTTAAAGGGTATCTTGAAATATGGTGTAAATACATGATTGCAAGACTTTAAAAAGTGTAAACAATACCAGTCAATTGATATTATACATTGGTGTACTCCATTTGTCAATAAATATCTTTTTATATATAACTTCTTGCTTCGTGATTGTGTGATTTTGTAATACTAAGTAAGGCGACAAGAAACAAACATTTTTACAGTCATTTTGAAGGAGAAGCAACATGTAGAAAAAAAAGATGTGACTGACCGTGGTCCTTTTACCTGTAGAACTGGGTTTTTTGTGTCGTCTTTTGGGGTTATTTAATAAGGCAACACAAATATTGTTGTGTTGCCTTCAAGTGCCAAAAATCTTGAAATCGGGTCAGTTGGTCAATTTTCGCTTTTTTTTTTTTTTTTCTTCTTTTTTTTTGCTGACAATATTGGTAAATGTCGATTTGGCTAATTTTTCTAGCGTGATAATATTTTAAAAGCAATCTATAAAACAAACTTATTCATTTCTAGCAGAAAATAGTAATATTTTGACAAATAGGGTAAAATTTTAATCTTAAAAAAATCATAAAAAAGGGACCCTGATTTCCCCCTAATCGAGACAAGTTGACGTTTTGAGATCAAAAACACAAGCCCATCCCTGTATGAATCAGACTGTATAGTCTACATCTGGTAGCAATCATCCTAGCCTTTGTTTCATTTACGTAACACTGACAGATCATATTTAGTTATGAGCTGTGTTTATATTACATACTATATTTTTCCATTCTTTACAGTGGCGTAGCTAGGTTATTCATATTGGGGGGGGGGGGGGCAAGAAATGAAAATGAACCTTTTGTGAATCAAGAAATGAAATTTTTCGACTTTACACCTATTTTTGGCACGATCAAGGTACATTTTGGCTCTAAACAAGCTTGTAGCAAAGAAAGTTGCATTTTGGGGACACATGTGCACATAGCGTGCGAAAAAATTTCATCTGTGTACTTTTGACCATCATAATTCCATGATTCCTGTGGTCAAATGAACCGACAGTGCCAATCTCAACCGACACGACGTCAATATTGGGGATCGCCCCTCGCCCCCCCTCTGGCGACGCCACTGAGTCTTCACATTGAGCACCCTTGCATGTACAACTACATGTGACACTCACTCACTCACTCACTCTGGCGACTTCGGGCATTAACGATGGCTCTCCAGACACACCTATCTTCCATGCAGGTCTTTTTCTCAGCAGGTGTTTGTCCAGTGTCCTGACATAGGATATCCACATAGCTTAACATCGGTCGTCCAGCATTTCTTTTGCCATGAGCTGGTTTCCATGTGACACAACACGAATAAATTAGGCCCAATGAGAAACATGAAAATTGAGTTATATCATGACAATATGTATGAGTTAAGGGACATTTTGGTACTAACATCAATGTTATATCACATTCCTAACCAAAGTTATGGATTGTTGAAAATCACGTTGTCACAAAACATCAAATACAAATCGTCAAGTTATGGCCATTTTAAGTGTTGGTTTTTGTTTACAAATCAATGGAGTAAATGAAAATTAAATGCATCAACTTGTTGTTTAACTCTTCATTACTATGAATTTGAGTCTTTGGTTGGATACAAGAGGTATCAAATCACAAATAAGACTTGTTATACATTTTGACCTTGTCCCACATTTGTGCTCAAATTAGCAACTGCCGCATTGTTCCTCATTTAGTAATGTTGGGTCACATATGTGACGTGTTCTACCGAAACCAGACGGAAGTGGGCAGAGCTCCAAACTGAGAAACAGCCCAAAACCTAATCGGGGTGGGTTTTTTTTGAATTTGAGTTTCTTGTAAATAATTAATCTTCAGAGTATTTATAACATTATTGTGAAAGTTTCAGATTAAAAAATCAAACCAAAAGAAAAAAAGGAAAGAAAAAAAGAAGAAGAAAAAAAAAAAAAAAAAAAAAAAAAAAAAAAATCTATTTTTTTATAGTACAATGTAAGTACATTGTTAGAACATTGTAAGTACATCTTTAAAGGACGATATCTCAGTTGGAGTTTTCATGAAGACGAACTTGAAAATGATTTAACTCCACTTTGGGAAGTCTGATTAAAAAAGAAAGAGAGTACCATTGTAAAGCTGACGATCTCTACTTAAATAATGAATTACTAACTCAATTTTGATATCTTGCCCAATTGTGTCACGTCTGGTTTCGGTAGAGCATTTCACATATAGTGCAGGATTCAGTCTATAATCTGCCTTGGAAGGTAAATGGTCCAGGCAGTAGCCTAGCAAATTGTGTGTCTCAACAAGGCCTTTCAACATGTGTCTCAACAAGGCCTTTCAACATGTGCGTGTTGGCGCAGCGGTTAGTTCTCTCGCCTTGCACCAATGAAACCCGGGTCAATTCTGTGCACGACCGCGGGCTTTATGTGCATTTGGTTTATCACGATCCAGGACACGCTTCGCAGGTTTTCTCCGGGTACTCCGGTTTCCTCCTGCTTTCAAAATCTGTGATCAGCTGTTTCGGTTATCAAAAACTTCCTTGACCCAAAGGTATTTGGGGAGCTGCATTGAAAAATGGTGGATGTTACAATCTAACTGCGGATAGGTTTGCGCTAGAAATTGGCAGCACCCTAGTTGATGCGACATGATTCTGATGATTCACCAGCAGCAAAATCACAGCGCTTTGAGCCATTTGGAAAAGGCGCTATATAAATACTGATTATTATTATTATTATTATATAAATAATGATTATTATTACTGAAAGTTACAAACACATTTTCAGGACAAATTATGCCTTGTATCCAGGGTTGGAGTGATTGGACCTTTGGTATCCCAGGACATGGATTTTTTATGCATCTGTAATGCCCGGCCCCCAACTCAACACAAAAGTTGGTAATCATGACTGTTCTTCATTTTTTCAAAGTACCCCTTTTTCAATGACTATAATTTAAACCAACCCTTTTCAAAGAGGCTTTATACATACATTAAATAGATAATAGCTTGTTGCTCCCAACAGTAGCAGGCGTTTATGTCATTTGTTATAAACTGGTGTACTCCAAATGGTGTATTTGGGTTGTTAACATGTTCTATCAAATAATTAAATCCATACTGTGATGTTTTTAGTTTTTCCTCTTCGTAAAATACCCCTTTTTTGAATTTCGCAGAGACTAATTCATGAAATACCCCCTATTTTCATGATTTCGCTGTCACTAAGTATCAGCACTGACAATCGAAAATATACCCCTTTTCCGCAATTTTTAGAACAGTTGGGGGTGGGGGGGGGGGGGCGGGCTGTAATGTAAGTGGTCTATTGCTTGTCAGAGTAAAGGATGTGAACAAGAAAGGATGTATCTTGTTATTGTTGCAGAAAGGAAATAATGCTCTCCGGATGCCTAATTAGATGGGCGACCCACATTGGAAGAGACAACCATTCTAGATGGGACCAATGGTAGTAGAATGCCACAAATTAACTGAATTGTACAGATATTTGATATGATCTGTGAAAACCCGCCACATGGTGGCATTTTTCATATTGGAGATATTTAAATCATAAGAAAGCTAAAACTGTGCTGATTACAGAACTGTTTTTATCATTTTTCTACGATCACTACAAAAATAGTTATGAGTGAATGATGATTGTGATGTCATCAAAAGATACAAAAACAAGAAATCATGAAAACAGGCCCAAAAAGATAGATTATTCAATATCAAAACATTAAAGAATTATTTTGCCCGTCTAACATAATTCTAGGTTGTTCAAAGCACCAGGGTTGCCAGTGCTTTTTTCCCCTTGGCTTTTCTGACGGCCTTTGTCTTTTTCCTTTGGACCAATCCAAAGTTCAGATTTGCAGACCCGCGCTTTTTTGCTTTGTTGTTCAGCCGAGCGTATCGGGCTCAACACAGCCCTAGTACCTTGATCCTCATTTGTAGGTCATATGTTTTCTGCAATCATACCAGGAGGGTTAGCGAAAAATTCCCCACCATCCCACCCTTATTACAAGTGGTTGGTGTAAGACCTTGGGTTTCACTGTTTGTTTTAATACCTGTCTGGGTTAGCTGTTTGCTATACACCTTTTTGATTACCCGAGTCACATTATCATTCTTTTTTGTCCATTTCACATTTGCTTTTTCGAGAACAATATACATTTGACAACATTTATTAATAACCTCTACCTTAATTCCCTGGGAGAGGGGTTTGGCTTCGCGTTCCCGCTTCCCAGGCTTTGTTAATAATAAGGTTAGCCTCGTATGACAAAATTAGGTTCCCATAGAGCTAGGAATCTAGGGAAAAATTGGGACGAGGGGTTAGTCCGCCGCCCAGGTTCTATCTTGTCCAATAGGCTCAGAAATGTTGATTATGAATACCATTGCGGTGTGAAAAAATACTTTAAATTTAATTAAATTAAATTTGATGTCAATCAATGAAGTTTACAATTATCAATGTTAGCCTCGTATGACAAACTTAGGTTCCCATAGAGCTATAATCTAGGGAGAAAAATTGAGACGAGGGGTTAGTCCGCCGCTCAGGTTCTATTTTTTGTCAAAATCTTGAACTACATTGAAAATGTGCTAATATGTGTCACTACAAAATTTAAATCTATGAACACAATTGAATTAGCTTATCGTCTAATTATACTTATTATAAAAATGTCATGAATTACATTTGAAATATAAGATTATGATATTAATAAATGCACTTCTGGTATGTGCTGCAGATTACGCTCAACATGATTTTTTGCGTTTGTGTCTTTATCTTGTAACCCTGGTGTCTGGCAACAATATAAGGTTAATAATAAAAGTGACTTAAGTAAGTTTTTGAAGGTGAAATTTCAAAAAGATGATGACACAAAGTATTGGAAACTAATTTTCTTTAAACTAATCTTATTATTTTACCCATAATCCCCAGTTAACATGTTGCGACATCCGAAGGGTTTTCACAGATCGCATCACATGACCTGAACATCCTTCTAGATGCTTCATACTCTGAGAGGTAACAGAAAGATGTCTTTTTCAGCAAATTTCCAGAATTCAAGATTTAAAAAAGTCAATATGTGCTGATGCATGCAGAGAAGTTTATATCCAACTTCATGCACTTTATAAACAGATTGAACCATGTCTAATTGTTGTGAGTGGTATGGACTACAGTCATCACAAAAAGTAACTATACAGGTTATAAATGGGCTTCTAACACTTAAAATATATATCCTACCTAAAAAATATTAAATTAAAAAGTTGTTGAAAAATTTGTCTTCTTTAATATGAGATATTGCACGCTAGGATCAGGTGATTATTGAGGTTGAGGAAGTGGCACTCAAAAATGTAAGGATAAGTCCGATTTTCATTTTCACATTTTTATTTTCTACACGCGGACCAATCTACGGGTACCTTATCGATTACCGGTAGTGCAATTGGGGGATGCATGCGCAGGTTGGACAGTCGACCGCATTGTTCCGATGGATCAATACGCCACACACACGCTACCTGTCATTCTCTCCCCCATGTTGAAATGTAAAATGTAAATTTGAAATTGTGACTTTACCTTACATTTTGGATTGTCGCTACTTAAATATTCAACCGATCCTAGCGTGCAATATTTCATATTAAAGAAGATAAATTTCTCAACAACTTTAGTATTTAGTATTTTTAGGTAGGATATATATTTTTAGAGTTAAAAGTACATTTATTACCTGTATAGTTACTTTTTTTGATGACTGAATTAGAATATCTGTTTTTCAGATATTAAAATAATGAAACGCTCAATTGAACAAAATATATAAACCATTCTCAAGGAGACGTTCTAAAAACATTGACATCTTTTACTGTTTTTGGACGATCATGTATATACATGGGGGCGGGACAGTTGACCAATTCACTGTAAGCTTGCGTGATCACAAAATGCTTAATGTTTTTTGAAAATGGGGTATGTTAACACTTTCCACACGGCAGGCAGCTGCAGCCGACATTCAAACATGTTTCAAATACGTCAAAAGAATTGAATTTCATATATAACCATATCTAGAATCACCATGAGAAATGCATTAAAATAAGTACAAACATGACTAGTATTGGTTCAGTAATCCTTCAGATAGACCTTGACATTTGAGCTGAAAAATCTGTTTTGTATTTGGTAAAACCAACAGCCGCGTGGAAAGTGTTAAGCGCATAATGCGTTAAGGGGGGGGGGGGTGGGGCTCAAGTATCAAACTCACACATGCATTAGTAATAACGACAAAGTAGGAAACGTTTTTTGATTAATAATAATAATAATAATAGAAATTTATTCATCCACCTTGAAAGTCATAGTTTCCCAGAAAGATCATTTACATTTTATGTAAATTCCATTTGCATACTTCCTAAAGGAAATAATTGTGAAGAAATTCATATTTAGATATTCAATAATTTTGATATAATCGCAATACCTGTGTGTATTTCACTTACAATTATTTTCAATAGGAATTGTGTAAACAAAATAATAATATCTTTGTGATTGTATTGCACTGCTTTTTACTGGAATGAAACAAAATATTGCACTTAAATAACCTGGAAAGTACTGTTTCCAGTGGCCAGGTACATAATTCATAATTTGAAAAATAATCTATATATATTATATTTGTGCAGACCTGTTTGCTAACAATGAGATCAATCAATTGAAATATTTTCCTAAATCTTGTGTTTTTATTCTTTTATGCTTTATATGCTTTGTCATTCTGTTGGATTTTTTTTGCCTTTCAAAGTTCTTGGTATTTAAATTTTGAATTGTTGGCTAATTTGTTTGCTTTGAAATTATTTATCAGATTAGCCCCTGGGGTCTACCTGTCTATCTTACAGTGGTTCTGATTGGTTTATTTCAAGATGTACTCATATGAATAGCCAATTAAAATGCAGCTTGTAAAATGTTTCACTTCCATCTTTATCAGGGATACAATTATTCTAACAATGTCTCTCATTTCTCATCTTTTTAACCAATCGGCCGGTAGTTCTCAGGGGTTAAATGTTTATTGTATTGGCCTATTGTATAAATGCTGTAATTATATGATCCGAAAAATACAAATTTAACTAATTCAGATAAATATTTGTTATTTAAAGATGAAAATTTAAATTCAAGTTTGTCACTAAATACACATTAACATATATTCAAGAAATTTAAAAAGTCATCGTCGTTTTTTGATATCACAATTTATCGGAAACCATTGCCACCGCCGCCGCGTCCACGACCACCGGTTCCTCGCGGCATGCTGCTTCCTGGATAATCCCGGTACGATTCACATTCTTGACACGAGCATTGCTCGATAGTGTAATAAACCAACTCTCGTGTTGATTGGTCTTCATGGCAGTACAGGAATACCGACTTCTTCTTGGTCTCAATGGGTTTACAGCAATGGCAGTTCTCTTCCACCAATGCTATGGGTCTGAACTCGTCAGTCAAATCCAGTTGACGACCCATGGTGGCGTTGGACATACACCAGCCGGAACAGAAGCTGAACTCAACGGGGCTTTGCGAGACACATGAGAGGGTGCGACCCCTACCGGTTTTGATATCTACAACGTAGTTATCTTCCTTGTAGCTGATGTGCTCGCAGTCAATGTGTGGTTTTTCTGATAAGAGTAAATGAAGCAAAGGTATTAGTCGACTGATATAGACATTAACATTAAATAGATATGGTGTCTAGTGGAGTTTAAGTCAATCCTAATGCCAAACAAAGAATGTTTGTCTCAGAAGCCCGCCCACATTGGTATGTGAAATGAGCTACGGCGGGCGCGTAGGTGCCTAAAAAAAGAGATTTTGTTTTTGGATTTTTTTGTTTTTTGATTTTTTTAAAAAAAAGTTTTAAAAAGTTTTCTGTAAGCTTGGATTAGCAAAACAAAAATGGCATACCTCATAGCCTCTTTTCTAAAAAATAAATAAAATCGCACAGCACGGCAGCTTATTTGCAAAATGTTTCTGAGACAAACTTTCTTCTTTGTTTGGCCTAACAAAGTTGGTATTCCATGATGGAGTCAGTCAGATGCCAACGCCAGTGAGTCTATTTTATACGACGCGATTTTGTTTTCCCTTGAAAAGAGGATGTCGATCTTGTGCAATTCAATATGCCAAAATGTCAGCCTTATACAATGCCAACATTAAGGCATTTAAAGAAAGTGTCCAGCAAGCACAACATTGTGCAGTATAGGTTAGTAAAATAATTATCAAGCCCAAATCGCGAAGTTAAATAGAACAAAACATCATACTTATCATAAAAATGAATAAAAAACTGCCATCTCTCAACATGCCATTTTTAAAATTTGCGGTGATCGAAAGTCCCGGGATCAATGACGTCATGGTTATTGGTGCTCAAATTTACGCAAGTACATTGTATAACTATGACTTCATTGATGCCGGGACTTTCGATTGCCGCGAATTTTAAAAATGGCACGTTGAGAGATGGCAGTGTTTATTCGGTTTTTAAGATAAGTATGATGTTTTGTTCTATATTACTACGTGATTTGGACGCGATAATTCTTTTTTCAAACATATAATGCACAATGTTTTGCTTGCCGGACACCTTCTTTAAATGTGGATCAACGCCATGTGATAGGGGGATTTTCACTAAGGGGAGCAATACAATATTAATCCATTATTTTGATATGCTAAAGTCATGTTTGCAAGGACGTTTCTGCTTGAAAATGCCATTTTCTGAAGAAAATGTTTTTGTCATTACTGAAAAAAATAAAGTATATTTCCCGTGGCCCTGACCCCTGTCTCATTAAAAGCTTTAAATTATTAACCTTTTACGATCATCAATTTATTGCTCTTTACATTGAATCCAAACCTAGCTTGCAGCGACACCATTTTAACATTTAAAATACAATTTAGAAACTGGGTTCAATTTGGCTAAAATGTCGTCGAATACTCAATAGTTCACCACTCGTTCATTATGTAGAGAACACATAGACACGTCAATGATTAGTTATGGCCGAGCGGTTACGACTATGGACTAGTAATCTATAATGGATTCTCCCCTCCTCAGTTCGAATCCTGCTGAATACCTTTTGTTAGAAAAAACGGTTTAGTCTCTGTGTGTTGGAAAATGGCGTATATTTTTTACTGAAGGTAAATAAAAGTCGTGGCCCTGACCACTGTCCAAAAATGTATTACAAATAAACATATTTTTGATAAAGTTTAATACGTTAGGAACATTTCTTGTGCACACAGTTTTTGCTGCGACGTCTAAAAATCAACAAAATTACGATGTTTACGATCGCATTGAAAATGCATCTTTATCGACTCAACAAAAGTAACGAAAATCATGTTTGTATTACATAATATCCTAAATAATATCCTAAATAATTAGGACTTCTTCTTCAAAATGAGCCTAAGATGATTAAAATTGATGGAGGCAATCCGTCACAATCGCGAGTTGTAAATTACCCGATTTCTATTTGTTTTCTTGAAATCTCGCTTTACCGTCGGGCCGGTGCGAACAAAATAGACAGTATTTTCATGCCTTGACTTCTGACTGGAGTGGTGTAAAATGAAATGAACCAAAAGGTTAACAATAGACCATATTCACGTGGCAGCCATTTTCTAAAATTTGCCACCCAAGCCTTGTTCTCATTACGTATACCTGCGCCTGCGTGACTTGCGTGAGGATGCGTACGCCGCACGCTTTAGTACCATTTAGTACTATTGTGCAGCGCGAGGCGCAGATAGACCAAACGGGAACGAGGCTTGGGTGGCATATTTTGGAAAATGGCTGCTGCGTGAATAGAGTCTATAGAGTGTATTTAATAAAGGGTATATGGGTTACTGTCTTTGTCTCTCAGCAATATAGTGTTTTCTACATGTCTATTTACATGTGATGGCGCAGTGGATAGAGCTCCGGGGGGGGGGGGCACTCAACTTTTTGTTGTTGGTAGGGGTGTGCCGCAGAGGGTCTCAAAAAGGGGGGGGGGCTACAGAACTGAACTGAGTGGATTTTATGACAAAAAATAGGGTCTTTATTAACTGATTTTTTCAAAAAAGTAGGTCTTGAGAACTGGCCTATAGATCAATTTTGATTAGCAAGAATGCAAATTTTATTTATTTTTGGTTTTATAACGCAATATTTCGAAGAATAGGGGCTTTGGAACGCAAAATTTCGTGATTTCTGAATTTTCAATAAAATTGGGGTCTTAAGAACTGATGCAGTCTCAAAAGGGGGGTCATAAGAGCTAGCAGCAGAGAGTGAAAAAGGGGGTCTTCAGTTCAGCGCGGCACATACCTATACCCTTTTCAAATGTCAGTGCCCCCCCGCGGGATAGAGCTCAGTGCTCATGACCCATGTAAGCGCTTTGAGCATCCAGGGAATACTTGATTTATGTATGCATGTATTGATGCTGATACTGTGTCTCACATAATGAATGGCTGTATGGAATTCCGCAACATTTACGTTGCTCGTCATGACCGCATTGTGGAGCACGTTAGAGATGAGATCATGAAACAACACCCCAATGTCAATATCTTTAGTGACCAGCCCATAACGACTTTTTGGACAGCCAAACCGATTTTAATTTCATTCATCATCGTAAACTCGATCTCCTAGTTTGTGACCCTCAGACCATGAAATTTGCTATCCTATGATGCTTTTGTGAACACATGCTACACTACAAAATTCAATTATTACCAACCACTCAATGAGCTTATCAATATTGCAACTCCACACTCATGTAAAACAATCATCATCATCATCATCATTTTTTTTTTTTTTAATTAAATTTTTTATTTATTTGATTTTTTTTTATTTGATTTTTTTTTATTTGATTTTTTATTATTTGATTTTTTTTAATTAAAAAAAGAGAGGTTTAAAATAGTTCTCGGTAAGCTTGGCTTAGCAAAAAAAAAAAAAAATTGCATACCTCATAGCCTATTTTCTAAATTTTTTCTTTTTTTTGGCCTAATCTGTCATACTTCACCAATTCTTTTGTTTTGTGTGTTTTAACATTTTCCACGCGGCAGGCTTCTGCAGATGACATTCCAAAATTTTACAAAATGTTTCAAAAATGTCAAAATTATTGAATTTCATTACTATATTTGGAATCACTGAGAAATAAATTTAAATAAGTACAAACATGCCTAGTATTGGTTCAGTAATCCTTGAGATAGACTTTGAAAATTGGGAACGGTTTCGGAAAAATCTGTTTTGTATAATGAATGGTAAAACTAATAGCCGCGTGGAAAGTTTTAAATTCGCAATTTGTAGCTTCATCACTTAGACCTATAAGCGAAAGAAATACATTTGCGTGTTATTATTTTTTGCGGTAGATGATTTCAGCACGAAAATGTCCACATTTACAGTATGGGAAACTTTACAGACCAACTTACCACATATCGGGCAGCATACTCCTTCATAGTAGCGTATTGTTCCCTAGATGGAGAAAAAAAATATGAAGATCATGTTAATATAGTTGATACAGTATTAATTCATCTGTTTCTCCTTCAATGCTACACTTTTCTTAAGCCAAGAATATTAATTTTGTCCACAAATTTTGTTAACCTTATAAAACTTTTAAAAGGTCCAATATTTACAAACATCGATTTGAGGTTAATAAGAATCGTATCGCTTTGTAACTCAGAAGATATTTTTGTTTTATGTTCATAAGGGGATGAAAAAACACACCCTGTTTAACGGATGGTCAGTCTGGATTTTTAATGTTTGTAATTTTTTTTAAACTTAAAATGTTACAAAAATCTGCTAAAACAGGGAATTTTGTTAAAAATGTGTGAACCAAAAAATGCGACAGATTTTCAGCCAAATTTGTGTTACAAATTAGTGAACAAAATTTTTTGACAGATTTTCGGCAAAAAAACAGCTGATTTTACATAATTTGAGATTTAAATTTAAAAAAATTGTCGCCTAAATGCAATTTGGCAAACTACCTGCATTTACAGGACAAAATCATGGATATAGGGGTTTTATTTCATGCAATTCATGTTTGGCTCTTAACCCCCCAGATCACCTAACTGCATATATAACTGTGCATATGATTGGTTAAGTCATACTCATTTGAATATCCATCAAAAAACTGATCCAATTTTCATAAGAGATACAATTTTTCTAACAATGTCTCTGATTGGTGCAACAAATGATGGATTCAACTCTCTGACCAATTGGCAGATAGTTCTCAATGGTTTAACCTCTTACCTCGCATGTTAAATCACACTCCTCCACTTCTTTGACAATTCCAAATTCTGCCTCACAGAAATATCTTGAGCATGGTTCTTTACTTGGAAGTTCTTCCCCATACTGGAATAAAAAATTAGAACATTTCAATTAACACAACAAGTCAGACAATGCTGTTGAGTCACAAGTCAAGTCAAGTCATATTACTAACAGGGTGTGACTATTGACTTGAGTCAAGTCTTTCTATTTTTTTTGTCAAGTTAATTCAAGTCACTATACTAGTTTTGAGTCATCATTAACTCATACTGAACATGAAACTATTCACTAGTTGGCTCAAGTCAGGTCAAGTCTCTAATTTTAAGTCAATAACTCATACTGAACATGAAACTATTCACTAGTTGGCTCAAGTCAGGTCAAGTCTCTAATGTTAAGTCATTAACTCATACTGAACATGAAACTATTCACTAGTTGGCTCAAGTCAAGTCTCTAATTTTAAGTCATATTAACTCATACTGATGAAACTATTCACTAGTTGGCTCAAGTCAGGTCAAGTGTCTAATTTTAAGTCATTAACTCATACTGAACATGAAACTATTCACTAGTTGGCTCAAGTCAGGTCAAGTCTCTAATTTTAAGTCAATAACTCATACTGAACATGAAACTATTCACTAGTTGGCTCAAGTCAGGTCAAGTCTCTAATGTTAAGTCATTAACTCATACTGAACATGAAACTATTCACTAGTTGGCTCAAGTCAAGTCTCTAATTTTAAGTCATATTAACTCATACTGATGAAACTATTCACTAGTTGGCTCAAGTCAGGTCAAGTGTCTAATTTTAAGTCATTAACTCATACTGAACATGAAACTATTCACTAGTTGGCTCAAGTCAGGTCAAGTCTCTATTTTTAAGTCATTAACTCATACTGAACATGTAACTATTCACTAGTTGGCTCAAGTCAGGTCAAGTCTCTAATTTTAAGTCATATTAACTCATACTGATGAAACTATTCACTAGTTGGCTCAAGTCAGGTCAAGTCTCTAATTTTAAGTCATTAATTCATACTGAACATGTAACTATTCACTAGTTGGCTCAAGTCAGGTCAAGTCTCTATTTTTAAGTCATTAACTCATACTGAACATGAAACTATTCACTAGTTGGCTCAAGTCAGGTCAAGTCTCTAATTTTAAGTCATTAACTCATACTGAACATGAAACTATTCACTAGTTGGCTCAAGTCAAGTCTCTAATTTAAGTCATATTAACTCATACTGATGAAACTATTCACTAGTTGGCTCAAGTCAGGTCAAGTGTCTAATTTTAAGTCATTAACTCATACTGAACATGAAACTATTCACTAGTTGGCTCAAGTCAGGTCAAGTCTCTAATTTTAAGTCAATAACTCATACTGAACATGAAACTATTCACTAGTTGGCTCAAGTCAGGTCAAGTCTCTAATGTTAAGTCATTAACTCATACTGAACATGAAACTATTCACTAGTTGGCTCAAGTCAAGTCTCTAATTTTAAGTCATATTAACTCATACTGATGAAACTATTCACTAGTTGGCTCAAGTCAGGTCAAGTGTCTAATTTTAAGTCATTAACTCATACTGAACATGAAACTATTCACTAGTTGGCTCAAGTCAGGTCAAGTGTCTAATTTTAAGTCATTAACTCATACTGAACATGAAACTATTCACTAGTTAGCTCAGGTCAGGTCAAGTCTCTAATTTTAAGTCATTAACTCATGTTGAACATAAAACTATTCACTAGTTGGCTCAAGTCAGGTCAAGTCTCTAATTTTAAGTCATTAATTCATACTGAACATGAAACTATTCACTAGTTGGCTCAAGTCAGGTCAAGTGTCTAATTTTAAGTTATTAACTCATACTGAACATGAAACTATTCACTAGTTGGCTCAAGTCAGGTCAAGTGTCTAATTTTAAGTCATTAACTCATACTGAACATGAAACTATTCACTAGTTGGCTCAAGTCAGGTCAAGTGTCTAATTTTAAGTCATTAATTCATACTGAACATGAAACTATTCACTAGTTGGCTCAAGTCAGGTCAAGTGTCTAATTATAAGTCATTAACTCATACTGAACATGAAACTATTCACTAGTTGGCTCAAGTCAGGTCAAGTGTCTAATTTTAAGTCATTAACTCATACTGAACATGAAACTATTCACTAGTTAGCTCAGGTCAGGTCAAGTCTCTAATTTTAAGTCATTAACTCATGTTGAACATAAAACTATTCACTAGTTGGCTCAAGTCAGGTCAAGTCTCTAATTTTAAGTCATTAATTCATACTGAACATGAAACTATTCACTAGTTGGCTCAAGTCAGGTCAAGTCTCTAATTTTAAGTCATTAACTCATACTGAACATGAAACTATTCACTAGTTGGCTCAAGTCAAGTCTCTAATTTTAAGTCATATTAACTCATACTGATGAAACTATTCACTAGTTGGCTCAAGTCAGGTCAAGTCTCTAATTTTAAGTCATTAACTCATACTGAACATGAAACTATTCACTAGTTAGCTCAAGTCAGGTCAAGTCTCTAATTTTAAGTCATTAACTCATACTGAACATGAAACTATTCACTAGTTGGCTCAAGTCAGGTCAAGTCTCTAATTTTAAGTCATTAACTCATACTGAACATGAAACTATTCACTAGTTGGCTCAAGTCAGGTCAAGTCTCTAATTTTAAGTCATCAACTCATACTGAACATGTAACTATTCACTAGTTGGCTCAAGTCAGGTCAAGTCTCTAATTATAAGTCATTAACTCATACTGAACATGTAACTATTCACTAGTTGGCTCAAGTCAGGTCAAGTCTCTAATTTTAAGTCATTAACTCATACTGAACATGAAACTATTCACTAGTTGGCTCAAGTCAGGTCAAGTCTCTAATTTTAAGTCATTAACTCATACTGAACATGTAACTATTCACTAGTTGGCTCAAGTCAGGTCAAGTCTCTATTTTTAAGTCATTAACTCATACTGAACATGTAACTATTCACTAGTTGGCTCAAGTCAGGTCAAGTCTCTAATTTTAAGTCATATTAACTCATACTGATGAAACTTTTCACTAGTTGGCTCAAGTCAGGTCAAGTCTCTAATTTTAAGTCATTAATTCATACTGAACATGTAACTATTCACTAGTTGGCTCAAGTCAGGTCAAGTCTCTATTTTTAAGTCATTAACTCATACTGAACATGAAACTATTCACTAGTTGGCTCAAGTCAGGTCAAGTCTCTAATTTTAAGTCATTAATTCATACTGAACATGTAACTATTCACTAGTTGGCTCAAGTCAGGTCAAGTCTCTATTTTTAAGTCATTAACTCATACTGAACATGTAACTATTCACTAGTTGGCTCAAGTCAGGTCAAGTCTCTATTTTTAAGTCATTAACTCATACTGAACATGTAACTATTCACTAGTTGGCTCAAGTCAGGTCAAGTCTCTAATTTTAAGTCATTAACTCATACTGAACATGTAACTATTCACTAGTTGGCTCAAGTCAGGTCAAGTCTCTAATTTTAAGTCATTAACTCATACTGAACATGAAACTATTCACTAGTTGGCTCAAGTCAAGTCTCTAATTTTAAGTCATTAACTTATACTGAACATGAAACTATTCACTAGTTGGCTCAAGTCAGGTCAAGTCTCTAATTTTAAGTCATTAACTCATACTGAACATGAAACTATTCACTAGTTGGCTCAAGTCAAGTCTCTAATTTTAAGTCATTAACTTATACTGAACATGAAACTATTCACTAGTTGGCTCAAGTCAAGTCTCTAATTTTAAGTCATTAACTTATACTGAACATGAAACTATTCACTAGTTGGCTCAAGTCAAGTCAAGTCTCTAATTTTAAGTCATTAACTTATACTGAACATGAAACTATTCACTAGTTGGCTCAAGTCAAGTCAAGTCTCTAATTTTAAGTCATTAACTCATACTGAACATGAAACTATTCACTAGTTGGCTCAAGTCAGGTCAAGTCTCTAATTTTAAGTCATTAATTCATACTGAACATGTAACTATTCACTAGTTGGCTCAAGTCAGGTCAAGTCTCTAATTTTAAGTCATTAATTCATACTGAACATGTAACTATTCACTAGTTGGCTCAAGTCAGGTCAAGTCTCTATTTTTAAGTCATTAACTCATACTGAACATGTAACTATTCACTAGTTGGCTCAAGTCAAGTCTCTAATTTTGTTTAATTGACATTTAAAGTCATACTGAACATGAAACTATTGGCTATCATTATGTTATGTATCAGACCTGGTTCATGTCACTTTTTATAAGTAGCGTTGGTAAAATGGAATTCATTTTGACAGTTAAATTGTGTAAAGACTCACCTTGCTCAAGTCTTGCTCAGTTTATCACCAGACTCTAGGCAAACCAAGCGGAGTCTTCTTGGTAAGTTACCTGAGTCATGGGGGGGGGGGGGGGGAACGGGGACTTAGTGGATATGAGGTCACAGAGATGTGCCGCCAAATAGGGTCCCATTTTCACCCCACTGGTTAATGAGGAAAAAGTGTACTTTAGCTCCCAGATACTAGACTGTACTAGTATCGACCAATACTAGAACACCCAGTATCGTTCGATACTGGTACATTATTTTGTTCCAGTATCGCTCGATACTGGCACGTTTAAAATGTTCCAGTATTGCCCGATACTGGAACAAAATAATGTGTCAGTATCGATCGATACTGGTACATTATTTTGTTCCAGTATCGGTCGATACTGGTAGAATGTGTACCAGTATCGCCCGATACTGGTACATGAAAAATGTACCAGTATCGCCCAATACTAGAACATTAAAATTGTGCCAGTATCGCCCAATACTGGAACATGAAAAATGTGCCAGTATCACCCAATACATTATGGACATCCCGGCGGACTGCAAGGTACAAATGAACCTACCAACACTATCAGGCGATGATGAGAGAACATCAGAAAGCTGTTTTGAAAACTTGTCGCAGTTGAGTATGGGGATACTAGTATTTAAATTCTCAAAATAGTGTCAACTATTTCTAAGCTGATTGACGATTCGAGGGAGCATTTCGACAGGATGAAGCTCCCCTTGGAAGCCCCAGTGCAATACATGACACTTGATGCAACTAAAGGCAAAAGTCATACGTTAGAAGGCGTGGAGATCACAACGATTTTCGTTTGAGATACATATCATCGGTAGTTTTCCAAGCCACTCAATTTTTCAAACAGAGAAAATGATCATGCATACGTAACGTAAAATTGACTTTACCAATCAGCTCATCCTACTAGTATCCATAAAAGCTCTTTTCAGAACCACAACAACTTCAAGAGAAAGATATTGAACGACCCCATTTAGTGTGTAGTACTCCAACATAAACAATGTTGTTTCCAAACCATAATGAATGAGATGGTTTTCCCTCGCAATATTTTAAAACTCTACGACATTTTTTTCTTCAAACAAATAATAGAAAGAAATCCCGCAATTCAAACAACTGAACACGTATTTGAAAAAGGAAAAAATAACTATAATGCACTCATAGCTGACGTCGTAAAAATGTCGCTTATTTTTAAAGCTGAAATAGTCGTCCCTTTTCACAAATATAACAATACACTAGTTCAAGAATAAATTAAATCGTTCCATTATCGCTCGATACTGGAACATGTAAATCGTTCTAGTATCGAGCGATACTGGAACGATTTACATGTTCCAGTATCGAGCGATACTGGAACAAAATGTTCCAGTATTGGGCGATACTGGAACATTTAATTTGTTCCAGTATCGATCGATACTGGAATGAAACCGTTCCAGTATCGGTCGATACTGGAACACATGAAGTGTTCCAGTATCGGTCGATACTGGAACACAATTTGATGTTCCAGTATCGACCGATACTGGAACATGTAAATTGTTCCAGTATCGAGCGATACTGGCAAAATTCATGTACCAGTATCGACCGATACTGGTATACCAGTATCTGGGACCTAAAGTACACTTTTTCCGTTAATGATTGACCCATTTTCATAGACATTTTTGGTAAATTTATAGGTGTAAAATCCTTAAATTTACTGTTTTTCACAAAACATTTTAGCAAAATATGTCAAATATGTAGGACAGTTATGGGAACCTGTTAAATATATGGGTCCATTTTCCACCGAAAATTAGTAAATGTTTGTGTCAATTTCCATTTTGCTGGCAGCACATCTCTACCAACCCCAAAAGTTTTCCACCTGGCCTGAGTCAAGTCAAGTCATTTGAAAAATTTCAAAACCAATTAGTAGCTGGGGCAGAGTGCATTCATGTTGCAAATTTGTTTGTTTTTGATCCAAAATTTAATATGTTCAAAATGTACACACAAAAAATGTCTTTCATCCAAAGTTTAATATTGTCAAAATTTTCAAAATTTACACCAAAAGAAAAGAAGTTTAATATTTTCATCATTTCCACCATTTTTTCTTAGGTCCAAAGTTTAATATTTTCAACTTACATCATACATTACGCCATCTTCCATGCATCCTGCAGCAAAATGAAAAATGAAAAGAAAAATAAAGAATAAGAATATATATTTCAGCCCATACCAGGGCAATTCAAAAAGATTTGTCACATTGCCCATACTTCTGACGATGGCCATACAATATAAAAACTACAATCACTTTCCCTTAAACTAGCATCCCTCAATGTCTGTACATCCTCATTCTCCACTTCTTTTAGCATGGGAGGCGGGATTGTCTGTTCTCTGATTGTATACCTTTGGCTAGGCCTTGGATCCTCGAAAAAGGCCTCCCAGCAATTCTTTTCCCCTCAATATGATTGTAAAAAGTATCAAACAAAATTTTAAAATGTTGCTGTTTTCTGACGATGCAAAAACAAATAGAAAAAAAGAGAAAGAAACAAGGGTTGATATTCATTTGCATGTGAACATATTTTCTCCAATTTCTAAACAATATTTTGGTCGGGCCTTTTCGAACAGTTTTGTTGTTGATTTGGTCGCCTAATGACAAACTTTATCATTATGTTCCCATCCCTTAACACTTTTGGACCAGTGATTTTTACATTTCGCTGGTAATAAATCATCTAAGATTTTGTCAACCGCTGACTATGTGGTCCATTTTCAGGGTTATGAAGGTTAGTGTATGCCCTGGGCATAATTATGCCCTTTGCAGTCTTTTAATTTGAAATAGACTCATCCTTAGATGATTTATTACCTGCGAAATGTCAAGTCACCGGTCCAAAAGTGTTAAGGGATGGGAACATAATGATACTCTTTGCATAGGGATGTTTGTAACATCTAATATCTGAGGGCTGTATTCTCGTACTAAACACGGTTTTAGCTTAAAACCATATTTAACTAAACGCATGTTTAACTTAAACGTGAGTTTATCCTTTAAACGACGTGTTTAACAAAACACGATTTTAAACTCTGCAAATCTCGTTCCCAGAGTGGTCCTGCGTTGATTGTATACAGGTAATTCATTGTGGTCCTAATGGGTTACAATAGATATCGACCGAATGCCTTAAATACACGGTACTTTTAAAGAATACACGATCCGCGCGCCAGCTTGCACCGGGCACGGTTGAGTGATCATTCAAGACATACAGTTGGTGCGCGAGTTAAACTACCCCCGTACCCATGTTTAAAGTTAGACACATTTCTGCGAGTTAGACGCGTGTTTAAGTAAAACAAATGTATGAGAATTGCGTTTAGTTAAACGCTGTGTCTAAAGTCAAAGTTAGACGCGTGTTTAGCTTAAAGCCGTGTTTAACTACGTACGAGAATACGGCCCAATGTGTCTAACCCCTTGGTAAAAAATAACCACATATATTGGAATCCTTACCGAATGGGTCTGTTCTTTCCACGATGGCGCTCTCCACGGTTGTAGTCGTAACACCTTGAGGTGTAGTGAAACTTTCGGTCACGATCGTTTCGCCGGGCATTTTTGTGAGACGAGTCTCGCTTTTGCCAATCGGACTTGCATCCATTCTAGACACGGTGGTTATCATAGTGGCCATCAGTGGTGTTGTCGTAGTCTGTTCTGTGATGCGTCTGGTTGTTGTGTACGTGGCTGTGTGGATTGTGATGTGGTATAAGAAAAAGGTATATGAAAATGATTTAATTTAATTAACTATAAGCAGGGGTGGAAATAAGACCCGCCTGCCCGCCCATAGCGGGCAACATTCGTGTCGGGCGGGTGAAGATGCAAAGGTACCCGTCCGACTGGCGGGTAACATTTTTGAAGCTCAAAGTATAAGTAACAGACTGGGTTATAAGATGGGACTGGTCCATGACTGTATCGGTAAACTATTGAAGTTATTGAACACGAGATGTTTTAAAAGGGACTGGGGATTGAGCACTGAGCAGTATGAATGATAATGGTGTGTC
This sequence comes from Ophiura sarsii, assembly GCA_035610835.1. Lineage (NCBI taxonomy): Eukaryota > Metazoa > Echinodermata > Ophiuroidea > Amphilepidida > Ophiuridae > Ophiura > Ophiura sarsii. Next base: position 3,183,675 of record CM069444.1, read on the forward strand.
ATGATGATAGAGGAGATCAGGTTGACAGGAGATTAAAGAGAGTATTTGATTAATGAACATGATGAATACGAGGAGCTGTTACGGGCTAGGGTTACAGTGGAGTGGAACATTGTACAATAAAGACAAAAACATGTAATTGTATCATCATTTAAAAGTAGTCTTGCTCTTAATTGTTTGCTGCAAAATATTATGAAAAAACCGTGGGCTAGTGGAATTTTTGTCGGGCAGGTAAATTCTGTGAGTTACCTGCCCAACTGGCTAGTTGAAAACAATCTGAAGTTCCACCACTGACTATAAGTATCAATCAAATAGTACTTGGTGTCAAATTATGAGCTCTACCTTAAAGGTATTATGTGATCTTTTCCAGGGAACGCCCTCAATCCTCGAAAAAAAATTGAAAGCGGATTTTCTTGCAGATTTACATTTCTGATCATAAATCGTACATACAGTCCAAGTTACAGGGTGATACGATTCTTAATTACTTCTAAATCATAGTTTTAGAATGAAAATAAACTGTCGGAGTCTGCGCCGACAACTTATTTTTACTCTAAATTCACTCTAAAACCATGATTTTGAGGTAATTAAGAATCGTATTGCGCTGTAACTTGGAATATATTCATGATCGATGATCCGAAATGTAAATCTGCAAGAAAATCTACTTTCTAAAAAAATCATGAATAGAGGGCGCTCCCTGGAAAAGATCACATAATATGCCTTTAAGTCTGAACTTCATTATAACTTCTCATGCACTATATGCTTTCTTATAAATGTCAGAATCAAAAAAGTTGGTGCTTCCAACAGATGTGACAATGAAAATGATTTTATCTTTTTAAATAATATATAGACTCAGATAAACTGGCGTGAATTCAACTAACAAAGACCTTACAAATACACTGTCTCGAACCCGGTCTCTCTCGCAAAACTTTAATTTTTTAAAATAAAAGTATCAATCAAATAGTACTTGGTGTCAAATTATGAGCTTTACTCAGCAAGGTTTTTGTTGTTTTTAGGTAGTTCTATTTAAGTCTGAACATCATTGTAACTTTTCATGCACTATGCTTTTTTATAAATGTCAGAATCAAAGAAATTGATGCTTCCAACAGATATAAGCATTTAGTAAACATGTTGGATATAAAATGCTCAAAAAAAGTTTGGAATATTTTTTCTAGTACAAGATTTTCAAATATCGCAGGATATGTTCATTAAGTGCTATATCCATGTAACGCTGATGTGTTCATCTTTACAATTTGAAGCAATCCCTTGCTCCAGTGCTCAGCCACATGCTTGAGAACATGGGAGGTCGCAATCTGAAAGTGCCAAAATCAACACTATTTTGTGCTTAAAAATCAATAGATCATCACACTACACCTGTAGTGGTCAATGTAACACTTCATTGAACAGACGACAAAGATGTTCTTTTGAGCACGAAATAGTGTTGATTTTGGCACATTCAGATTGTGACCTCCCCATGTTCTCAAGCAAGTAGCTGAGCACTGGAGCAAGGGATTGCTTCAAATTTGGTATCATTGTAAAGATGAACACATCAGCTTTACATGGATATATAACGCTTAATGAACATATCCCGCAATATTTGAAAATCTTGTGCTAGAAAAAATATTCCAAACTTTTTTTGAGCAGTTTAGTCCATTGTTCTGGCCCTGGTTTTACTTACCATTAGATTTACATCCAAAGAATTTGACTCTGATTGATTCACCCTTTATGTCGTATAACTTCAGACTTTTAACAGGTGGAAGATCACCCAAAATGTCGTAGTTCTTGATCTTTTGACCCTCAAGGTCAACCGATATTTTTTCTCCGGCCTGCAAAGTGTAATTATGAAAAAAGGTGTAAATAACTGTAAACGTGGACACTTTCTCGCTACATGTTCACGATTTTTGCGCTCCAAGCAGCTACCGTGAAAATAAAAACACACAAACATATTTATTTTGTGTAGAAGTCTATGTAATGAACTTTCAAGTTGTGATTTTAAAAATAAGCGAAATGGCTAAAAATCGGCCAAGCGTGAAAATGTAGTCACACGGAAATTACTGTTCGAAAGGTTATGGGTTCGAGTCCCGCACCTAAACCCAATTGCCTATATTATGTTGTGATATATTCATATTATGTTGTATATAACAATGAAAGCTCAAATGTTCATCTTTCCTATGAAATGCTGCACTTCAGAAAAGCACTGTGTAGTTTAAAGGTATATTATGTGATCTTTCCAGGAAACGCCCTCAACATCGAAAAAAAAATTGAAAGCAGATTTTCTTGCAGATTTACATTTCTGATCATAAATCGTACATACATCCCAAGTTACAGGGCGATACGATTCTTAATTACTTCAAAATCATGGTTTTAGAGTGAAAATAATTAAACTGTCGGATTGTCGATTTTTGTCCGACAACTTATTTTACTCTCTAGTCTAAATTCACTCTAAAACCATGATTTTGAGGTAATTAGGAATCGTATCGCTCTGTAACTTGGCATGTATGTCCGATTTATGATCAGAAATGTAAATCTGCAAGAAAATCTACTTTCTAAAAAAAATCATGAATAGAGGGCGCTCTCTGGAAAAGATCACATAATATGCCTTTTATACATCAATGGTTCATCATATAGACTACCCATTCCCTGTACTAAGGGACAATGTACTTAGTCGGGTCACTGTGGCACAACCCTAAATTTTGTTTTGTAATGTTGAAACATGTACCCATTCCCTGTACTAAGGGACAATGTACATAGTCTGGTCACTGTGGCACAACCCTAAATTTTGTTTTGTAATGTTGAAACATGTACCCATTCCCTGTACTAAGGGACAATGTACATAGTCTGGTCACTGTGGCACAACCCCAAATTTTGTTTTGTAATGTTGAAACATGTCGAAAAAATGCGCAAACATTTTCAGTTTTTAACAAAAATGGTCCAGAAAAAACGTGCCATATTGTGTGACAAATTGAGCTTATTTTAGCTTAAATTATGAAACGCTGACTATTTCTTGCAAAGCGCGCACAAATTGGCAATTTTAACACTAAAATGGTCCAGTACGACGTTAAAAACTTGTCACTTGTTGTCAATTATCTGGGGGAAGGGGGGATGTCCCCCACATGAACATTTAGGGGGGAATGTGTCACCCCGACCCCCACTAATATTTAAAGGATAATGACTGCGTCTTAGTTGTTTAGAGGTAACTGTGATCAATCAAATAATTTTCTCTTTGGAACCAAGAAATTGCACAAGGGATATTCACTTCACCGTTACCTTCAAAACAACTGATCAAAGTCATTATCCTGATTCAAAATGTAATATTAATTGACATTTTGAGTCATTTAATGATACTAACGTTAACTTGCCCTATTAATTATTCATTTGAAAGTTACACTTCTATGATAATTTACCAATGTTTCACCCATTACAAATCGATCAGTCTGATCGAAGATCGTGCAAGCGAACCACTCACACATCCCTTAATTACTGTGTTGGGCAAATACGCCATGCGACCGTAGCATTACACAATTGTTTTTGGTTGTTGAACTTGATATGCTTTATACGTCTGGGGTTGGGGAGGGGTGACAAGCGAACCAGTTAAGGACGGCATTTAATTGGGTCACACGTATCGTGTATATTCATGAGGTTTTGAATTGTATTTTAAAGAGATATAGAATCAAGTCTTACCTTGCTTATAACAAACATTACAGTACAAGAAAAATAATTATCAACATAAAACTGATTTACTAATTATTTTAAACCAAAATATTCACCTTGGGGTAATTCTCCCAACCATCATTGCCGTACATTTGGTACATAAATTCAAACTCTAATCTATCGGTTTGGCCATCTTCCCTATCTCCTCGTAGCTCTATGCGTCGTATGTACACTGGATGAGGATTTTGATTGTTCTCAAACAAATTGATAGTTAGAACAGAGGGCTGTGTACCATCGCCATTATTGAGGTCCCAACCGGCGCTGGTCAGCTTCGTGTCCTCCCCTTCTCCATTAGGTGATGTTAGCCGCTCTACCTGTACGTCTGGGATTTCTTCAATGTCGTGCATGCAATTATCTGTAAAAGATAAGCAAAAAATACATTGTGTACTTAATTAAAAGAAGGAAAAAGACCTTTTTTGATCATGAGAGACTATATGGCCATTGTAATGCTTTCTCTGGTGTATATCGAGGGTTGAGCGACAGAAGGCCATAACTCAACTTTTGGGCAAATTGATATTTTGGTACAAAAGTAATTCATAGAACCTAGATTTTCAGAACCATAAAGAGATATCTCATAAACACTCTTAATTTGACTAAAATTAGAGTTATAAGTTGGGTGCTACAGTGTATTGTAATGAGTCCCAAATATTTGTAAGTCGATTATCTCAAAATAGCTTTTCTTGAGTTACGGTCTTCTGGCGCTCAACCCTCGATATCATCCTTACAGTGTATGACAATAATTGGACACACATCCAATAATTATTTTAGGATACTGTAAAAGTCAATATTTTCGCGAGAAGATATTTTCACGAAAATGGTCATAACAGGCATTTTCGCGATTTTTTATTTTCGCGATTTTCAACATTTGTGAACAAAACGGTTAATAATAATCATTTTCGCGAGTTTATATTTTCGCGGTTGAGGATTGATTTGCGAAATTTGCGAAAATAAAAACCTCGCGAAAATTTCTACTTTTACAGTAGTCTGAATCCTTCGCATCCTCACTGTTTATGCATATGGCTTGTGAGAATATGCCCAATGTGAAGACGGCAAGATATGCAGTTTTAAAAGTGTGTATAGAGCTCATCTCATTGATTATCATGTAATTCTTGTTTGCACCATCACGTCACAATGCCGCAGATGATCTCTTTTTGCCCTGTTCATTGCGTGATGCAGCAGGGCCCTATGGCCTGGGGAAGAGATGGGTGGGAATGGGGGTGCATGGGGTACTCGCATATATATAAGGTAAACAGGCATTGGCGTAGCTAGAGGTGGGATTGGTGGGGGGGGGGGGGGGACTTTGGCCCCCAAATATCATGAGTCTGTCGGTTTAAAGAAGTTGGTTCATTTAACAAATCATGGAATATGACTGTCAAATTAGTTACTGGTAAAGTCTTGTCGGTTAACTTTTATTTCTTGCCCCTCCAATGTGAAAAACCTAGCTATGTCACTATACAGGTATGTGCACTGTATACAGGTATAAACCTAGCTACGTCACTATACAGGTATGTGCACTGTATACAGGTATAAACCTAGCTACGCCACTATACAGGTATGTGCACTGTATACAGGTATAAACCTAGCTACGCCACTATACAGGTATGTGCACTGTATACAGGTATAAACCTAGCTACGCCACTATACAGGTATGTGCACTGTATACAGGTATAAACCTAGCTACGCCACTATACAGGTATGTGCACTGTATACAGGTATAAACCTAGCTACGCCACTATACAGGTATGTGCACTGTATACAGGTATAAACCTAGCTACGCCACTATACAGGTATGTGCCTCCCTTATGGGCTGCTGAAGTGCAATAAACATAGGGGTGTGAGTTGTGCTGGAAAACCCTTAAAATTAAAAATACTGCAAGTCACAACTTGCGAATCCCCCTGGCTGGGAGATTCACCAACATGGGGTAAAAAGGGCACATAGGGGTCATTAGAGGTCAATCTGGGTACACCACCAGAGTCATCTCAAATCCCCACACCCAAATATTATCGTCACCAAGTTCAGTTGAGATTGAAATCTGACTTTTCATACGAGAGAGAGGGCCCTTTTGACAAAATGGGTCGAAGGTCATGTAGGGGTATTACAGGTAAATCCGGATACACCCCATGTATCATCTCCTCCCCCTTACACAAAGCACACCTGTTCGCGTAGTATTATTAACAGGACGACCTCAGTTTTCACCTTACTCTTTTGTTCGCCATATTTGGAAGTGATGTACCGAAATAACCAATATTGATTCCGCCCAAGTTGTAAGAAATGATTCTGTCCTGCTCGAGCTACTACGTAGCTTCTGAGGTAGCTTTAACCACGCAGAACGATTCGAACCTCGGTAAGGGCCGCGGAAGGATGAAAGGAAATAATTAATTGACGACACTTTGGAACCCGGTAGTATATTTTTACGGAATAAATCGTATTGAAAACTGGAAACCATCGCAAACCATAGCTCATTCTTACAGCTGCCCTTACTTGAATCCGAGTGATTCACACTTCATCGCTGAACGTTGTCGAATATGCTAGTCTTTTACAACAACTTTGCGTATTGCGAAGATTTGTGCACACAATACATACGCCATGGCAAAAGACTAGCGTCGGTAGACGTAAAGGTTGATGAAGTCTAAACCAGGTCTATCATTTTTTAACATGAGAAAATTGAAATATTACTATAGAATTCCCGGATAGAATCATCAGATAAAATTACACTTAAGAAAATGTATGACAAGAAAATAAGGATAATTTTTAGGGGCACTACATTTTGCTTAGATTTGGCAGTACCATTTCAACCGATTCGTCATAATAATGTCATACGTAACTCCAAATCACATTTTGAGTTACGTATAATGTTTTTTTATCCAACTGGTCAATCTGCGACACATTTGACCGAATAAATGACGTTCTCGTTGAAACCGCAACAAAAAAACTCTTTTTCATAGCGCGCTAGGCTCAAAAGGCTGAATATCCTAATATGTGCCCCCCGATTTGCTTTTTTTGATAAAAGATCACATTTTGAGTTACGTATAGTATTTTTTTATTGAATTAGTCAATCCGCGACACATTAGACGGAATAAATGACGTTGGCGTTGAAACCACAGCGAAAAAACTCTTTTTCACAGTGTGGCCTAGGCTCAAAAGGCTGAATAGTCAATATCCTAAAATGTGCCCCCCGATTTGCTTTTTGGGATATTATTTCACATTTTGAGTTACGTATAATGTTTTTTTATCGAACTGGTCAATTTGCGACACATTTGACCGAATAAATGACGTTCTCGTTGAAACCGCAACGAAAAAACTCTTTTTCATAGCGCGCTAGGCTCAAAAGGCTGAATATCCTAATATGTGCCCCGCGATTTGCTTTTTTTGATAAAATATCACATTTTGAGTTACGTATAGTATTTTTTTTATTGAATTAGTCAATCCGCGACACATTAGACGGAATAAATGACGTTGGCGTTGAAACCACAGCGAAAAAACTCTTTTTCACAGTGTGGCCTAGGCTCAAAAGGCTGAATAGTCAATATCCTAAAATGTGCCCCCCGATTTGCTTTTTGGGATATTATTTCACATTTTGAGTTACGTATAATGTTTTTTTATCGAACTGGTCAATTTGCGACACATTTGACCGAATAAATGACGTTCTCGTTGAAACCGCAACGAAAAAACTCTTTTTCATAGCGCGCTAGGCTCAAAAGGCTGAATATCCTAATATGTGCCCCCCGATTTGCTTTTTTTGATATAATATCACATTTTGAGTTACGTATAGTATTTTTTTTATTGAATTAGTCAATCCGCGACACATTAGACGGAATAAATGACGTTGGCGTTGAAACCGCAACGAAAAAACTCTTTTTCACAGCGTGGCCTAGGCTCAAAAGGCTGAATAGTCAATATCCTAAAATGTGCCCCCCGATTTGCTTTTTGGGATATTATTTCACATTTTGAGTTACGTATAATGTTTTTTTATCGAACTGGTCAATCTGCGACACATTTGACCGAATAAATGACGTTCTCGTTTGAAACCGCAACGAAAAAACTCTTTTTCATGGCGCGCTAGGCTCAAAAGGCTAAATATCCTAATATGTGCCCCCCGATTTGCTTTTTTTGATATAATATCACATTTTGAGTTACGTATAGTGGTTTTTTTATTGAATTAGTCAATCCGCGACACATTAGACGGAATAAATGACGTTGGCGTTGAAACCGCAACGAAAAAACTCTTTTTCACAGCGTGGCCTAGGCTCAAAAGGCTGAATAGTCAATATCCTAAAATGTGCCCCCCCGATTTGCTTTTTGGGATATTATTTCACATTTTGAGTTACGTATAATGTTTTTTTATCGAACTGGTCAATCTGCGACACATTTGACCGAATAAATGACGTTCTCGTTGAAACCGCAACGAAAAAACTCTTTTTCACAGCGTGCGTGGCCTAGGCTCAAAAGGCTGAATAGTGAATATCCTAAAATGTGCCACCCTTTTATCTATAAAACAGCGATCAAACAGCCGTGCGCCGCGCCAGAAACATAATTCAGTGCACAGCCGTCGCCATTTTAGAATCGCGCCCAACGGGTGTTTCGTTACGCTGATATCGATCAATTTGGACATCACTTCCAAATATGGCGAAACAAAAGAGTAAGGTGAAAACTGAGGTCGCCCTGTAAATCGGACTTTTCGTATATACGCGAACAGGTGTGAAAGATAATTGTCACCAAGTTTGGTTGAGATTGAAGTTGACTTTTCATGGGGTCATGTCAATCAGTGTACATCTATCTCCACGTCCCCTTACCTAAAGATTATTGTCACCAAGTTTGGGCAAGATTAAAGTCTGACTTTACATGAGAGGCCTAAAAAGTAATAAGTGCAGTTTAAAGTGTTGACAAAATGTGGGCCAAAGGTCATGTAGGGTCATTAAAGGTCAATCTGTGTACACCCCATGAGCACCTCAAGCCCCCTTACCCAAGGAATATTGTCACCAAGTTTGGCTGAGATTGAAATCTGACTTTACACAAGAGGCCAACACAACAGCAATAAGTGCAGTTTAAAGTGTAGGAAAAATGGGGTTAAATGTCATGAAGGGGTCATTAGAGGTCAATCTGTTTACACCCCATGAACATCTGAAGTCCCCTTTACCCAAAGATTATTATTACCAAGTATGGTTGAGATTGAAATATGACTTTTCATAAGACGAGCACTGAACAAGCCAAACCTAACCAAAAAGGATAACGTAATGGCAAAATGGGGGTCAAAGGTCATGTAGGGGTCATAAGAGGTCAATCGGTGTACACCCCATGAGCATCTGAAGTCCCCTTCACCCAAAGATTATGGTTACCTAGTATGGTTGAGATTGAAACCTGACTTTTCATATGAGAGCACTGAACAAGCCGAACCTAACCAAAAAGGCTAAAACACATGACATGATCACAATATCCCCTCTGGCTTTTCAAGCCATGAGGATAAAAAGTGTAAATACCCATGAAATGTTTTGAAAAATCAATACATAACCTTCTGCTACACTGCCATTCTTTCTAGCAGTTCAAAAACCATTTCTTTCTGAATTGGAAACCTCACACTAAGTCATCTCATCAAAGGAATTAGAGGCAGGGTGCTCTAACAGTTGCTGTTTTTGTACATTTTCAATAACAAGGTTACTCGAATGGCTATACTGCTTATGCTGAATATTGATCCAAAAAAATAATCTGTGGAAAGTGTTAATGAGGTGTAATAACATATGCCTGTGAGACGTGGATCCTAACAAAAGCTGACAAAAACAGAATAGCTGCTTGCTGTGGCGTAGTATCTGTAAGGTCACTAGCTGTCAGTAATGACAGGACCAAACCATTATGTTCCCACTCCCTTAACACTTTTGGACCGGCGATTTGACATTTAGCCGGTAATAAATCATCTAAGGATGTGTCTTATATTTTTCACTATGTGGTCCAATTAAAAGACTGCAAAGGACATAATTATGCCCCAAGGGCATAAACTAACCTTCATAACCCTGAAAACGGGCCACATAGTCAGCGGTTGACAACATATTAGATGATTTATTACATGCAAAATGTCAAAATCACCGGTCCAAAAGTGTTAAGGGATGGGAACATAATGCCAACCAACCAAGCAATAACATTACATACACACCTGAGATGTCCTCTGGTCTTGTTACCGCCTGTGTGGTAGTAGTAGTCTCTGTGCGTTGCGTGATAGCAGCCTTAACCTTATTCTCAATCACTTTAGTTTTTGTAGTGCCCGCTTTAGAAGTCTGCATTACGGTAGTGGTGATGGTCTCGCCAATCAGGGCTGTATGGGAGGAAAAAATGTAAACAGGTATTTCAGTATATTTCGGCAAAATATTATTTTTATTCAGGCCAAATTAGTCGTACTTTTTCAAATTAGATTTCAAAAGATATTGTTTTGCCTTTTTTGAAGAGATCGAGAGTTTCTTTTGCGCATATAAAATATGTTCTGAAATAAACCAAGAAAAACATAACAAAATAGTAGGGTGTCTTTACCTGTGTAAGTCATCATTAGAGATTCCTTTTTAAAATGGGTGCACATATACCAAGTATAAAGGCCACAGTTAAAAGTTGGTGTGACTTAAATTTGGCAAAAATATTATAATAGACGCATAGCCTGTCATTGAACTGTAGAACAACCTATTATTTTGATTGAAATCGTTTTGAAAGTATTGCATAATACTGTAAACATAGACATTTTCACGATACATTAATTTTCACGCTTTTTGCGCTCCAAGCAGCTACCGCGAAAAATAAAAACACTGAAATATATTTATTTTGTGTACAAGTCTATGTAATGTACGTTCAAATCACAAATCACAAGCGAAAGGGCTGAAAATCATCAAAGCACGAAAATGTAATCACGCAAAAATTAGCACTTTGACAGTACAGTCATCACAATAAGTAACTGACCCGGTAATAAACATGCTGATAACTCTAAAAATATAACTCCTACATAAACATATTTAAGAAGAACTTTCTGAGAGAGTCAGGCAGAGGTGTGCAGATGGGGGTCGGCCAATTTCTTTTGTACTTTGGGGATAAGATACATGTCCATGAAGATTTACAATGATGGTAATAAAAAATTCTGGGTACCCCCCTACTGGGAGATATATGACCCCCCTACTAATGACCCTTAATAGTACATTTTCAGAAGTGAAAAAAGTAATTTTTCACAATTTTCAGACTAGTGCCAATTACTGACAACATTATAATATCATTTCAGTTATGCTTTCCATCAAACATTCATCTTTTGTCTTTACAATGCAATAATAATAAAAAAATTAAGATATTGGATTGTTCCATTTTTAGAGGGGGGTATAATGGCATTTTCAGGGTTTTCATTAAATGGAGAAAAGGCAAAATGAAGGTCAAGTTTGCAATAGCATAGCAAAATTGCCAGTGATTTTTTTTTATTGTTGTTTTCCTCAGAGCACCAATAGACATAGATGAAACAATTCAACAAATAAAAACGACGGAGACTTGTTCATTATTAATATATTCACACCATATACTCGGGCCATTTTCTGAAAATACAGATTTTAGTATTTTCATACTTGGCGTTAATTTAGTAAATTAGTTCTCTCAACTGAATGAATGTTGCGGTTAAAATAATTATTTCTTACAAACAAGACCAATATTGTTCATTTCTACAAATAAAGTTAATAAGATAAAATAAAATTGGACTGTTCCATTATTTTCATGGGTAATTCATACAAAAAAATCCTGAATATGTGAAAAGTCAGGTTTTGTGATGATGCATCGTAACATAAAACTTGTGCTAGTATATTAAGCAAATGACAATAATATTCTTTAAATGTACTTACAATAGTGCGATGGAAATGTGCTATTCCATAAGTTAATGGTACCCCCCCCCCCCCCCCATATAGAAGGCAAACATTTGTTAACAGACAATTCTGGGAATTCCTATGCCTTCTATACCATTCAGAAGGGACATGGATGTTTTCTGGGGAATTCTCACCAGCGAAAAAGTAGTTTGAAGAATTCACACACCTTCCATGTGGGTGGTGGTGGGGGGGGGGGGGGGGGGGGGATACCATTAATATCAGGAATAGCCCAAAATGAGACTATTCCACTCATTAAAGAGGGGTGTTTTGTTATATCCGGGCAGTATGAATTTGCAATACGTTTGACCAATCAGTTCCAATGATGACATTGTACAATTTATATTTTTAAGACAGCACTGTTCATGCTATGCCATAGTTTTCTAGGAGAATTTATAGTTACAGAAATATATAGTTATTTCCATGTAAGATCCGACTATCTGACATGTTGGTTCAATCTCCCAACTATCAAAATAGTGTAGTATGTATATCAATACAATACATATTTTGTTGATAATATACTGTAAGCTATTAACATACGCCTAATGCTATAAATATATTGTGCATGCAAACTCCAAAAGATTTAGAATTGATAATATAACTTTGATTTGATGGCTGGTTTGATAGCTGTGTTTTTGTTATAAATAAATGTGTTGGGGTGTTTGTTTGTTTGTTTTTCATTTACAAAGACATAAAACGCCTATTCAAAAGTACTTTGTCTATATTTAGACTACTGTTATGATCACTGCACATAATATTGTTAATCAGAGCTGCGACACACATGAGCGTCAACTCCGGGTTGACAGTGCAGTCATGAAGTATTTCCATTAAAAAAAAGTAAAAGTAAAGACTCGCGCCGAGCATCTCTCTTTCATTAGCGTTTGGGCCAGACTCCCCCATGTAATATATGGCTGTGGGGGGTCGCCACTCCTCCCGCACAACGAGTCTGTTTTACTACCCAACATGAATTAATGTCGGAACGAAACGTTTGCTCAAATATGATACCCGGGATGATACCCTTTTCAAAGACTTCTTTAAAAAAAGTTGTTACTATTTCATAAGTCACTTTATGGTTAGAGTTTGACAATTTTGACAATTTTGACACCCGGTTGAGTAACTTATTTCACAATATGTTATTTCTCGTTTTTTATAAAGAGAAAGGAACTTCTGATCTAACTTTCAGTTAGAAATTCACTTTAGGCTAAATATTAGCCAATATATCGATCATCTAAAGTATCTGTAAGTGTTGAAAAACACCATTTGCTAGTCAAACCTACACCCCTATTTAATATAGGCCTAATGGAATAATCCAAGAGTACTTAATGACATTCACACTTCAATTTCAGTGAGATTCAATTTAGGCTAAATGTTAGCCAATATCGATCATCTAAAGAAGGCCTACCAAGGCCGCCTACCTGTAAGTGTCGCAAAACACCATTTGATAGTCAAAACTACAGGACGTTCACAGTTTAAAACAAACAATAAAGAACAAGTAATACCAAGACTTCCACATACATATAGTGTGTTGCCTTCTCATTGAATGAATTGCCACACCTACAAAAGATTTTGAACATTTGAATAGTACCCCTGTGAAAGAATGGAACAATCCAACATCATTATACTTTTTAAATGTATTTTATATATTTTGTAGTCTTTTGCAATCAATATCATGATATTTCACTGAAGAAATAGTGAGTAATACTGAAAAAATACAACGATTGTACTTCCTGTATGATACGGGTGAAATTGGACCAATGTTATATAAAAGGTGGTTGTGAGTAATAAAAAATTGAGTCTCCTTCGTTTTGAATGCATTTTATTAACCACCTTAGATGAGAGGTTGCTTCCAGTAAAGATCAATCTTTAACTACTCTGGGAAAGGTACAGTGGCATTGTAAAATATACCTACATTTTAGAGTTTTCGAAATTTTAAAAACTTTCGAAAATAAGCTCACCCCCCCCCTGTATGATAATGGAATATTCCAATGATAACAATTTTTCCTGTGTGCGTGATAAAGACAAGGGATGAAACATCATAATGTACAAAAGATAGTGTTCATAGATCCTTCATTTTGGGTATCAAACCCTAGTCTAGATTTGGTATGAAACAGTATTTTTCAGGTCTGAAAAGTAGGTTCCTGGGGACCATTTTAGGGGAGGGGTCGAGTTTTCTGGGAGGGGCTATGTCAGATTTTGTAATAGTTAATTTTTTTGTGAATATTGGACCAAACATGTTAAATCACCAAAATATGTTTGAAACTGGCTGGCCCCACTGCTGACCCCCATCTGTACACATTTTCCCATAGTGCCTGACTTTCTCAGATATCTGCTTAAAAGTGTCGCAAAACACAATTTGCTATTCAAAAACACACCCCTACGGAATATAATGGAGCAAATCAAGGGCACTCAACAACGTTTACATTTTAAAAGAAACAATAAACAACGGGCAATAACAGGATCTTTACTTCCTATACTCTGTGTTGCCTTCACATTGAAAATGATTGACATGCCTACAAAAACATGAATTTTCATCTGATTTTTGAATATTTTAATGGTACCCCTGTGGCAAAAGTGGAACAATCCAACATCATTATACTTTTATAATGTATTGCATACATTTTGCAATCAATATCATGCATATCATGATAATTCACTGAAGAAATAGTGAGTAATAGAGAGAAAATACAACGATTTTACCATTGGTTTGACACAGGTGAATTTGACTAATGTTGAAAGTTAGGGTAATAAATGGTTGGGAGTTATTAAGAGTGTAAAAGTCTCCGTCGTTTTGAATGCATTTTATCAATCACCTTGGATGAGGCATTGTTCCTACCAAAGATCAATATTCTAACTTTGCTGGGATTGGTACAATGCAAGAGTAAAATAGACCTAAATTTCATTTTTTTGAATTTTTGAAAATTATCAAAAATAGGCTCACCCCCTGTTCAGAAATGGAATATTCCAAATGATAACATTTTTTTTCTGCATGTATGATAAAGACAAAGGATAAAACATCCTATGCAGAAAAGATGAAGTTCGTAGATCCTCATCTTAGGTATGAAACCCTAGTCTAAATTTGACACAAAACTGTATTTTTCAGGTCTGAGAAGACTGTTCAAGGGGACCATTCCAGGGGGGGTTCCTATTTTCTGGGAAGGTGTATGCCAGAATTTTTAATACTGATTTTTGTGAATATTTGACCAAACATATTAAATCACCAAAATATGATTAAAATTGGCTGACCCCCATCTGCACAGATTTTCCCATAGTGCCTGACTCTCTCAGAAAGTCCTTCTTAATTATAAAGTTGTTGAGAAATTTCTCTTCTTGAGTTTGAGATATTACACGCTAAGAATGGTTGATTAATGAGGAAGTTACGATCCCAAACGTTAGGGCAAGTCTGATTTTCATTTTAACATTTTCTTTTCAACACGGGGAGAGTATGACAGGTAAAGCGTGTGTGCCGTATTGATCAACCGTAACAATGCTACCGGCCGGCTATCCAACAACCAGGCCATCGACTGGTGAATTGGCACTACCACTACCAGTATTCAATAATTTGCCGGTCTGAGTCCCCGTGTTGAAAATGAAAATGTGAAAATGAAAATCAGACTTGACAGTACATTTAGGATTGTGACTTCCTTAATAATCAGCCATTCTTAGCGTGTAATATCTCAAATTCAAGAAGAGGAATTTCTCAACATGTTTATAATTTAATATGCTTATGTAGGAGTTATACTTTTAGAGTTATCAGCACATCTATTACCTGGTCAGTTACTTATTGTGATGACTGTACTTTCGTTTCAAGGGACTCACCATCTTGTGGGGGAGTTGTAGTAAAGATGTCATTGCAGTTATCTGGACGTTTCAAGCACACTTTATTTTTTCCATTCTTCCTCCTTCCCCATTTACAGTTGCATTTTTGTTTACCACACAATGCTTTGAAGTCTCTTTTCGTTTTTGGGCACTGCCTATCTCTAAGTTTATTATTACAGTTAGCGTCGCATGAGCAAGTTTTCTCATCGCAGTCTTCTGTAATGGCAAAGAATATGAACAAAAATATTAGACATTAGTAAACCTTAAAAAAGTATCACTGATCTATCACTCATCAGTCATTACTATATACAGCAAACCCGGGGGGGGGGGGGGGGGGGGGGGGGTTCTCACCCAAGACGGTATACGGGGGTGTGCCGCTCTAATGGGTAGCTTTTTGGGCACAAAATCCCTAAACATGGGGTATGATTTTGTGCTGGAAATCCCTAATAATGGGGTCACTTTTTACAAATGGGTCTATTTTCGCGAAATTTTCGTATATTTTCGCAAAAATTTGCAAAAATGAGGTCTATTTTCCCGATAATTTGCGAAAATTTGGTCTAAAATGAAGCAAAACCCCTAAAAATGGGTACCGATTTTTCCAAAATCACCCCTAAAAATGGGTATGGGTTTTGAATATCCAGCGGCACACCCCCGACCAAACCAAATCCGAGTACCCCCCCCCCGGGCAGCAAACATGTGCAACCTTTTCTACCACCCGGACCTCATTGTGATTTTGAGATCCATTCATGGGCCGCAGTGATTGTCAAACATTCCAAAACACATCCGGAGGAGGAGTAATAGGGGGAGGGGAATCTTAGGAAGAAAAAATCCTCAGTCCATTGCTCCTTGATACCCGCTTCTCTTTGTGTAATTTCCTCTTTTTACTCGCTGTTGCTGCTGCAGGCGCCATTTTAACCAGGGATTTTAACACGCACTCACGCCTCAATTTATATTTACTAAATGCAGCACGTCACCCTACTAATTATAAGGGAGTACACCCTAAATCAATCCGCCTTTGTGTAAACCTAGGGGAGTTCCGGTTACAAATGGGCCGCATCAATGGCAAGGGCGCAGATCCCGGGGGGACGGGGGGACACGTCCCCCCCCACTTCCTGACACAATATCAAATGTCCCCCCCCCCCACTTTTTGTGGCGATCTAGTGAAAAAATGGCAATGTCCCCCCCCACTTTCAAGATTGTCTAGTGAAAAAATGGCAATGTCCCCCCCACTTTCAAGATTGGATCTGCCCCCTTGATCAATGGTAATTGGGATTGCTTCACGGCCCGCGGGGCTGCAGGCTGCAGGTTGCACACGCCTTGCTGTACAGCACAAATGCTCTATTGTGAGATACTAGCTGCTTTGTACTTAACACTTTCCATGCGGCACGCATCTGCAGACGACATTCCAAAATGTCACCAATATTTCAACAATTTCACAACCTCATCTACATCTATTATATACTCAATAATGTTGCCTTAAGCAATATCTAATTGAGAAACAATGTAATGCACAAGTTAAGTTAACACATAATCAAGAACAAAAACTGATAGAGAATAAAACCCTAAACTGCACTTGAAACAGCTGTTTTGAATCCCTGGGTACTGACTGCATTTATAACATTTGGGTGGAGGTCATTCCAATCTGATACGGTACGTGGGAAAAAACTATACTTATACGAGGGGGTATCATAAAGTTTTAGAAATCACCCAGACGTGAAGGAGCCAGAAACTTAATTTTGTTATGTGATCCTTCAGACATCTTTACTAAGTCCCTGTGCAAAGTTACACATTTCTCCTAACTATTTATTACCTGTCCACAGACCGCCATTGTAGAGATCCTCAGATTGACTGCCATTGATTGATTCTCAGATTGCCTCAGATTGTGTTATTCCCAAAACAGCAATAAATAGTTTAAAGTTTAAACAGAAAGAGGTCAAAGGTCATTACAAATAAGCTTGGTGACAATAAACTTATGGGTAACATGGGGTGTACACAGATTGACCTCTAATGACCCTACATGACCTTTGGCCCTTTCTGTCAACACTTTAAACTATTTATTGCTGTTTTGGGAATAACACAATCTGAGGCAATCTGAGAATCAATCAATGGCAGTCAATCTGAGGATCTCTACAATGGCGGTCTGTGGACAGGTAATAAATAGTAGGAGAAATGTGTAACTTTGCACAGGGACTTTAATAAAGATGTCTGAAGGATCACATAACAAAATTAAATTTCTGGCTCCTTCACGTCTGGGTGATTTCTAAAACTTTTTGATACCCCCTCGTATACATTCTTGTTGGCTTTCATGATTCGGAACTTTGCCGGATGGTACTGTCTTGTGCTACTGACAGTTTGGCATTGAATATAGTCGGGAATTGGTATGGCAATAGATTTGTTTTGTATTTTGAACATATTGATCAGGCGACTATGTTTGATTGCATTACCATATTTGGAATCACCATGTGAAATGCATCAAAATAAGTACAAACATGTCTAGTATTGGTTCAGTAATCTTTGAGATAGACCTTGACATTTTGGAAAAGGTTTCTGAAAAAATCTGTTTTGCATTTGGTATAACCAATAGCCGCATGGAGGTTCTAAGATTCAAAGTCAGCACAGCTCCAAATATTGTACATGCAGGGTTATGATCTGTACTTGTTAGATTGGCAGATGACGTATATTATTTGTAGTGGCGTAGCTACTAGGGGAGGGTTGGTTGGTTCGGTCCTGTCATGACTGACAGCTCGTGACCTTACAGATACTACGCCACAAATAACGATTTTCAGCAAAGGAGTAGCAATCACGGAGAGGGTGTCCAGTAATCAATTGTATTTGGTCAATCCACCGGGAACGAGGTCTGCCTCTCTTGCGCTTCCCTTCAATCATGCCTTGCATGATCATCTTCTCTAGGTTGTTACCCTTGCGACGTGAGATATGGCCGAAGTAGCTCAGCATTTGGGTGTTAATAGCATGAAGAAGTCGTTTAGACACCCCTATTTCTTCAATAATACTGGCATTGGTCCTTCTCATTGTCCATACGATACGAAGCATACGCCTCAACACCACATTTCGAAAGCAGCTATTCTGTTTTTGTCAGCTTTGGTTAGGGTCCACGTCTCACATGCATACATGGCAATTGGAAATACAAAGGCTTGGACAAGTCTGGTTTTTGTTGCTCTGGTTATTCCTCTGTCAGCCCAGATCTTGCTTAGGTTGATCATTGCTGATCTAGCCATTGCTAAACGGTGTCTAATCTCTTGGCTGCAACCACCCTCTTGGTGATCAGGGATCCAAGGAAGTTGAATTTCGAGACCGATTCCACCTCATTACCATCAATTATGAGAGGCTCACCATCTGTGTCTATGGACATGATCTTGGTCTTGTTGACATTTAGACGTAGGCCAAGCTGCTCACTCTCCACCTTGACTTTCTTCAGGAGTTCCGCCATCTCTTCCATATTTGTCGCAAACAGGGTGGTGTCATCGGCATAACGTAGATTGTGTATTTGGTATCTACCTACTGACAGCCTCCCTGGCCAATCATCCAATGCACGTCTCATTATAGACTCTGCATAAAGGTTGAAGAGTGCTGGTGAAAGTATGCACCCTTGACGGACTCCCTGACCTAGAGCAAACCAGTCACTGTTTCCTTTCTCAGTGCGCACACAGGCAGCTTGACCATCATACAGATTGCGAATTAGGTGGACGAGGTGGTAAGGGATTCCCATTTCTTGTAGTACTAGGGGAGGGAGACAGGGCATGATCCCCCCCCCCCCCCCCCCCCCCCCTCCCTGACCAAAAAACCCCTTTGTGCCCCTGCCCCAGCCCTATTTATGCCCCGCCTCAGTCTCCAGATGTAGTGTGTATAGCAGTGGTTCTTAACCTTTTTAATCAGACATTCTTGGTCAGTACCGTCATACCCCCACCCCCCCCCCAAAATAGAAGAAAAACCCAGAATTATTTTAGCCCCTACCTCGTGTTATTAATACTGAAACTGCTTATTAGCTATATGATGCGAGCATATCGAGCAGGAAATGTTGCATATTTGTACGTTTCTTTGGGGTTTTCTATGCCCCCCTGGCATACACCAAACGACCCCATGGGGATCACGACCCCCAGGTTAAGAACCGCTGGTGTATAGGCATTATGACAATTTATACAAGGACAATTTTCCACAGCCGTTTGGTGTTCAACATGCCCCTACCCTCGCTAGAGCTGACTGAAAAACAATATTTGGGCACCCTTTTTCTTTTTCTTTGTACTATATAGCTACTTGCAGGAATTGTTAAACAGGAACAATAATGCAAACATGTTTGTGGATGAATTGGGTGCGAAAGTGGTATCACTATTCACTTTTATACAATTCTAGTACATTCTATAGCTTCTCAAATCAGTATATGCTGATAGAGCCCTGATCAGCAGTTTACAGTAGACTGTGTCCCCTGCAGCACGCGTGATAAATAACGCGAACCATATTTACATAGAGGGTGTTTCAAAGAAAAGTTTCAGTAACTGGCAATGGTATTGTTTTAATCAAGTTTTGCTGTGTTTTCGTGAGTAGAAACAACAATAATGGTAATTTTTAATGTTCATCTTGAATTCTGAAGCAAGTTAATTCTAAATAAAATCTTCAACATTTCTTAATTGTTCCCAGAAAGAAAATATTTCGTCTCTGGCCTACATACATGCTTAAAGGCATATTATGTGATCTTTTCCAAGTAGCGCCCTCTATCATTGATTTTTACTATGAAAGCAGATTTTCTTACAGATTTGCATTTTTGATCATAAATCATAAAGATTTTCTAAGTTACAGATCGATACGATTCCTAATTACTTCATAATCATGGTTTGATTTTTCAAATTGTACTCTAAATTCACTCTAAAACCATGATTTTGAGGTTATTATTAGGAATCGTATCGCTCTGTAACTTGGAATATATTTATGATTTATGATCAGAAAAGTAAATCTGTAAGAAAATCTGCTTCCATCAATTTTTTTTCGAGGATTGAGGGCGTCCCATGGAAAATATCACATAATATGCCTTTAAGATATGTCTCCAATATTGCTGTCAACTGAAGATGGTTTTAAACAGTTTGCGAAACCTTTACTCTTTGTTGCATTGCTATCTACTGAAGATAGCAAGGGTTGATAAAAATACTCTCTATTTTTTTTGTTTTTAAATTTAAAGTGTAACATTTTTTTGAAACATTCGAAAATATTTATATATATTATTTATTTTTTGAAGACATTTTAAAAGATTTTGAATATAATATTTAATCAAACATGCCAGACATACCAACACTGTCTGGAAATCTGGCTTGGCTTTTTTTTACTCGGACTTTACGGGGTGTCCCAAAAAACCACCAGCGCACATGGTTACCCATCTTTTTTGGACACCCTGTATAAAATGTTTAAAATGAGATCTGTATTGACACTACTTACTTAATGCTGGATTCTTCCTTTTATCCACCACGTCTTTGGGTGCAACACCATGTCCAGGCTGAAAATAATAAAAACAGTTGCTCAGCTATTAATTTTCAAGTCAACAATATTTGATAACATGGAGATGGAGATGGGCCTTGTGATACTGGCTGTAACTTTAAAAGGGGTTGTGTTATGGAGATAAGGCCTTTTTTGTTATGAGCCCTCGATAATATATACAGTCATCAAAAAAAGTAACTATACAGGTAATAAATGTGCTTTTAACTCTAAAAATATATATCCTACCTAGAAATATTAAATCATAAAGTTGTTGAGAAATTTGTCTTCTTTAATATGAGATATTGCACGCTAGGATCGGTTGAATATTTAAGAAGCGACAATCCAAAATGTAAGGTAAAGTCACAATTTCAAATTCACATTTAAAATCTTCTTTGATTCCCTGCAAGTAAAAAGGCACCTAAAATGTGCAGTGTAACTACAAATATTACACTTATAATCAGTCGTGAATTAATCTGGTATGGATTCGGTTTAAGTTAAGAAAATGATGAACTTTTTAATTTTGTTATGACAAATCTCCAGAGCATCCATCCACCCGGGGGGGGGGGGGGGGGGGGAGGGGGGGCACTGACATTGGAAAAGGGTATAGGTATGTGCCGCGCTGAAGACCCCCTTTTTCACCCTCTGTTGCTAGCTCTTATGACCCCCCTTTTGAGCCTGCATCAGTTCTTAAGACCCCAATTTTATTGAAAATTCAAAAAACCGCGAAATTTTGCGTTCCAAAGCCCCAATTCTTCGAAAATTTTGCGTTCTAAAACCAAAAAAATTGAAAATTGTGCGTTCTTGCTAATCAAAATTGATACACTAGGGCCAGTTCTCAAGACAATCCTATTTTTCGTCATAAAATCCAATCAGTTCGAGTTCTGTATAGCCCCACTTTTTGAGACCCTGTGCGGCACACCACCCTACCATAAAAGGTTGAGTGCCCCCCCCCACCCACCCCCCCCCCCCCCCCCCCCGGCATCCACCCCTCCTGTTACGCGCCTAGAAATCGATCAATGTTTAGGATCCTCAACATATCGCTATTATGAAGAACCGTAATTTCTATTTAATTACCTTCATTTGGTTTGCTAGTTTCCATAGTTGTCTTACTGGAGGTGGTTGTTATCGTCGGCGTGGTTACCGACTTTGTTGTTATGGCAACTATTTGAGACGTTTCTTCTCCAGCTGCTTCTACTGCTGGTGTGGCGGTTGTTCTACTCACAGTAGTCCCTACAACAGTTGTGGTTACGACTGAAAATATGTAGGAATAAGGATAATGTATCGGTAATGAATACAGCTGTGTAAGAGATGTATCGATAATGAATACAGCTGTGTAAGAGATGTATAATGTATCGGTAATGAATACCACTGTGTAAGAGATGTATAATGTATCGGTAATGAATACAGCTGTGTAAGAGATGTATAATGTATCGGTAATGAATACAGCTGTGTAAGAGATGTATAATGTATCGGTAATGAATACAGCTGTGTAAGAGATGTATTATGTATCGGTAATGAATACAGCTGTGTAAGAGATGTATAATGTATCGGTAATGAATACATTTGTGTAAGAGATGTATAATCTATCGGTAATGAATACCGCTGTGTAAGAGATTTTTGGTTAGGATGAAGAAAAAATTGTTTTGTGGGTTTTGTGGAAAATACCCCCCCCCCCCCCGTTTTTCACCATTTCAAAGACACACTCTCAAATAATAGTCTCGCTATTTTGCACAAAAACGAGGACACATCTGGTTCAAAAAACCCTTTTCCTATTCTCAGGACAATTTGATACGTCACAATACTCATTCTAATTATTTCTTCTTGGTGGACATAGCCTTTCCATAAAACACGCCTATTTTTTTAATGGCGGACATATAGCTTCCAAAATGACCCCATATTTTTTTGACTGAAACCACTGGGAATGTAGATCTTTGTTGGTATGGCTAGGCTTACACGCAGCAAGGAGTGATTGTCAAAATATATTTTTTCATAGAAAATTACTGACAATCTTTAGATATTGGTGGCTTGGATAATAATTATCTGCAATAGACAACAGCTGTTACACCAGTGCCATGGTTCCCAACCTCTGGGTCGCGACCCCAGTTGGGTCGCGACACATTTTTTGTGGGGTTGCGGACTAGCCTAATTTAACAAAAATAAAAGTAATAAATATGAATTATAATGTTGTCTCATAGTAACACATGTAACTTGTTCTGTGAGGGGTCGTGCTCTGACGCTGGTTTCTGGAATGGGGTCTCCAACAGAAAAAGGTTGGAATCACTGTGTACACAAATCGGTATAATTCTGTAATTTCCTACACACCAACATCAGTAGTATGCGTTGTCGTTCTTAAATATCACGCACTATGAATACCCCTAAGAAGCGTTTAACAGAATTACTCCACAAATCTTTATCAAAAAAAAGATGGAGGAGAGAGGAGTGGATTCTGTCAACCCTGCACCATGCATAGAGACTTTAAAGTAATGCTTCCTATAGTACAACCCTAGTACAGTCTGATCTAAACCATGTTTGAGGGCCAAAACACATCTATCAAAACCTTATCTTGCCCCTGTACATGTATAAAGCAACACTTTCTATGCATAACCTTTACAATATGTTGACAAAACAGTCACGATAATGCCACCAATTTTTTTTGTCTGATTGTACTCGTCTGCCTGACCATCAAAATCCTTCCGACCAAAATGTTTTACTTTTTTTCTTTACTTCAAAATTAAAAAACAAGGTAAACATTTAAGTCAAAAATCACAAATATATTCCTTTAAAGTGTTTAGGAATAAAAATACTCGTCAAAATATTACAGATCCCCCCGTTTTGGTTACCACAACAAGTACATCTTATTTTAGTTGCTACCGGTACCTGAAAAAAAGGGCAAGGGAGAAGAAAAAAAAACACTTTTCCCCTCCAACCGACTGACCCAACTGCTGAAAACTGATCTATAGACAATCAAACAATTTATTTTTATTGGCCGGAGAGGGAAATGACAATCGCGGCATTAATATTTACCGACTTTTTTGCTGCATAACAATTTCGCAAATGTGCTGAGTAGTCATTGCAGGCCTTTAAAAAGCAAAACATTGGTGTGCATGCAAGTTCCGCGAGTCAGCTGCACTCGCAAAATTCGCGAAAATGTGATGCACGCGAACATTTGATGCTTTACGGTACTTACAGTGTGCACAACCAATTGGTCGTATAATATTTATAACGGCAGTGGTTCCTCTTTCACGGTCTGTTGGTGGCTCAGCAATTATTCTGATTTGTTTGACATCGCCAACATCTAGTAGAGATTCCAAGCTGGGATCATTATTTAGAAGACGTTTGCCGATGAGGACCTAATATAGGAAAAGAAAGACAAGATTCAAATAAAAAATGGTTCTTCCACAAAGAGACAACAGTGCATCAGTAAATGTAAAGCTTTTATAGGCTATTCAAAAAGAAAAATTGAAATTTTTGGAAAAATAATGATTGCAAAAAGAAGGAAGAAAAAAAAAGAGCCTTTTTTAATTTTAAAAGTTAAACAATTGTCTAAATTCACTAACATTTTTACACTCAAAATTGAAACATTTTGGAAGTAAAAAAAGAATGGCAATTTTAGAAAATTCACCTACACTTTTATGAGATTTTTGAAGAAAAATAACTACCTTAATTATGGCCAGATTCATGTTTTTTTGTGTATGTAAAGAGAAAATGTGAACAATAGCCCAACAGACATTAACAAAGTTAATGAACTGAGTGATTACAAATCAAACGGGTAACTCTCAACAAAGAGCTCTGATGGGCCAATCAATTGGCTCACTGCAACTCAGAAAATAATCAAAAATACAAGTAAATACAATTGGGCAAATTGTCATGTGCGCTACAAGTTGTTTCATGGGCTGAGTTATCTCATGGGTTGGTTTTGTTTAGTAGGCCGAGTTCTCTTGCAGGCCAAGTTGAGTTGTAGGCAGGGTGGTCCTGCTTATAGTAAGAGGTTATGAATGCTCACTAGGCAACTCTAGGCCAAGTTATCTTGCAGGCCAAGTTGAGTTGTAGGCAGAGTGGTCCTGCTTATAGTAAGAGGTTATGAATGCTCACTAGGCAACTCTAGGCCGAGTTCTCTTGCAGGCCAAGTTGAGTTGTAGGCAGAGTGGTCCTGATTCTAGTAAGAGGTTATGAATGCTCACTAGGCATGCAACTCTAGGCCGAGTTCTCTTGCAGGCCAAGTTGAGTTGTAGGCAGAGTGGTCCTGATTCTAGTAAGAGGTTATGAATGCTCACTAGGCATGCAACTCTAGGCCGAGTTCTCTTGCAGGCCAAGTTGAGTTGTAGGCAGAGTGGTCCTGATTCTAGTAAGAGGTTATGAATGCTCACTAGGCATGCAACTCTAGGCCGAGTTCTCTTGCAGGCCAAGTTGAGTTGTAGCAGAGTGGTCCTGATTCTAGTAAGAGGTTATGAATGCTCACTAGGCATGCAACTCTAGGCCGAGTTCTCTTGCAGGCCAAGTTGAGTTGTAGGCAGAGTGGTCCTGATTCTAGTAAGAGGTTATGAATGCTCACTAGGCATGCAACTCTAGGCCGAGTTCTCTTGCAGGCCAAGTTGAGTTGTAGCAGAGTGGTCCTGATTCTAGTAAGAGGTTATGAATGCTCACTAGGCATGCAACTCTAGGCCGAGTTCTCTTGCAGGCCAAGTTGAGTTGTAGGCAGAGTGGTCCTGATTCTAGTAAGAGGTTATGAATGCTCACGCACTAGGCAACTCACCTTAGAATTTGGATATGGTATCCATGGTGTCTCATCGCTAGTCTTGTACTCAACCTTGTATCTAAATTCCTTGAGAGCATCCCCAACACCGGGAGCAAGAGCCAGCCCAGTCACCTCGGCAGGATTGGTTAGGGTCATCTCCAATGTAGGTATCAGTAGGTCAGAGCTGAAGTCTACAGTCCATGAATCCGATGGCTGCATTTCTATAGCAGGTTCATCGATTCTCTCCCTTTTAGGTATGCCCGGTCTATTGATCAGCCGAGAGACGAGGGAAATCTTGAGATCTTCTGCTTCTGTCAGAGATTCATCGCAAATATCTGAAGAAAATAAATGTGGGTAATCTTTGGATAAGTTCGCCTGTATGAGATTTGCTCTTAGCATATTCGTTTAAAGGTATATGTGATCTTTCCATGGAACGCCCTCAACATCTAAAAAAAGAATTGAAAGCAGATTTTTTTTTGCAGATTCACATTTCTGATCATAAATCGTACATACATTCCAAGTTACAGGGCGATATGATTCTTAATTACTTCAAAATCATGGTTTTAGAGTTAAAATAAACTGTTGGGATAACACGACAGTTTATATTTTCACTCTAAATTCACTCTAAAACCATGATTTTGAGGCAATTAGGAATCGTATGGCTCTGTAACTTGGATTGTATGTACGATTTATGATCAGAAATGTAAATCTGCAAGAAAATCTACTTTCTAAAAAAAATAATGAATAGAGGGCGCTCTCTGGAAAAGATCACATAATATGCCTTTAAGGTATTAAAGTAAGATTAGAAATGAGATAATTCTGCATATATGACAGCAACGCATCCGTGTCCCAGAAAAATTTCGAGAGGGTCAATATTTCGTCACATGGTGCCGTCAACATATTTTAATAAAATTGGTGCTTTTTGGTATATTCCATCGATGTTTAGTTATTATAAATTTGACTGGAATAAAATGGAGACAATGTGATATTTGGTTTGTTTCACTTTGTCAACATATACCGCATTGAACGAAGTTAGTGTGAATGACGGTGTTAAGGGTGCACACCACTACAGGGTGTCCCTAAAAAAATTGTGCACATGTTTGCGCTACTTGTTGACCATGAAATCCTCAAGTTTGGTGTAACATATTTATACACACGGTAAGAAAAAACACTCAGCTTTCAGATGCTGTTTATTTGATCTGATTTGGATATGTCAATCCTGAGATATACCCAGTTTATCAAAGCTACCCAAAATCGACGTTGTGCCACTTTTACAGAAAGAATGATTGTGAGCGTCAAAACGATACTAACATTAGTCTATCTATGGGCATCAATTGTCTCGAAACATTGGGCTGGGGATTTGACCAGAATTGTTTAAAAGAGGCTGAGGAACAAAAATGATGTCCTTGGAATATGTGAAAGGGACTAATACAAGCAGTTATTCTGGGATCCCTCTGGAGTGCACGCCGCACGTTATCAATGTGTAACTGTGTCCTGCCACTTTTCATATCTTAGTCTTCCAGAATGTTCTTTATTCATATTGGTGCTTGTACCATCTACCAAGCATTTCCGATACTCCTTTTTATATAGATGTATTCCTAGAGGGTACGTGAGTGTTTGGGAAATGAATGGCAAACTCTCTGGTGACTTCTGCTGGAGTTCTCGTCTCATGATATTTTAAGACCATGAACACCCTCTTCTAATGGAAATCGAGGCCTCACCCAGCCATATGGACGTCTGTCTTGTTTTGAAAATGTAGGCCCAATACACATTTTGTGAAACCTCGTAAAAAGGACTGGTTCGAATCATGTAACAAACATCTTTATATTCAGTTCTGCTTGGATACACAGGCACTAATTATATTATTTAAACCTATTCAATCTCAATACAAAAATGTTATTTTGCATTACACTGGTGAAGGGCAATCGTACAAGTGGAAGTTGTATCTTATGAGTAAACCTTTGAAACTGTAAAGTGGCACAACGTTGATTTTGGGTAGCTTTGATAAACTGGGTATATCTCAGGATTGACAAATCCAAATCAGATCAAATAAACGGCATCTGAAAGCTGAGTGTTAACCCTTTCCGTGTCTATAAATATATTGCACCAAACTTTAAGACTTCATGGTCAACAAGTTGCGCAAACATGTGCACAATTTTTTTAGGGACACCCGGTATTACGATCAACTCGCGACCTCATTACGATCGCCATCACGCAGCTTGTCCCTAAATAACGGAAAGGATTTTAATTATTGATATTATTTGGCATTCAAAATGATTGATTTTGGTCTCAATTTGTTCCCTGAATTGTAGCCGATATATTTTGAACAAAAGAGTATACATAAAACGTTTCATTTAAACAATATTGGCGGATGGATACACATTGATCACAACTCGCTATTAAAAACGTGTGAATTCTTGTTCAAAATGACTACCTTGTATAAAAGGGCAAATATTGACAAATGTAAAAGGGCAACTCGGTCTGAATTTTTGACCCAAGTAAACTTTTATAAAAGGAGTTGTAAGGTATTTCAAGTTATCGTCTTTTCAGAAGGCATCTTTTCCCATAGAAGCACACTATAGCATGTTATAGTGGTGTGCACCGTGCATGTTCAGGGTAGGACCAGGATTGGGTCCATATACTATAATAGTATCAACATGGTTTTGTGTCATTTGGTGAGAGAGCGGCAATACCCCAAAGAGTGGTAAGGAAAGTAAGTGACAGGGGAATGGTAGCGATTGGAGTAATTGGGGGAGATGGGTTTTAAGAGAAAGGGTGGTGTGAAGGGATTATGAGGAAAGGGGAGCCGGAAGGTTTAGGGAATTGGGGAGTAGGTTGGTTGTTAAGGGTTTGGGAATAATTTGATATCAAGCGTAGGATGGGATGAGGAGTGTTTGGGGAGTAATTTGGTATGGGGATAGAGTTTTGAGAGAAAGGGGTATGGTTAAGGAAATATGATGAAATGGGTGTGAAGGGTTTGGGAGTAATTTGGTGTATGGTAGGAGTGCATGCAGTTAAGACATTGACATACGTGTGACTGCAGTTGTCAATGAATTGGTAGACTTGGCAACCTGTACAGTTGTACCAGCTGCTGATTCGACAATCTTTGTTTTGGTGGTTTCTGTTTTCTGTGTTGTTCCTGGTACCTGAATAGAGAAGACAAAAAAGGAAGACTTTTTATTTTTTTATTAATCTTTTGTATTTATTTATCGCCACTTATCAATATTACATTGTACATACATTCAATCTTTTACAATAACATATCTATAGCATAATTTCTATTCATCATTATAACCACTTACTTATTTGATCTTCTTAAAACTGATTACAATGTATATCTTAATTTGAGAAATGCCATACGAGACGTATTCATTAATGTTGAATAATAAGTTATCATGTTTTCAATTGTATAGTAATATGACTACAAGCTTCTTAATTCCAACATTTATGTCAGTCGTCTAACTCTGAGCTCATGCAATAATAACGCAACAACATTTGGATGCTTTCCGTATTTAAACTTGCTAATGCACATTTTGGCTACAGAAATAATCGTATTGCTTATATTATTACATTTCTTGTTACCCTTAAAATAACCAAAAAGAATATCTGTCACAGACACTTTTACTTTTTTTACTGTTACGTCAGAGAGTATTGTATTAATTTCTAACCATAACCATAAGGATGACTTGTCAGTGTAAGCATAAGCGAGGTCTGAATATTGGTCTTAATTAAAGGTAGATGACCCGATTTTCAACTTGATGTTTTCTATTTTACATGAAAGGTCATCCTTAAAATTGTTGCATTCCAAAGTTTGAGTCATATAACTCCAATGGTTCTATTTTTAGAAGCGCAAGGTCAAAAGACATGTGCCCATTAAGTAGTACACAGACTGGTTGGTGGTTAACCACCTTTGGCAGTAATTCACCACATTTTAGCCTATAATTTCCAAATGAAACATTTCTGGCCCCTAATATTTTACAGACATAATGAGAAAATATGGGGATTCTTCTGATACCAAAATATCTTGATGTGAAAAAAAAAAAATCATAGCCCCCAAAAAGTGATCGGGTCATATACCCTAAATGGAGCTCAATAGACAAAAATATCTTGTTCACCAAGCGGCACAATTCATCACAGGCATCATTTTGTTTTATGAATATGCTTGGTCCTCTGTATATGATTTAAGAGCGTTATTCCAAGTATGCGAAAAAAGAAGAAGAAGTTTTACTGTGATTAGGACGGTTTGCCAATTGATGATTTCTTACACTTTTGTTAAATATGATGCAATTTCTTGTCAGAAATCACAGTCAACAATCCATTGACTCTTAACTACCCCCTCAGTAACAAGGTAAATGGTCAAATTTAAAGCATTGTCACCTCTGATTTTGAACAGATTACTTGACCATTAAAATGTTATTGAATTTTCAATATTAAGTCAAATCAAACAGTGAATGGCCTTTAATGTTTTGATGTGTGACCCCTTTCATAGCAATTTTGGTAAATTTATGGGTATAAAATCCTTAATGTTGCTGTTTTTCACAGACATTTTAGCAAAATCCGTCAAATACAGATGGGGTGACAGCAATATTTATCAACAAAAGCCAAGGTGGAAGGGACTGGACTGTCACTACATGCTTGAGGGGACAGCATATGACCACAACACTGCATGTCCACTATGCCTTGGTTGGTTGGTTCAGTCCTGTCATGACTGACAGCTCGTGACCTTACAGATACTACGCCACAAATAACGATTTTCAGCAAAGGAGTAACAATCACGGAGCGGGTGTCCAGTAATCAACTTTATTTGGTCAATCCACCGGGAACGAGGTCTGCCTCTCTTGCGCTTCCCTTCAATCATGCCTTGCATGATCATCTTCTCCAGGTTATTACCCTTGCGACGTGAGATATGGCCGAAGTAGCTCAGCATTTGGGTGTTGATAGCATGAAGAAGTCGTTTAGACACCCCTATTTCTTCAATAATACTGGCATTGGTCCTTCTCATTGTCCATACGATACGAAGCATACGCCTCCAACACCACATCTCGAAAGCAGCTATTCTGTTTTTGTCAGCTTTGGTTAGGGTCCACGTCTCACACGCATACATGGCAATTGGAAATACAAGGGCTTGGACAAGCCTGGTTTTTGTTGCTCTGGTTATTCCTCTGTCAGCCCAGATCTTACTTAGGGTGATCATTGCTGATCTAGCCATTGCTAAACGGTGTCTAATCTCTTGGCTGCAACCACCCTCTTTGATGATTAGGGATCCAAGAAAGTTGAATTTTGAGACCAATTCCACCTCATTACCATCAATTATGAGAGGCTCTCCAACACCATCTGTGCCTATGGACATGATCTTGGTCTTGCTGACATTTAGACGTAGGCCAAGCTGCTCACTCTCCACCTTAACTTTCTTCAGGAGTTCCGCCATCTCTTCCATATTTGTTGCAAACAGGGTGGTGTCATCGGCATAACGTAGATTGTGTATTTGGTATCCACCTACTGACAACCCCCCTGGCCAATCATCCAATGCACGTCTCATTATAGACTCTGCATAAAGGTTGAAGAGTGCTGGTGAAAGTATGCACCCTTGACGTACTCCCTGACCTAGAGCAAACCAGTCACTATTTCCTTTCTCAGTGCGAACACAGGCAGCTTGACCATCATACAGATTGCGAATTAGGTGGACGAGGTGGTAAGGGATTCCCATTTCTTGCAGTGCTGTCCACAATGCCGAATACCTCACACAATCAAAGGCCTTAGCGTAGTCTATGAAGCACATGAAGACCTCCCTCTGGTATTCAAAACATTTTTCCATTATGTGACGTACATTTGCTATTTGATCTCTTGTGCCGCGGCCTTTCCGGAAACCGGCTTGCTCAGCAGGAAGTTCACGTTCAAGATGAGGTCTAAGACGTTCGTTGATGATGTGCAGCAGGATTTTGCTTGCATGTGATATCAGAGCGATGGTACGATGATTTTTACATTCGCTACCCTTACCATAAAAGACTGCCTAATAGGCAGTCGTTAGGCAGTCGAAGACAACCCACAAGCAGTCGAAGACTTATTAAGCAGTCGAAGACATTTTCATGAGCGTCGACAAATGAAGACAAACAAAATGAAGACATAATAGGCAGTCAGAATTGAAGACAAACGAAATGAAGACCTATTAGGCAGTCAAAAGCCTAAAGAAGACATATCATTTGAAATTAGGCAGTCAGTAAAATAAAGACAAACACTTAGACAAAATTGATGACAGCAAATGAAGACTTAATACTTAGATATTTTTCAATGAAGACTTATTTTGTTTTGAAGACCTAATAAGCAGTCAAAATCTAATTTGCATACATGTCACATGATCCCAACTGCCAATTTAAATTTGCTGTTGTTGTCTAGCTGTGATGCATCGCAGTTGGGTTGTGGAGCATAAATGATGGATATTTTGGTTTCTTTCAGAGGTATTTGATATATCTATGTGAATTTTGAATCACTATTGTTTGCAGAGCAGGTATGTGGATAGAGATAGAACTGCACTTACATTCAGATAGCTGAAATGTGTAAAATATAGTAAAGCTTTAACTTATAGTTAAATCCATAAGCTTATATAGTTAGTAAGCTTATAGATCGTAATATATAAAGGTTCTATGCAGATTTGATCTGGTGTGGGACATGTGGGTGATGGAGGCAAATTAAAGTGTGCCTGTATGAAATGTACAGATGTGGATGCAATGGAGTTATATTTGAGTTGGGGGATTGTTGAGTTGGAGGAGGGTGTTGAGTTGGGGAGTAGGATGGGGGTGGGGGTGCATGCATACCACATGAGCACTAATGTATCTGTGGCATGCTATTATTCTAGCTTTATACTCAGGGTTATAGTTAAACATGATCGATACACACGGCCGTTAAACAAGAGTTTAAACTCTAGGTTAGTGAATTTGACGCTAACCTAGAAGTTAGTGTCCCTCGTTGGAACGCTCCTGTTTTCCATACTATGCAAACGAGCTAGCCGACTGCCTATTATTTTCATCTTCGAAGACCTATTCGTCTTCGTCTTCGAAGACCTATCAGTCAATATCTTATTTTAATGGTCTTCATTTAGGCAGTCGACAAATGAAGCTCTAGCTCATTTGCATATTAAGTTTGCTGTGGGAAGGCTTAGCGACTGCGAATAGGGCTTCGGTCGACTGCTAAGCGAAGACGAAGACCTATTCGAAGACGAATAGGTCTTCGAAGATGAAGATGAATAGGTCTTCGAAGATAAATAGGTATAGGTCTTCAAAGACGAAGATGGATAGGTCTTCGAAGACGAAGATGAATAGGTCTTCGACTGCTTAAATATATCTTCAAATAGGCAGTCGGCTAGCTCATTTGCATATTAACTTTGCTGTGGGAAGGCTTAGCGACTGCGAATAGGTCTTCGAAGACCTAAATCATACATGTTGAGAAATAGGAAGACATTCATTTTGACTGCCTAAATTGACTACTTAAATGACTGCTTGTGCGACTGCTTAATGAAGGTCTTCACTTCGGTAAGGGTAGCATCCCCTTTCTTTGGAAGTGTTAGGAAAACTGATCTCTTCCAATCCTCTGGCCATACTCTTGACTTCCACACAGTATTGCACAGCTTTTGCATAATAACTGCTACAGAATCATCAGCTTGCTTCAGGAGCTCACTTGGAATATCATCTAGACCAGGTGCCTTTTGACTTTTTAACTTCTTGATGGCTTCCTGGACCTCTGATAGAAGAATATCAGGCTCATCTTCACCTAGTGGAGGCGGGGGAGACTCCTGTGAGCCATTTGTCTCTTCTTGGGACGCATACAGATTTTCACAGTAGCTTTTCCAACAATCCTTGATTTCTTCACTCTCAGTTAAGACCTTTCCTTGCTCGTCCTTGATGATAGCCAATCTAGTTGTCGTTTTTGAGGTGATGTTTTTTATGCATCTAAAGAGCTCTCTGCTGTTTTTGTGGAAACTGTGATCCTCAAGTTCTTGGCATTGCTGTTGGATATGCTTATTTTTATCTCTCCTAGAATTCAATTGAACCTCACTTGAAAGTCTTCTGTATAGGTTACTGCCTTGCAGACCAGCTTCCTTCAATTGCATGGCGTCTTTCATCTGCTAAGTTGATGGTTTCATGTGACAGCCATGATGTGGTCTTTCTCTTATGTTTCTTAGGAACATGTTTTTTGGCTGCGCTGAGAATAGAGTTTTTGATGTCCAGCCAGAGTTCATCAGGAGTTGTTTCCACGTCTCTTACCATCAGTTTTTGAAACAGATTTCTGGTCTCCACTCTGTATTTGTCATCAAGATGCTGCAAATCAAATCTGCAGGGTTTTGGAGCACCTTTGGTCATCTTCAACTTGATTCGAAAATCAGCAATCAGAAGTTGATGGTCATTACCTATATCTGCCCCTGGCAGGGTTTTTGCTATCTTGATAGAAGACTTCCACCTACTGCTAATGATGATGTAGTCAATCTGGTTTCTTGTGAGGCCGTTTGGAGATATCCAAGTGTACTTCCGTCTCGGGTGTTGTTGGAAAATTGCCTTATTATGCCTTATTACCTTTTATTATGCTTTAGCGTGAGTTTTCAAAAGCAAGGGTCCTAAACAAAAGAGGATGATTGCGCACACCGCCGGGCAAAGATAATTGGCAACTGCCGACCAAATGCCTGGCATGAGGTCATATATCACACCATATCTATATAGGATAATTATGAAAATTGGTAAATGTTTGGGTCAATTTTTTATTTTACTAGCGGCACATCCCTACCAAATAACTATCCGAGTACTCCACCCCGGACCACAACAGGCTCACTTCACCTACCATTCTCGTCGTTAGTGGAATTCCAGGAGTGATAGATTCAGCTATCTTTTCTGTTGATGGGATACTCTCTGCAAGAGTTTTAGCAGTGGTCAGTGCCGACGTTGTGGCAGCTTCAGGGTTGAATTGGCCTGATGGGGGAGACAAACGAATATAACACAACACATATCAGAAATGTTTCATCGTCAGTAACAATAGCCTGTCAGGTCTCGAAGCATTTTGAAAGTATTTTGAAAATAACTTTGAAAAATGACATGATTCTTAACGTAATCAAATCTAACTTTTTGAATTGTTTAGCACCGCAGAATAAAGGAACACAACTTTGTCGACGACTTTCAGAAATTTCACAAAATGTTTCAAAAAAGTCAACACTATTGAATTTCGTTAACATATTTCAAATCACTGTGAGAAATGCATTACAATCATGGCTATTATTGTAAAATCATGCCTATTATTGGTTCAGGAATCCTTGAGATAAACCTTAAAAATTGAGAAAGGTTTCTGTATATTGGAAAACAAATAACTGCGTGGAAAGTCTTAACCCCCTGGGGTCTACCTGTCTATCTTACAGTGGTTCTGATTGGTTTTTTACAAGATATACTCATATGTATAGCCAATTCAAATGCAGCTTGTAAAATGTTTCACTCCCATCTTTATCAGGGATACAATTATAATAACATGTCTCTCATTGGTTCAATAAATGATGTATCCATCCTTTAAACCAATTGGCCAGTAGTTCTCAGGGGGTTAATTATCTTAGTGATTTCTATTATATTTATAAGATAATTAGAAATTCAAGTCTTGATCCTAATTGTTACTCCTTCACCCTGCAGTTGGCATAGTAGTAAGCACGTCTGCATCAGGACAATCGTATTGACGTTCCAAACACAATTCATTGCCTCCACCCCTTCTCCGTGTTTTGGAGAGATATGGTATAGAAGTCTAAGCTATCATCCCCATTGTCGCATTATGTTCCCATCCCTTAACACTTTTGGACCGGTGATTTTGACCTTTCACCGGTAATAAATCATCTTAGATTTTGTCAA
This sequence comes from Ophiura sarsii, assembly GCA_035610835.1. Lineage (NCBI taxonomy): Eukaryota > Metazoa > Echinodermata > Ophiuroidea > Amphilepidida > Ophiuridae > Ophiura > Ophiura sarsii. The sequence goes on from CM069444.1 coordinate 3,219,147, forward strand.
CCGCTGACTATGTGGTCCATTTTCAGGATTATGAAGGTTAGATAATGCCCTTGGGGCATAATTGTGTCCTTTGCAGTCTTTTAATTGGACCACATAGTGGGAAATAGACACATCCTTTGATGATTTATTACCGGTGAAATGTCAAATCACCGGTCCAAAAGGGGTAAGGGATGGGAACATAATGTCACTCACTCACCTGTTTTTGGCGTAGTAATAGCTGAGCAATGGTCTGGACGTTCCAAACACACTGCATTTCCTCCTCTCTTTCTCTTCCACCTGCAGTTACATTTCAAAGGTCCGCACTTTCTTACGAAGTCTCGTTTGTTTGCTGGGCAAGTCAAATCATTAAGGTTACCATTGCAGTCACTCTTACAAGAGCATTCCCGATCACATTGTTCTGTATTGAAATCAAATGGGACAAATTAATCGATAGAACACCCTGCTAGAACTCCCGCTAGAACTTTGCTTAGAAGGACTGATCACTCAAACAACAGGGGGTTGGTCCAGGGGTAACACTTTACTCTAGTTCTTTCGATTTGGTAAAACTCGGTTTCTGTTGATTTGAGAACCAATCTTACAAAGGCTGACCATCCATGCAACATTGCAGACCGGTAATAATGGGCACCAACTACGATTTTAAAAACCGCAAGTAAGACAACGAGCACCAAATCGAAAATAGATGGGCGACTGTCCCATTAATTTATTTCAGAGTTTAAGTACATAGCTAAAACAACGATAAGAGTACCGACTTGCTATGTCAAGTAAGTCAATTCTCAACACATATCTTATTTTATATCATTTTATGTTTCAACTTACTAGTTGGTGGCCCTCTGTTATTGTCGTCGTCAGTTTGAACGCCATTACCGGGTTCTGAAAATGTGTAATTTGAATTAAAGAATATTGTCAATGTTACTAATGTTTTTAATCGAGAATGCTTACCAGTTCAAAATGCATCATAGTAAATTTGAAATCAATTTTGTTTTGCCGCAGTTTCTGATATTATAAAAACGATATGTAGATATGCTAACTTTTATGCTTTGATTTACCTTTCAAATCAATTTCATGAATGACATCACTTATTCACGAGGATATTTAAATGTTCTATAAGATTATAAACTATGTTTTACCACTAGGTGCTGCCGTTGTTGTCGCAGCAATTGGTGATTCTGTTGCTGCAGCTGTAGAAGGTGCATCAGTTTGAGCTTCTGTCTCTGCTACTTCTGCCTTCTGAACAGCTGTTGGTGCAGCTGTTGGAGCGTCAGTTTGTGCAGCTGTAGGAGCGTCAGTTTGAGCAGCTGCCGGAGCTTCAGTTGGTGCAGGTTTTGAAGCGTCAGTTGGTGCAGGCTTTGAAGCGTCAGTTGGCGCAGCGTCAGTTTGAGCTGCTGCCGGAGCTTCAGTTGGTGCAGGCTTTGAAGCGTCAGTTGGTGCAGACTTTGAAGCGTCAGTTGGTGCAGGCTTTGAAGCGTCAGTTGGTGCAGGCTTTGAAGCGTCAGTTGGTGCAGGCTTTGAAGCGTCAGTTGGTGCAGACTTTGAAGCGTCAGTTGGCGCAGCGTCAGTTTGAACAGCTGCTGGAGCTTCAGTTGGTGCAGGCTTTGAAGCGTCAGTTGGAGCGTCAGTCACGTCTGCAGGGCAATTGTCTGGACGTTCCAAACACACTTCGTTTCCTCCTCTCCTTCTCCTCCATTTGCAGTTACATTTCAAGGGTCCACACTTCTTTATGAAGTCGCGTTTGTTTGCCGGACAATTAGTATCCCTAAGGTTACCATTGCAGTCACTCTCGCAAGAGCATTCCCGATTACATTGTTCTGTATTAAAATCAAATGGGACAAATTAATCTATAGAAGTTAGAACGCCTTGCTAGAACTTAGATTAGAAGGACTGATCACTCAAACAACAGGGGTTGGTCCAGGGGGAACAATTTACTCTAGTTCTTTCGATTTGGTAAAACTCGGTTTCTGTTGATTTGAGAACCAATCTTACAAAGGCTGACCATCTATACAACATTGCAGACCGGTAATAACCCTTGCCAAAGATGAATACAAGTTTTGTATTCATTTTGTATTCAAGTTGTATTCCTGGGGTAAATTTGATCAAATATGTGGGTCGAATATATTCATCTTGAGGAATATAAAAAATGAGTATGGCGAATACAACATAGATGTATTCCTGAGAAGAATACAACATAGGATGTATTCGTGATACCTATAGCATGGTTGAGGAATACAAGTTTGTAATCCTGAAACGGTTTGTATTCTTTGAGGAATACACCTTGGACTTAAACTTTTTTTAGGCAATATAATGCATCCTTACATTGAATACATTTTTACTTAGATGTTTTCCAGACATATCTGAGGAATACATCTTGGACTTCGAATTTTTTAGGCAATTTTAATGCATATCTTACATGAATACATCTTTTACTTGGATTTTTTCAAACAATTCAGAGGAATACAAGATGTATTCCTCAGAAGAATACAAGATGTATTCCTCAGAAGAATACATCTTGGACCTTGGGGTGTATTTTGTATTATGCAGGGTTGCATGGTATTATGTAACTGTAAGCTGTTGTTACACAAGTTTTATTATAGACATCACATGGTCAGGGACAGGTGCATATAACTGACCAGGTCAGAGGTTACAATTTCAAAAGATACAACATGGCAGTTATACCAGTGGCATGAATATAATTTGGACTGGTAAAGAATCAAAGGAATGCTGGTGTTTTACCATGTTTATGATATTAAAGAAGGCAGATTATTCTTGTGAATTATACATGTATGCATACTGTACCACAGGTAAATTTATTTCAAACTATTTATATTATTTTGCATGGTTCATAGAAGCTTCACATGTAGACCTATTTACTTTATAAGCTTATTTATGTTTTGCCTATGGATATATCGAATGAGAGTTTGGCAGTTATAGAAATGATGAAATATTATGATGTAAATGCCTATAATTAGTCAATGCTAATAATAATATAGAAAATGTCAAGTCTTAATCTTAAATTTCACAGGATCGCAAGTTAAGGTCGGCAGATTGCTGATAGGAAGTGATGGCATATTACCCTATGGCAGTGGGTGACGACTAAAACCTCATTTAAGCCTATTATTTTGTAATCTTTCAGTGCATATATAATCATACAGGTCCATATTTTTGTACATTTATAAACATGCATGGTTTTAAGCTAAAAGTTTGACTTTATATAATCACAGAATTTTTAGACATGAGTTTTTTTATATCACGGTTTTAAGCTAAAAGACGTTGTTATAAGTACGAAAATACGACCCACAGTGTTCTGTATAAAACATGTAATGTGTTTTTCAGGGTGGCAGCATATAGGCCTAGATGGGGATTGCGGAGCAGGCGAATACGCTATACATGTTTATATTAAAAAAATAGCAACTTTGTTAATTAATAATTGAAATTGCTTTCTTCTGGGAAATAAACCCCTCACAGCATGGAAGTAACTTTTATGCTCATGTGAATGACAGTGTTGTAGGTCATTGTTCTACCATCCCTTTTGCCATCCCTTTTCATAAACCTTATACCTCGGCCCTAACCAGGATACTTGATATAAAAACAATGCAGGGTTGTCCGTCGGTCCATACCATATGGACTTATCAGATATATGTCCATGCATATACTTTTTAATTTGGAATTCGCTTAATGAAATTAACCTCACTATAGTTTGTATCCTGCAAAAATCAATAAAAATAAGTCATGTGATAGTTAATTTATTCATGTTTTCATGTATTAACTTGTGTCGTTACAGAATTCGTCAGGGCATTCGCCAAGAAGAAGAATGTGCAAATGATAGATATACCAACATTGACCGGCAAATTTACCTGCAAGGTCCAAGAAGCTAAAAAATCCAGCAGTTCATAAACATTCGTTGATAAACCAGGCATGAGAATCTTCAGGAAAAAGCAGGAATTCCTGCTTTTTTTGTAGTCAAAATTTACAGTTTTATTTTAATTTCAGCCTGTTTTTGGTCTTTTTTGCCTAATTTCACGCACTCTTTCAGGAATTTTCAGGAGATATTGTTTGTTAAAATTGGAACATGAGCAAAATTTGACCCAAAACCAATGTTTTGCTCAATATCTCAGGAACCTCACATACATTTTTAAAACCAGCCCCCTGTGATGCCCTAACAGCCCCAACTACATTGGAATATTGAAAATATTAGCATGTAGACTGATATATTGGGTTCGAACATGATTTTAGGATTAATTTAGACACCTTTTTCGAACCATTGTGTTTGAGCTCCGTAGCTTTCGAGGTCATCACGACCCCTTCATTCAGCGTAGTGTTTACTTCCCTCCGTTTGTCACATGACCACCTTTTGGAAAATATTGTTTATTTGTTTGTTGCAGAGACATATATCCTTTTACATATTGTGCTATTAAATTTCTGATGTGATAAATTTTGCAACAATGTTTCAGAATTTATGCTTCTATGTGTACTTTTTTGAAGCAGTCGGATGGTCCAAGCGTCAACCGCTAGTAGCTGCAGTTCCTGGTATTATGTGTGCATTTCTTTGATCCTGTAACATACTGTGTAAGCTGACATTTTTGCGGAGGTTTTATTTTCGCGCAAAATAATTTTCCGCAAAAATTATAACACTCGAAACATATTGTGTTCAACATTCATGCGGTCGCCCGCGGAAAAAACAATTCACGAAATGTCTATGATATCTATCTATACGCAAAAATATTGGCTTTCCAGTATTCCACACAGGATGTATTCGTAGGATGTATTCGTCACATGATGTATTCGTAGGATATATTTGTGTGGACATATTCCTCTCATGATGTATTCATAGGACATATTCCTCTCATGATGTATTCGTAGGATATATTCGTAGGACGTATTCCTCTCATGATGTATTCATAAGTGGTATTCCTGGGACATATTCCTAGGATGAATACATGTCATATGTATGCGTGGGCACCATGATTGTATTCGTGGGACGTATGCATGGGACGTATTCGTGGGACCTCATTTGCATAATTCGGCTTGCTGGCATACGAATTGAATACAACTTGGTATTCGAATACAACATTTAACGTATTCCTGCCAATATAATACACGAAGACATCTTTATAGTCTTTTGTATTCAAAGTGTCAGGAATATGAATACGAATACAAGAGGAATACATGTTGAATACATTCAACTTTGGTAAGGGAATGGGCACCAATTACGATTTTAAAAACCGCAGGTAAGAAAACAAACACCAAATCGAAAATAGATGGGCGACTGTCCCATTAATCATGTTTATGTATTTTAGAGTTTATAGGTACAAAGCTCAAACAACGATAACATTATCGACTTGATATGTAAAGCAAGTCAATACTCAACACCTAGGCCTATCTCATTTTATATTAGTTTATGTTTCAACTTACTAGTTGGTGGCCCTCTGTTATTGTCGTCGTCAGTTTGAACGCCATTACCGGGTTCTGAAAATGTGTAATTTGAATTAAAGAATATTGTCAATGTTACCCTCAACAAATGAGCATTTTTGGTCAAGATTGCAAAACAAGATATAAAACTTAAAATTTTAATAAAAGAGATGGGTAAATAGGTTGGAACCTTCTTTCAACCTCAAAAGAAAGATCAGAGTTGTGTTCTATTCACTTTAAGTGATAGGGTTCTGGTTCAAGTCTCCGTTGCACTGTGTCTTTTGTAAACAAAGTGTTGCACAAAAAATTGTTTCATATAGAATGAAGTTTTTCATGTATTGATTCTGTTCCGTGCTCACCAACGGTCCGTACGCGGATAACCCGCTGGAGGCGCTGTTAAAGATAAGCAAAAAATACATTGTGTACTTAATTAAAAGAGGGAAAAGGACCTTTTTTTGATCATGAGAGACTATGGCCATTGTAAGGCTTTCTCTGGTGTATATCGAGGGATTAGCGCCAGAAGGCTGTAACTCAACTTTTGGGCAAATTAATATTTTGGTACAAAAATAATTCATATAACCTAGATTTTCAGAACCATAAAGAAATAGATATCTCATAAACACTCTGAATTTGACTAAAATTATAGTTATAAGTTGGGTGCTACAGCTTGTAATGAGTCCCAAATATTTGAAAGTCGATTATCTCAAAATAGCTTTTCTTGAGTTACGGCCTTCTGGCGCTCAACCCTCGATATCATCCTTCCAGTGTATGACAATAATTGGACACACATCCAATAAATATTTTAGGATAGTCTGAACCATTCGCATCTTCACTGTTTATGCATATGGCTTGTGAGAATATGCCCAATGTGAAGACGGCAAGATGATGCAGTTTTAAAAGTGTGTATAGAGCTCATCTCATTGATTATCATGTAATTCTTGTTTGCACCATCACGTCACAATGCTGCAGATGATCTTTTTGATGCAGCAGGGCCCTATGGCCTGGGGAAGAGATGGGTGGGAATGGGGGTGCATGGGGTACTCGCATATATCTAAGGTAAACAGGCATTGGCGTAGCTAGAGGTGGGATTGGGGGGGGGGGGGGGGGGGGGGAACTTGGGCCCCCAAATATCATGAGTCTGTCGGTTTAAAGAAGTTGGTTCATTTGACAAATCATGGAATATGACTGTCAAATTAGTTACTGGTAAAGTCTTGTCGCTTAACTTTTATTTCTTGCCCCTCCAATGTGAAAAACCCTAGCTACGCCACTATACAGGTATGTGCACTGTATACAGGTATAAACCTAGCTACGCCACTATACAGGTATGTGCACTGTATACAGGTATAAACCTAGCTACGCCACTATACAGGTATGTGCACTGTATACAGGTATAAACCTAGCTACGCCACTATACAGGTATGTGCACTGTATACAGGTATAAACCTAGCTACGCCACTATACAGGTATGTGCACTGTATACAGGTATAAACCTAGCTACGCCACTATACAGGTATGTGCACTGTATACAGGTATAAACCTAGCTACGCCACTATACAGGTATGTGCACTGTATACAGGTATAAACCTAGCTACGCCACTATACAAGTATGTGCACTGTATACAGGTATAAACCTAGCTACGCCACTATACAGGTATGTGCACTGTATACAGGTATAAACCTAGCTACGCCACTATACAAGTATGTGCACTGTATACAGGTATAAACGTAGCTACGCCACTATACAGGTATGTGCCTGAAGTGCAATAAACCTGGGGTGTGATTTGTGCTGGAAAACCCTTAAAATTAAAAATACTGCAAGTCACAACTTGCGAACCCCCCTGGCTGGGAGATTCACCAACATGGGGTAAAAAGGGCACATAGGGGTCATTAGAGGTTAATCTGGGCACACCACCAGAGTCATCTCAAATCCCCACACCCAAATATTATCGTCACCAAGTTCAGTTGAGATTGAAATCTGACTTTTCATGCGAGAGAGAGGACCCTTTTGACAGAATGGGTCGAAGGTCATGTAGGGGTATTACAGGTAAATCCGGATACACCCCATGTATCATCTCCTCCCCCTTACACAAAGATAATTGTCACCAAGTTTGGTTGAGATTGAAGTTGACTTTTCATGGGGTCATGTCAATCAGTGTACATCTAGGCCAAAACAAAAAAGAGTTGACTTGCCCTTTCCGACCGACCCGAATTTTCGGAAATCTAGGGTCGCTATTTTTTTTTTCATGGGGTTTTTGGGTAGTATCTGCTTGTTTCAAAATAAAAAAAATCCAAAAAATCCAAAAAATCCAAAAAATCCAAAAAATCCAAAAAATAAAAAATAAATAAAAAAAAAAAAAAAATCAAAAAAAAAATCATTTATTTCTTCTTTAAAACGTGTTTTTGAGCAGTACATTTTCAAAAAAATTCAAAAAAACCCCAAAAAACAAAACAAAAACAATCCGACCGTCCGACCCTGACTTTGACCCTGAAAGGGCAAGTCAACTTTTTTTTTGCCCTATCTCAACGTCACCTTACCTAAAGATTATTGTCACTAAGTTTGGGCAAGATCAAAGTCTGACTTTACATGAGAGGCCTAAAAAGTAATAAGTGCAGTTTTAAGTGTTGACAAAATGTGGGCCAAAGGTCATGTAGGGTCATTAAAGGTCAATCTGTGTACACCCCATGAGCACCTCAAGCCCCCTTACCCAAGGAATATTGTCATCAAGTTTGGCTGAGATTGAAATCTGACTTTACACAAGAGGCCAACACAACAGCAATAAGTGCAGTTTTAAGTGTAGAAAAAATTGGGTTAAATGTCATGAAGGGGTCATTAGAGGTCAATCTGTTTACACCCCATGAACATCTGAAGTCCCCTTTACCCAAAGATTATTATTACCAAGTATGGTTGAGATTGAAGTATGACTTTTCATAAGACAAGCACTGAACAAGCCGAACCTAACCAAACAGGATAAAGTAATGGCAAAATGGGGTCAAAGGTCATGTAGGGGTCATAAGAGGTCAATCGGTGTACACCCGATGAGCATCTGAAGTCCCCTTCACCCAAAGATTATGGTTACCTAGTATGGTTGAGATTGAAACCTGACTTTTCATATGAGAGCACTGAACTGAAGTCCCCTTCACCCAAAGATTATGGTTACCTAGTATGGTTGAGATTGAAACCTGACTTTTCATATGAGAGCACTGAACAAGCCGAACCTAACCAAAAAGGCTAACACACATGACATGATCACAGTATCCCCCTCTGGCTTTTCAAGCCATGAGGATAAAAAGTGTAAATACCCATGAAATGTTTTGAAAAATCAATACATAACGTTCTGCTACACTGCCATTCTTTCTAGCAGTTCAAAATCCATTTCTTTCTAAATTGGAAACCTGACACTAAGTCATCTCATCAAAGGAATTAGAGGCAGGGTGCTCTAACAGTTGCTGTTTTTTGTACATTTTCAATAACAAGGTTACTCGAATGGCTATACTGCTTATGCTGAATATTGATCCAAAAAAATAATCTGTGGAAAGTGTTAATGAGGTGTAATAACATATGCCTGTGAGAGGGTGTTTCCGTAACCTGACATACTTTATCTGACACACTGACACACTTTTATCTGACACAGTTTTTTTAGACGTTTGATGAACCCCTGAAATCAGATGAAGTAGTTATAAACCCCATGTGGCTCCAAACGTATGTGTGAAAGAAATCAAGTGATTCCCTTGACACTGTACAGGTTTATTTGATCTACAAATATCGTAGGCTCTCTCACATACATTGTGGAGAGAAACCATGAATGCAGTGAGCCCTGATTATGGGCGATACCGTAAAATCGTAAATGGCGGGGCCGACATTTTTTACAATACAATTTTATAATGGGCAAGAGAGAGAGAGAGAGAGAAAACCGGGGTGGGTGCGTGTGTGTGGTGGGGTGGTGGTGTGGTTGGGTGGGGGGGGGGGGGGAAGAGGGAGGTGGAGGGAATTACTGAAATTTCATTTGTGCAGGAGCCCGGTTTATGAGGGACTATAATACAGGAATAGTGCAGTTTGGTTGAGTATCGCCAGAGTTTTCCCACCACAGCAATAACAACATGCAAAAGGGTGCCCAATTCGGCAGATTTTCCCTGATTCTTAATGCACGAAACGAAAAGCCCCCATGCATATTTCAAGAAGGCCGCAAGCTATGGTTAAAAACTCTTCACGATTTATCTCACAAGGGACATATCTTTGGACATAATTTAAAAAAAAACCCCATCTTGCCTCAAAATCCAGAAAATAACGGCCAAGTTGAACATCTAAATCCAGTTTCAACTAGCGTAAATTCCACGATGTAGAACTTTGTCAAAACATGACGTACGGAACTATTTCTTTTTTAATGAATGAAATCAAACATGTGATCAACCAAAATAATGATGACGTGATACCCCAGACCTAATCACATTTACACAAGTAAAATATCTAACCGCTGCCCTGTATTATAAGAGAAAAAATCCAAGAGGACGCAAGTGAAGTGTCCATTGACATGAGACGCTAATGAAGTGCGCCACCACCGTAGATATATTCTTATAATCCTACCATAGACTGTAAACGGAGCAAGCTCGTGTACATAATCAATAGCCTGATGAGTTCAATGAGACGCTAATGAAGTGCGCCACCACCGTCGATATATTCTTATAATCCTACCATAGACTGTAAACGGAGCAAGCCCGTATAAAATAATCAACAGCCTGATCAGTGCAATGAGCCTACTATTATTTGCGCAAAAATAATTGCAAGAGCCAGAACGGTTTTAATTAAAAACGTGAGATAAATTACTAGTTTTAAAACTGTTGGTGCCTCAAAAATATCTTTAATAATACCATATATTTTCAAACTAATTTCATCACCTAATTATCACATAAAAACTATGTCAGATAAAACTATGTCAGATAAAAGTGTGTCAGATTAAAGTGTGTCACCTTACGGAAACACCCCCTGTAAGACATGGATCCTAACAAAAGCTGACAAAAACGACTATCTGTGCAAAAAAAGAATAGCTGCTTGCTGTGGCATAGTATCTGTAAGGTCACTAGCTGTCAGTCATGACAGGACCGAACCATTATGTTCCCACTCCCTTAACACTTTTGGACCGGCGATTTGACATTTAGCCGGTAATAAGTCTATTTTCCACTATGTGGTCCAATTAAAAGACTGCAAAGGACATAATTATGCCCCAAGGGCATAAACTAACCTTCATAACCCTGAAAACGGGTCACATAGTCAGCGGTTGACAACATATTAGATGATTTATTACCGGCAAAATGTCAAAATCACTGGTCCAAAAGTGTTAAGGGATGGGAACAATGCCAACCAACCAAGCAATAACATTACATACACACCTGAGATGTCCTCTGGTCTTGTTACCGCCTGTGTGGTAGTAGTAGTCTCTGTACGTTGCGTGATAGCAGCGCTAACCTTATTCTCAACCACTTTAGTCTTTGTAGTGCCTGCTTTAGAAGTCTGCATCACGGTAGTGGTGATGGTCTCGCCAATCAGGGCTGTATGGGAGGAAAAAATGTTAACAGGTATTTCAGTATATTTCGGCAAAATATTATTTTTATTCAGGCCAAATTAGTCATACTTTTTCAAATTAGATTTTAAACGATATTGTTTTGCCTTTTTTGAGGAGATCGAGAGTTTCTTTTGCGCATTTAAAATATGTTCTGAAATAAACCGAGAAAACCATAACAAAATAGTAGGGTGTCTTTACCTGTATAAGTCATCATTAGAGATTCCTTTTTAAAATGGGTGCACATATACCAAGTATAAAAGCCACAGTTAAAAGTTGGTGTGACTTAAATTAGGCAACAATATTATAATAGACGCATAGCCTGTCATTGAACTGTGGAACAACCTATTATTTTGATTGAAATCGTTTTGAAAGTATTGCATAATACTGTAAACATAGACATTTTCACGACACATTAATTTTCGCGCTTTTCGCGCTCCAAGCAGCTATCGGGAAAATAAAAACACTGAAATATATTTATTTTGTGTATAAGTCTATGTAATGTACGTTCAAATCACAAATTTCAAAGAACAAGTGAAAGGGCTGAAAATCATCAAAGCGCGAAAATGTAATCACACAAAAGCTAGCACTTTGACAGTACTTTCGTTGCAAGGGACTCACCATCTTGTGGTGGAGTTGTAGTAAAGATGTCATTGCAGTTTTCTGGACGTTTCACGCACACTTTATTTCTTCCATTCTTCCTCCTTCCCCATTTGCAGTTGCATACTCTTTTACCACACAATGCTTTGAAGTCTTGTTTCGTTCTTGGGCACTGCCTATCATCAAGTTTATTATTACAGTCAACTTTGCATGAGCAAGTATTCTCATCGCAGTCTCCTGTAATGGCAAAGAATATCAAAAAATATATTAGACATTAGTAAAACTTAAAAAGTATCACTGATCTATCACTCATCAGTCATTACTGTACAGCAAACATGTGCAAGCTTTTCTACCACCCGGGCCTCATTGTGATTTTGAGATCCATTCATGGGCCGCAGTGATTGTAAGGGTAGGGGAATCTTAGGAAGAAAAAATCCTCAGTCCATCTCATTGAATACCCGTTTCTCTTTGTGTAATTTCCTCTTTTTACTCGCTGTTGCTGCTGCAAGTGCTATTTTAACCAGGGATTTTAACACGCACTCGCGTCTCAATTTATATTTACTAAATGCAGCACGTCACCCTACTAATTATAAGGGAGTACACCCCTAAATCAATCCGCCGTTTGTGTAAACCTAGGGAGTTCCGTTTAAAATTGGCCGCATCAATGGTAATTTTGGGATTGCTTCGTGGGCCGCATGTGGCCCGGGGCCGCAGGTTGCACAGGCTTGCCTGTTCAGCATCAATGCTCTATTGTGAGATACTGCTTTGTACTTAACACTTTCCATGCGGCAGGCATCTATAGACAACATTCCAAAATTTCACCAAATATTTCAAAAATTTCACAATTGTCTGATTGCATTACCATATTTGGAATCACCATGTGAAATGCATCAAAATAAGTGCAAACATTTCTAGTATTGGTTCAGTAATCTTTGAGATAGACCTTGACAATATGGAAAAGGTTTCTGAAAAATCTGTTTTGCATTTGGTATTACCAATAGCCGCATGGACGTTCTGAGATAGCAAAGTCAGCACATCTCCAAATATTGTATGTGCAGGGTTATGATCTGTACTTGTTAGATTGGCAGCTGACATATATTATTTGCAGTGGCGTAGCTACCAGGGGAAGGAGGCTGGGCAAATCCCCGACCAAAAAAGCCCTTCATGCCCCATACCCCAGCCCTATTTATGCCCCGCCTCACTTACCAGATGTAGTGTGTATAGCAATGGTTCTTAACCTTTTTGGCCCCACGACCCAATCAGACATTCTTGGTCAGTACCATGACCCCCCCCCCCCCCAATAGAAGAAAAACCCAGAATTATTTTAGCCCCTACCTCGTGTTATTAATACTGAAACTGCTTATTAGCTATAGGCCTATGATGCGAGCATATCGAGCAGGAAATGTTGCATATTTGTATGTTTCTTTGGGGGTTTTCTATGCCATTTTAGAGCAAAAAATTAAAATGGTTCCCCACAAAGCTATATTTATGACTCCTTCATGACCCCCTGGCATATCCCAAACGACCCCATGGGGGTCACAACCCCCAGGTTAAGAACCGCTGGTGTATAGGCATTATGACAATTTATACAAGGACAATTTTCCACAGCCGTTTGGTGTACAACATGCCCCTACCCCTGCTCGAGCTGACTGAAAAACAATATTTGGATACCCCTTTTCTTACCAATTTGTACTATATAGCTACTTGCAGGAATTGTTAAACAGGAAAAATAATGCAAACATGTTTGTGGATGAATTGGGTGCGAAAGTGGTATCACTATTCACTTTTATACAATTCTAGTTCATTCTATAGCTTCTCAAATCAGATAGAATGCCGATATTCTGATAGAGCTGTAATCAGCATTTTATAGTAGACTGTGTCCCCCTGCAGCACGTGTGATAAATAACGCGAACCATATTTACATAGAGGGCGTTTCAAAGAAAAGTTTCAGTAACTGGCAATGGTATTGTTTTAATCAAGTTTTGCTGTGTTTTTGTGAGTAGAAACAACAATAATGGTAATTTTTTAATGTTCATCTTGAATTCTGAAGTAAATTAAAAATAAATATCTTCAACATTTCCTCGTGTCCCTTTAAAGGGACATTAAGTGATGTTGACAATTTTAAATGTTTAAAAATTTACTTTAGAATTCAAGATGAACATTAAAAATTGCCATTATTGTTGTTTCTACTAACAAAAACACAGCAAAACTTGATTAAAACTATACCATCGCTATTTATTGAAAAACGCCCTCTAAGTCTGGGGGTAAGCTGAACTATCTGGGTAAAGTTTTTGCAGCTTAAGCTGATTTGTGCTCCACGTGGTCATGATAATTGCTTTGCCCATAGGGGACAATATTGTTAGCTGATTTGTGCTCCACTTGGTCCTGTTTATTGTTTTTGCCCGAGGTGACCATATTGCTAAAGGGGACGATATTCCGCAGTCCAATAATCCGAAGTAAAACCGGCGATACTGCATTGGGTTGTTGTGCATAGGTGGGCCGTCGCTATCTATTTTTGCAATGCAGTTACGCCATGTGGGGGTATGCGGTTGTAAAATCTTCCTGGCACCTTGAGTGGCGGCCTGATGGCCACGTGCATGGAGCCTTTCGGTCCGCAGGCAAGCTTTCATTAAGGGAATGTATTCGGCGGTCTTGGAATCAGAACCCTTCAAGATTTGTATGCAGTTATAAATCATTCCTGGCTTGGTATTTTTGCGGTAGGGCTACCATTGGATTGCTCCGGATAAGCCCTCCGGATAAGCCGCATTTAGGGCGAGTACACATGTGTTTTCATTGACAGCCCTGGCTATCCGCGGACTAACGCTAAAGTGGAAGCATAGGCTCAGAAGGTTACAGCCGCATTTAGGGCGAGTACACTACATGTGTTTTCATTGACAGCCCTAGCTATCCGCGGACTAACGCTAAAGTGGAAACATAGGATCAGAAGGATAAGCAATTAGTGGCGATCGGCTATGGTTCCGAGGCTGTTTGGGTGTGTTTTGCTTTATGGGGGTCGTTTTAAGCCTCAAATTGTTGTATTTTCGTCATAAAATTGGAAAAATCAATGAGGTTATCTCATTGGTGTTTACAAAATGTAATAAACGATTACATGTAAATTTAAATTACAATGATATATTTGGAAAATGGAATGAATGTAGATAATTAATCTCTTTGGCAGGAGATCATTTACTGGTATAATATCTGTATTCAAATTACACCGACCTGCTTTGGTGTAGGCATATATTTGTGACTTGCACTATTTACAAATTAAGATTACAATGACAGGCTTCGGAATTGCAGGTTAGAAAATCATTTCCTTACAGAGTCTAGTTTGAAGTTTGTACACTGGATATTCAAATATGCAGTTAAAGTTTAAGTCCGGAGTCATTCAAATGGCTTGGTACATTTTAAGGAGCTAACATATCACCTGTCATATTGGTAATTGCTAAAAAATTTGGAAGATTGATTGTGTGTGCGATCATGGTCAAGACTATGGCCATGACGAATAAATTGCTTGAGCGGTTGCAGTCGAATGCTACCAATACCAACCTGTCGTTTCGTGTCAAATTTTCTGTCGACAAGTGTAAGTTCATACATGTAATACAATTATAAAAATATACAAATCCCATTTTTTATCATATATTTTTGTAATTGAGGGCGCTGCCTCCACCACATCTCTTAATGCCCCTTTAATAGTTCCCAGAAAGCAAATATTTTGTCTCTGGCCTACATATATGCTTAAGATATGTCTCCAAATTGCTGTCAACTGAAGATGGTTCTAAACAGTCTGGGAAACCCTTACTCTTTGTTGCAAATATTGCTATCTACTGAAGATAGCAAGGGTTGATAACAAATACTCTCCGTTAGGCCAAAAAAGAATTTTCGGAAATCTAGGGTCGCTATTTTTTTTTTCTAAGTAAAAAATAAAAAAAAAAAAAAAAATTGAAAGAAGCACATAATATAACAATAAAGAAAGATGACAACGTGTTTTTGAGTAGTATCTGCTTGTTTAAAAAAAAATAAATCAAAAAATCAAAAATCTTTAAAAAAAAAAAAATCTTTAAAACATATTTTTTGTGTAGTATCTCCCTGTTTAAATTTAAAAAAAAGATCCTACCGTCGACCCAGATTCTGGCCCTGAAAGGGCAAGTCAACTATTTTTTTTTGGCCCTATTTGTTTTGTTTTAAAATTTAAAGTGTAACATTTTTTTGAAATATTCGAAAAATGTTTATGAACATTGTGAAAAAGTTTTATTTTTGAAGACATTTTAAAAGATTTTGAAAGACAATATTCAATCAAACATTCCAGACATACCAACACTGTCTGGAAATCTGGCTTGGCTTTGTTTACTCGGACTTTACAGGGTGTCCCAAAACACCACCAGTGCACATGGTTACCCAACTTTTTGGGACCCCCTGTATAAAATGATTAAAATTAGATCTGTATTGACACTACTTACTTAATTCTGTGTTCTTCCTTTTATCCACCACGTCATTGGGTGCAACACCATTTCCAACTGAAAATAATAAAAACAGTTGCTCAGCTATTAATTCTCTTGTCAACAATATTTGATAACCTATGATTGGCTGTCATCATATCAAGGGCTCAGAAACAAAAGGCCTTATTTCCATTTTGACCATTTTAAGAAAAAGACTATTGCAGATTTGTAAACACTTTGGGGAGATGGAGATGGGCCTTGTGATACTGGCTATAACTTTAAAAGGGGTTGTGTTATGGATATAAGGCTGTGTTACTGGAAAGAGAATTTCTTTCTGAACATTTTGATACCAAAATCTCATTTTTGTTCTGAGCCCTCGATAATATATAGTTTGATCAGCTCCAAATTCTCCTGTAATTTGGAAAAGTTGAAGTCAAATTTTGGTGAAAATTGAGTTAGACCCATATAAGGACTAAATAAGTTTTTCCCCTTCAGTTTATCATTCTTTCAGATAAAAAACTGCCAACAGGGAAGAGTTTCACACACTTTAACTTGTTAAACTGAAGAGGAAAAAACCTATTAAGTCCAAATATGAAACAGTTGTCCTTTGTTTTCTTAAAGGCATATTATGTGATCTTTTCCAGAGAGTGCCCTCTATTCAAGTTCATGTATCAAGGGCAAGATTTGTTATTTTTGCAATTGTATACAATTGATGTTTTTAATCGAGAATGCTTACCAGTTCAAAATAAATCATAGTAAATTTGAAAGCAATTTTGTTTTGCCGCAGTTTCTGATATTTTAAAAACGTTATGTAGATATGCAACTTTTATGCTTTGATTTACCTTTCAAATCAATTTCATGAATGACATCACTTATTCACGAGGATATTTAAATGTTCTATAAGATTATAAACTATGTTTTACCACTAGGTGCTGCCGTTGTTGTCGCAGCAATTGGTGATTCTGTTGCTGCAGCTGTAGAAGGTGCATCAGTTGGAGCTTCTGTCTCTGCTACTTCTGCCTTCTGAACAGCTGTTGGTGCAGCTGTTGGAGCGTCAGTTTGTGCAGCTGTAGGAGCGTCAGTTTGAGCAGCTGCCGGAGCAGCAGTTGGTGCAGGTTTTGAAGCGTCAGTTGGTGCAGGCTTTGAAGCGTCAGTTGGCGCAGCGTCAGTTTGAGCGGCTGCCGGCGCTTCAGTTGGTGCAGACTTTGAAGCGTCAGTTGGTGCAGACTTTGAAGCGTCAGTTGGTGCAGACTTTGAAGCGTCAGTTGGTGCAGGCTTTGAAGCGTCAGTTGGTGCAGGCTTTGAAGCGTCAGTTGGCGCAGCGTCAGTTTGAGCAGCTGCCGGAGCTTCAGTTGGTGCAGGTTTTGAAGCGTCCATTGGTGCAGGCTTTGAAGCGTCAGTTGGCGCAGCGTCAGTTTGAGCAGCTGCTGGAGCTTCAGTTGGTGCAGGCTTTGAAGCGTCAGTTGGAGCGTCAGTCACGTCTGCAGGGCAATTGTCTGGACGTTCCAAACACACTTCGTTTCCTCCTCTCCTTCTCCTCCATTTGCAGTTACATTTCAAGGGTCCACACTTCTGTATGAAGTCGCGTTTGTTTGCCGGACAATTCGTATCCCTAAGGTTACCATTGCAGTCACTCTCGCAAGAGCATTCCCGATTACATTGTTCTGTATTGAAATCAAATGGGACAAATTAGTCTATAGAAGTTAGAACGCCTTGCTAGAACTTAGATTAGAAGGACTGATCACTCAAACAACAGGGGTTGGTCCAGGGGTAACAATTTACTCTAGTTCTTTCGATTTGGTAAAACTCGGTTTCTGTTGATTTCAGAACCAATCTTACAAAGGCTGACCATCTATACACCATTGCAGACCGGTAATAATGGGCACCAATTACGATTTTAAAAACCGCAGGTAAGAAAACAAACACCAAATCGAAAATAGATGGGCGACTGTCCCATTAATCATGTTTATGTATTTTGGAGTTTATAGGTACAAAGCTCAAACAACGATAACATTATCGACTTGATATGTAAAGCAAGTCAATACTCAACACCTAGGCCTATCTCATTTTATATTAGTTTATGTTTCAACTTACTAGTTGGTGGCCCTCTGTTATTGTCGTCGTCAGTTTGAACGCCATTACCGGGTTCTGAAAATGTGTAATTTGAATTAAAGAATATTGTCAATGTTACCCTCAACAAATGAGCATTTTTGGTCAAGATTGCAAAACAAGATATAAAACTTAAAATTTTAATAAAAGAGACGGGTAAATAGGTTGGAACCTTCTTTCAACCTCAAAAGAAAGATCAGAGTTGTGTTCTATTCACTTTAAGTGATAGGGTTCTGGTTCAAGTCTCCGTTGCACTGTGTCTTTTGTAAACAAAGTGTTGCACAAAAAATTGTTTCATATAGAATGAAGTTTTTCATGTATTGATTCTGTTCCGTGCTCACCAACGGTCCGTACGCGGATAACCCGCTGGAGGCGCTGTTAAAGATAAGCAAAAAATACATTGTGTACTTAATTAAAAGAGGGAAAAGGACCTTTTTTTGATCATGAGAGACTATGGCCATTGTAAGGCTTTCTCTGGTGTATATCGAGGGATTAGCGCCAGAAGGCTGTAACTCAACTTTTGGGCAAATTAATATTTTGGTACAAAAATAATTCATATAACCTAGATTTTCAGAACCATAAAGAAATAGATATCTCATAAACACTCTGAATTTGACTAAAATTATAGTTATAAGTTGGGTGCTACAGCTTGTAATGAGTCCCAAATATTTGAAAGTCGATTATCTCAAAATAGCTTTTCTTGAGTTACGGCCTTCTGGCGCTCAACCCTCGATATCATCCTTCCAGTGTATGACAATAATTGGACACACATCCAATAAATATTTTAGGATAGTCTGAACCATTCGCATCTTCACTGTTTATGCATATGGCTTGTGAGAATATGCCCAATGTGAAGACGGCAAGATGATGCAGTTTTAAAAGTGTGTATAGAGCTCATCTCATTGATTATCATGTAATTCTTGTTTGCACCATCACGTCACAATGCTGCAGATGATCTTTTTGATGCAGCAGGGCCCTATGGCCTGGGGAAGAGATGGGTGGGAATGGGGGTGCATGGGGTACTCGCATATATCTAAGGTAAACAGGCATTGGCGTAGCTAGAGGTGGGATTGGGGGGGGGGGGGGACTTGGGCCCCCAAATATCATGAGTCTGTCGGTTTAAAGAAGTTGGTTCATTTGACAAATCATGGAATATGACTGTCAAATTAGTTACTGGTAAAGTCTTGTCACTTAACTTTTATTTCTTGCCCCTCCAATGTGAAAAACCCTAGCTACGCCACTATACAGGTATGTGCACTGTATACAGGTATAAACCTAGCTACGCCACTATACAGGTATGTGCACTGTATACAGGTATAAACCTAGCTACGCCACTATACAGGTATGTGCACTGTATACAGGTATAAACCTAGCTACGCCACTATACAGGTATGTGCACTGTATACAGGTATAAACCTAGCTACGCCACTATACAGGTATGTGCACTGTATACAGGTATAAACCTAGCTACGCCACTATACAGGTATGTGCACTGTATACAGGTATAAACCTAGCTACGCCACTATACAGGTATGTGCACTGTATACAGGTATAAACCTAGCTACGCCACTATACAAGTTTGTGCACTGTATACAGGTATAAACCTAGCTACGCCACTATACAGGTATGTGCACTGTATACAGGTATAAACCTAGCTACGCCACTATACAAGTATGTGCACTGTATACAGGTATAAACGTAGCTACGCCACTATACAGGTATGTGCCTGAAGTGCAATAAACCTGGGGTGTGATTTGTGCTGGAAAACCCTTAAAATTAAAAATACTGCAAGTCACAACTTGCGAACCCCCCTGGCTGGGAGATTCACCAACATGGGGTAAAAAGGGCACATAGGGGTCATTAGAGGTTAATCTGGGCACACCACCAGAGTCATCTCAAATCCCCACACCCAAATATTATCGTCACCAAGTTCAGTTGAGATTGAAATCTGACTTTTCATGCGAGAGAGAGGACCCTTTTGACAGAATGGGTCGAAGGTCATGTAGGGGTATTACAGGTAAATCCGGATACACCCCATGTATCATCTCCTCCCCCTTACACAAAGATAATTGTCACCAAGTTTGGTTGAGATTGAAGTTGACTTTTCATGGGGTCATGTCAATCAGTGTACATCTAGGCCAAAACAAAAAAGAGTTGACTTGCCCTTTCCGACCGACCCGAATTTTCGGAAATCTAGGGTCGCTATTTTTTTTCTTTCATGGGGTTTTTGGGTAGTATCTGCTTGTTTCAAAATCCAAAAAAATCCAAAAAATCAAAAAAATCAAAAAAAAATCCAAAAAATCCAAAAAATCAAAAAAAAAATCATTTATTTCTTCTTTAAAACGTGTTTTTGAGCAGTACATTTTCAAAAAAATTCAAAAAAACCCCAAAAAACAAAACAAAAACAATCCGACCGTCCGACCCTGACTTTGACCCTGAAAGGGCAAGTCAACTTTTTTTTTGCCCTATCTCAACGTCACCTTACCTAAAGATTATTGTCACTAAGTTTGGGCAAGATCAAAGTCTGACTTTACATGAGAGGCCTAAAAAGTAATAAGTGCAGTTTTAAGTGTTGACAAAATGTGGGCCCAAAGATCATGTAGGGTCATTAAAGGTCAATCTGTGTACACCCCATGAGCACCTCAAGCCCCCTTACCCAAGGAATATTGTCATCAAGTTTGGCTGAGATTGAAATCTGACTTTACACAAGAGGCCAACACAACAGCAATAAGTGCAGTTTTAAGTGTAGAAAAAATTGGGTTAAATGTCATGAAGGGGTCATTAGAGGTCAATCTGTTTACCACCCCATGAACATCTGAAGTCCCCTTTACCCAAAGATTATTATTACCAAGTATGGTTGAGATTGAAGTATGACTTTTCATAAGACAAGCACTGAACAAGCCGAACCTAACCAAAAAGGATAAAGTAATGGCAAAATGGGGGTCAAAGGTCATGTAGGGGTCATAAGAGGTCAATCGGTGTACACCCGATGAGCATCTGAAGTCCCCTTCACCCAAAGATTATGGTTACCTAGTATGGTTGAGATTGAAACCTGACTTTTCATATGAGAGCACTGAACAAGCCGAACCTAACCCAAAAAGGCTAACACACATGACATGATCACAGTATCCCCCTCTGGCTTTTCAAGCCATGAGGATAAAAAGTGTAAATACCCATGAAATGTTTGAAAAATCAATACATAACGTTCTGCTACACTGCCATTCTTTCTAGCAGTTCAAAATCCATTTCATTTGGAAACCTGACACTAAGTCATCTCATCAAAGGAATTAGAGGCAGGGTGCTCTAACAGTTGCTGTTTTTGTACATTTTCAATAACAAGGTTACTCGAATGGCTATACTGCTTATGCTGAATATTGATCCAAAAAAATAATCTGTGGAAAGTGTTAATGAGGTGTAATAACATATGCCTGTGAGAGGGTGTTTCCGTAACCTGACATACTTTATCTGACACACTGACACACTTTTATCTGACACAGTTTTTTTAGACGTTTGATGAACCCCTGAAATCAGATGAAGTAGTTATAAACCCCATGTGGCTCCAAACGTATGTGTGAAAGAATCAAGTGATTCCCTTGACACTGTACAGGTTTATTTGATCTACAAATAGTAGGCTCTCTCACATACATTGTGGAGAGAAACCATGAATGCAGTGAGCCCTGATTATGGGCGATACCGTAAAATCGTAAATGGCGGGGCCGACATTTTTTACAATACAATTTTATAATGGGCAAGAGAGAGAGAGAGAGAGAGAAAACCCTGGTGGGTGCGTGTGTGTCGTGGGGTGGTGGGGTGGTTGGGTGGGGGGGGGGGGGGGGGGGGGGGGGAAGAGGGAGGTGGAGGGAATTACTGAAATTTCATTTGTGCAGGAGCCCGGTTTATGAGGGACTATAATACAGGAATAGTGCAGTTTGGTTGAGTATCGCCAGAGTTTTCCCACCACAGCAATAACAACATGCAAAAGGGTGCCCAATTCGGCAGATTTTCCCCGATTCTTAATGCACGAAACGAAAAGCCCCCATGCATATTTCAAGAAGGCCGCAAGCTATGGTTAAAAACTCTTCACGATTTATCTCACAAGGGACATATCTTTGGACATAATTTAAAAAAACACCCCATCTTGCCTCAAAATCCAGAAAATAACGGCCAAGTTGAACATCTAAATCCAGTTTCAACTAGCGTAAATTCCACGATGTAGAACTTTGTCAAAACATGACGTACGGAACTATTTCTTTTTTAATGAATGAAATCAAACATGTGATCAACCAAAATAATGATGACGTGATACCCCAGACCTAATCACATTTACACAAGTAAAATATCTAACCGCTGCCCTGTATTATAAGAGAAAAAATCCAAGAGGACGCAAGTGAAGTGTCCATTGACATGAGACGCTAATGAAGTGCGCCACCACCGTAGATATATTCTTATAATCCTACCATAGACTGTAAACGGAGCAAGCTCGTGTACATAATCAATAGCCTGATGAGTTCAATGAGACGCTAATGAAGTGCGCCACCACCGTCGATATATTCTTATAATCCTACCATAGACTGTAAACGGAGCAAGCCCGTATAAAATAATCAACAGCCTGATCAGTGCAATGAGCCTACTATTATTTGCGCAAAAATAATTGCAAGAGCCAGAACGGTTTTAATTAAAAACGTGAGATAAATTACTAGTTTTAAAACTGTTGGTGCCTCAAAAATATCTTTAATAATACCATATATTTTCAAACTAATTTCATCACCTAATTATCACATAAAAACTATGTCAGATAAAACTATGTCAGATAAAAGTGTGTCAGATTAAAGTGTGTCACCTTACGGAAACACCCCCTGTAAGACATGGATCCTAACAAAAGCTGACAAAAACGACTATCTGTGCAAAAACAGAATAGCTGCTTGCTGTGGCATAGTAT
Source organism: Ophiura sarsii (assembly GCA_035610835.1). Taxonomy (NCBI): domain Eukaryota; kingdom Metazoa; phylum Echinodermata; class Ophiuroidea; order Amphilepidida; family Ophiuridae; genus Ophiura; species Ophiura sarsii. Next base: position 3,242,192 of record CM069444.1, read on the forward strand.
CTGTAAGGTCACTAGCTGTCAGTCATGACAGGACCGAACCATTATGTTCCCACTCCCTTAACACTTTTGGACCGGCGATTTGACATTTAGCCGGTAATAAGTCTATTTTCCACTATGTGGTCCAATTAAAAGACTGCAAAGGACATAATTATGCCCCAAGGGCATAAACTAACCTTCATAACCCTGAAAACGGGTCACATAGTCAGCGGTTGACAACATATTAGATGATTTATTACCGGCAAAATGTCAAAATCACTGGTCCAAAAGTGTTAAGGGATGGGAACAATGCCAACCAACCAAGCAATAACATTACATACACACCTGAGATGTCCTCTGGTCTTGTTACCGCCTGTGTGGTAGTAGTAGTCTCTGTACGTTGCGTGATAGCAGCGCTAACCTTATTCTCAACCACTTTAGTCTTTGTAGTGCCTGCTTTAGAAGTCTGCATCACGGTAGTGGTGATGGTCTCGCCAATCAGGGCTGTATGGGAGGAAAAAATGTTAACAGGTATTTCAGTATATTTCGGCAAAATATTATTTTTATTCAGGCCAAATTAGTCATACTTTTTCAAATTAGATTTTAAACGATATTGTTTTGCCTTTTTTGAGGAGATCGAGAGTTTCTTTTGCGCATTTAAAATATGTTCTGAAATAAACCGAGAAAACCATAACAAAATAGTAGGGTGTCTTTACCTGTATAAGTCATCATTAGAGATTCCTTTTTAAAATGGGTGCACATATACCAAGTATAAAAGCCACAGTTAAAAGTTGGTGTGACTTAAATTAGGCAACAATATTATAATAGACGCATAGCCTGTCATTGAACTGTGGAACAACCTATTATTTTGATTGAAATCGTTTTGAAAGTATTGCATAATACTGTAAACATAGACATTTTCACGACACATTAATTTTCGCGCTTTTCGCGCTCCAAGCAGCTATCGGGAAAATAAAAACACTGAAATATATTTATTTTGTGTATAAGTCTATGTAATGTACGTTCAAATCACAAATTTCAAAGAACAAGTGAAAGGGCTGAAAATCATCAAAGCGCGAAAATGTAATCACACAAAAGCTAGCACTTTGACAGTACTTTCGTTGCAAGGGACTCACCATCTTGTGGTGGAGTTGTAGTAAAGATGTCATTGCAGTTTTCTGGACGTTTCACGCACACTTTATTTCTTCCATTCTTCCTCCTTCCCCATTTGCAGTTGCATACTCTTTTACCACACAATGCTTTGAAGTCTTGTTTCGTTCTTGGGCACTGCCTATCATCAAGTTTATTATTACAGTCAACTTTGCATGAGCAAGTATTCTCATCGCAGTCTCCTGTAATGGCAAAGAATATCAAAAAATATATTAGACATTAGTAAAACTTAAAAAGTATCACTGATCTATCACTCATCAGTCATTACTGTACAGCAAACATGTGCAAGCTTTTCTACCACCCGGGCCTCATTGTGATTTTGAGATCCATTCATGGGCCGCAGTGATTGTAAGGGTAGGGGAATCTTAGGAAGAAAAAATCCTCAGTCCATCTCATTGAATACCCGTTTCTCTTTGTGTAATTTCCTCTTTTTACTCGCTGTTGCTGCTGCAAGTGCTATTTTAACCAGGGATTTTAACACGCACTCGCGTCTCAATTTATATTTACTAAATGCAGCACGTCACCCTACTAATTATAAGGGAGTACACCCCTAAATCAATCCGCCGTTTGTGTAAACCTAGGGAGTTCCGTTTAAAATTGGCCGCATCAATGGTAATTTTGGGATTGCTTCGTGGGCCGCATGTGGCCCGGGGCCGCAGGTTGCACAGGCTTGCCTGTTCAGCATCAATGCTCTATTGTGAGATACTGCTTTGTACTTAACACTTTCCATGCGGCAGGCATCTACAGACGTCATTCCAAAATTTCACAAAATATTTCAAAAATTTCACAATTGTCTGATTGCATTACCATATTTGGAATCACCATGTGAAATGCTTCAAAATAAGTACAAACATGTCTAGTATTGGTTCAGTAATCTTTGAGATAGACCTTGACAATATGGAAAAGGTTTCTGAAAAATCTGTTTTGCATTTGGTATTACCAATAGCCGCATGGACGTTCTGAGATAGCAAAGTCAGCACATCTCCAAATATTGTATGTGCAGGGTTATGATCTGTACTTGTTAGATTGGCAGCTGACATATATTATTTGAAGTGGCGTAGCTACCAGGGGAAGGAGGCTGGGCAAATCCCCGACCAAAAAAGCCCTTCATGCCCCATACCCCAGCCCTATTTATGCCCCGCCTCACTTACCAGATGTAGTGTGTATAGCAGTGGTTCTTAACCTTTTTGGCCCCACGACCCAATCAGACATTCTTGGTCAGTACCATGACCCCCCCCCCCCCCCAAATAGAAGAAAAACCCAGAATTATTTTAGCCCCTACCTCGTGTTATTAATACTGAAACTGCTTATTAGCTATAGGCCTATGATGCGAGCATATCGAGCAGGAAATGTTGCATATTTGTATGTTTCTTTGGGGGTTTTCTATGCCATTTTAGAGCAAAAAATTAAAATGGTTCCCCACAAAGCTATATTTATGACTCCTTCATGACCCCCTGGCATATCCCAAACGACCCCATGGGGGTCACAACCCCCAGGTTAAGAACCGCTGGTGTATAGGCATTATGACAATTTATACAAGGACAATTTTCCACAGCCGTTTGGTGTACAACATGCCCCTACCCCTGCTCGAGCTGACTGAAAAACAATATTTGGATACCCCTTTTCTTACCAATTTGTACTATATAGCTACTTGCAGGAATTGTTAAACAGGAAAAATAATGCAAACATGTTTGTGGATGAATTGGGTGCGAAAGTGGTATCACTATTCACTTTTATACAATTCTAGTTCATTCTATAGCTTCTCAAATCAGATAGAATGCCGATATTCTGATAGAGCTGTAATCAGCATTTTATAGTAGACTGTGTCCCCCTGCAGCACGTGTGATAAATAACGCGAACCATATTTACATAGAGGGCGTTTCAAAGAAAAGTTTCAGTAACTGGCAATGGTATTGTTTTAATCAAGTTTTGCTGTGTTTTTGTGAGTAGAAACAACAATAATGGTAATTTTTTAATGTTCATCTTGAATTCTGAAGTAAATTTAAAAAAAATATCTTCAACATTTCCTCGTGTCCCTTTAAAGGGACATTAAGTGATGTTGACAATTTTAAATGTTTAAAAATTTACTTTAGAATTCAAGATGAACATTAAAAATTGCCATTATTGTTGTTTCTACTAACAAAAACACAGCAAAACTTGATTAAAACTATACCATCGCTATTTATTGAAAAACTATCTGGGTAAAGTTTTTGCAGCTTAAGCTGATTTGTGCTCCACGTGGTCATGATAATTGCTTTGCCCATAGGGGACAATATTGTTAGCTGATTTGTGCTCCACTTGGTCCTGTTTATTGTTTTTGCCCGAGGTGACCATATTGCTAAAGGGGACGATATTCCGCAGTCCAATAATCCGAAGTAAAACCGGCGATACTGCATTGGGTTGTTGTGCATAGGTGGGCCGTCGCTATCTATTTTTGCAATGCAGTTACGCCATGTGGGGGTATGCGGTTGTAAAATCTTCCTGGCACCTTGAGTGGCGGCCTGATGGCCACGTGCATGGAGCCTTTCGGTCCGCAGGCAAGCTTTCATTAAGGGAATGTATTCGGCGGTCTTGGAATCAGAACCCTTCAAGATTTGTATGCAGTTATAAATCATTCCTGGCTTGGTATTTTTGCGGTAGGGCTACCATTGGATTGCTCCGGATAAGCCCTCCGGATAAGCCGCATTTAGGGCGAGTACACATGTGTTTTCATTGACAGCCCTGGCTATCCGCGGACTAACGCTAAAGTGGAAGCATAGGCTCAGAAGGTTACAGCCGCATTTAGGGCGAGTACACTACATGTGTTTTCATTGACAGCCCTAGCTATCCGCGGACTAACGCTAAAGTGGAAACATAGGATCAGAAGGATAAGCAATTAGTGGCGATCGGCTATGGTTCCGAGGCTGTTTGGGTGTGTTTTGCTTTATGGGGGTCGTTTTAAGCCTCAAATTGTTGTATTTTCGTCATAAAATTGGAAAAATCAATGAGGTTATCTCATTGGTGTTTACAAAATGTAATAAACGATTACATGTAAATTTAAATTACAATGATATATTTGGAAAATGGAATGAATGTAGATAATTAATCTCTTTGGCAGGAGATCATTTACTGGTATAATATCTGTATTCAAATTACACCGACCTGCTTTGGTGTAGGCATATATTTGTGACTTGCACTATTTACAAATTAAGATTACAATGACAGGCTTCGGAATTGCAGGTTAGAAAATCATTTCCTTACAGAGTCTAGTTTGAAGTTTGTACACTGGATATTCAAATATGCAGTTAAAGTTTAAGTCCGGAGTCATACAAATGGCTTGGTACATTTTAAGGAGCTAACATATCACCTGTCATATTGGTAATTGCTAAAAAATTTGGAAGATTGATTGTGTATGCGATCATGGTCAAGACTATGGCCATGACGAATAAATTGCTTGAGCGGTTGCAGTCGAATGCTACCAATACCAACCTGTCGTTTCGTGTCAAATTTTCTGTCGACAAGTGTAAGTTCATACATGTAATACAATTATAAAAATATACAAATCCCATTTTTTATCATATATTATTGTAATTGAGGGCGCTGCCTCCACCACATCTCTTAATGCCCCTTTAATAGTTCCCAGAAAGCAAATATTTTGTCTCTGGCCTACATATATGCTTAAGATATGTCTCCAAATTGCTGTCAACTGAAGATGGTTCTAAACAGTCTGGGAAACCCTTACTCTTTGTTGCAAATATTGCTATCTACTGAAGATAGCAAGGGTTGATAACAAATACTCTCCGTTAGGCCAAAAAAGAATTTTCGGAAATCTAGGGTCGCTATTTTTTTTTTCTAAGTAAAAAATAAAAAATAAAAATAAAATTGAAAGAAGCACATAATATAACAATAAAGAAAGATGACAACGTGTTTTTGAGTAGTATCTGCTTGTTTAAAAAAAAAAAAAATCAAAAAATCAAAAATCTTTAAAAAAAAAAAAATCTTTAAAACATATTTTTTGTGTAGTATCTCCCTGTTTAAATTTAAAAAAAAGATCCTACCGTCGACCCAGATTCTGGCCCTGAAAGGGCAAGTCAACTATTTTTTTTTGGCCCTATTTGTTTTGTTTTAAAATTTAAAGTGTAACATTTTTTTGAAATATTCGAAAAATGTTTATGAACATTGTGAAAAAGTTTTATTTTTGAAGACATTTTAAAAGATTTTGAAAGACAATATTCAATCAAACATTCCAGACATACCAACACTGTCTGGAAATCTGGCTTGGCTTTGTTTACTCGGACTTTACAGGGTGTCCCAAAACACCACCAGTGCACATGGTTACCCAACTTTTTGGGACCCCCTGTATAAAATGATTAAAATTAGATCTGTATTGACACTACTTACTTAATTCTGTGTTCTTCCTTTTATCCACCACGTCATTGGGTGCAACACCATTTCCAACTGAAAATAATAAAAACAGTTGCTCAGCTATTAATTCTCTTGTCAACAATATTTGATAACCTATGATTGGCTGTCATCATATCAAGGGCTCAGAAACAAAAGGCCTTATTTCCATTTTGACCATTTTAAGAAAAAGACTATTGCAGATTTGTAAACACTTTGGGGAGATGGAGATGGGCCTTGTGATACTGGCTATAACTTTAAAAGGGGTTGTGTTATGGATATAAGGCTGTGTTACTGGAAAGAGAATTTCTTTCTGAACATTTTGATACCAAAATCTCATTTTTGTTCTGAGCCCTCGATAATATATAGTTTGATCAGCTCCAAATTCTCCTGTAATTTGGAAAAGTTGAAGTCAAATTTTGGTGAAAATTGAGTTAGACCCATATAAGGACTAAATAAGTTTTTCCCCTTCAGTTTATCATTCTTTCAGATAAAAAACTGCCAACAGGGAAGAGTTTCACACACTTTAACTTGTTAAACTGAAGAGGAAAAAACCTATTAAGTCCAAATATGAAACAGTTGTCCTTTGTTTTCTTAAAGGCATATTATGTGATCTTTTCCAGAGAGTGCCCTCTATTCAAGTTCATGTATCAAGGGCAAGATTTGTTATTTTTGCAATTGTATACAATTGATGTTTTTAATCGAGAATGCTTACCAGTTCAAAATAAATCATAGTAAATTTGAAAGCAATTTTGTTTTGCCGCAGTTTCTGATATTTTAAAAACGTTATGTAGATATGCAACTTTTATGCTTTGATTTACCTTTCAAATCAATTTCATGAATGACATCACTTATTCACGAGGATATTTAAATGTTCTATAAGATTATAAACTATGTTTTACCACTAGGTGCTGCCGTTGTTGTCGCAGCAATTGGTGATTCTGTTGCTGCAGCTGTAGAAGGTGCATCAGTTGGAGCTTCTGTCTCTGCTACTTCTGCCTTCTGAACAGCTGTTGGTGCAGCTGTTGGAGCGTCAGTTTGTGCAGCTGTAGGAGCGTCAGTTTGAGCAGCTGCCGGAGCAGCAGTTGGTGCAGGTTTTGAAGCGTCAGTTGGTGCAGGCTTTGAAGCGTCAGTTGGCGCAGCGTCAGTTTGAGCGGCTGCCGGCGCTTCAGTTGGTGCAGACTTTGAAGCGTCAGTTGGTGCAGACTTTGAAGCGTCAGTTGGTGCTGACTTTGAAGCGTCAGTTGGTGCAGGCTTTGAAGCGTCAGTTGGTGCAGGCTTTGAAGCGTCAGTTGGCGCAGCGTCAGTTTGAGCAGCTGCCGGAGCTTCAGTTGGTGCAGGTTTTGAAGCGTCCATTGGTGCAGGCTTTGAAGCGTCAGTTGGCGCAGCGTCAGTTTGAGCAGCTGCTGGAGCTTCAGTTGGTGCAGGCTTTGAAGCGTCAGTTGGAGCGTCAGTCACGTCTGCAGGGCAATTGTCTGGACGTTCCAAACACACTTCGTTTCCTCCTCTCCTTCTCCTCCATTTGCAGTTACATTTCAAGGGTCCACACTTCTGTATGAAGTCGCGTTTGTTTGCCGGACAATTCGTATCCCTAAGGTTACCATTGCAGTCACTCTCGCAAGAGCATTCCCGATTACATTGTTCTGTATTGAAATCAAATGGGACAAATTAGTCTATAGAAGTTAGAACGCCTTGCTAGAACTTAGATTAGAAGGACTGATCACTCAAACAACAGGGGTTGGTCCAGGGGTAACAATTTACTCTAGTTCTTTCGATTTGGTAAAACTCGGTTTCTGTTGATTTCAGAACCAATCTTACAAAGGCTGACCATCTATACACCATTGCAGACCGGTAATAATGGGCACCAATTACGATTTTAAAAACCGCAGGTAAGAAAACAAACACCATTAATCGAAAATAGATGGGCGCCTGTCCCATTAATCACGTTTATGTATTTTAGAGTTTATAGGTACAAAGCTAAAACAACGATAACATTATCGACTGGATATGTAAAGTAAGTCAATACTCAACACCTAGGCCTATCTCATTTTATATTAGTTTATGTTTCAACTTACTAGTTGGTGGCCCTCTGTTATTGTCGTCGTCAGTTTGAACGCCATTACCGGGTTCTGAAAATGTGTAATTTGGATTAAAGATTAATATGAATTGTCAATTTTACCCTCAACAAATGAGCATTTTTGTCAAGATTGCAATCCCAGATATATGTTTTATATCTGATAAAATGCCATGCAACTTCACGCACCACGGGCAAGGTTGGTTGCAAATCGTTATGAAATTATAAGATATTTGTAGAGATTAAGTGTTGCAAGAATTCATTGCGATAACGTGCATTCGTGTCGTTATTCATGTTCATACGTTTGCTATAAATATGTGCATCAGGATAGAATTGTTATTTTTGCAATTGCATACAACTTCTGTTTCTAATCGAGAATGCTTACCAGTTCAAAATTAATCATAGTAAATTTGAAAGCAATTTTGTTTTGCCGGAGTTTCTGATATTATTATAAAAACGTTATGTAGATATGTTACTTTTTATGCTTTGATTTACCTTTCAAATCAATTTCATGAATGACATCACTTATTCACGAGGATATTTAAATGTTCTATAAGAATATAAACTATGTTTTACCACTAGGTGCTGCCGTTGTTGTCGCAGCAATTGGTGTTTCTGTTGCTGCAGCTGTAGAAGGTGCATCAGTTGGAGCTTCTGTCTCTGCTACCTCTGCCTTCTGAACAGCTGTTGGTGCAGCTGTTGGAGCGTCAGTTTGTGCAGCTGTTGCATCGGCAGCTGTTGCAGCGACAGTTGGTGCAGCTGTTGCAGTGTCAGTTTGAGGAGCTGCTGGAGCGTCAGTTGGTGCAGACTTTGAAGCGTCAGTTGGTGCAGCTGTTGCAGTGTCAGTTGGTGCAGGCTTTGGAGCGTCAGTTGGTGCAGACTTTGAAGCGTCAGTTGGTGCAGCCGTTGCAGTGTCAGTTGGTGCAGGCTTTGGAGCGTCAGTTGGTGCAGGTTTTGGAGCGTCAGTTGGTGCAGCGTCAGTTTGAGCAGCTGCTGGAGCTTCAGTTGGTGAAGACTTTGAAGCGTCAGTTGGTGCAGCCGTTGCAGTGTCAGTTGGTGCAGGCTTTGGAGCGTCAGTTGGTGCAGGTTTTGGAGCGTCAGTTGGTGCAGCGTCAGTTTGAGCAGCTGCTGGAGCTTCAGTTGGCGCAGGCTTTGAAGCGTCAGTTGGTGCAGGCTTTGAAGCGTCAGTTGGTGCGTCAGTCACGTCTGCAGGACAATCATCTGGACGTTCCAAACACACTTCGTTTCCTCCTTTCTTTCTCCTCCATCTGCAGTTACATTTCAAGGGTCCGCACTTCTTTACGAAGTCTCGTTTGCTTGTCGGACAAGTCAATACATTAAGGTTACCATTGCAGTCACTCTCGCAAGAGCAATCCCGATGACATTGTTCTGTAATGAAATCAAATGGGACAATTAATCTATAAAACGCCTTTCTAGAACTAAGCAATTACAAGAACTGATCACTCAAACAGCAGAAGTTGGTCCAGGGTTAACAATTTACCCTAATTTCTCCAATTTGGTAGAACTCGGTTCCTGTGCTTTTAATAAACCAATCTTACAAGGACTGATCATCCATACAACCTGGTAGACCAGTAATAATGGGCACTAACTGTGATTTCAAAAACCGCCAACAAAATCAACAAGATCCAAATCGAAATAGATGGGCGGCTGTCTCATTAATTTATTTTATAGTTTAAAGCTAAAACAACGATAACAGTACCGACATGCTATGTAAAGTAAGTCAATACTCAACACCTATCTCATTGTATATCATTTTATGATTCAACTTACTAGTTGGTGGCCCTCTGTTATTGTCGTCGTCAGTTTGAACGCCATTACCGGGTTCTGAAAATGTGTAATTTGAATTAAATTTAATTGCCAATTTTACCTTCACTCAACAAATGACCATTTTGGTCAAGATTGTAAAACAAGATAGGTCACCATACAACTTCATGCATGCATGCAATGTTGGTTGCAAATCGTTATGCAATTATACGATTTTTGTAGAGATTATGTGTTGTAAGAATTCATTGCGATAATGTGCGTTCGTTGTTATTCATGTTTATACGGGTGCATCTGGATAGAATCGTTATTTTTGCAATTAAATAACATTTCAAAATCAATTACAGTAAATGTAAAACAAATTTTGGTTTATTGTAACATTTCTGATAATTTCAAAACGTGTTTTAGTTGGAGCAACGGTATGGCTATGCTGGATTTTTATGCTTAACTTTACCTTTCAAAACAAATAACACCAATGAATCACGAACATTATTATACAAGGGAGTTGAAGTGCGTTATATCATCATGATCATTAAGATAACCATGCGAAGAGGCTTATTGCCTATCAAAATATGATTATAACTATCTTTTACCACTAGGTGCTGCCGTTGTTGTCGCAGCAATTGGTGACTTTGTTGATGCAGCTGTAGAATGTGATTCAGTTGGAGCTACAGTCTCTTCCACTTCTGACTTCTGAACAGCTGTTGGTGCAGGTGTTGGAGTGTCAGTTGGTGCAGCTGTTGCAGCAGCAGCTGTTGCAGCGATAGTTGGTGCAGCTGTTGCAGTGTCAGTTTGAGCAGCTGCTGGAGCGTCAGTTGGTGCAGGCTTTGGAGCGTCAGTTGGTGCAGTTGTAGGAGCGTCAGTTGGTGCAGCTGTTGCAGCGTCAGTTGGTGCAACTGTTGCAGCGTCAGTTGGTGCAGGCTTTAGAGCGTCAGTTGGTGCAGATGCTGGAGCGTCAGTTAGTGCAGCTGTTGCAGCGTCAGTTGGTGCAGCCGTTGCAGCGTCGGTCGGTGCAGGTGTTGCAGCGTCTGTTAGTGCAGCTGTTGGAGCGTTAGTTAATGCAGCTGTTGAGGCGACTGGTGGTGCAGTTGTTGGAGCTATTGTAAGTTAAGTATATCAAAATAATTTGACTAAGAAAGGAAACACTTTTTACACATTGAATTTATAATGCTGTATAATTGAATTCATTGGTACTGATGTAACTTACACATATTTTATGTTACTCTTCATTAGAATTTGCCATGTTAGATTTGAACATATGGCCAATACTATTATTTCTTTCCTTTCCCGTTCCGTGCTCGACTACTGGTAATATTATATTAATATCAGTCATGATTTTTAACACATCCAAGGCCAAGATGTGGTAACAATAAGATATGATTTTATCAAGTTACCAGGAACATTGTATTCCGGGTAATGTGCAAAAACGCTCTATCTGCAAGGGCTGCTCTGTGTCAAATTGCGTTGCACAAGAGCGATTGAAATCACAAGGCAGCTATTACAGATACGGCTTTTTCGCATGCTATCAAACAGGAAAGTGCATCATACTGTTCCATTTTTTAGAGCTGTCCTATGTTAGTGACACCTGTTGTTTTTTATTAAGAGATCAGCCCAGAATTGTCATGAATGTAACATGGCAGTTCATGTAGATATGCGCACAGGTTGCAATAGGCCTACAATCTCGATGTTCATATCAACCTGATGCCCTGCAGTTATATAACTATAGTCTATTTGGCCAACATGAGACAGTGACGTAACCGCGCTTTCTAGTAATTGCAGCACATAACGCGCGCGTCTACTCGAGGCGCTGGTGTGTTCACACGAGCGTTGAAAAGCGGAAGATACATACGCGTGCGTAAAGGCTATGGCTGTTATGTTACGTCACTGTCCCGAGGAAGCCAAATGAAGTATAGGTAGCGCATTAATACAATATGCCACTTGTGTCGATCATTGTACATCACTACATACCAGTTGCCGTAGTAGTTGGGCAAGAATCAGGTTGTTCCAAGCACACTGGCTTTTTCGCCGAGTCTCTTCTTAGCCCTTTACACTTGCACTTAGACGGTCCACATAACTTTTTGAAATTCCTCTTGTTTTTCGGGCAGTCTGGGTCTAGTACGTCGCCGTTGCAGTCTGCTACACACGAGCATGATGCCGGACATTCTCCAACTACAATTAAACCAACAATAGGGAAAGTGTTAACACTTTCCACGCGGCAGGTGTCTGCAGACGATAGTCCGAAATCTCACAAAATGTTAAAGAAATTGTCAACATTATTAAATTGCATCACCATATTTGGATTCACCATGAGCAGTGAATTACAATGAGTACACAAATGCCTAGTATTGGTTCAGTATTTCTTACGATAGTCTTTCAAATTTGGGAAAGGTTTATGAAAAATATGTTTTGTATATGGTAAAACTAATAGTGCTTAAAAGCGTCCAGCATACTCAATAACGCTCGGTCGTTGAGCGCAAGCGTTGACCAACCACATTGCGTCATTTTGTTGTGGCGAAGCTACTAAGCATGTGTAAGAACAAAAAAGATTACAAGCGTACTGGAGTATACTAAGACATTTAGTAGTTACGTTGGTGTTCACGTTCCAAAAGCATTATAATAAAACCGGTACGTTTAGACCAATTAAAACAAACTGGAAAAAGCTGTACTATGCCGAACAAAACTATTTTGAAAATGGGCCAAATTGTATGCCATTAGCATTTTGAAACAGGCAAAATTCTGTTATCAGTGTGACTGTGGTTCCCATAGAAATTTCATTGTAGTGAAACACTCACAACATTATTAATCTTCTAGCGGGTACCTGCGCTACCCTCGCTACGCTAAACCGAGCAGGCCTACGCTCAACCGTTTGGTAAAGACAAGAGCTGTACATATATTTCAATAAATCTTTCAATAATGTGGTTTTGTATTTCTTTTGTATCTACATAGTTACTCATAGTTAGAAGATTGTGAAACGTCTGTGAAATAACTGAATTTGCTGAAATCGTGCATTGTTTTAACTTACTTGGTGGGACAGTCTGCGATCCTCTTTGATTATTCTTCGTCGGCCCTACGTAGGCGTTACCTTTCTCTGAAAACAAACACCCCAAATTTGTATGATGTAACACGATATAATTAATGTTTATATTTTTTGGGTTTCTTTACTCAGCTTTCATTGTGTATGAGTGAATTAAGTTTATCTTACGACACGGTTAGTTAATTGTTCGAGTTGGCACATTTTAGGATCGGCCAATATTGCACGATGTTACCGTTTTACTTCACCTCATAAGAGATTTATAAGAATTGAAATATTGTGTATTACTACACAATATTACAATGGAATAAGGTTGCGATTTGGTGACTTACGTTGCGCTGGAGCCGTTGCAGCGTTAGTTGGTGCATATGTTGTAGCGTCAGTTGGTCCAGCTGTTGCAGCGTCAGTTGGAGCAGCTGTTGCTGCGTTAGTTTGTGCAGCTGTTGCAGCGTCAGTTGGGGCAGCCGTTGCAGCGTCAGTTGGGACAGCCGTTGCAGCGTCAGTTGGTGCAGCCGTTGCAGCGTCAGTTGGTGCAGCTGTTGCAGCGTCAGTTGGTGCAGCTGTTGCAGCGTCAGTTAGTGCAGCTGTTGCAGCGTCAGTTAGTGCAGCTGTTGCAGCGTCAGTTGGTGCAGCTGTTGCAGCGTCAGTTGGTGCAGCTGTTGCTGCGTTAGTTGGAGCAGCTGTTGCTGCGTTAGTTTGTGCAGCTGTTGCAGCGTCAGTTGGGGCAGCCGTTGCAGCGTCAGTTGGGACAGCCGTTGCAGCGTTAGTTTGTGCAGCCGTTGCAGCGTCAGTTGGTGCAGCTGTTGCAGCCGTTGCAGCGTCAGTTGGTGCAGCTGTTGCAGCGTCAGTTGGTGCAGCCGTTGCAGCGTCAGTTGGTGCAGCCGTTGCAGCGTCAGTTGGTGCAGCCGTTGCAGCGTCAGTTGGTACAGCCGTTGCAGCGTCAGTTGGTGCAGCTGTTGCAGCGTCAGTTGGTGCAGCTGTTGCAGCGTCAGTTGGTGCAGCTGTTGCTGCGTTAGTTGGAGCAGCTGTTGCTGCGTTAGTTTGTGCAGCTGTTGCAGCGTCAGTTGGGGCAGCCGTTGCAGCGTCAGTTGGTACAGCCGTTGCAGCGTTAGTTTGTGCAGCCGTTGCAGCGTCAGTTGGTGCAGCTGTTGCTGCGTCAGTTGGTGCAGCTGTTGCTGCGTTAGTTTGTGCAGCTGTTGCAGCGTCAGTTGGGGCAGCCGTTGCAGCGTCAGTTGGTTCAGCTGTTGCAGCGTCAGTTGGTGCAGCTGTTGCAGCGTCAGTTGGTGCAGCTGTTGCAGCGTCAGTTGGTGCAGCTGTTGCAGCGTCAGTTGGTGCAGCTGTTGCAGCGTCAGTTGGTGCAGCTGTTGCTGCGTCAGTTGGTGCAGCTGTTGCAGCGTTAGTTGGTGCAGCTGTTGCTGCGTTAGTTTGTGCAGCTGTTGCAGCATCAGTTGGGGCAGCCGTTGCAGCGTCAGTTGGTGCAGCTGTTGCAGCGTCAGTTGGTGCAGCTGTTGCAGCGTTAGTTGGTACAGCCGTTGCAGCGTTAGTTTGTGCAGCCGTTGCAGCGTCAGTTGGTGCAGCCGTTGCAGCGTCAGTTGGTGCAGCTGTTGCAGCGTCAGTTGGTGCAGCCGTTGCAGCGTCGGTCGGTGCAGGTGTTGCAGCGTCTGTTAGTGCAGCTGTTGGAGCGTTAGTTAATGCAGCTGTTGAGGCGACTGGTGGTGCAGTTGTTGGAGCTATTGTAAGTTAAGTATATCAAAATAATTTGACTAAGAAAGGAAACACTTTTTACACATTGAATTTATAATGCTGTATAATTGAATTCATTGGTACTGATGTAACTTACACATATTTTATGTTACTCTTCATTAGAATTTGCCATGTTAGATTTGAACATATGGCCAATACTATTATTTCTTTCCTTTCCCGTTCCGTGCTCGACTACTGGTAATATTATATTAATATCAGTCATGATTTTTAACACATCCAAGGCCAAGATGTGGTAACAATAAGATATGATTTTATCAAGTTACCAGGAACATTGTATTCCGGGTAATGTGCAAAAACGCTCTATCTGCAAGGGCTGCTCTGTGTCAAATTGCGTTGTACAAGAGCGATTGAAATCACAAGGCAGCTATTGCAGATACGGCTTTTTCGCATGCTATCAATCAGGAAAGTGCATCATACTGTTCCATTTCTTAGAGCTGTCCTATGTTAGTGACACCTGTTTTTTTTTATTAAGAGATCAGCTCAGAATTGTCATGAATGTAACATGGCAGTTCATGTAGATATGCGCACAGGTTGCAATACAATCTCGATGTTCATATCAACCTGATGCCCTGCAGTTATATAACTATAGTATATTTGGCCAACACGAGACAGTGACGTAACCGCGCATTCTTATTCTAGTATTGAATTGCAGCACATAACGCGCGCGTCTACTCGAGGCGCTGGCGTGTACACACGAGCGTTGAAAGGCGGAAGATACAAGCGTGCGTAAAGGCTACGCCTGTTATGTTACGTCACTGTCCTGCGGCAGCCTAATTAAGCATGGGTAACACATTAATACAATATGCCACTTGTGTTGATCATTGTACAATCATCACTATACATACCAGTTGCCGTAGTAGTTGGGCAATAATCAGGTTGTTCCAAGCACACTCGTTTTTTCGCCGAGTCTCTTCTTAGCCCTTTACACTTGCACTTCGACGATCCACATAACCTATTGAAATGTGTCTTGCTTTTTGGACAGGCTGGGTCTACGTTGCCGTTGCAGTCTGCTGCACAATAGCATGCTGGCGGACATTCTCCAACTACAATAAAACCAACAATAGGGAAAGTGTTAACACTTTCCACGCGGCAGGTATGCAAACGACAGTCCGAAATCTCACAAAATGTTAAAAAATTGTCAATATTATTAAATTGCATCACCATATTTGGATTCACCAAGAGCAGTGAATTACAACGAGTACAAAAATGCCTAGTAGTAGTTCAGTATTTCTTACGATAGTCTTACATATTTCGGAAAGGTTTTTGAAAAATATGTTTTGTATATGGTAAAACTATAGCCGAGTGAAAAGCGTTCAGTATACTCAACAACGCTCGGCCGTTGAGCGCAAGCGTTGACCACCGTTTCCCAATCACGCTGCGTCATTTTGTTGTGGTGAAGCTACTAAGCATGTGTAAGAACAAAGATTACCAGCGTTGTGAAGTATGCTATGAGCTTTAGTAATTACGCTGGTGTCCACGTTCCAAAAGCATTATGATAAAACCAGTGTGTTTAGACCAATTAAAACAACCTGGAATATATCTTGTGAAAAAGTTTGTACTATGCCAAACAAAATTATTTTGAAAATGGGCCATATCGTATGCTATTGGCATTTTTTAACACGCAAAATTCAGTTATCAGTGTGCATTGTGGTTCCCGGAGACATTTCATTGTAGTGATACACTCATAACATTATAAATCTACTAGCCGGTACCCGCGCAACGCTCAACCGAGTAAGCCTACGCTCAACCGTTTGGTCTACACAGGAGCTGTACATATATTTCAATTAATCTGTTAACAATGTAGTTTTGTATATATTTTGTATCTACATAGTTGCTCTTAGTCAGAAGATTGTAAAACGTGTTTCAAATAACTGAATTTGCTGAAATTATTCATTTTTTTAACTTACTTGGTTTGACAGTCTGCGATCCTCTTTGATTATTATTCGTCGGCCCTACGTAGGCGTTACCTTGTTCTGAAAGCAAACACCCCAAATTTGTATGATGTTAACACGATATAATATGTTTATATTTTTGCCTCACTTAAGTTTTCTCATTTATATTTTGAAAGGGTTTCTTTACTCAGCTTTCCATTAGGCTACAAGGCCCGCTTAGCAGCGCTATAAATTGGTGCCCTAAAAACCGTCACCAAATTTAAATATTCGCCTTCCATCAAAGCTGGTTGCTATATGACATAATTCTCGTGTACAACCAACCGGCTGCAACGTAATGGAAACTCACCCATGCAGTTAGCAAGTAGTACCGCTCGTACACGCAAAGAATTTAAATATGATGGCCTGGTTGTACACGCGCACTGGGCAATCCTCTCGTAGTAATTGATAACAATAGGTTTACCAGACCGAATTAATAGCGCTCCTAAGCGGGCAATTTAAGTCATGCATTTTGTATGACTGAATTAAGTTTATCTTATAACACGGTTAGTTAATTATTTGATTCGGCACATTTTTCACCATTTCACTTCAGGCGTTGTGTTTACGTAACATCGCGATGGGAGATCTTAACTGCCCTACCTTACGACTTTCTGTTACAGATTTGGTAAATTATGCACAACAAATTGTTTGTCTCTCCATAGATCCCAAAGAATAGGGTCGGTCTGTGTGATTTTTTTCTTTATACATTAACCTTTCAAATCAATTACCTGAATAACATCACTAATTCACGAGTATTATTAAACTATGATATTTAAATGCTCTATATCATTCATATAAACCGTGAGGCTTAAGATTATAAACAATGTATTACCACTAGATGCTGCCGTTGTTGTCTCAGCAATTGACGACTCTGTTGATGCAGCTGTAGAAGGTGCATCAGTTGGCGCTTCAGTCTCTGCTACTTCTGCCTTCTGAACAGCTGTTGGTGCAGCTGTTGCAGCGTCTGTCGGTGCAGCTGTTACAGCGTCTGTCGGTGCAGCTGTAACAGCGTCAGTTGATCCTGCCGTTGCAGCGTCTTTAGGTGCAGATGTTGCAGCGTCAGTTGGTGCAGCTGTTGCAGCGTCTTTAGGTGCAGCCGTTGCAGCGTCTTTAGGTGCAGATGTTGCAGCGTCAGTTGGTGCAGCCGTTGCAGCGTCTTTAGGTGCAGATGTTGCAGCGTCAGTTGGTGCAGCTGTTGCAGCGTCTTTAGGTGCAGCCGTTGCAGCGTCTTTAGGTGCAGATGTTGCAGCGTCAGTTGGTGCAGCTGTTGCAGCGTCTTTAGGTGCAGCTGTTGCAGTGTCTTTAGGTGCAGCTGTTGCAGCGTCAGTTGGTGCAGCTGTTGCAGCGTCTTTAGGTGCAGCCGTTGCAGCGTCTTTAGGTGCAGATGTTGCAGCGTCAGTTGGTGCAGCTGTTGCAGCGTCAGTTGGTGCAGCTGTTGCAGCGTCTTTAGGTGCAGCCGTTGCAGCGTCTTTAGGTGCAGATGTTGCAGCGTCAGTTGGTGCAGCTGTTGCAGCGTCTTTAGGTGCAGCCGTTGCAGCGTCTTTAGGTGCAGATGTTGCAGCGTCAGTTGGTGCAGCTGTTGCAGTGTCTTTAGGTGCAGCTGTTGCAGCGTCTTTAGGTGCAGATGTTGCAGCAGCAGTTGTTGCATCTGTTGCAGCGTCAGTTGGTGCAGCTGTTGCAGCGTCTTTAGGTGCAGATGTTGCAGCGTCAGTTGGTGCAGCTGTTGCAGCGTCTTTAGGTGCAGCCGTTGCAGCGTCTTTAGGTGCAGATGTTGCAGCGTCAGTTGGTGCAGATGTTGCAGCGTCAGTTGGTGCAGCTGTTGCAGCGTCTTTAGGTGCAGCCGTTGCAGCGTCTTTAGGTGCAGATGTTGCAGCGTCAGTTGGTGCAGCTGTTGCAGTGTCTTTAGGTGCAGCTGTTGCAGCGTCTTTAGGTGCAGATGTTGCAGCAGCAGTTGTTGCATCTGTTGCAGCGTCAGTTGGTGCAGCTGTTGCAGCGTCTTTAGGTGCAGATGTTGCAGCGTCAGTTGGTGCAGCTGTTGCAGCGTCTTTAGGTGCAGCCGTTGCAGCGTCTTTAGGTGCAGATGTTGCAGCGTCAGTTGGTGCAGCTGTTGCAGCGTCTTTAGGTGCAGCTGTTGCAGCGTCTTTAGGTGCAGATGTTGCAGCAGCAGTTGTTGCATCTGTTGCAGCGTCAGTTGGTGCAGGCTTTGGAGCGTCAGTTGGTGCAGCTGCTGGAGCGTCAGTTGGTGCAGCTGTGGTGGCATCTTCAATTGTCTCAATTGCTGCAGTCTTAGTAGGTGTTGGTGTAGTTGTAACGCGTGTGGTTTTTACTTGAGTGGTAATTGTAGTGGGCACTGGTTCTATTAAAAGGAGAATGGGTGCGTCAATAACAATATCATAATTTTAGTTTTATTTTGTTTTCTTGATTACTGGCGTTCCAAATCATAATGTTTAGTGCCAGAATAGTTAACTATGAAACCAAACACCCTATTAATGTTTGTATTGATTATCGATGCTACATATTCTAATATGAGTCTATGTTTTCTCTGAGAGATGTTAAAAAAGCACATGCGCAACCTTTACTAGAGATTCAGGAATAGGGTTGAGCAAATCTAAACTCGAGGATAACACCAACCGTTTCGAATTGTTTATTTAAAGTGCTCTGTAGTATTACAATATACAGTCTTTGAGTTTTGCTCCCTTTGACCGATGATGAATATACATATTGAAATATAAACCATAGTAAATCCAATAGGTCCGTATGCACAAAGTCAAACTTTAGACCTGTTCTCAAAGAAGAATAGTCTGTCTTGAAGGACCAAGTTATGCTTTTATATCCCTTCTAAACTCCCTAACAAAGCCCAAATGTAGGATTGGGTTAATGTAACACTATATTCTGTTTGGCCATCACGAGACAGTGATGTAACGGCGTATTCTACTTATTGCAGCACATAACGCGCGCGCTTACTCGCGGCGCTGGCGTTTATACACGAGTGTTTAAAGGCGGAAGATACATACGCATGCGTAAAAGCTGCGTCTTTTAAGTTACGTCACTGTTCAGAGGAAGCCAAAAAGAGTGTAAACATACGTCGCCCCTTATGCAGAAGGAACCCAACAGATCCTTTATGGGAGAACTACAATACTAAGAGTGTATGCAGTACATTGACTTATACTCCGTTCGAAAAGTCATTGAACTGGACTAATTCTTTTTGATGCCACCTTTGTTTTGAAAGAGTATTGCCTTTTGGTAGTGTATTAGGCGATACTAGCCATACTGTACATTATCATGTAAACACCTCATGGACGGTATTCAATAAGCGTATTTTGCTACCTTTTTACGGTAATGGCACGATCTAAAATGTATTAAAACTTAAATGCAAATCATTAAATCCAACCATGGGAATCCAACTGACTTCTGCACATTTATTGCTCCCATAACCCTAACCCTGCCATATACCACAATATACCACGACTGGGCACGTTGGTACCACCCGGCGTGGAAGTTTTTCGATGAAAAAATGGACCCAGCCCATAAAGTTTGCGCAATATACTGCGCAAACTATGCTTGGGAGCCGTGGTGTGGTGGGGAATTGTAAGCTTGGTCCCTGGATCAAATCCCGGGGGGATCGGGGGGATATTTTGGTCGATTTTCCACGTTGAAGAAAAAATTCTGAAAAGTGGGGGGTATAGTTAGGGTTAAGAAGATATTTTTTGATATTTTTTTCTTCAAACATTTTCTAAGTTTTGTTAATATAACCCTAACCCTGCCATATACCACAATATACCACGACTGGGCACGTTGGTACCACCGGCGTGGAAGTTTTTCGATGAAAAAATGGACCTAGCCCATATAGTTAGCGCAATATACTGCGCAAACTATGCTTGGGAGCCGTGGTGTGGTGGGGAATTGTAAGCTCCACGTGCTGGAGGTCCCTGGATCAAATCCGGGGGGGGGGGGGGGTCGGGGGATATTTTGGTCGATTTTCCACTTTGAAGAAAAAATTCTGAAAAAAGTGGGGGGGGGGGGGGGTAGAGTTAGGGTTAATTTCTGCACACGTCTTGCTCTCTTGTCATAACTATTTTCTACAATGCAATTATTAATAAGAGTCTATTGTGAAATTAAATGATTTTTAAAAATATATACCTCTGTTGCATTTGATGAAACTAAACTTTAGGCTTGGTCCTTTACCATCTGGGTAGTCAATAACGACAATCTTCACTCCCGTGACATCATCGAGAGGCGGTTCAAACAATTTAATCGTGGGTTCACCAACAACGGATGGCATATTTACGTACACCTGTGGATATGTACAAAAATACAGGGAATTATGATCGGGGAATTATGATCGGGGAATTATGATCGGGGAATTATGATCGGGGAATTATGATCGGGGAATTATGATCGGGGAATTATGATCGGGGATTTATGATCGGGGAATTATTTTCGGGGAATTTGTCCTTCAATCAAGATGCTTTATTTAATTCCTTACAGTAACAGTTACATATTCAATTCGTGATAACATACTATCAGTGTTGGAGATTACATCATCATCATCATCATCATCGGTCGTCCTTGGACGGAACAATGGAAGCAACTTAGTTGCTTCTATCATTCTTGCTTTGGCTATTTGTTTACTCCACGCCTAGTGGAGGTATGTATAGGAATACATATTATGTGTGTGTACAGATACAGACCCGGGATGATCCTTTACTTTTTACGTTGGAGTCTGACCTTTTTAACGTGCTCGGGGATAGCTCTTCCGATGCACGGGACCATCATTTGTACGTGACTTCCGAACCACGACGCAATTGAGACTAAGTACCTTGCCCAAGGATACAAACATGTTGGATGTAGCGGGGCTAGAACTCACAACCTTTGTATTGTGAGACCCGCATGCTATCCACTAGACTACACATGCTCTCAGCATTACATAATGAAATTCATGAAAAACATAAATCAACAGGTAGACAAATTCAACTTTGTAGTCTTACATTAAAAAACCATGACATTAACACTTTCCACGCGACTATTAGTTTTACCATACAAAACAGATTCTTTTAAGAAACCTTTAACTACTTTTAAGGTCTATCTCAAGGATTACTGAACCAATACTAGGCATGTTTGTACTTATTTAAATGCATTTCTCATGGTGATTCCAAATTTGGCAATGAAATTCAATAATTTTGACAATTTTGAAACATTTTGTGACATTTTGGAACTGTCGTCTGCAGACGCCTGCCGCGTGGAATGCGTTAACCGAATAAATATTTCCAAACACCTCCAATTCTTTTCATATTGTTCAAGTGCATGCTTGATTATTGCACAGAATATTTCAGCATTTTGACATAATATGGGCAAGATTGAGAGCATCATCGTTAGGGGTTCCTAATATAACTATTTGGGACGATATATATCATGATATGCCTGATATCAATCATGTGATAGTTTTTATTATATCATGAAAGGCCTAATATCAACCATGTGATAGTTTTTACTATCATTATGGCTGGACAAGAATGATGTGATATCATGATATAAAACAAATATTGAATGCCTTTTGTTTGTGCAATAGTAAGCCTATATCACTCGGTCCAATTTGGATTCTTCCATTACACTCGGCTTTGCCTCGTGCAATGGAGAAAAAAAAATATCAAAATTTGACCTTGTGATGTAGTTTTTACTATTACACGCTCAGGCATTCAATATTTGTATACTATCATTATGACGATAATGAGGTCATCCCAAGTGACCTCGAAGGTAGTCATAGACGCAGCATGTTTGCATCACCATTCTTCCGGTGCACCCGTATCGCATTTGAGTGAACACTTTCCTCGCGGCGGTTAGTTTTACCTTACAAAACAATATGTTCAGAAACCTTTCCCAACTGACAAAGTCTAATCTCAAAAATGACTGAACCAATACAAGGCATATTTGTATTTGTTGTAATGAATATTTCATGGTGATTCCATTGATGAATTTTCAAAAATTATGGCATTTATGGAACAGTGTGAACTTTTGTAATGTCATCTGCAGACGCCTGCCGCTTGAAAAGTGTTAATAATGATAGCGCCACCACTAGATCATGCTTTGAGGTCAACATCCAAGTTTAAATGATGGTGGCTCTGAAAAGGCTCTAAACATCGCTAAACAAAGGTTGCCGTTGACCTTCTAACTATACATTTGGCTCTAATAGAGCCTATTCCCAAGGACTGCCCTTGACCAATGGACATAACGTGGAATGCCCCTTTACTACAGACTACAGACAAGTACATTGCATAGTGCGGTCACGGATCTGGATTGTTTGACGCTGTTACGATATCGTATTAAATTTACCTTGGGCGTATTATCTTCATCTGATACTGGGATGTAATTGTATTCGGTGTTGCCTAATATTCTGTATTGGATGCTAAATTTAGACACAGCGCCACCGTCGATATCTCCTTGTAATTTCACACCGCCAACTCTTTCACCATCTTTTAATGTGACCTCAACAGGGGTGATCGGTTTTTTTGAACCCGGAAGTGGATTCCAGCCAGAGCTATCGACCAGGTAGGTTTCATTTACGTTGCCTTCTACCAGCATTATGCGTTCTGTCTCCTCCTTGTCCAATACCTTATTGCAGTTTTCTTGTATTTGGAAGAAGAAAACAGCAATTATATGTAAGATATCTGGATGCAATAATAATGTAATAAAAAGTAATTACAATGCTTAACACTTTCACGCGGCTATTGGTTTTACCAAATAAAAAACAGTTTTTTTCAGAAACCTTTCCAAATTTTCAAAGTCTATCTCAAGGATTACTGAACCAATACGAGGCATATTTGTACTTATTTCAATGCATTTCACATGGTGATTCCAAATATGGAACGGTTATGAAATTTAACAATTTTGACATTTTTTAAACAGTTTGTAATTATTACCTCGTGAAGCAGTAGCCTACTACAGGTCATAATTTGACTGATGTAGGCCATACCTCCCAATTGTTAAATTACATGATCATAATATGACACAGATTCACATTCTTTGTTACATTTTGAGAAAAGCAATTCTAAATTCATCTGAAATATTGAGTTAACACTTTCCACGCGGCCATTACCATGATATACAAAACAGATTGTTTTCTTCTTCAGAAACCTTTCCCATCAAAGATTATTTCAAGGATTACTGAACCAATAGTAGGCATGTTTTTTCTTATTTTAATGCACATCTCATAATAGTGATTCTTTAATATGGTGATGAAATTCATTTACATTTTTGAATCGTGACATTTTGGAAATGTCGTGTGCAGACGCCTGCCACGTGTTCATCATTACTACCAGCATTTTCTACTTACCTTTAGCACAGCCAACCAGACCAAATCGTAGCGTTGCAGTTTCGCTAGACAACGTGACTGGACGTATCTTGATAGATGTCACGCCCGATAACTTCGCAAGATCTTCCAATTCAATCGTCACGATATCGTTATCCTCAATGGTTTTAGGGATATCAAATACCTGTATGGGAAATAGGATTAAAACACATTAGATTACGTAAAGGTGCGGTGTGTACATCGCAGATTTGCACACAATTGCATATGATATACACGAACATTTGCAATCGTTTTTGTTATTGACGATTTTTGCGTATAAATGTATGAAATTGACGATTACGAGTATAATTGCGTGTAATTATGTATGCATTATGTATGTATCATAGAGGCTATTTGTTGAGAATAGTCGCGCCGAGCGCGTTAAGGGTCACCCCTTTGGAAACGCCAACTGACATAAATGTAATTTTGTATGAGCCTAAAAGGTATCGATACACACAATTAAAAACGTTTTAATCAGAGATTTCAAGAGAGAGCACAGTTATTTGATTGTAATAAGCCTAACTATCAGTTCCTTGTTGGGAACTTTGATTGTAATAAGCCTAACTGTCAGTTCCTTGTTGGGAACTTTGAATGTATAAAGCCTAACTGTCAGTTCCTTGTTGGGAACTTTGATTATAATAAACCTAACTGTCAGTTCCTTGTTGGGAACTTTGATTGTAATAAGCATAACTGTCAGTTCCTTGTTTTGAACTTTGATTGTAATAAGCATAACTGTCAGTTCCTTGTTGGGAACTTTGATTGTAATAAGCCTAACTGTCAGTTCCTTGTTTTGAACTTTGATTGTAATAAGCCTAACTGTCAGTTCCTTGTTGGGAACTTTGATTGTAATAAGCCTAACTGTCAGTTCCTTGTTGGGAACTTTGATTATAATAAGCATAACTGTCAGTTCCTTGTTGGGAACTTTGATTGTAATAAGCCTAACTGTCAGTTCCTTGTTTTGAACTTTGATTATAATAAGCATAACTGTCAGTTCCTTGTTGGGAACTTTGATTGTAATAAGCATAACTGTCAGTTCCTTGTTTTGAACTTTGATTGTAATAAGCATAACTGTCAGTTCCTTGTTGGGAACTTTGATTGTAATAAGCCTAACTGTCAGTTCCTTGTTTTGAACTTTGATTGTAATAAGCCTAACTGTCAGTTCCTTGTTTTGAACTTTGACTGTAATAAGCATAACTGTCAGTTCCTTGTTTTGAACTTTGATTATAATAAGCATAACTGTCAGTTCCTTGTTGGGAACTTTGATTATAATAAGCATAACTGTCAGTTCCTTGTTTTGAACTTTGATTGTAATAAGCATAACTGTCAGTTCCTTGTTGGGAACTTTGATTGTAATAAGCATAACTGTCAGTTCCTTGTTGGGAACTTTGATTATAATAAGCATAACTGTCAGTTCCTTGTTGGGAACTTTGATTATAATAAGCATAACTGTCAGTTCCTTGTTGGGAACTTTGATTATAATAAGCCTAACTGTCAGTTCCTTGCTGGGAACTTTGATTGTAATAAGCATAACTGTCAGTTCCTTGTTGGGAACTTTGATTATAATAAGCCTAACTGTCAGTTCCTTGTTGGGAACTTTGATTATAATAAGCATAACTGTCAGTTCCTTGTTTTGAACTTTGATTGTAATAAGCATAACTGTCAGTTCCTTGTTGGGAACTTTGATTATAATAAGCCTAACTGTCAGTTCCTTGCTGGGAACTTTGATTGTAATAAGCCTAACTGTCAGTTCCTTGTTGGGAACTTTGATTATAATAAGCCTAACTGTCAGTTCCTTGTTGGGAACTTTGATTGTAATAAGCCTAACTGTCAGTTCCTTGTTGGGAACTTTGATTGTAATAAGCCTAACTGTCAGTTCCTTGTTTTGAACTTTGATTGTAATAAGCCTAACTGTCAGTTCCTTGTTGGGAACTTTGATTGTAATAAGCCTAACTGTCAGTTCCTTGTTTTGAACTTTGATTGTAATAAGCCTAACTGTCAGTTCATTGCTGGGAACTTTGATTGTAATAAGCATAACTGTCAGTTCCTTGTTGGGAACTTTGATTGTAATAAGCATAACTGTCAGTTCCTTGTTGGGAACTTTGATTATAATAAGCATAACTGTCAGTTCCTTGTTGGGAACTTTGATTGTAATAAGCCTAACTGTCAGTTCCTTGTTTTGAACTTTGATTATAATAAGCCTAACTGTCAGTTCCTTGTTGGGAACTTTGATTGTAATAAGCCTAACTGTCAGTTCCTTGTTGGGAACTTTGATTGTAATAAGCCTAACTGTCAGTTCCTTGCTGGGAACTTTGATTGTAATAAGCATAACTGTCAGTTCCTTGTTTTGAACTTTGATTGTAATAAGCATAACTGTCAGTTCCTTGTTGGGAACTTTGATTGTAATAAGCATAACTGTCAGTTCCTTGTTGGGAACTTTGATTATAATAAGCCTAACTGTCAGTTCCTTGTTGGGAACTTTGATTGTAATAAGCATAACTGTCAGTTCCTTGTTTTGAACTTTGATTATAATAAGCCTAACTGTCAGTTCCTTGCTGGGAACTTTGATTGTAATAAGCCTAACTGTCAGTTCCTTGTTTTGAACTTTGATTGTAATAAGCCTAACTGTCAGTTCCTTGTTGGGAACTTTGATTATAATAAGCCTAACTGTCAGTTCCTTGTTGGGAACTTTGATTGTAATAAGCCTAACTGTCAGTTCCTTGCTGGGAACTTTGATTGTAATAAGCATAACTGTCAGTTCCTTGTTTTGAACTTTGATTGTAATAAGCCTAACTGTCAGTTCCTTGTTGGGAACTTTGATTGTAATAAGCCTAACTGTCAGTTCCTTGTTTTGAACTTTGATTGTAATAAGCATAACTGTTAGTTCCTTGTTTTGAACTTTGATTATAATAAGCCTAACTGTCAGTTCCTTGCTGGGAACTTTGATTGTAATAAGCCTAACTGTCAGTTCCTTGCTGGGAACTTTGATTGTAATAAGCATAACTGTCAGTTCCTTGTTTTGAACTTTGATTGTAATAAGCCTAACTGTCAGTTCCTTGTTGGGAACTTTGATTGTAATAAGCCTAACTGTCAGTTCCTTGTTTTGAACTTTGATTATAATAAGCATAACTGTCAGTTCCTTGTTGGGAACTTTGATTGTAATAAGCCTAACTGTCAGTTCCTTGTTTTGAACTTTGATTGTAATAAGCCTAACTGTCAGTTCCTTGTTGGGAACTTTGATTGTAATAAGCCTAACTGTCAGTTCCTTGTTTTGAACTTTGATTATAATAAGCATAACTGTCAGTTCCTTGTTGGGAACTTTGATTGTAATAAGCCTAACTGTCAGTTCCTTGTTTTGAACTTTGATTATAATAAGCATAACTGTCAGTTCCTTGTTGGGAACTTTGATTATAATAAGCATAACTGTCAGTTCCTTGTTTTGAACTTTGATTGTAATAAGCATAACTGTCAGTTCCTTGTTGGGAACTTTGATTGTAATAAGCATAACTGTCAGTTCCTTGTTGGGAACTTTGATTATAATAAGCATAACTGTCAGTTCCTTGTTGGGAACTTTGATTATAATAAGCATAACTGTCAGTTCCTTGTTGGGAACTTTGATTATAATAAGCCTAACTGTCAGTTCCTTGCTGGGAACTTTGATTGTAATAAGCCTAACTGTCAGTTCCTTGTTGGGAACTTTGATTATAATAAGCCTAACTGTCAGTTCCTTGTTGGGAACTTTGATTATAATAAGCCTAACTGTCAGTTCCTTGTTGGGAACTTTGATTGTAATAAGCATAACTGTCAGTTCCTTGTTGGGAACTTTGATTATAATAAGCCTAACTGTCAGTTCCTTGTTGGGAACTTTGATTATAATAAGCATAACTGTCAGTTCCTTGTTTTGAACTTTGATTGTAATAAGCATAACTGTCAGTTCGTTGTTGGGAACTTTGATTATAATAAGCCTAACTGTCAGTTCCTTGTTTTGAACTTTGATTGTAATAAGCCTAACTGTCAGTTCCTTGCTGGGAACTTTGATTGTAATAAGCCTAACTGTCAGTTCCTTGTTTTGAACTTTGATTGTAATAAGCCTAACTGTCAGTTCCTTGTTGGGAACTTTGATTGTAATAAGCCTAACTGTCAGTTCCTTGTTTTGAACTTTGATTATAATAAGCATAACTGTCAGTTCCTTGTTGGGAACTTTGATTGTAATAAGCCTAACTGTCAGTTCCTTGTTTTGAACTTTGATTATAATAAGCATAACTGTCAGTTCCTTGTTGGGAACTTTGATTATAATAAGCATAACTGTCAGTTCCTTGTTTTGAACTTTGATTGTAATAAGCATAACTGTCAGTTCCTTGTTGGGAACTTTGATTGTAATAAGCATAACTGTCAGTTCCTTGTTGGGAACTTTGATTGTAATAAGCCTAACTGTCAGTTCCTTGTTTTGAACTTTGATTGTAATAAGCCTAACTGTCAGTTCCTTGTTTTGAACTTTGATTATAATAAGCCTAACTGTCAGTTCCTTGTTTTGAACTTTGATTGTAATAAGCCTAACTGTCAGTTCCTTGTTTTGAACTTTGATTGTAATAAGCCTAACTGTCAGTTCCTTGTTGGGAACTTTGATTGTAATAAGCATAACTGTCAGTTCCTTGTTGGGAACTTTGATTGTAATAAGCCTAACTGTTAGTTCCTTGTTGGGAACTTTGATTGTAATAAGCCTAACTGTTAGTTCCTTGTTGGGAACTTTGATTGTAATAAGCCTAACTGTCAGTTCCTTGTTGGGAACTTTGATTGTAATAAGCCTAACTGTTAGTTCCTTGTTGGGAACTTTGATTGTAATAAGCCTAACTGTCAGTTCCTTGTTTTGAACTTTGATTATAATAAGCCTAACTGTCAGTTCCTTGTTTTGAACTTTGATTGTAATAAGCCTAACTGTCAGTTCCTTGTTTTGAACTTTGATTATAATAAGCCTAACTGTCAGTTCCTTGTTTTGAACTTTGATTGTAATAAGCCTAACTGTCAGTTCCTTGTTTTGAACTTTGATTGTAATAAGCCTAACTGTCAGTTCCTTGTTTTGAACTTTGATTGTAATAAGCCTAACTGTCAGTTCCTTGTTTTGAACTTTGATTATAATAAGCCTAACTGTCAGTTCCTTGTTTTGAACTTTGATTGTAATAAGCCTAACTGTCAGTTCCTTGTTTTGAACTTTGATTGTAATAAGCCTAACTGTCAGTTCCTTGTTTTGAACTTTGATTATAATAAGCCTAACTGTCAGTTCCTTGTTTTGAACTTTGATTGTAATAAGCCTAACTGTCAGTTCCTTGTTGGGAACTTTGATTGTAATAAGCCTAACTGTCAGTTCCTTGTTGGGAACTTTGATTGTAATAAGCCTAACTGTCAGTTCCTTGTTGGGAACTTTGATTGTAATAAGCCTAACTGTCAGTTCCTTGTTGGGAACTTTGATTGTAATAAGCCTAACTGTCAGTTCCTTGTTTTGAACTTTGATTATAATAAGCCTAACTGTCAGTTCCTTGTTTTGAACTTTGATTGTAATAAGCCTAACTGTCAGTTCCTTGTTGGGAACTTTGATTGTAATAAGCCTAACTGTCAGTTCCTTGTTGGGAACATCTTAAACCAATCACTACTCACGGGTATTGTACCACACAAACTCAAAATAGTCCACACCAGATTATATAATTTCCTGGACAAAAACAACACTCTCGTCAATGAACAATACGGATTCCGGTCAAAACGGTCAACCTACATGGCACTTCTTGAACTCACTACTAACCTCACACATGCACTCAAAAAGAAAGATCACACCATGGGTATTTTCCTAGACCTGTCCAAGGCATTCAACACAATAAACCATAATATTCTCCTTGCCAAACTGCACCACTATGGTATTAGGGGCATCGCCCTGGAATGGTTTGAAAACTATCTCACCCACCGCACCCAATCTGTTCATGCACTAAATCATCAATCAACCACTCGGGAAATCACTGTTGGAGTTCCGCAGGGATCCATCTTAGGACCCCTCCTTTTCATTATTTACATGAATGACATAACTAATATGCTAAAACTCATCCTTTATGCAGACGACACAAACATCTTTCTTTCTCACTCAAACCTTGATTCACTTTACCATAACATGAACACTGAACTAACCCACATCACTGACTGGTTCAGGGCAAACAAACTTTCATTAAATGTCTCTAAAACTAACTACATGCTTTTCTCATCCAAAACTCCTCACTACTCTCACAAAATCACAATTGACAGTCATGACATCTCACAAGTTTACACCACAAAATTCCTTGGCATCACCATAGATGATAAGCTCACCTGGAACCACCACATAAATACTATTACCACTAAGGCATCTCATGCCATTGGTACCATTTACAGAGTTAGGGATCATCTTCCACGGCACATTCTGAAATCACTCTATAATACGCTGGTTCTTCCACACCTCAGCTACTGCAACATAATATGGGCCTCAAACTATCAATCCAGACTTGCCAGCTTAAACATCACTCAAAAATGGGCTATTCGCACAATAACCAATTCACGACGCATGACACACACTTTACCTCTCTTTCACCAACTTAATACATTGAAAATCAACGATATCAACCAGCTACAAACGGCACTATTTATGCACGACCACTTCTATAACAACCTTCCTCCTAATTTCGCAAACTATTTCACCACAAACCGTCAGATACACGCACACAACACAAGGCAAGTACACAAATTTCATCTTCCTCTCCCAACGACCACAGCTGAAAAACATCAGATACTCTACTATGGTGCTAAGCTCTGGAACGCTCTTCCCAACACTCTCATAAATATCACAAACAAACATACATTTAAAAGGCAGCTCAAAAAATGCTAAATTTCTACATATGATACACACACCACACACACCAATCTTTCTCTTAGTAAAACATAAACTTTGTTCGCTCCTCTTCTTTTCTTCTCATCTACCTCTATTTTCATTCTATCCTCTCTCCTTCCTCTTGAAGAACATAACTAATGACTTAACTTACTTTTAACTTGGCACCTTTTGTCTCTTGTCAGGTAGCCTACATGTGTTCGGTATTGTTCTCTTTTTGTTTCTGTGTGTCTTTGTCAAGTGTATTGTTTTTGTGCTGTTCTGTTTGATCTTGTTTCGTGTTTTCTGTTCTCCCATCATTAAATATGCTCTATTTACTATCATTCTATTTTTGTGTCAAGGGTCCCCATTATATAAGCCGTCTATCAGGGTTTCCACTGGGGTTCCTAGCCTCTACTTCATATTGTATTATTATTTGTTTGTATTACTTTTGCTGAATAAATTGAATTGAATTGAATTTTGATTGTAATAAGCCTAACTGTCAGTTCCTTGTTTTGAATTTTGATTGTAATAAGCCAACTGTCAGTTCCTTGTTTGGGAACTTTGATTGTAATAAGCATAACTGTCAGTTCCTTGTTTTGAATTTTGATTGTAATAAGCATAACTGTCAGTTCCTTGTTGGGAACTTTGATTATAATAAGCCTAACTGTCAGTTCCTTGTTGGGAACTTTGATTGTAATAAGCATAACTGTCAGTTCCTTGTTGGGAACTTTGATTATAATAAGCATAACTGTCAGTTCCTTGTTGGGAACTTTGATTATAATAAACCTAACTGTCAGTTCCTTGTTTTGAACTTTGATTGTAATAAGCATAATTGTCAGTTCCTTGTTGGGAACTTTGATTATAATAAGCCTAACTGTCAGTTCCTTGTTGGGAACTTTGATTGTAATAAGCATAACTGTCAGTTCCTTGTTGGGAACTTTGATTATAATAAGCATAACTGTCAGTTCCTTGTTGGGAACTTTGATTATAATAAACCTAACTGTCAGTTCCTTGTTTTGAACTTTGATTGTAATAAGCATAATTGTCAGTTCCTTGTTGGGAACTTTGATTATAATAAGCCTAACTGTCAGTTCCTTGTTGGGAACTTTGATTATAATAAACCTAACTGTCAGTTCCTTGTTTTGAACTTTGATTGTAATAAGCATAATTGTCAGTTCCTTGACTTGAATTTTGATTGTAATAAGCCTAACTGTCAGTTCCTTGTTGGGAACTTTGATTGTAATAAGCATAACTGTCAGTTCCTTGTTGGGAACTTTGATTATAATAAGCCTAACTGTCAGTTCCTTGTTGGGAACTTTGATTGTAATAAGCCTAACTGTCAGTTCCTTGTTTTGAACTTTGATTGTAATAAGCTTAACTGTCAGTTCCTTGTTTTGAACTTTGATTGTAATAAGCATAACTGTCAGTTCCTTGCTGGGAACTTTGATTGTAATAAGCCTAACTGTCAGTTCCTTGTTGGGAACTTTGATTGTAATAAGCCTAACTGTCAGTTCCTTGTTGGGAACTTTGATTGTAATAAGCCTAACTGTCAGTTCCTTGTTGGGAACTTTGATTATAATAAGCCTAACTGTCAGTTCCTTGTTGGGAACTTTGATTGTAATAAGCCTAACTGTCAGTTCCTTGTTGGGAACTTTGATTGTAATAAGCCTAACTGTCAGTTCCTTGTTGGGAACTTTGATTATAATAAGCCTAACTGTCAGTTCCTTGTTTTGAACTTTGATTGTAATAAGCATAATTGTCAGTTCCTTGTTGGGAACTTTGATTATAATAAACCTAACTGTCAGTTCCTTGTTTTGAATTTTGATTGTAATAAGCCTAACTGTCAGTTCCTTGTTTTGAATTTTGATTGTAATAAGCCTAACTGTCAGTTCCTTGTTGGGAACTTTGATTGTAATAAGCCTAACTGTCAGTTCCTTGTTGGGAACTTTGATTATAATAAGCCTAACTGTCAGTTCCTTGTTGGGAACTTTGATTGTAATAAGCCTAACTGTCAGTTCCTTGTTGGGAACTTTGATTGTAATAAGCCTAACTGTCAGTTCCTTGTTGGGAACTTTGATTATAATAAGCCTAACTGTCAGTTCCTTGTTTTGAACTTTGATTGTAATAAGCATAATTGTCAGTTCCTTGTTGGGAACTTTGATTATAATAAACCTAACTGTCAGTTCCTTGTTGGGAACTTTGATTGTAATAAGCCTAACTGTCAGTTCCTTGTTTTGAACTTTGATTATAATAAACCTAACTGTCAGTTCCTTGTTTTGAACTTTGATTGTAATAAGCCTAACTGTCAGTTCCTTGTTGGGAACTTTGATTGTAATAAGCCTAACTGTCAGTTCCTTGTTTTGAACTTTGATTATAATAAGCCTAACTGTCAGTTCCTTGTTTTGAACTTTGATTGTAATAAGCCTAACTGTCAGTTCCTTGTTTTGAACTTTGATTGTAATAAGCCTAACTGTCAGTTCCTTGTTTTGAACTTTGATTGTAATAAGCCTAACTGTCAGTTCCTTGTTGGGAACTTTGATTGTAATAAGCCTAACTGTCAGTTCCTTGTTGGGAACTTTGATTATAATAAGCCTAACTGTCAGTTCCTTGTTGGGAATTTTGATTGTAATAAGCCTAACTGTCAGTTCCTTGTTTTGAACTTTGATTGTACTAAGCCTAACTGTCAGTTCCTTGTTGGGAACTTTGATTATAATAAGCCTAACTGTCAGTTCCTTGTTGGGAACTTTGATTGTAATAAGCCTAACTGTCAGTTCCTTGTTTTGAACTTTGATTGTAATAAGCCTAACTGTCAGTTCCTTGTTGGGAACTTTGATTGTAATAAGCCTAACTGTCAGTTCCTTGTTGGGAACTTTGATTGTAATAAGCCTAACTGTCAGTTCCTTGTTGGGAACTTTGATTGTAATAAGCATAACTGTCAGTTCCTTCTTGGGAACTTTGATTGTAATAAGCCTAACTGTCAGTTCCTTGTTTTGAACTTTGATTATAATAAGCCTAACTGTCAGTTCCTTGTTTTGAACTTTGATTATAATAAGCCTAACTGTCAGTTCCTTGTTTTGAACTTTGATTATAATAAGCATAACTGTCAGTTCCTTGTTGGGAACTTTGATTGTAATAAGCATAACTGTCAGTTCCTTGTTTTGAACTTTGATTGTAATAAGCCTAACTGTCAGTTCCTTGTTGGGAACTTTGATTATAATAAGCATAACTGTCAGTTCCTTGTTGGGAACTTTGATTGTAATAAGCATAACTGTCAGTTCCTTGTTGGGAACTTTGATTGTAATAAGCATAACTGTCAGTTCCTTGTTTTGAACTTTGATTGTAATAAGCCTAACTGTCAGTTCCTTGTTGGGAACTTTGATTGTAATAAGCATAACTGTCAGTTCCTTGTTGGGAACTTTGATTATAATAAGCCTAACTGCCAGTTCCTTGTTTTGAACTTTGATTATAATAAGCCTAACTGTCAGTTCCTTGTTGGGAACTTTGATTATAATAAGCATAACTGTCAGTTCCTTGTTGGGAACTTTGATTGTAATAAGCATAACTGTCAGTTCCTTGTTTTGAACTTTGATTGTAATAAGCCTAACTGTCAGTTCCTTGTTGGGAACTTTGATTGTAATAAGCATAACTGTCAGTTCCTTGTTGGCAACTTTGATTGTAATAAGCCTAACTGTCAGTTCCTTGTTGGGAACTTTGATTATAATAAGCCTAACTGTCAGTTCCTTGTTTTGAACTTTGATTATAATAAGCCTAACTGTCAGTTCCTTGTTTTGAACTTTGATTATAATAAGCATAACTGTCAGTTCCTTGTTGGGAACTTTGATTGTAATAAGCATAACTGTCAGTTCCTTGTTTTGAACTTTGATTGTAATAAGCCTAACTGTCAGTTCCTTGTTGGGAACTTTGATTATAATAAGCATAACTGTCAGTTCCTTGTTGGGAACTTTGATTGTAATAAGCATAACTGTCAGTTCCTTGTTGGGAACTTTGATTGTAATAAGCATAACTGTCAGTTCCTTGTTTTGAACTTTGATTGTAATAAGCCTAACTGTCAGTTCCTTGTTGGGAACTTTGATTGTAATAAGCATAACTGTCAGTTCCTTGTTGGGAACTTTGATTATAATAAGCCTAACTGCCAGTTCCTTGTTTTGAACTTTGATTATAATAAGCCTAACTGTCAGTTCCTTGTTGGGAACTTTGATTATAATAAGCATAACTGTCAGTTCCTTGTTGGGAACTTTGATTGTAATAAGCATAACTGTCAGTTCCTTGTTGGGAACTTTGATTGTAATAAGCATAACTGTCAGTTCCTTGTTTTGAACTTTGATTGTAATAAGCCTAACTGTCAGTTCCTTGTTGGGAACTTTGATTGTAATAAGCATAACTGTCAGTTCCTTGTTGGCAACTTTGATTGTAATAAGCCTAACTGTCAGTTCCTTGTTGGGAACTTTGATTATAATAAGCCTAACTGTCAGTTCCTAGTTGGGAACTTAGATTGTAATAAGCCTAACTGTCAGTTCCTTGTTGGGAACTTTGATTGTAATAAGCCTAACTGTCAGTTCCTTGTTTTGAACTTTGATTATAATAAGCCTAACTGTCAGTTCCTTGTTGGGAACTTTGATTATAATAAGCATAACTGTCAGTTCCTTGTTTTGAACTTTGATTGTAATAAACCTAACTGTCAGTTCCTTGTTGGGAACTTTGATTGTAATAAGCCTAACTGTCAGTTCCTTGTTTTGAACTTTGATTATAATAAGCCTAACTGTCAGTTCCTTGTTTTGAACTTTGATTATAATAAGCCTAACTGTCAGTTCCTTGTTGGGAACTTTGATTGTAATAAGCCTAACTGTCAGTTCCTTGTTGGGAACTTTGACTGTAATAAGCCTAACTGTCAGTTCCTTGTTGGGAACTTTGATTATAATAAGCCTAACTGTCAGTTCCTTGTTGGGAACTTTGATTATAATAAGCATAACTGTCAGTTCCTTGTTGGGAACTTTGATTATAATAAACCTAACTGTCAGTTCCTTGTTGGGAATTATAATAAGCCTTACTGTCAGTTCCTTGCTGGGAACTTTGATTGTAATAAGCCTAACTGTCAGTTCCTTGTTGGGAACTTTGATTGTAATAAGCCTAACTGTCAGTTCCTTGTTGGGAACTTTGATTATAATAAGCATAACTCTCAGTTCCTTGTTGGGAACTTTGATTGTAATAAGCCTAACTGTCAGTTCCTTGTTGGGAACTTAGATTGTAATAAGCCTAACTGTCAGTTCCTTGTTGGGAACTTTGATTGTAATAAGCATAACTGTCAGTTCCTTGTTGGGAACTTTGATTGTAATAAGCATAACTGTCAGTTCCTTGTTTTGAACTTTGATTATAATAAGCCTAACTGTCAGTTCCTTGTTGGGAACTTTGATTGTAATAAGCATAACTGTCAGTTCCTTGTTGGGAACTTTGATTGTAATAAGCCTAACTGTCAGTTCCTTGTTGGGAACTTTGATTATAATAAACCTAACTGTCAGTTCCTTGCTGGGAACTTTGATTGTAATAAGCCTAACTGTCAGTTCCTTGTTGGGAACTTTGATTGTAATAAGCATAACTATCAGTTCCTTGTTGGGAACTTTGATTATAATAAGCCTAACTGTCAGTTCCTTGCTGGGAACTTTCATTGTAATAAGCCTAACTCCCAGTTCCTTGTTGGGAACTTAGTTCCTTGTTGGGAATTATAATAAGCCTTACTGTCAGTTCCTTGCTGGGAACTTTGATTGTAATAAGCATAACTGTCAGTTCCTTGTTGGGAACTTAGATTGTAATAAGCCTAACTGTCAGTTCCTTGTTGGGAACTTTGATTGTATAAAGCCTAACTGTCAGTTCCTTGTTGGGAACTTTGATTGTAATAAGCCTAACTGTCAGTTCCTTGTTGGGAACTTTGATTGTAATAAGCCTAACTATCAGTTCCTTGTTGGGAACTTTGATTGTAATAAGCCTAACTGTCAGTTCCTTGCTGGGAACTTTCATTGTAATAAGCCTAACTCCCAGTTCCTTGTTGGGAACTTAGTTCCTTGTTGGGAATTATAATAAGCCTTACTGTCAGTTCCTTGCTGGGAACTTTGATTGTAATAAGCATAACTGTCAGTTCCTTGTTGGGAACTTTGATTATAATAAGCCTAACTGTCAGTTCCTTGTTGGGAACTTTGATTGTAATAAGCCTAACTCCCAGTTCCTTGCTGGGAACTTTGATTCAGTTCCTTGTTTTGAACTTTGATTGTAATAAGCCTAACTGTCAGTTCCTTGTTGGGAACTTTGATTGTAATAAGCCTAACTGTCAGTTCCTTGTTGGGAACTTTGATTGTAATAAGCCTAACTGTCAGTTCCCTGTTGGGAACTTTGATTGTAATAAGCCTAACTGTCAGTTCCTTGTTGGGAACTTTGATTGTAATAAGCCTAACTGTCAGTTCCTTGTTGGGAACTTTGATTGTAATAAGCCTAACTGTCAGTTCCTTGTTTTGAACTTTGATTATAATAAGCCTAACTGTCAGTTCCTTGTTGGGAACTTTGATTGTAATAAGCATAACTGTCAGTTCCTTGTTGGGAACTTTGATTGTAATAAGCCTAACTGTCAGTTCCTTGTTGGGAACTTTGATTGTAATAAGCCTAACTGTTAGTTCCTTGTTGGGAACTTTGATTATAATAAGCATAACTGTCAGTTCCTTGTTTTGAACTTTGATTGTAATAAGCCTAACTGTCAGTTCCTTGTTGGGAACTTTGATTGTAATAAGCATAACTGTCAGTTCCTTGTTTTGAACTTTGACTGTAATAAGCATAATTGTCAGTTCCTTGTTGGGAACTTTGATTGTAATAAGCATAACTGTCAGTTCCTTGTTTTGAATTTTGATTGTAATAAGCCTAACTGTCAGTTCCTAGTTGGGAACTTAGATTGCTGTTGAATATTCTCCTAACGCATACTATACCTGAGCGACATTGGCGTCTCCGTCACCTGCAATAGGTACATACTCGGCTTCATCTTCTGTCTTATAATACAACTCAAAGTTGATGACGCTTCCCAATTTATCTCCCTGTATGTCGATAGCCTTGATATCTACGGGTTGTCTAAAGATGACTGTGAAGTAGTCTGATTGGATCTGATCCAGGGCTAGTGGGTTTCCTGAGAACAAAGCCGTCGGCATGGTGTCTGGTATGGGCTGGTTGTCTGACAATGTGCGGGTATTTTCATAAGTATCCAGTTTCTCTCTGCAATTTTCTGATGGTTTCAGATTACGATAAAATGTTGATGATCAGTCAATATTAAAACAAAATATTCTTAGCATTATCAAGATTGAGCATTTATGATTAATTAAAAAGTTCTATATGAAATTCTATATGAACAATTCATAATATATCATGGACCTTTAGTGTGAGTTTTTAGAATACGTAACGGTGACAATGATATTTTGTCCGAACTGAGTTATGGTAAGGGAGCACATCAAAACTCGACCGCGCGGCAACCGCCGGTTCCGCCCGGTTGGACCGCATATCATTGTTTAGAACAATAGAAACCGGCTGCAACTGCACTGAACCCCACGGAACAAAAAAACCTAACATTTTTTCTTTAAGAATGACTTACCTTGTGCTGAAGTGGTAGTGTCACACTGTTTCTTGTGCACCTTACATAACCATCCTATCCTATTGATGTCACCGCCGGGACACACACACTTCTGTCGTCTGCATTTCCTAGCTGTTCGACGGCATTTCCTGAGAGAGCTATCGCAGTCAACTTTGCAGGTACAGTCTTTATCGCATTCTATGAATCAAGTGATCAATGATTAAGTTGTTAGGCATCAACTTACATAGACGGAGAATGCTATAGTCCCGGGGGTGAGGGGGAAGGTACTCTACATATTTGACAGATTTTGTTAACATTTCTGTGAAAAACAGCAAATTTAAGGATTTCAGCAATGATTGTACTCAAATGGATCATACTTTACAAAATACAGAAAATTGTACAAAAGTCCATGTAACAAAAATGAAAGTTTTGTGCCCGTTTTGACGTTTGACTTCTGCAGTGACCCTAACCCAAACCCTAACCCTAATTAGAGTGATATATTGACTTCTACAGTGAACCTAAAGATGTTTAATTAAATGTAATAACTGTTAATTAAATGTTGTTGTTGTTGCTATGCCGTATGCTGCACTAGATGAGTGCGAATACATAGGGCATTCATTCGCATCCTGCATGGGGCATTCCTCTACATGTCTATTAGGCCAAAAACAAAGTTTGTTTTCAGCAGCAAGCCTGAAAAGTAAAATACGAAATGCGTCTTTTTGTTGCTAAAATTCATAGTGGAGTTTACTTGAAATGGTTTATTTAGTCAAATCTGTGTATTTTTGTTAATCTTATGTTCGCTAAAATGTGATTTTCGCCGCGGATCTTCACTTTCGTGTTTGCCGTATGTGGCTAATCACCATCTTGAAAAATGTTGGGCACAATGTCGACAAATAAATGCGCAAGAATCAATCGTCTCAGTGAAATGCGCGCGCACTAATAGTGGAAACAATTTTTTTGGGTTTTTATTTGTTGGCTTAAAACTGCTATTTTATACGAGTACATACCATTGCGTCTGCTTCCATCTTCCCCTGGAGGAATTCCATTACCTGTTTGTTGAAATGCAGATACAAATAAGTTAACACTTTCCACGCGGCTATATATAAATCAGATTGTAGGCATTATTAAAGGAAAGCGGTCATGGTGAGGGAAAAGAACCGCTGGCGGCGATTGTTGGTCCAGCTAAACCTTAGCTAATAACTAATACATCACTTATATCAAACGATAGAAAATGCGTTCAACCAAATGAAGGATGGTTGATTGAGCGCGCCGTTCACATTGGGTTAAGAGATTGTTGTAGAGTCGCACACAATACCGCTTGCATGTAAACATAGGCCTACGTAGAACAATTACAGACTGCGCCAATGTCCAACTTGTTTAGATTCAAATAGTCGCCGCGCGCTGTTCAATTTTCGTTAGAATCCTCACCATGACCGCTTCCCTTTAACATTTGTAGCTTGCAAATAGTGTAATATCAACTAGAATGTATTGACACGCCTTTAGCATACTGGAATACTGATATTCAGTCAAATGTTCGTTGTTACAAGTCAAGCCACAGTGATGCCTCGAATATTAAATCTTAACATGATAGTAACTTTATCAGTTTTCCTTATATGCAACATTTAGAATAGTTAATCAGGTAGTCAGTGATAGAAAAATATATCTTCGAGAGACTTGAAATATGTCCATTTAGTCTTGTTAAATGAAGATCTCTTAGTTCCTATGAAAAGCAAATATAACTTTTTCCGCCAATAAATCAGTCACTTGTATTGTTTAAAGTCTGTTCAAGAGATATTTGTAACTTAGAACGATTGTAATTGCCCGATAGGTACATTTTGTTTCTTAGAATTGGCCAATTAAATAGCACTTAGGAGACATTTGGCTGTTTTTTACCCGGTTTCGTCGCACTAGATGGAAGTTTAGTTTTAACTGCATATCCAGAAAAGTACAAAGAGTATTCTGACCAATTTACTATGATTTTGTGGCTAGGATTCAAAACTTCAATTGTGGAATATTTAATACGACTGGCTTGTATAATAGCAAAGAGGTGGGAGGTAGAACTTATTGAATGACCCTCGTACATGTACTATTCTTAATTTATTTCCATAACTAGATATTAGACTGTTTTAAACGAATCCACATATTTTGCTCAAAATACCTTATTTTTGGGCACATTTTAAAAAGTAGTAAGTCTATTGTGTACTAAACATTCCTGGGAATCTATTGGTATAATTGGGTTGTACATGCGCATTTTGACATTTATCGGGACATGTATGCATAATTTGATAAAAACTAATGGTTACAATTAAAAAGTAGTGCAATATACTTTGTTAAACACAGTGACACATATCGTGAATGCATTTATGAATACAATCATGTCAAAAAATAGGGCGTAAGGTACCTAATTTGCATTTTTGAGATTTGAATAATTAATTAGCTAATTTGCATATTTGATAAGATATCGAACTAACTGTCAGTTTAAAAGATACATCTTAGCACAGTTATCCATGATACTAAATGTCATTAGTTAACTATCTACAGAACTTGAGTTTACGCATATTTAATTAGCTTTTTTTAGGATTTCCACATTACAGATTGAATTTTTCCAAATATAGTGCATTTTCTGGAACCTGATGGACAAATATGGAATAAAATACACTTCTGATTTTCCATCAGCTGATAAACATGTGAGGAGTGTGATGATTAATACGTTTTTTAGTCATTTTAAGAACATGGTTGTTAATATAAAGAGGTTCAACATTGACAAAAATCAATTTGTGGCTCAAAATGGTATTTCGTGGCAGGTTTTCGACTACTTTTGGAGATGTTCAAATGGCCATATCACCAAAACGCATTACTCGATTAACATGATTC
This sequence comes from Ophiura sarsii, assembly GCA_035610835.1. NCBI lineage: Eukaryota > Metazoa > Echinodermata > Ophiuroidea > Amphilepidida > Ophiuridae > Ophiura > Ophiura sarsii. Next base: position 3,283,014 of record CM069444.1, read on the forward strand.
TTGCACCAAATTAGATCTGTTACCAATATCTTTAAAATGACACATGTTTTGTTGAATTCCAATATATTTGAAATGTTAGGGTGCTATACCTACTATTAGTTTTACGATACACACAACATATTTTTCAAAGTCTATCTCAAGGATTACTGAACTAATACTAGACATGTTTGTACTTATTTCAATGCATTTCTTATGGTGATTCCAAATATGGTAATGACATCCAAACATTTTACATTTTTGAAATATTTTGTGGATTTTTGGAATGTCGTTTGCAGACGCCTGTCGCGTGGAAAGCGTTAATATATTATAAATAAACTTCATGGTAAATATCATCTGCAGTAAGAATGTTGAAACACAAAAAAAAACTAAAAACAGACGAAATAACCACCACAAATCTTTCCATCTAAAAAACGGCTACACTCATTACAGATGAAATTAGTTATTAACAATTAATATTCAAAATCGAATCCCCCAAAACCACACCTCACACACCTACATGTAATCACCGGCAAATGAGGACCATGAAGTGGTACTATCCAAACGAGGGGCACACCAACCTGGATACACATCGACACACCGAGGACAAAATGGCGATTATGGGCCGAATATATTACATATCGTACAACTTTCACCAGTACAAATAAGGGATAACAACTACGGCTAGGTATACCTTATTTGTTATATAATCGTGATGTCTTGTTTCGTAACCCCTGACGTAATAAAGCCGAACTCCCTGTTATACTACTTCACCGAATTAAGCCTGTTACGGGTCACCATATACAGTCATCAATAAAAGTAACTATACAGGTAATAAATGGATTTTAACTCTAAAAATATATATCCTACCTAAAAATATTAAATCATAAAGTTGTTGAAAAATGTATCTTCTTTAATATGAGAAATTGCACGCTAGGATCTGTTGAATATTGAAAAAGTGACAATCCAAAATGTAATGTAAAGCCTCAATTTCATTTTCACATTTTACATTTCAACACGGGAAGAGTATGACAGGTAGCGTGTATGTGGCGTATTGATCCATCGGAACAATACGGCCGACTGTCAAACCTGCGCATGCATCCCTAATTGCACTACCGGTAATCGATAACGTACCCGTACGTAGATGGGTCCGCGTGTAGAAAAGATAAATGTGAACATGATAATCGGACTTCACCTTACATTTGGGAGTGTCATTTCCTCAATAATCACCCAATCCTAGCGTGCAATATCTCATATTTAAGACAATGAATTTCTCAACAACTTTATAATTTAATATTTTTAGGTAGGATATATATTTTTAGAGTTAAAAGCTCTTTTATTACCTGTATAGTTACTTTTTTGATGACTGTAAGACATTGCTTATTTTCTTATAACTCACCTGGTTCAATATTTTCAACGGTCGTCGTCTCAACAGTTTCCTCCGTAACCGTCTCTTCCGGAGTTACAGTCGTTGTCACTATTGTGATAGTTTCCTCCTTGGTAGCTGGAGTGGACTCTCCCTTTGGTTGTATCGTTGTTGCAGACACGGTTTTCACCTGGCTTGTTGTGACCGGAGCTGCTAATGCAATGCAACAGTTTGTAAAGTATATAATCATCTGGTATTGCAAAATATATACAATATAGGTTACCATAGCACGCGCAACGGACTACAAAGGGGAATTGCACCGGCCTATTTTTCTACATGCAATTGAATCGGTGCATGACGTCCAATTCATTGTATGAACCGTGTTACCAAATTGACCTACATATTGTGAAAAAGGTGTGTCTTCATTCTGAAAATCTTAAACAGAGTGATAATTCCATCTCGACAAGATGGCAGCTAATTTGTTACCCGGATAACCTCTACTAATGTGTTTACCATACATTTCAGGTTAGAAGTCGCAGGCACTTCATCTTTGTAGGAACTATTCACATGGTTTTAGGGGAATCCCGTTTCCGGCAGCCTGGTGCTAAGCATTGGTTTCCAGTTTCCAATACGATTTATTCCATTTAAATATACTACCGGGTTCCAAATTGTCGGTTCCTTTCATCTATGCTTAGCACCAGGCTGCTGGAAACGAGATTCGTTTTCGGGAGGGAGATAGATTTGTTTCAATTGCAAAATTCGCGAGAGATGAAACGGGTTGATATTTGTATTAAAACCTTATGGTTGCGGGGTTTGTTTCCGGAGAGAATATCCATGAAAAGGATGATTACAAAATATCATTCTGCAAATGCAATCAAATTCCCAGTATGTACCTGCTATTGCAGTTGATCCCTGTGGCACATTTGTCATAATAACCGCGGTTGTGGTCAGTTCTTCGACAACAGTTTCTGCTGGCGAAGTGGCAGTTGTTACAACCGTTGCCGTGGTCATTCTAACTGGAGATGTGGTACCTTCTTTTACGGTGTGATCTGTTGTGCGGCTACTTGTTATGGTGGTCAACGCCGATTCAGGTGCTTAAAAAAAGAAAGAAAAGGGAATTCAAGATATCAAAATAATACGGTGTTATATAATATAATAAGAATAGTATAAGGGAACTGTGTGCAACATGACAAACTAATGGATATGAAATTAGATATATGGAAGTACGTGTAGGAATGTGAATATACACGAATTTGTGTTACATAAGTAATGGAACATATGGTCATATGCACGAGGAAATATATAACTAGATTTTACATGTTTTGTTTAGAAATCTGTATCATCTTCCAACAGCCAAGTGTAGTTATTGATTTGATACTTTACAGCTAAAAAACAACCGTCCATGGTTACTCTACCGCTACAGTACAATGAACAATGGAGCTCCAAAATTGAAAGAGATAAAACAACACAACATTGGTGTGACACTTATTAATTTTAGTATTTGAAGAGCTGTTTTGCAAAAGGGCTTACATCCATTTCTGCATGTTACTCATTTTGCATTATTGAATGGATGGCTATTCATTGTGTGGAATGTGGCTTGTATTGTTGGTGCCTCAATTGGCGTGCATGGATGCACTTATCCAAGTCATAGAAACAGTAATGAACACAGTCATACAATAATTTGATTAATTCCATGGACTTGCAAAAAAGCTCTTCATTTGTCACCCACATTATTGTTGTTGAAACTTTGCCCATCACAGTGAGAGGCTATACACACCTGATGTTTCGCCAGCGGGGGATGCAGCAGTTGTGACGGAGGTAATTGTAGTCATTTGTTCCTCTGATAGCACATTTGGAGACGATGTTCTTACCACAGTCGATAAAAGTTGTTCTTCCGTAACAGGTTGTGTAGCCTCAACTGGTCTAGTTGTTTCTGTTCTCACCGTCGTGGTCTCAATAGTTGTAGTTTCTGTTTGTGATAAATGATTAACAAGGATGGGTTATTTGGTTTACCTAAGACATCACACCCATTTGGTCGATCGGTATTATTTGGTGCAAGATTTCTACTGATGACCCGTAGTGTATATGACAGTGTGTTTATGTATCTTTACTTTGCTTATGAATTTACTTAAATAGTTGAATCATTAACATGATTAACACAAGGTAGTAGAATATTGCTAGTTTGTCAATATGTGTGCATTATGGATGGTGTGAGACAGTTTCAATCAATTTTATCTATTTATATAGAAAAACACAAACGCCAGAATAATACATGATAAACTGGTATTGAATCTGGTGCACGGAATATGATAACTAGTGTTTTACTACATACTCGGACTGTAAATTGAACGATTACGATCACTAAGATTACTATTTTTAAATGCATACCTTCACACGAGTGAATGAAAGTCACTTTCAGACGAAGGCTGTTAGCTGCCCCCGTCCATATAACGTACAGACGTATCTTAGAAACTTTCTTTGGCAAACGAGGTAAATCGGTGGTCATATCTATTGCCAAATCGTTGATACCATCTAATTGCCTGAAGACACCAATATTGCCATCTGTCACTGTGGTGTATGCCAGCCTGACCTTCAGACTGCCAGATGCAGGCGGATCTCCACTTGAATCGGTTTCAATACTGATCGATCGAACATCAGCTCCTTGAGGGTACGCACTGAAAGTCGTGGTCAAACTAGCGACCTTGTTATTATCATCGTTGGGATCGAAGTTGCCTTCAAAGTCATCTTGAGCGCCCACTGGAGGAGTCCAATAGGCGTCATTAGAGAGTACAGTGCCGTCAGATGATCGTTGGTCGTTTGGAGATAAGGTCAATGATTTTTCGCAGTCCTCTGAAACGGTTTTAAGATGCCAATTTTGTAAGCAATGGCGGCGGAAGGAACAAAATAGGCCCGAGTTGGACGAGCCAAAATTATGCTCAAAGATGTAAAAAACCCAACCAAAAACAGTTTTATATTTTTAAAACTAATGGTCCGAGAAAACGCTCCTGAAGCCATTTAGTCTAACAGTTTAAAGGTGTAACCACATTCTCTTAGTTCCCCACTAGCAAACCACACATGGTATAACAATCAAGGCTGTTAGGACGAGGCAAGTCAAGGTCGAATTTGTTCAAAGTTACAGAACCTGTCACTCAGGCTAATTCCCCTAATTTAAGTAACCGCTATTCTGTTATATAGCTCATTATTACATGAGTTTATGGCTCAACCTCCCTGGCTGATATTTCCGGCAGAGAGTTGGCGTGGTTATGTCTTTAAGCTTTGGAACAATGAAAATAATTCGCGCGAAGCCCACGAAAATGGGAAATTCGAACACTAAACCGGTCCAGATGACGTTAAAACAGTCAACTGTAAATTTGTAGGGATCCCACTTCAGATTTAAAGGGGCACATAGAGATTTCTCAAAAAAGTACCTTGTTTAGATAGACGATATACATAGAAACCCTCTTTTATGTAAGATTTCTTTTTTAAAAAAAATCAGTAAAAATGAAAAATCAAGACATTTTCTCAGCATTTCCGAAGGTATATTAGCGCTTTTCCCTTTTTTTGTGTATTTTGGTTAAAAATCACCACTAATTGAATCAGGGAGATCATGACTATGCATCATGCAACAAGCCATGGGTGGTCTTCAAGGTTATTTTGAATAAACATGAAAAAAATGAGTAAGAAGCCATCCGTGGCCTTTTAGATGAATGTGGGTAGTTATCAAATCCATAAAGTTCACATGAAATACTGCACATTAAGCTCTATCATAATAGGTGGTAGTTAGTACGTATACAAGCATTAAGTATATGTGAAGATCCGCACTTCTGATAAAAATTGAGGGCTCCCTCCATTTGACCTCTTAGTGCCCATTTAAGAGGGGGAGGGGCAGGGGTGGGGCTTGTCCACCGCTTCCCCCGTATATGTTTTAAAGTCGTTAGAAGCTTAATCTCTGGTATATTAGTGTTATACACTAGGAACCAAAAGTCAAAGGACACCTTGGATACTACAAATTTACAGAGAACACTGGGAACCAATCGAATTACAGTTTTAGCTTTTTGGTATTCTAGATTTGCTAAATGATTAAAATTAGTTAATTTTAAGAGTAAAAGTAGATTTAAATAATACTAAGCAATGATGAAATAATTATATCTTTGTAGTGTGCCCAGTTCCAGAGGATGCGATGAGAAGGTACAGGGAATTTGGATGGTTTCCATTATAATATGAAAGTCATGGTGCTAAAATAATAGTTATAAAATTCCTTCCCAAATATTCCATTTTTAAAGATGAATTAATATCTGAGAAAGATGAAAGATTAGGGACAGTTCATTCCTACTTTTCACCGTCTCTGCTTTAACACATGTTTTGCACTGCATATTTGTTGGCACTGTATTGGTGCTAGGCATGCTGGACTGCAAAAGAAATCTTCTTTGTGTTGGAATATTGAATTCAAAACTCATCATAATTAAAATTTACCTTCTGCTGTTTCAGCTGTGGCTTCAGTCTTGCTCACAGTTGTCACCGTCTCTGCTGTTGTTACCACTGCTACAGGTGTGATGGTTGCCACCTCAGTCCTCAAGGTCGTTATTTGGGCTGTTGGTTCACCTGCTGTCGTTGGTTGAACATTCTTTGAGGTTACCGTTTTCACTGATTCGGTCTTGGACACTGAGAGAATTTAATCGAAAACTCATGAAGTAACTAAAATTCAAGTATGTACTTGCAAAATAACATGTACCAAAACGTAATATTTGGCGGTATTATATAAGTTGTATTATATATTGATTGAAGTGATTCGATATATGGTATAGCTTTGAATATGATATGGATGACATGAACCAACGTGATATCATTTTATTACATTAAAGAATTTGCTGCGATGTTTAAAGTTATAATATAACTCCGAGATAGAATACATAGATGAGAGAAAAGAGAATTTTAAAGTTCATCAACGTGTGTATCAGACGAGACGTACCGGTGGCTTCAGCCTTCGTTGTTGTGGCTACCGTTGTCGTTTGTTGTTTAGTTTCTCCCGTTGGTAAAGACGTAGTGACTACAGTGGTCACTATTTCGTTACGTTCGACAGGTTGTGTAGCGTCTATAGGCCTGGTTGTATGTGTTCGCACTGTTGTTGTCTCAGTTCTGAGGTCTAAATTAGCATAAATATAAATGATATGTGAATAGGTTAGGACTGTTTAATATCATATTTACCCTTCTCTTTAATCTCATCAAGTTTATCCTACTCTGTTTCCATCATCGTCATCATCATCGTTATTGTCATCGTCATCGTCATCATCGTCACGTCATCATCATCATCATCATCATCATCATCATCATCATCATCATCATCATCATCATCATCATCATCATCATCATCATCAACATCATCATCATCATCATTTTGAACATTATCCGCATCCTCATCATAATCCTCTTCCTCCTCCTCCTCCTCCTTATCATCATCATCATCATCATCATCAGTATCATATTCATCATCAAATAGAAACATAATAACACTAACATTCATGCTTCAATATGTTGCCTACCTTTAACACATCCAAGGAGTGTCAGTCTTACTGAAGGTGCTTTCCCGGTATATGCCACTGGACGAATCTTAATGGCTGTCACGGTAAGAGCCTCGTCTAATTCAAATGATACACTTTCCTTTGAATCCTGAGGGAGATTGGTATTGTCAAATACCTGCAACAGTATAGAAAAGGAGATTGTTATATCAATTAATAGTTAAAACTAAACTAGCCCGTGTCTGACCTACTAGCTTGCTATTTGAGTCCAGATTGGACCTTTACGCTCTGGTACAAACCATTTAGTGAAGTTAAAGAAATAAAACGAAGGCGGAGATAACTGTTAAATTCAACAAGATTTCGGACGACATGCTGCTTTCTTCAGGTTCTAGATGTTTTTGTTGTGATGTAGTCCATAGTATTCAATGGGCAGAATTTACTAAACCTTGTACTAACGACCCATTTGGTTTTAAGTGCTAGAATATTTTTTTCTTCTTTTACAACTAGTTGAACACAAATGTGTATATATTTTTTGAACGATTTTTGGATTTTTAAATTTGAAAACATTTAGGATATTTATGAAAATCCTTCAACATTTTGGAGAAGAAAAACATACCAAAACCAAAAAACCTCTCGACAGACCGGCCAACCTCAGAGGTCCATTTGCCCGTACAACACAGTATATTCATCGCCTAACCGAATGGCAAGTTATGATAGTTAGTTAATGAATGCAATGAAGACACCGTATACAAGTGTATTATTCTTCAATGTATTCATTGTGTATTCATTGTGTAACTATCATAACTTGCAACTGTTCACCCGAATTCCAGCCAGCACAAATCCATGGCCCCATACGGGCTACATGTGGGTAATAAGGGCTAATGATGGCAAGGGTTATATGCGGGATGACCACATGGGTCCCTCTTAGGTTTTACAAGAGCCATAATGGACTACATTTGGCAAACCTATCAGGGTCCCATATATGCTGAAACATTTGGTCTTATATGGGTTTAACAAGGGCCATAATGGGCTACGTTTGGGAAAATCCCATATAGGCTGATATATTGGGACCCACATGGGTTACATCAGGTCAATTCCACGCATTCACACTGAGCTTGGTTATATTGGTTTTGTATCACTTTAGATTGTATATTTATAAATATCATCAAATGATATGATATGCATGATGCACTACTTAATACTTAAATGGCAAGTAAGAACATTATATCCCTAAAAACTGTACACATGAACAATTCTGTTCGAGAATGTTTATAAAAGGGTAAATGATTGAATTGTTCTTCCAATTGCCAATCATTTATTCGTGTGTGTATGTAAGTAATTAACTAATTATCAATTATAAGGGCAAGCCCATTTAAAAATTTAAAACCCTGATAAATTTGACCCTAGTTAACCCATACAAATCACACATTGGACCCATGGGGGCCAACTCGCATGGCTACTTTTCGACAAAGTGGCCAAAATATTAAGGGTCCTATGTGGGGCGGCCCATATGGGGCCTACAAATAGGCCCCTTAAGGGCCCACTTGGGGCCATGCATACGGGTTGGCTGGGTATGTTACTCTTGTATTTAATATATACCTTAGCATCATCAACGGATGGAAAAGGTACAAAATTCGTATTTCCTTCTGTTGTGTACAAGACCTGGAATTGGGTAATTCGTCCTTTCTCATCTCCCTGAATCTTAATAGCCTTGATATCCACGGATTGGTTAAAAGTAACCGTGACGTCAGATTGGTCCTGTTTCAGAGCTAATGGTTTACCAGATGCTGTGGACTTCTTTTCTGAAATTGCCTTGTCTGCGTATTTGCGCTCCTTTTCCAAACTATCCAAGTTTTCTTTGCATTTTTCTGAAATTAGATAGTGCAATGTATGAATGTAATGGTGCAATATTGATGAGATCCATTGCTTTATTACATGTTCAGTATTCGCTTTCAAATTATATAAAACATATGGGTATGGAATCAGACATGTGCATACAGGAAGTGTGTCAATGTAAAAGTACACGAATTTGTATACCATACGTCATTATGTAATGGAAAATATGTACATGCATAAGGAAATATAAAACTAGATTTTACATGTTTCGTTAGAAATTTGTACCATCTTCCAAAGTGTAGACATTATTTTGATCCTTTTACACCTATTAAGAGTAATGGACTCTATCGATGGGGGATAGGGTGGCCACTGGGCCGAGATAGATTTTCATTATACTTTCATATTTGATAGACCTTAACCCGAAACTAACATATCTGGAAATATTTTTGAAAAATAATCCTTGTTACCATGGCAATAGCCAAAATGGCATTTTCGGACGATTATTGCCATTTTGGCATTTTTAATCTGTCAAATTTTCATATTTTGAAGCCTGCGTAACTATTGCACTCAGTGGTCATGATTTTTTTCCATCACAAGCTATGGGTAGATAGATACGTAAATGCTTCATTGAATGTATCCAAAAAATTGCCATGTGTCACGGAGGGTTATACCATTTATTTGAAATAGGGGTGTTTTTCAACTTTTTCAAAGTATGCAAATATACCAATTCTGCATAGCATACAACCCATATGGTAACGCTCCGATTTCAACGTGGACCATGTCAAAATGATGAGATGAGACATTAGTCTTATCAAAAATGTTAATTTGAGTTTGGGGAAAATACTTCCTGTATATGCAGTGTTGCCAGACATTTTCACCAAAAATCACATTTTGTTCAAAATCAAATCCACTTTTTATTCTATTTAATGATATGAGACTGGAACTTATCATTCACAGCTAAATTGTAACAATGGGATGTATGTGTTAGACCACTAAAAACTCAAATCTAGTATTTTTGCTTTGTTAACATACTTTAAAACCAAAATGGCCGCCAAATGAATGGTCAAAAGTGGTCAAAATTCCATACAATAGCATAATATCAACCGAAATGTATGATAAAAATATAATTTTAATGATGGGATGTATGTGTTAGACCACAAGTAACTCATATCCATTATTTGTGCTCTGTTAAAATAGTTCAAAATCCAAAATGGCTGCCAAAATGGCCCCCAAAATAGTTCCTAAAGTGGCTGCAAAATTGTCAAATTCCATAAAATGGGATAATATCAACCTAAATGTATGATGAAAATATAGTTTTAATGATGGGATGTATGTATTAGACCACTAGTAAATCATATCTAGTATTTTTAGAAATCCAAAATGGCCCCCAAAATGGGTCCCAAAATGGCTGAACAAATTGTCGAAATTCCATATAAATGGTATAATATATCAACCAAAATGTATGATGAAAGTATGAAAGTATAGTTTTAAAATATAAGGATGGTATGTATTAGACCACTAACTCATATTCAGTATATTTGCATTGTAATAACATACTTTAAATCTACGATGGCCAATAATATGGCCGCTGCAAATGTACAAATAGTGTACAATAATCCACAAAAGATATTGCAAGAGTGTATATTACATCACATTCACCAAATAGTATGTTCGAAACTGCTAAGCTTTTGCTTTTAGATATAAGGCCCACCTCTATGACAATTTTGACTCTCTGCATCACTTTCCAAAATGGCTTCCAAAGTGGTTAAGTTGATGTTAAATGACCTAAAACAATTGTTTTGTATTGTAAATGACCATACTATGTAATACCAATACCCCCAGATCTAATAAGACAGCATTCAATGTATGTCTATGATAAAGCCTAGGGGTTGTATATCTAGTTTGAGTATTTTAAAATATATAAGATGGCTACAAAAGGTTAAAATAACTGAAAAACAGTATTAGTCTTATTGTTAGTGTTACATTAGATATGAACAAAAGATTATATCTATGGATTTTAATCCACCAAGTAAACGTATCTGTATGTGACAAGGTATGATTGTATCCATATCTTGATCAATTGGTGGCCACCTGTGGTAATTATTTTGACCATTTGGAGGTAATTTTATTGACCATTAGGGGGTAATTTTAATAAAATGGTCATTGTAATGCCCATCTTAACAACATCACATTGTCTAAATGGAGTCTATACCATTTAAGTATACCTTGTCACATATACAAATACATTTACTGGATGGATTAAAAGCTGTAGATATAATCATTTGGTCATATCTAATGTAACACTAACAATAAAACTAATACTGTTTTTTAGTTATTTTAACCTTTTGCAGCCATCTTGGATATTTTAAACTACTCAAAGCTGTATAGATCTACAGCCCCTAGGCTTTATCATAGATATAGTGAATACTGTCCCATTACATTTGGGGGTATTGGTATTTCATAGTATGGTACAAAACCATTGTTTTAGGTCATTTAACAACAACTTATCCATTCTGGCAGCAGCCATTTTGGAAAGTGATTCTGAATCAAAATTGTCAGAGGTGGGCCTTATTTCTAAAAGCAATAGCTTAGCAGTTTAGAATAATACTATTTGGTGAATTTGATGTAATATACACTCTTACAATATCTATTTTGGATTATCATGCACTCATGTAGACTATTTTTACATTTACAGCGGCCATTTTAGTGGCCATCTTGGTTTTAAATTATGTTATTACAATGAAAATATACTGGATATGAGTTACTACTGGTCTTATACATACATCCCATCATTAAAACTATATTTTCATCATACATTTCGGTTGATATTATGCTATTTGATGGAATTTTGACCACTTTTGACCAGTTTTGGCCATTAATTTGATTTAATTTGGTGGCCATTTTGGTTTTAAAGTATGTTAACTAAGCAAAAATTCTAGATATGAGTCTCTAGTAGTCTAACTCATACATCCCATTGTTAAAACTATACTCTGATCATACATGTTGGTTTAAATATGCCAATATATAGAATTTTGGCGGCCATTTTGGCGGCCATTTTGGCGGCCATTTTGGCGGCCATTTTGGCGGCCATTTTGGCGGGCATCTTGGATATAGGTGTGTTAACAAAGCAAAAGTTCTGGATATGAGTATCTAGTGGTCTAAAATATTCATCCCACTATTAAAACTACACTTTCACCATACAATTTGATTGCTATATGTCATTTTATGAGATTTGACCAGTTGTGGCGGCCATTTTGGACACCATCTTGCATAACCCCTTAGCATTATGAAAATATTGTTGGTAACATCCTGATTATGTCTTAGGATTATATAGGAAGTAAAAAAAGTGGGGGGGGGGGGTGGGGTGCAAAAAAAGAAAAGAACCCTTTGTAGATACCCGACTAATATCTAAGACTAATCATTCAGTTCATAATCATGGCACATGTATTCAAATTGGTATAGACAGCCCGTAGCCAAGGTGTATGGCAAGTCAAACGTGTCATAACAATGTAATCATTTGTATTTAGTTGTATTTGGTTTTGGTTTTTTTGGTTTCCTAATGTTGCATGTAAAGTTGATTTTTCATTTCCGTAGTATTTAACTTACGGTAAGATTTATATTGATTTTTATTAGAAAATAGGTAAAAGACTGGCAACACTGTTTTGCTTTCCACAAACACAAATAAACATTTTGGGTGAACAACAATTGATTTACAATTAATTTGATTACAATGAGTACACATGACAATATATTTGGGGTTATAAGGGTTTTTCATGTTGAAAACGTAATCTGTAATCATATTACTTGCTATGGCAACACCCGTTAAGTTAATGACTGGCAATACTGACCATTTAAAATGATCAAATTTATTATAATATCAATTTTCTTCTAATTAATATCTCGCTGTGAATTTAAGGTTCCGGTTTCATATCATTAAACACAGCGAAACATGCGTTAGCTTTTGAAGGAATTGTGAAATGTTGTGAAAATATCTGGCAACACTGCATATTCAGGAAGTATTTTCCTCAAACTCAAATTAACATTTTTCATAAGACTAATGTCTCATCTCAACATGACATGGGCCACGTTGAAATCGGAGCGTTACCATGTGGGTTGTAAGCTATGCAGGTTTGGTATATTTGTATACTTTGAAAAAGTTGAAAAACACCCCTATTTTAAATAAATGGTATGACCCATCATGATATCCCATATTTATGTCTATGCACTCACTGAAGCATCTACATATTCACCTATTCAGCTTATATAAAGAAAATATTTCATATACTTTTGTCTATTAGAAATAGATGCTTACAAATTTGATAATTTGTGAGGTTAAAAAGGCAAAAATGGGGAAAATAGCCCTAAAATGGTATTTTGGCCGTTGCCATGGAAACGAGAATTATTTTTCAAAATTAATTCCACATTTGTTAGTTTTAACTAAAGGGTCATCAAATATGAAAGTATAAAGAAATTCCATTCCGGGGCCGTGGCCAACATTTTAAAAAAATCTTCCATTTTTACAGTCCATTACACTTAAGATAACCAACCGTCCATGTTTGCTCGACGCTAAACTACAATGAATAATGGAGCTCGAGAATTGAAATAGATAAAAACAACATAAAATTTGTTACACTTATTTTAGTATCTGTGTGTAGTTAAAGCCACATTATTGCTTTTGCAAAATGTCCCCGTACATAAGCTATACACACCTGATGTTTCGCCAGCGGTGGATGCTGCAGTTGTGACGGTGGTGATTGTAGTCATTTGTTCCTCTGATAGCACAGTTGGAGACGACGTTGTTACCACAGTCGATAAAAGTTGTTTTTCCGTAACAGGTTGTGTAGCCTCAACTGGTTTAGTTGTTTCTGCTCTCAACGTCGTGGTCTCGATAGTTGTAGTCTCTGTTTGTGATAAATGATTAACATGGATGGGTTGTTTGGCTTACCTTAGTCATCACACCCATTTGGTCGATTGGTAGTATCGGGGGCAATATTTTTACTGATGACCCGTAGTGTATATGACAGTGTGTTTATGTATCTTTACTTTGCTTATGAATTTACTTAAATAGTTGAATCATTAACACAAGGTAGTAGAATGTCAAAGTTTGTCAAATAAGCGACCATGTTATTAGCATCGTTGGGATCGAAGTTGCCTTCAAAGTCATCTTGAGGTCCCTCTGCTGGAGTCCAATAGGCGTCATTAGAGAGTACAGAGCCGTCAGATGATCGTTGGTCGTTTGGAGATAAGGTCAATGATTTTTCGCAGTCCTCCGAAACGGTTTTAAGATACCAATTTTGTAAGCAATGGCGGCGGAAGGAACAAAACAGGCCCGAGTTGGACGAGCCACAGGTATGCTCAAAGATGTAAAAAACCCAACCCAAAACAGTTTTATATTTTCAAAACTAATTTAAGCTTTGGAACATTGAAAATAATTCGCTCGAAGCCCACGAAAATGGGAAATTGTCTCTCATACTATCATTTTATTATTAAAAGGTGTAGAAGTTCCGATTGCTAGCCCAATTTTCAACTTGTTATATTAACTATTCAGACTTATTTTGTTATGCGAAACATATAGCAGCTATTTCTATTTCCTATTGTATCCTATTTCCATGTCCTAAATGGAAGCATTGCTTCAGTTATAGATGAGTTCTCCGGCAATGTGTGAATGGTTTTAGATCTGCATCCGGGTATAAGTGGATTTTTTTATGAGGCCACATGAGACCACTTTGCTGAATCATCGCGGCGGCGAACGCTCAAGTGGGAACACATCCTCCAAGTGGGTCCCGATCTAGTAGCCCTCTAGTCCCGACTGGGACAACTACTTATTTGGGAACACGGCCTAAGAGACAATTTGTTGTCGCAACAGTTCACTAGTACCCGTACTGAATACCGGGCTTTTCAAACTTGCGAGTCAATCAGGTGCGAGCGAGACAGACATAGCACACGTTTTCTTCAAACTTTCAATAAAGACGATCATCCCTGTTTTTTTACCGTCTCTGCTGTAACACATGTTTGTTGGCACTGTATTGTGCTAGGCATGCTGGACTGCACAAGAAATCTTCTTTGTGTTGGAATATTAAATTCAAAACTAATCATAATTAAAATTTACCTTCTGCTGTTTCAGCTGTGGCTTCAGTCTTGCTCACAGTTGTCACCGTCTCTGCTGTTGTTACCACTGCTTCAGGTGTGATCGTTGCCACCTCAGACCTCAAGGTCGTTATTTGGGATGTTGGTTCACCTGCTGTCGTTGGTTGAACATTCTTTGAGGTTACCGTTTTCACTGATTCGGTCTTGGACACTGAGAGAATTTAATCGAAAACTCATGAAGTAAGTAATGATTGAAGTGATGGGATATATGGTATAGTTTTGACTATCATATGGATGACAAGAACCAACTTGATATCACTTTATTGCATTAAAGAATTTGCTGCGATGTTTCAAGTTATAATAAAACTTTGAGATTTAATAATTTGAAGGACACACATAGAAGAGAGAAAAATGAATTTTAAAGTTCATCAAGGGTTGTATCAGACGAGACCTACCGGTGGCTTCAGCCTTCGTTGTTGTGCCTAACGTTGTCGTTTGTTCCTTTGTTTCTCCAGTTGGTAAAGACGTAGTGACTACAGTGGTCACTATTTCGTTATGTTCGACAGGTTGTGTAGTGTCTATAGGCCTGGTTGTCTGTGTTCGCACTGTGGTCGTCTCAGTTATGAGCTCTAAAATAGAATAAATATTAATGATATGTGAATAGGATGTTTAACAAATCATATTTATTCACCTGTTTAATGTCATCAATTTTATCTTCTTTTAACTTCGTCGTAATCATCATCATTCGTTGCCTACTTGGATGCTTTAGGTGCACTTGGATACACTGTTGCCAATTATTGCCAGCATTGTTAATCTCTCCATGGATACGTTTTATCCCTAACAGTTTCAAAAATCATACCACTACTTAAATAAGTAAAAACAAGTCAAATCTAAAACACATGTACATGACAGCCCATGTTATATATTGCTTTGTTTGTCAACTCAACTGCGAAGATCATGTGCCATTGATGATCATTAGCCATCTATCTTCATGCAAATGGTAATTGTTGGTACATGCTGTTCGCTGGTAGAGTCATGTTTTTAATATTTGTAACTTATTGATACCAGTATGTTTGATATATTGTTATTATGTTATATAACTATGTATAGAATATAGATGAATGAAAAATAAAATGAATGGAGGAAAAAAAGAAAGAAAAAAAAGAAGTCAAATCTAGACTTCAACAACTTCAAGAATTGTCGTCCTGTATTGAATCTCAATTTTGTGTCAAAAATTATTGAGAAAAGTAGTTGCTTCTTGTCTAAATGATTACCTAACGACAAATGATTTATTTTAGCTTTTTCACTCAGCCTACAATAAAAATTATGGAACTGAAACTGCATTGGTAAGAGTACAGAATGATATTTCGTGCTTCCTTGACAACAAAAATATGGTGTTTTTCTTGTGTCATTGGATCTTTCCGCTGCCTTTGACACCATAGATCATGGAATTTTACGATATCGCCAGGAGTCAATTGGTGTTAGAGGACGTGCTCTCGAGTGGATATGTTTATACCTAAAAACAATCTGTAAATATGTGTCTGTGTCTGTGCCTGCACCTCTTCGTTTTGGAGTGCCCCAAGGATCTGTGCCGGGGCCCTTGCTTTTCACTATATATTCTGGCCCTATCCCCGACATTGCACGGAACCATACACTTAATGTGCACCTTTATGCAGATGACACACAGCTTTATTTTTTATATGATTTAAAATTTAAAATCATCGGGCAATGAGTCATCCATGCGCTCTAAAATTGACAACTGTGTGACGGTGAACAAATCAAAATGAGAGATTTTATATTTTCAGAGACAATCATATACAGATTTCTAATGGTCAAGGTCAATGACTTTTCGCAGTTCTCTGAAACGGGTTTAAGATGCCAATTTTGTAAGCAATGGCGGCGGAAGGAACAAAATAGGCCCGTGTTGGACGAGCCAAAATTATGCTCAAGATGTAAAAAAACCCAACCAAAAACAGTTTTATATTTTTAAAACTAATGGTCCGGAAAAAACGTTCCTGCAAAAAGCCTTTTATTCTAACAGTTTAAGCTTCGGAACGGAAATTCGAACACTAAACCGGTCCAGATGACGTTAAAACAGTCACCTGTACATTTGTAGGGATCCCACTTTAAATTTAAAGGGGCACAGAGAGATTTCTCAAAAAATGTACATTGTTTAGATAGATGATATACATAGCTTATGTAAGATTTCTTTAAAAGAAAAATCAGTCAAAATTAAAAATAAAGACATTTTCTCAGCATTTCCGAAGGTATATTAGCGCTTTTCACTTTTGTGTGTGTAATTTGGTTAAAAATCACCACCAATTGAATCAGGGAGGTCATGACTATGTACCACGCAACAAGCCATGGTGGTCTTCAAGGTTATTTTGAATAAACATGAACAAAATAAATAAGAAGCCATCCGTGGCCTTTTATATGAATGTGGGTAGTTTCGGTGTGATCTCATCGAAACTCAAAACGCTATCAAATCCATAAATTTCACATGAAATACTGCAAATTAAGCTCTATAATTATAGGTGGTAGTTAGTACGTATACAAGCATTAAGTGTATGTGAAAACCCCACTTCTGAAAAAAATAATTGAGGGCTTCCCCCATGAAGGATCTCTAAGTGCCCCTTCGAGAGGGGAAGGGGTGGGGCTTGTCCACCGCTTCCGCCGCCTATGTTTTAAAGTCATTAGTAGCTTAATCTCTGGTATACACCTACCACGTAAAGTCCCGGACCAGCTGCTTTGAGGTTGGCTAATTCAAAATAGATAATCGGTACCAAAAATCTGAGATATACATTAAATGAGCAAATATCTTCTCTGCAGTTTGATACCTTATTCAACAAAATCAAATGGATACTTTAAAAGTGATGGCGATTTCAATGACCGCACATAACAACAGCAAAGTTGCACTAGGTATAGGAAATCATTGATTTGTGTATGATTACTGTCATAACTGTGTGCTATCTGAACGAGCCACCTAGGTATCTGGATGAATAGGTCTGGAGTGATTGAATAACATGTTCCGTTTAGAAATTTGTATCATCTTCCAATAGCCAAGTGTAGACATTATTTTGATCCTTTTACAGCTATTAAGATAACCAACCGTCCACGTTGGCTCGACGCTAAACTACAATGAATAACACATTTAACACATGTTTTGCACTGTATGTTTGTTGGCACTGTATTTGTGCTAGGCATGGTGGACTGCACTGTATTGGTGCTAGGCATGATGGACTGCACTGTATTGGTGCTAGGCATGCTGGACTGCACTGTATTGGTGCTAGGCATGCTGGACTGCACTGTATTGGTGCTAGGCATGCTGGACTGCACTGTATTGGTGCTAGACATGATGGACTGCAGTGTATTGGTGCTAGGCATGCTGGACTGCACTGTATTGGTGCTAGGCATGCTGGACTGCACTGTATTGGTGCTAGACATGCTGGACTGCACTGTATTGGTGCTAGGCATGCTGGACTGCACTGTATTGGTGCTAGGCATGCTGGACTGCACTGTATTGGTGCTAGGCATGATGGACTGCAGTGTATTGGTGCTAGACATGCTGGACTGCACTGTATTGGTGCTAGGCATGCTGGACTGCACAAGAAATCTTCTTTGTGTTGGAACATTGAATTCAAAACTCATCAGAATTAAAATTTACCTTCTGCTGTTTCAGCTGTGGCTTCAGTCTTGCTCACAGTTGTCACCGTCTCTGCTGTTGTTACCACTGCTACAGGTGTGGTGGTTGCCACATCAGACCTCAATGTCGTTATTTGGGCTGTTGGTTCACCTGCTGTCGTTGGCTGAACATTCTTTGAGGTTACCGTTTTCACTGATTCAGTCTTGGACACTGAGAGAATTTAATCGAAAACTCATGAAGTAAGTAAGTGAAATTCAAGTCTGTACTTGCAAAATAACATGTACCAAAACGTAATATCTGGCGGTATTGTATAAGTTGTATTATATATTGATTGAAGTAATTCGATATATAGTAAAGCTTTGAATATGATATGGATGACATGAACCAACGTGATATCATTTTATTACATTAAAGAATTTGCTGCGATGTTTAAAGTTAAATAGAACTCCGAGATAGAATACATATATGAGAGAAAAGAGAACTTTACAGTTCATCAACGTGTGTATCAGACGAGACGTACCGGTGGCTTCAGCCTTCGTTGTTGTGGCTACCGTTGTCGTTTGTTCTTTAGTTTCTCCAGTTGGTAAAGACGTAGTGACTACAGTGGTCACTATTTGTTCGACAGGTTGTGTAGCGTCTATAGGCCTGGTTGTTTGTGTTCGCATTGTGGTTGTCTCAGTTATGAGGTCTAAATTAGCATAAATATAAATGATATGTGAATAGGTTAGGACTGTTTAATATCATATTTACCCTTCTCTTCAAGTTTATCCTACTCTGTTTGCATCATCGTCATCATTATCGTTATCGTCATCGTCATCGTCATCATCGTCATCATCGTCATCATCATCATCATCATCATCACCATCATCATCATCATCATCATCATCATCATCATCATCATCATCATCATCATCATCATCATCATCATCATCATCATCATCATCATCATCATCTTGAACATTATCCGCATCCTCATCATAATCCTCCTCCTCCTCAGTATCATATTCATCATCAAATAGAAACATAATAACACTAATATTCATGCTTCAATATGTTGCCTACCTTTAACACATCCAAGGAGTGTCAGTCTTAATGTAGGTGATATCCCGATATATGCCACTGGATGAATCTTAATTGCTGTCACGGTAAGAGCCTCGTCTAATTCAAATAATACACTTTCCTTTGAATCCAGAGGGAGATTGGTATTGTCAAATACCTGTAACAGTATAGAAAAGGAGATTGGTATATCAATTAATAGTTAAAACTAAACTAGCCCGTGTCTGACCTACTAGCTTGCTATTTGAGTCCAGATTGGACCTTTACGCTCTGGTACAAACCATTTAGTGAAGTTAAAAGAAATAAAACGAAGGCGGAGATAACTGTTAAATTCAACAAGATTTCGGACGACATGCTGCCTTCTTCAGGTTCTAGGTGTTTTTGTTGTGATGTAGTCCATAGTATTCAATGGGCAGAATTTACAAAACCTTGTCCTAACGACCCATTTGGTTTTAAGTGCTAGAATATTTTTTCTTCTTTTACAACTAGTTGAACACAAATGTGTATATATTTTTTGAACGATTTTTGGATTTTTAAATTTGAAAACATTTAGGATATTTATGAAAATCCTTCAACATTTTGAAGAAGAAAAACACACCAAAACCAAAAATTTGACCCTAGTTAACCCATACAAATCACACATTGGACCCATGGGGCCAACTCGCATGGCTACTTTTCGACAAAGTGGCCAAAATATTAAGGGTCCTATGTGGGGCGGCCCATATGGGGCCTACAAATAGGCCCATTAAGGGCCCACTTGGGGCCATGCATACGGGTTGGCTGGGTATGTTACTCTTTTATTTAATATATACCTTAGCATCATCAACGGATGGAAAAGGTACAAAATTCGTATTTCCTTCCGTTGTGTACAAGACCTGGAATTGGGTAATTCGTCCTTTCTCATCTCCCTGAATCTTAATAGCCTTGATATCCACGGATTGGTTAAAAGTAACCGTGACGTCAGATTGGTCCTGTTTCAGAGCTAATGGTTCACCAGATGCTGTGGACTTCTTTTCTGAAATTGCCTTGTCTGCGTATTTGCGCTCCTTTTCCAAACTATCCAAGTTTTCTTTGCATTTTTCTGAAATTAGATAGTGCAATGTATGAATGTAATGGTGCAATATTGATGAGGTCCATTGCTTTATTACATGTTCAGTATTCGCTTTCAAATTATATAAAACATATGGATATGGAATCAGACATGTGCATAAAGGAAGTGTGTCAATGTAAAAGTACACGAATTTGTATACCATACGTCATTATGCAATGGAAAATATGTACATGCATAAGGAAATATAAAACTAGATTTTACATGTTTCGTTAGAAATTTGTATCATCTTCCAATAGCCAAGTGTAGACATTATTTTGATCCTTTTACAGCTATTAAGATAACCAACCGTCCACGTTTGCTCGACGCTAAACTACAATGAATAACACATTTAACACATGTTTTGCACTGTATGTTTGTTGGCACTGTATTGGTGCTAGGCATGATGGACTGCACTGTATTGGTGCTAGGCATGCTGGACTGCACAAGAAATCTTCTTTGTGTTGGAACATTGAATTCAAAACTCATCAGAACTAAAATTTACCTTCTGCTGTTTCAGCTGTGGCTTCAGTCTTGCTCACAGTTGTCACCGTCTCTGCTGTTGTTACCACTGCTACAGGTGTGGTGGTTGCTACCTCAGACCTCAAGGTCGTTATTTGGGCTGTTGGTTCACCTGCTGTCGTTGGCTGAACATTCTTTGAGGTTACCGTTTTCACTGATTCGGTCTTGGACACTGAGAGAATTTAATCGAAAACTCATGAAGTAAGTGAAATTCAAGTCTGTACTTGCAAAATAACATGTACCAAAACGTAATATCTGGCGGTATTGTATAAGTTGTATTATATATTGATTGAAGTGATTCGATATATGGTAAAGCTTTGAATATGATATGGATGACATGAACCAACGTGATATCATTTTATTACATTAAAGAATTTGCTGCGATGTTTAAAGTTATAATAGAACTCCGAGATAGAATACATAGATGAGAGAAAAGAGAACTTTACAGTTCATCAACGTGTGTATCAGACGAGACGTACCGGTGGCTTCAGCCTTCGTTGTTGTGGCTACCGTTGTCGTTTGTTCTTTAGTTTCTCCAGTTGGTAAAGACGTAGTGACTACAGTGGTCACTATTTGTTCGACAGGTTGTGTAGCGTCTATAGGCCTGGTTGTTTGTGTTCGCATTGTGGTTGTCTCAGTTATGAGGTCTAAATTAGCATAAATATAAATGATATGTGAATAGGTTAGGACTGTTTAATATCATATTTACCCTCCTCTTTATCTCATCAAGTTTATTCTACTCTGTTTGCATCATCGTCATCATCATCATCATCATCATCATCATCATCATCATCATCATCATCATCATCATCATCTTGAACATCATCGTCATCGTCATCGTCATCGTCATCATCATCATCATCATCATCATCATCATCATCATCATCATCATCATCATCTTGAACATCATCGTCATCATCATCATCATCATCATCATCATCATCATCATCATCATCATCATCTTGAACATTATCCGCATCCTCCTCATCATCATCATCAGTATCATATTCATCATCAAATAGAAACATAATAACACTAACATTCATGCTTCAATATGTTGCCTACCTTTAACACATCCAGAGAGAGCCAGTCTTAATGAAGGTGCGTTCCCGGTATATGCCACTGGACGAATTTTAATGGCTCTCACGGTAAGAACCTCGTCTAATTCAAATGATACACTTTCCTTTGAATCCTGAGGGAGTTTGGTATTGTCAAATACCTGCAACAGTATAGAAAAGGATATTGTTATATCAATTAATAGTTAAAACTAAACTAGCTCGTGTCTGACCTACTAGCTTGCTATTTAAGTCCAGATTGGACCTTTACGCTCTGGTACAAACCATTAAGTGAATTTAAAAGAAATAAAACGAAGGCGGAGATAACTGTTAAATTCAACAAGATTTCGGACGACATGCTGCCTTCTTCAGGTTCTAGATGTTTTTGTTGTAATGTAGTCTATAGTATTCAACGGGCAGACTTTACAAAACCATGTCCTACGGACCCGAACGACCCATTTGGTTTTAAGTGCTTAAATATTTTTTCTTTTACAACTAGTTGAACACAAATGTGTATATATTTTTGAACGATTTTTGGATTTTTAAATTTGAAAACATTTAGGATATTTATGAAAATCCTTCAACATTTTGAAGAAGAAAAACACACCAAACCCAAAAACCTCCCGACGGACCGGCCAACCTCAGAGGTCCAGTTGCCCGTACAACACAGTACATTCATCGCCTAACCGAATGGCAAGTTATGATAGTTAGGTAATGAATGCAATGAAGAAGACACCGTATACAAGTGTATTATTCTTCAATGTATTTATTGTGTACCTATCATAACTTGCACTGTTCACCCGAATTCCAGCCAGCACAAATCCATGGGCCCCCATACGGGCTACATGTTGTAATAAGGGCTAATGAGGCCAAGGGTTATATGCGGGCTGACCACATGGGTCCCACTTAGGTTTTACAAGAGCCACAATGGACTATATTTGGGTAAACCTATCAGGGTCTCATATAGGCTGATATCTTAGGACCCACCTGGGTTACATCAGGTCAATTCCACGCATTCGCACTGAGCTTGGTTATATTGGTTTTGTATCACTTTGGATAGTATATTTATAAATATCATCAAATGATATGATCTGCATGATGCACCACTTAATACTTAAATGGCAAGTAAGAACATTATATCCCTAAAAACTGTACACATGAACAATTCTGTTCGAGAATGTTTATAAAAAGGCAAATGATTGAAATGTTCTTCCAATTGCCAATCATTTATTCTTGTGTGTATGTAAGTAATTCACTAATTATCAATTATAAGGGCAAGCCCATTTAAAAATTTAAAACCCTGATAAGTTTGGCCCTAGTTAACCCCATACAAATCACACATTGGATCCATGGGGGCCAACTCGCATGGCTACTTTTCGACAAAGTGGCCAAAATATTAAGGGTCCTATGTGGGCGGCCCATATGGGGCCTACAAATTGGCCCATAAAGGGCCCACTTGGGGCCATGCATACGGATTGGCTGGGTATGTTACTCTTTTATTTAATATATACCTTAGCATTAACTTGATCGGCGGATGGAATAGGTACAAAATCTGTGTTTTCTTCCGTTGTGTACAAGACCTGGAATTTGGTAATTCGTCCTTTCTTATCTCCCTGAATGTCAATAGCCTTGATAACCACGGATTGTTTAAAGGTAACCGTGACGTCAGATTGGTCCTGTCTCAGAGCTAATGGTTTACCAGATGCTGTGGACTTCTTTTCTGAAATTGCCTTGTCTGCGTATTTACGCTCCTTTTCCAAACTATCCAAGTTTTCTTTGCATTTTTCTGAAATTAGATAGTGCAATGTATGAATGTAATGGTGCAATAATGATGAGGTCTATTGCTTTTTTTACATGTTCAGTATTCGCTTTCAAATTATATAAAACATATGGGTATGGAATCAGACATGAGCATACAGGAAGTGTGTCAATGTAAAAGTACACGAATTTGTATACCATACGTCATTATGTAATGGAAAATATGTACATGCATAGATTGAACATGTTTCGTTTAGAAATTTGTATCATCTTCCAACAGCCAAGAGTAGGCATTGTTTTGATACTTAAACGCTAAGATAACCAACCATTGATGGTTACTCAACCGCTACACTATTACACAATGAATGATGGAGGAGCTCCAAATTGAAATAGATACAACAATGCAAAATTTGTTACACTTATTTTAGTATTTGAAGAGCTTTTTTTGCAAAAGGGCTTACAGACTCCTCCTACATGTTACTAATTTTGCATTATTGAATTTGCATTGACAAGTCCATGGAATTAATCAAATTATTGTATGGCTGTGGTTCACTGTTTCTATATGACTTGGATTAGTGTATCCATCCACGCCAATTGAGGCACCAACAATACAATCCACATTCCACATAATGAATAGCCATCCATTCAATAATGCAAAATGAGCAACAGGTAGAAGGGGATGTAGGCCCATTTGCAACACAGCTCTTCATTTGTGTGTAGTGTAACACACACTATTGCTTTTGAAAAACGTCCCCGCGCAGAAGCTATACACACCTGATGTTTCGCCAGCGGTGGATGCTGCAGTTGTGACGGAGGTAATTGTAGTCATTTGTTCCTCTGATAGCACAGTTGGAGACGATGTTGTTACCACTGTCGATAAAAGTTGTTTTTCCGTAACAGGTTGTGTAGCCTCAACTGGTCTAGTTGTTTCTGTTCTCATCGTCGTGGTCTCGATAGTTGTAGTTTCTGTTTGTGATAAATGATAAACATGGATGGGTTATTTGTCATCACACCCATTTGGTTGATCGGTATTATTGGGGGCAAGATATCTACTGATAACCCGTATTGTATATGACAGCGCCTTGAGGCTGTTTACATCGTAAGGCGCTTTATAAGTCCCATTTATTATTATCAATATTTATGTATCTTTACTTTGCCTATGAATTTACTTAAATAGTTGATTAACATGATGTTAACATGATTAACACAAAGTAGTACTGCATTCATCGTTAGAGCTCTTAGATTCTAGTTTACATCAATTAATAGATTAGTTTTCAGCCCTAGTTGCTTTGCTTATGAATTTACTTATATAGTCATTAACACAAGGTAGTAGAATATTTCTAGTTTGTCAAAGATGTGTGCATTATGGATGGAGTGAACAAAAAGTGTCAACCAATTTTCATCTATTTATATAGAAAACACACACGCCAGAATAATACACGATACACTGGTATTGAATCTGGTGTACGGAATATGATAACTAGTGTTTTACTACATACCCAGACTGTAAATTAAACGATTACGATCACTGAGATTACTATTTTAAAATGCATACCTTCACAAAAGTGGATAAAAGTCACTTTCAGACGAAGGCTGTTGGCTTCCCCCGTCCATATAACGTACAGACGTATCTTAGAAACTTTCTTTGGCAAACGAGGTAAATCGGTGGTCAAATTTATTGCCAAATCGTTGATACCATCTAATCGCCTGAAGACACCAATATCGTCATCTGTCACTGTGGTGTATGCCAGCCTGACCTTCAGACTGCCAGATGCAGGCGTATCTCCACTTGAATCGGTTTCAATACTGATCGATCGAACATCAGCTCCTTGAGGGTACGCACTGAAAGTCGTGGTCAAACTAGCGACCTTGTTATTATCATCGTTGGGATCGAAGTTGTCTTCAAAGTCATCTTGAGCGCCCACTGGAGGAGTCCAATAGGCGTCATTAGAGAGTACAGTGCCGTCAGATGATCGTTGGTCGTTTGGAGATAAGGTCAATGATTTTTCGCAGTCCTCTGAAACGGTTTTAAGATGCCAATTTTGTAAGCAATTGCGGCGGAAGGAACAAAATAGGCCCGAGTTGGACGAGCCAAAATTATGCTCAAAGATGTAAAAAAACCAACCAAAAACAGTTATATATTTTTAAAACTAATGGTCCGGGAAAACGCTCCTGAAGCCATTTAGTCTAACAGTTTAAAGGTGTAACCACATTCTCTTAGTTCCCTACTAGCAAACCACACATGGTATAACAATCAAGGCTGTTAGGACGAGGCAAGTCAAGGTCGAATTTGTTCAAAGTTACAGATCCTGTCACTCAGGCTAATTCCCCTAATTTTAGTAACCGGTATTCTGTTATATAGCTCATTATTACATGCATTTATGGTTCAACCTCCCTGGCTGAAATTTCCGGCAGAGAGTTGGCGTGGTTATGTCTTTAAGCTTTGGAACATTGAAAACAATTCGCGTGAAGCCCACGAAAATGGAAAATTCGAACACTAAACCGGTCCTGATGACGTTAAAACAGTCACCTGTAAATTTGTAGGGATCCCACTTCAGATTTCAAGGGGCACAGAGAGATTTCTCAAAAAATGTACCTTGTTTAGATAGATGATAAACATAAAAATCCTCATATGTAAGATTTCTTTTAAAAAAATCAGAAAAAATGAAAAATAAAGACATTTTCTCAGCCTTTCTGAAGGTATATTAGCGCTTTTCACTTTTTTTTTTGTATTTTGGTTTAAAATCACCACTAATTGAATCAGGGAGGTCATGACTGTGCATCACGCAACAAGCCATGGGTGCTCTTCAAGGTTATTTTGAATAAACATGAAAAAAATGAGTAAGAAGCCATCCAAGGTCTTTTAGATGAATGTGGGTAGTTATCAAAACCATAAAGTTCACATGAAATACTGCGCATTAAGCTCTATCATTTTAGGTGGTAGTTAGTACATTAATACGTATACAAGCATTAAGCATATGTGAAAAACCGCACTTCTAAACAAATTGAGGGCTCCCTCCATGAAGGACCTCTTAGTGCCCATTTAAGAGGGGGAGGGGCTTGTCCACCGCTTCCCCCGTATATGTTTTAAAGTCGTTAGAAGCTTAATCTCTGGTATATTAGTGTTATACACTAGGAACCAAAAGTCAAAGGACACCTTGGATACTTCAAATTTACAGAGAACACTGGGAACCAATTGAATTACAGTTTTAGCTTTTTGGTATTCTAGATTTGCTAAATGATTAAAATTAGCTAAATTTAAGAGTAAAAGTAGATTTAAATACGGTAATACTAAGCAATGATGAAATAATTATATATTTGTAGTGTGCCCAGTTCTAGAGGGTGCGATGAGAAGGTACAGGAAATTTTGATGGTTTCCATTATAATACGCACAAAGAGATAAACACCGAATATTTTTCGCTAATTTGGAACTGATTCATCTATAGAAATATATCACTTGGCAATCACTTTGAATTAAAGTTAAGTTGACACGGACAATAACAGGCAGATCTTCACTCATACCTGTAGTTTCATCGCATATACCTGAAATGGTTATAGATTATGGATAATTGTTATGGTTTGATCAGCTTCAAATTGCCGAAGCCTCCTCACAGCAGCGAAGGAATACAGAAGGTTGCGGGCGCGCGTGAAGGCATTACATTAACTGTGCATCATATGTGTGACGCGTGGTGTGTGGTAATCATCGCGCGCGTACCCTTGGATTACTTTTACGCACAAAGAGATAAACACCGAATATTTCTCGCCAATTTGGAACTGATTCATCTATAGAAATATATCACTTGGCAATCACTTTGAATTAAAGTTAAGTTAACACGCACAATAATAGAAATATAATGTTGTTACTACATCAAAGCTCACCTTGTTGCTTCGTGGTTGATGCTACTGTGGTGGTTGTAGCTTTGGTTAGTGCTTGAGGTGTAGTGGATTGCAGCTTGGTGGTGGCAACCGTGGTTGTCTCTGCAGAGGTTGTGGTTTCTGACACTGTTGTTGTTTCCAAAGTGGTGGTTAGTTTTTGACAACCTCTCAATTTAACATTTAAGTCAGTTGCTGATGTCTCTCCTGATACAACAATCTCCAGAGCGCCCACTGGATATGCGAGCTGCTTTTTAACAATAGACGTATATGTATCGCCTTCAGCATCAGCAGCAACGAATATAGCTGTGAAAGTCTACAAAAAACAACGATATATATATCAACATTTAGATATTAATTTGACCTAGCCGCAGTATTAATTAGGTACGTTATTTTTTAATGCCTCGCATCATATTTAAGGGATAAAACCGTTTCGACTACAGCTAAAATAATAATGTTTGCTTTAACCCTTTCAACTACAGCTAAAATACTAATATTGGCTTTCGTTAATCATTTAAATATAAATAAACTGCTAACATAAAATGACTTAAAATACCTCGGGTTTGTTGTTTGAAGGAACTGAAGTGAAATCCGTTTCTGAATCACTGCGAACTTTCATTGTGAAGGTGACTGGAGTCAGAGAAACCCGTGAGATGAGGACAATAGAATCAACTCTAGCAGGTACCGGAAGTGATACTAGATAAGTTTTGCCATTACCGTCAGAACCTTCTTCAGTAGTTACCACTACTAGCAAATCATCGTTGGATGTCATTGAATCCTCACAAGGCTCTGTAAAATGTTGATATATACAAAACATGGTATAATCTTATACACACGAACATTATTTAAATTCATTATTTAAATTCATTATTTAAATTCATTATTTAAATTCATTATAGATGTTGATCATAGAAATTGAAGAAGTAGCGACCAATATGACTTATATTATAATATATATGATTTGATTTACCAGTCTGCGTCATTTCTGTTGTTACAGTTTGTTCCGTTGTTGTTCCAGAAGGTTGCTGTGTTGTTATTGTTGATGTTGTAACTTGTGTCGTCACAACTGCAGCCTGTGTAGGTTCAGTCTTGGCCTGAGTGGTCGTCTCCACAGTCGTTTGTTGAGTAGTGGTAACTAATTGTGAGGAAAACAATGTAACATTCATTTAAAAAATAAAACAACCGCATAGCCTTCCGTGACCGTGATTAATTCAAATCCTAGGTTAAACTTTATTATAATTGTTAGAATTTCTTATTAATAGCCTCATGTTTTGTGAGCATTATGGTATCTTCTGTATTAGGGTTGTTGAGGTTTCCTTACTAACGAATACATAGTTTATTCCGTTATATTGCATTTTACCTAGTTCGTCTAACTTTCGAGATTTGACCAAAACATAGCGCTCGGGAAATTGTTTATTACTTTTAGTGAAAATCCCATGGTGAAACAAATGACCAGCTGTTAGACATTTCAATGCACTCCAAAAAAAATTAATAGCGTAACCAGAGTGTTTTGTTTAAGAAAGCCATGTTATCTACTCGGAACTTAACTACCCGGAAGGTATCAAAAGGTGGTGCCGAGTTATGATATATCTTTTTATATATAGATAACATATAATATGTTGATATTCTTTGCTGATTTGTTATATGGTTTTTACTGACCTTCCTTCTGGCATGATTTCAGCACCATAGAAACAGTCACCGCCTGCTCATCATTAGTATTAGTCGGAGTCACCACGATAAGAACAAACTGAACCTCTTTACCGGAGAATTCCGGGCTTAGTTTTATTGGATTTCCATCTTCTAGAGTCTCGAATGGATCACCGATCTATGAAACACGTTCGAAAAAAAGGCATTAGTATAATTTAAACCCGAACGACCAAAAGGCAATTCGTATAATTAAAACCAGCAAACTCGATTTGAAAATTCAAGCTTAACAGGATTATTTTATTTTATAAGAAGTTAACAGAGTTGAATTATTGATTAACACGGAAAGTAGCCTACAAAAACCACGATTTATACGTGTCTTAACTCTCGTTCAGTTGTCATCTTTCATCATCAACGATCATTTGGTGACAATTTATCGAGTTTGATATGCACTTATGCTAAGAAAAGTCGTTTTTCTAATATAATTTAGTACAATTCAAACTGTATCCTCTACAGACAGTGAAGCTAAGATATAAATTTTGGATTCTTAAGGTCCCACACCACCAAATCAGTTCCCTATTGCTTTGTGTGGATTTGGTGGAAATTGGTGGAAACAGTGAAATCGTGTAAAATGATACCATTCAAGAAAAAAAAAGCTAGAGATTTTGGGCCTTATGTGGAGGAAATAACCTAGAAATGCCAAATTATGAAAGATTTAGGTACATTTACGGCACTTTTTACATTTTCTACGATGTTAAGTTTAGACTTATGGTGGGGTCTATCTTAAATTCAAACACTGCCGGGTATTGCCAGAATGCAAAATATTATTTGGTGGTGTGCACTCTTAAACTTGAATCAAAGAGGGTAATTTGGATCTATGCAAAAATCACATATTTGCAAGATATTACAAGGCTAGTGAACCTTTTCGTTTGGTAGGAATCAATGATATATTTGAAGTGTTATATCCTGCACCCAGACTAATTGTTGTTTGTTCGAAGGAGAGGTTGTAGGGATTTGATACAATAGGAAATAATATAAACTCACAGGTTCAAATGTACTTGTCTTGTCATTCTTTGGAGCTTTCAAGATAGCAGTAACAGGCTTGTTGTAGGTAAATTCAATTAAATCAACCGAGGCCGGTTCGTCCAATTTGTACACTATGTAAGTTTTTCCCGTGACTGGAATAGAGCTGCTCGTAGTTGGCGTCTGATTCGTAATTTGATTAACATTATTCACGGGCGTATTAGAAATGTAGATCTCTACAGGCAGATCTTCAGTCATACCTGTAGTTTCATCGCATATACCTGAAATGGTTATAGATGATGGATAATTGTTATGGTTTGATCAGCTCCAAATTGCCGAAGCCTCCTCACAGCAGCGAAGGAATACAGAAGGTTGCTGGCGCGCGTGAAGGCATTACATTAACTGTGCATCATATGTGTGACGCGTGGTGTGTGGTAATCATCGCGCGCGTACCCTTGGATTACTTTTACGCACAAAGAGATAAACACCGAATATTTCTCGTCGATTTGGAACTGATTCATCTATAGAAATATATCACTTGGCAATCACTTTGAATTAAAGTTAAGTTGACACGGACAATAATAGAAATATAATGTTGTTACTACATCAAAGCTCACCTTGTTGCTTCGTGGTTGATGCTACTGTGGTGGTTGTAGCTTTGGTTAGTGCTTGAGGTGTAGTGGATTGCAGCTTGGTGGTGGCAACCGTGGTTGTCTCTGCAGAGGTTGTGGTTTCTGACACTGTTGTTGTTTCCAAAGTGGTGGTTAGTTTTTGACAACCTCTCAATTTAACATTTAAGTCAGTTGCTGATGTCTCTCCTGATACAACAATCTCCAGAGCGCCCACTGGATATGCGAGCTGCTTTTTAACAATAGACGTATATGTATCGCCTTCAGCATCAGCAGCAACGAATATAGCTGTGAAAGTCTACAAAAAACAACGATATATATATCAACATTTAGATATTAATTTGACCTAGCCGCAGTATTAATTAGGTACGTTATTTTTTAATGCCTCGCATCATATTTAAGGGATAAAACCGTTTCGACTACAGCTAAAATAATAATGTTTGCTTTAACCCTTTCAACTACAGCTAAAATACTAATATTGGCTTTCGTTAATCATTTAAATATAAATAAACTGCTAACATAAAATGACTTAAAATACCTCGGGTTTGTTGTTTGAAGGAACTGAAGTGAAATCCGTTTCTGAATCACTGCGAACTTTCATTGTGAAGGTGACTGGAGTCAGAGAAACCCGTGAGATGAGGACAATAGAATCAACTCTAGCAGGTACCGGAAGTGATACTAGATAAGTTTTGCCATTACCGTCAGAACCTTCTTCAGTAGTTACCACTACTAGCAAATCATCGTTGGATGTCATTGAATCCTCACAAGGCTCTGTAAAATGTTGATATATACAAAACATGGTATAATCTTATACACATAAACATTATTTAAATTCATTATTTAAATTCATTATAGATGTTGATCATAGAAATTGAAGAAGTAGCGACCAATATGACTTATATTATAATATATATGATTTGATTTACCAGTCTGCGTCATTTCTGTTGTTACAGTTTGTTCCGTTGTTGTTCCAGAAGGTTGCTGTGTTGTTATTGTTGATGTTGTAACTTGTGTCGTCACAACTGCAGCCTGTGTAGGTTCAGTCTTGGCCTGAGTGGTCGTCTCCACAGTCGTTTGTTGAGTAGTGGTAACTAATTGTGAGGAAAACAATGTAACATTCATTTAAAAAATAAAACAACCGCATAGCCTTCCGTGACCGTGATTAATTCAAATCCTAGGTTAAACTTTATTATAATTGTTAGAATTTCTTATTAACAGCCTCATGTTTTGTGAGCATTATGGTATCTTCTGTATTAGGGTTGTTGAGGTTTCCTTACTAACGAATACATAGTTTATTCCGTTATATTGCATTTTACCTAGTTCGTCTAACTTTCGAGATTTGACCAAAACATAGCGCTCGGGAAATTGTTTATTACTTTTAGTGAAAATCCCATAGTGAAACAAATAACCAGCTGTTAGACATTTCAATGCACTCCAAAAAAACAAAAAAAAATAGCGTAACCAGAGTGTTTTGTTTAAGAAAGCCATGTTATCTACTCGGAACTTAACTACCCGGAAGGTATCAAAAGGTGGTGCCGAGTTATGATATATCTTTTTATATATAGATAACATATAATATGTTGATATTCTTTGCTGATTTGTTATATGGTATTTACTGACCTTCCTTCTGGCATGATTTCAGCACCATGGAAACAGTCACCGCCTGCTCATCATTAGTATTAGTCGGAGTCACCACGATAAGAACAAACTGAACCTCTTTACCGGAGAATTCCGGGCTTAGTTTTATTGGATTTCCATCTTCTAGAGTCTCGATTGGATCACCGATCTATGAAACACGTTCGAAAAAAAGGCATTAGTATAATTTAAACCCGAACGACCAAAAGGCAATTCGTATAATTAAAACCCGCAAACTCGATTTGAAAATTCAAGCTTAACAGGATTATTTTATTTTAAAAGCAATTAATTATTGATAAGAAGTTAACAGAGTTGAATTATTGATTAACACGGAAAGTAGCCTACAAAAACCACGATTTATACGTGTCTTCAATCTCGTTCAGTTGTCATCTTTCATCATCAACGATCATTTGGTGACAATTTATCGAGTTTGATATGCACTTATGCTAAGAAAAGTCGTTTTTCTAATATAATTTAGTACAATTCAAACTGTATCCTCTACAGACAGTCGCTGAAGCTAAGATATAAATTTTGGATTCTTAAGGTCCCACACCACCAAATCAGTTCCCTATTGCTTTGTGTGGATTTGGTGGAAATTGGTGGAAACAGTGAAATCGTGTAAAATGATACCATTCAAGAAAAAGCTAGAGATTTTGGGCGTTATGTGGAGGAAATAACCTAGAAATGCCAAATTATGAAACATTTAGGTACATTTACGGCACTTTTTACATTTTCTACGATGTTAAGTTTAGACTTATGGTGGGGTCTATCTTAAATTCAAACACTGCCGGGTATTGCCAGAATGCAAAATATTATTTGGTGGTGTGCACTCTTAAACTTGAATCAAAGAGGGTAATTTGGATCTATGCAAAAATCACATATTTGCAAGATATTACAAGGCTAGTGAACCTTTTCGTTTGGTAGGAATCAATGATATATTTGAAGTGTTATATCCTGCACCCAGACTAATTGTTGTTTGTTCGAAGGAGAGGTTGTAGGGATTTGATACAATAGGAAATAATATAAACTCACAGGTTCAAATGTACGTGTCTTGTCATTCTTTGGAGCTTTCAAGATAGCAGTAACAGGC
This sequence comes from Ophiura sarsii, assembly GCA_035610835.1. Taxonomy (NCBI): domain Eukaryota; kingdom Metazoa; phylum Echinodermata; class Ophiuroidea; order Amphilepidida; family Ophiuridae; genus Ophiura; species Ophiura sarsii. Next base: position 3,316,810 of record CM069444.1, read on the forward strand.
TTGTTGTAGGTAAATTCAATTAAATCAACCGAGGCCGGTTCGTCCAATTTGTACACTATGTAAGTTTTTCCCGTGACTGGAATAGAGCTGCTCGTAGTTGGCGTCTGATTCGTAATTTGATTAACATTATTCACGGGCGTATTAGAAATGTAGATCTCTACAGGCAGATCTTCACTCATACCTGTAGTTTCATCGCATATACCTGAAATGGTTATAGATGATGGATAATTGTTATGGTTTGATCTGCTCCAAATTGCCGAAGCCTCCTCACAGCAGCGAAGGAATACAGAAGGTTGCGGGCGCGCGTGAAGGCATTACATTAACTGTGCATCATATGTGTGACGCGTGGTGTGTGGTAATCATCGCGCGCGTACCCTTGGATTACTTTTACGCACAAAGAGATAAACACCGAATATTTTTCGCCAATTTGGAACTGATTCATCTATAGAAATATATCACTTGGCAATCACTTTGAATTAAAGTTAAGTGGACACGGACAATAATAGAAATATATTGTTGTTACTACATCAAAGCTCACCTTGTTGCTTCGTGGTTGATGCTACTGTGGTGGTTGTAGCTTTGGTTAGTGCTTGAGGTGTAGTGGATTGCAGCTTGGTGGTGGCAACCTTGGTTGTCTCTGCAGAGGTTGTGGTTTCTGACACTGTTGTTGTTTCCAAAGTGGTGGTTAGTTTTTGACAACCTCTCAATTTAACATTTAAGTCAGTTGCTGATGTCTCTCCTGATACAACAATCTCCAGAGCGCCCACTGGATATGCGAGCTGCTTTTTAACAATAGACGTATATGTATCGCCTTCAGCATCAGCAGCAACGAATATAGCTGTGAAAGTCTACAAAAAACAACGATATATATATCAACATTTAGATATTAATTTGACCTAGCCGCAGTATTAATTAGGTACGTTATTTTTTAATGCCTCGCATCATATTTAAGGGATAAAACCGTTTCGACTACAGCTAAAATAATAATGTTTGCTTTAACCCTTTCAACTACAGCTAAAATACTAATATTGGCTTTCGTTAATCATTTAAATATAAATAAACTGCTAACATAAAATGACTTAAAATACCTCGGGTTTGTTGTTTGAAGGAACTGAAGTGAAATCCGTTTCTGAATCACTGCGAACTTTCATTGTGAAGGTGACTGGAGTCAGAGAAACCCGTGAGATGAGGACAATAGAATCAACTCTAGCAGGTACCGGAAGTGATACTAGATAAGTTTTGCCATTACCGTCAGAACCTTCTTCAGTAGTTACCACTACTAGCAAATCATCGTTGGATGTCATTGAATCCTCACAAGGCTCTGTAAAATGTTGATATATACAAAACATGGTATAATCTTATACACATAAACATTATTTAAATTCATTATTTAAATTCATTATAGATGTTGATCATAGAAATTGAAGAAGTAGCGACCAATATGACTTATATTATAATATATATGATTTGATTTACCAGTCTGCGTCATTTCTGTTGTTACAGTTTGTTCCGTTGTTGTTCCAGAAGGTTGCTGTGTTGTTATTGTTGATGTTGTAACTTGTGTCGTCACAACTGCAGCCTGTGTAGGTTCAGTCTTGGCCTGAGTGGTCGTCTCCACAGTCGTTTGTTGAGTAGTGGTAACTAATTGTGAGGAAAACAATGTAACATTCATTTAAAAAATAAAACAACCGCATAGCCTTCCGTGACCGTGATTAATTCAAATCCTAGGTTAAACTTTATTATAATTGTTAGAATTTCTTATTAACAGCCTCATGTTTTGTGAGCATTATGGTATCTTCTGTATTAGGGTTGTTGAGGTTTCCTTACTAACGAATACATAGTTTATTCCGTTATATTGCATTTTACCTAGTTCGTCTAACTTTCGAGATTTGACCAAAACATAGCGCTCGGGAAATTGTTTATTACTTTTAGTGAAAATCCCATGGTGAAACAAATGACCAGCTGTTAGACATTTCAATGCACTCCAAAAAAAATAAAAATAGCGTAACCAGAGTGTTTTGTTTAAGAAAGCCATGTTATCTACTCGGAACTTAACTACCCGGAAGGTATCAAAAGATGGTGCCGAGTTATGATATATCTTTTTATATATAGATAACATATAATATGTTGATATTCTTTGCTGATTTGTTATATGGTATTTACTGACCTTCCTTCTGGCATGATTTCAGCACCATGGAAACAGTCACCGCCTGCTCATCATTAGTATTAGTCGGAGTCACCACGATAAGAACAAACTGAACCTCTTTACCGGAGAATTCCGGGCTTAGTTTTATTGGATTTCCATCTTCTAGAGTCTCGATTGGATCACCGATCTATGAAACACGTTCGAAAAAAAGGCATTAGTATAATTTAAACCCGAACGACCAAAAGGCAATTCGTATAATTAAAACCCGCAAACTCGATTTGAAAATTCAAGCTTAACAGGATTATTTTATTTTAAAAGCAATTAATTATTGATAAGAAGTTAACAGAGTTGAATTATTGATTAACACGGAAAGTAGCCTACAAAAACCACGATTTATACGTGTCTTCAATCTCGTTCAGTTGTCATCTTTCATCATCAACGATCATTTGGTGACAATTTATCGAGTTTGATATGCACTTATGCTAAGAAAAGTCGTTTTTCTAATATAATTTAGTACAATTCAAACTGTATCCTCTACAGACAGTCGCTGAAGCTAAGATATAAATTTTGGATTCTTAAGGTCCCACACCACCAAATCAGTTCCCTATTGCTTTGTGTGGATTTGGTGGAAATTGGTGGAAACAGTGAAATCGTGTAAAATGATACCATTCAAGAAAAAGCTAGAGATTTTGGGCCTTATGTGGAGGAAATAACCTAGAAATGCCAAATTATGAAACATTTAGGTACATTTACGGCACTTTTTACATTTTCTACGATGTTAAGTTTAGACTTATGGTGGGGTCTATCTTAAATTCAAACACTGCCGGGTATTGCCAGAATGCAAAATATTATTTGGTGGTGTGCACTCTTAAACTTGAATCAAAGAGGGTAATTTGGATCTATGCAAAAATCACATATTTGCAAGATATTACAAGGCTAGTGAACCTTTTCGTTTGGTAGGAATCAATGATATATTTGAAGTGTTATATCCTGCACCCAGACTAATTGTTGTTTGTTCGAAGGAGAGGCTGTAGGGATTTGATACAATAGGAAATAATATAAACTCACAGGTTCAAATGTACGTGTCTTGTCATTCTTTGGGGCTTTCAAGATAGCAGTAACAGGCTTGTTGTAGGTAAATTCAATTAAATCAACCGAGGCCGGTTCGTCCAATTTGTACACTATGTAAGTTTTTCCCGTGACTGGAATAGAGCTGCTCGTAGTTGGCGTCTGATTCGTAATTTGATTAACATTATTCACGGGCGTATTAGAAATGTAGATCTCTACAGGCAGATCTTCACTCATACCTGTAGTTTCATCGCATATACCTGAAATGGTTATAGATGATGGATAATTGTTATGGTTTGACCAGCTCCAAATTGCCGAAGCCTCCTCACAGCAGCGAAGGAATACAGAAGGTTGCTGGCGCGCGTGAAGGCATTACATTAACTGTGCATCATATGTGTGACGCGTGGTGTGTGGTAATCATCGCGCGCGTACCCTTGGATTACTTTTACGCACAAAGAGATAAACACCGAATATTTCTCGTCGATTTGGAACTGATTCATCTATAGAAATATATCACTTGGCAATCACTTTGAATTAAAGTTAAGTTGACACGGACAATAATAGAAATATAATGTTATTACTACATCAAAGCTCACCTTGTTGCTTCGTGGTTGATGCTACTGTGGTGGTTGTAGCTTTGGTTAGTGCTTGAGGTGTAGTGGATTGCAGCTTGGTGGTGGCAACCGTGGTTGTCTCTGCAGAGGTTGTGGTTTCTGACACTGTTGTTGTTTCCAAAGTGGTGGTTAGTTTTTGACAACCTCTCAATTTAACATTTAAGTCAGTTGCTGATGTCTCTCCTGATACAACAATCTCCAGAGCGCCCACTGGATATGCGAGCTGCTTTTTAACAATAGACGTATATGTATCGCCTTCAGCATCAGCAGCAACGAATATAGCTGTGAAAGTCTACAAAAAACAACGATATATATATCAACATTTAGATATTAATTTGACCTAGCCGCAGTATTAATTAGGTACGTTATTTTTTAATGCCTCGCATCATATTTAAGGGATAAAACCGTTTCGACAACAGCTAAAATAATAATGTTTGCTTTAACCCTTTCAACTACAGCTAAAATACTAATATTGGCTTTCGTTAATCATTTAAATATAAATAAACTGCTAACATAAAATGACTTAAAATACCTCGGGTTTGTTGTTTGAAGGAACTGAAGTGAAATCCGTTTCTGAATCACTGCGAACTTTCATTGTGAAGGTGACTGGAGTCAGAGAAACCCGTGAGATGAGGACAATAGAATCAACTCTAGCAGGTACCGGAAGTGATACTAGATAAGTTTTGCCATTACCGTCAGAACCTTCTTCAGTAGTTACCACTACTAGCAAATCATCGTTGGATGTCATTGAATCCTCACAAGGCTCTGTAAAATGTTGATATATACAAAACATGGTATAATCTTATACACATAAACATTATTTAAATTCATTATTTAAATTCATTATAGATGTTGATCATAGAAATTGAAGAAGTAGCGACCAATATGACTTATATTATAATATATATGATTTGATTTACCAGTCTGCGTCATTTCTGTTGTTACAGTTTGTTCCGTTGTTGTTCCAGAAGGTTGCTGTGTTGTTATTGTTGATGTTGTAACTTGTGTCGTCACAACTGCAGCCTGTGTAGGTTCAGTCTTGGCCTGAGTGGTCGTCTCCACAGTCGTTTGTTGAGTAGTGGTAACTAATTGTGAGGAAAACAATGTAACATTTATTTAAAAAATAAAACAACCGCATAGCCTTCCGTGACCGTGATTAATTCAAATCCTAGGTTAAACTTTATTATAATTGTTAGAATTTCTTATTAACAGCCTCATGTTTTGTGAGCATTATGGTATCTTCTGTATTAGGGTTGTTGAGGTTTCCTTACTAACGAATCCATAGTTTATTCCGTTATATTGCATTTTACCTAGTTCGTCTAACTTTCGAGATTTGACCAAAACATAGCGCTCGGGAAATTGTTTATTACTTTTAGTGAAAATCCCATGGTGAAACAAATGACCAGCTGTTAGACATTTCAATGCACTCCAAAAAAAAAAAAATAGCGTAACCAGAGTGTTTTGTTTAAGAAAGCCATGTTATCTACTCGGAACTTAACTACCCGGAAGGTATCAAAAGGTGGTGCCGAGTTATGATATATCTTTTTATATATAGATAACATATAATATGTTGATATTCTTTGCTGATTTGTTATATGGTATTTACTGACCTTCCTTCTGGCATGATTTCAGCACCATGGAAACAGTCACCGCCTGCTCATCATTAGTATTAGTCGGAGTCACCACGATAAGAACAAACTGAACCTCTTTACCGGAGAATTCCGGGCTTAGTTTTATTGGATTTCCATCTTCTAGAGTCTCGATTGGATCACCGATCTATGAAACACGTTCGAAAAAAAGGCATTAGTATAATTTAAACCCGAACGACCAAAGGGCAATTCGTATAATTAAAACCCGAAAACTCGATTTGAAAATTCAAGCTTAACAGGATTATTTTATTTTAAAAGCAATTAATTATTGATAAGAAGTTAACAGAGTTGAATTATTGATTAACACGGAAAGTAGCCTACAAAAACCACGATTTATACGTGTCTTAAATCTCGTTCAGTTCTCATCTTTCATCATCAACGATCATTTGGTGACAATTTATCGAGTTTGATATGCACTTATGCTAAGAAAAGTCGTTTTTCTAATATAATTTAGTACAATTCAAACTGTATCCTCTACAGATAGTCGCTGAAGCTAAGATATAAATTTTGGATTCTTAAGGTCCCACACCACCAAATCAGTTCCCTATTGCTTTGTGTGGATTTGGTGGAAATTGGTGGAAACAGTGAAATCGTGTAAAATGATACCATTCAAGAAAAAGCTAGAGATTTTGGGCCTTATGTGGAGGAAATAACCTAGAAATGCCAAATTATGAAACATTTAGGTACATTTACGGCACTTTTTACATTTTCTACGATGTTAAGTTTAGACTTATGGTGGGGTCTATCTTAAATTCAAACACTGCCGGGTATTGCCAGAATGCAAAATATTATTTGGTGGTGTGCACTCTTAAACTTGAATCAAAGAGGGTAATTTGGATCTATGCAAAAATCACATATTTGCAAGATATTACAAGGCTAGTGAACCTTTTCGTTTGGTAGGAATCAATGATATATTTGAAGTGTTATATCCTGCACCCAGACTAATTGTTGTTTGTTCGAAGGAGAGGTTGTAAGGATTTGATACAATAGGAAATAATATAAACTCACAGGTTCAAATGTACGTGTCTTGTCATTCTTTGGAGCTTTCAAGATAGCAGTAACAGGCTTGTTGTAGGTAAATTCAATTAAATCAACCGAGGCCGGTTCGTCCAATTTGTACACTATGTAAGTTTTTCCCGTGACTGGAATAGAGCTGCTCGTAGTTGGCGTCTGATTCGTAATTTGATTAACATTATTCACGGGCGTATTAGAAATGTAGATCTCTACAGGCAGATCTTCACTCATACCTGTAGTTTCATCGCATATACCTGAAATGGTTATAGATGATGGATAATTGTTATGGTTTGATCAGCTCCAAATTGCCGAAGCCTCCTCACAGCAGCGAAGGAATACAGAAGGTTGCGGGCGCGCGTGAAGGCATTACATTAACTGTGCATCATATGTGTGACGCGTGGTGTGTGGTAATCATCGCGCGCGTACCCTTGGATTACTTTTACGCACAAAGAGATAAACACCGAATATTTCTCGTCGATTTGGAACTGATTCATCTATAGAAATATATCACTTGGCAATCACTTTGAATTAAAGTTAAGTTGACACGGACAATAATAGAAATATAATGTTGTTACTACATCAAAGCTCACCTTGTTGCTTCGTGGTTGATGCTACTGTGGTGGTTGTAGCTTTGGTTAGTGCTTGAGGTGTAGTGGATTGCAGCTTGGTGGTGGCAACCGTGGTTGTCTCTGCAGAGGTTGTGGTTTCTGACACTGTTGTTGTTTCCAAAGTGGTGGTTAGTTTTTGACAACCTCTCAATTTAACATTTAAGTCAGTTGCTGATGTCTCTCCTGATACAACAATCTCCAGAGCGCCCACTGGATATGCGAGCTGCTTTTTAACAATAGACGTATATGTATCGCCTTCAGCATCAGCAGCAACGAATATAGCTGTGAAAGTCTACAAAAAACAACGATATATATATCAACACATAGATATTAATTTGACCTAGCCGCAGTATTATTTAGGTACGTTATTTTTTAATGCCTCGCATCATATTTAAGGGATAAAACCGTTTCGACAACAGCTAAAATAATAATGTTTGCTTTAACCCTTTCAACTACAGCTAAAATACTAATATTGGCTTTCGTTAATCATTTAAATATAAATAAACTGCTAACATAAAATGACTTAAAATACCTCGGGTTTGTTGTTTGAAGGAACTGAAGTGAAATCCGTTTCTGAATCACTGCGAACTTTCATTGTGAAGGTGACTGGAGTCAGAGAAACCCGTGAGATGAGGACAATAGAATCAACTCTAGCAGGTACCGGAAGTGATACTAGATAAGTTTTGCCATTACCGTCAGAACCTTCTTCAGTAGTTACCACTACTAGCAAATCATCGTTGGATGTCATTGAATCCTCACAAGGCTCTGTAAAATGTTGATATATACAAAACATGGTATAATCTTATACACATAAACATTATTTAAATTCATTATTTAAATTCATTATAGATGTTGATCATAGAAATTGAAGAAGTAGCGACCAATATGACTTATATTATAATATATATGATTTGATTTACCAGTCTGCGTCATTTCTGTTGTTACAGTTTGTTCCGTTGTTGTTCCAGAAGGTTGCTGTGTTGTTATTGTTGATGTTGTAACTTGTGTCGTCACAACTGCAGCCTGTGTAGGTTCAGTCTTGGCCTGAGTGGTCGTCTCCACAGTCGTTTGTTGAGTAGTGGTAACTAATTGTGAGGAAAACAATGTAAGATTCATTTAAAAAATAAAACAACCGCATAGCCTTCCGTGACCGTGATTAATTCAAATCCTAGGTTAAACTTTATTATAATTGTTAGAATTTCTTATTAACAGCCTCATGTTTTGTGAGCATTATGGTATCTTCTGTATTAGGGTTGTTGAGGTTTCCTTACTAACGAATCCATAGTTTATTCCGTTATATTGCATTTTACCTAGTTCGTCTAACTTTCGAGATTTGACCAAAACATAGCGCTCGGGAAATTGTTTATTACTTTTAGTGAAAATCCCATGGTGAAACAAATGACCAGATGTTAGACATTTCAATGCACTCCAAAAAATAAATAAATAGCGTAACCAGAGTGTTTTGTTTAAGAAAGCCTTGTTATCTACTCGGAACTTAACTACCCGGAAGGTATCAAAAGGTGGTGCCGAGTTATGATATATCTTTTTATATAGATAACATATAATATGTTGATATTCTTTGCTGATTTGTTATATGGTATTTACTGACCTTCCTTCTGGCATGATTTCAGCACCATGGAAACAGTCACCGCCTGCTCATCATTAGTATTAGTCGGAGTCACCACGATAAGAACAAACTGAACCTCTTTACCGGAGAATTCCGGGCTTAGTTTTATTGGATTTCCATCTTCTAGAGTCTCGATTGGATCACCGATCTATGAAACACGTTCGAAAAAAAGGCATTAGTATAATTTAAACCCGAACGACCAAAAGGCAATTCGTATAATTAAAACCCGCAAACTCGATTTGAAAATTCAAGCTTAACAGGATTATTTTATTTTAAAAGCAATTAATTATTGATAAGAAGTTAACAGAGTTGAATTATTGATTAACACGGAAAGTAGCCTACAAAAACCACGATTTATACGTGTCTTAAATCTCGTTCAGTTGTCATCTTTCATCATCAACGATCATTTGGTGACAATTTATCGAGTTTGATATGCACTTATGCTAAGAAAAGTCGTTTTTCTAATATAATTTAGTACAATTCAAACTGTATCCTCTACAGACAGTCGCTGAAGCTAAGATATAAATTTTGGATTCTTAAGGTCCCACACCACCAAATCAGTTCCCTATTGCTTTGTGTGGATTTGGTGGAAATTGGTAGAAACAGTGAAATCGTGTAAAATGATACCATTCAAGAAAAAACTAGAGATATTGGGCCTTATGTGGAGGAAATAACCTAGAAATGCCAAATTATGAAACATTTAGGTACATTTACGGCACTTTTTACATTTTCTACGATGTTAAGTTTAGACTTATGGTGGGGTCTATCTTAAATTCAAACACTGCCGGGTATTGCCAGAATGCAAAATATTATTTGGTGGTGTGCACTCTTAAACTTGAATCAAAGAGGGTAATTTGGATCAATGCAAAAATCACATATTTGCAAGATATTACAAGGCTAGTGAACCTTTTCGTTTGGTAGGAATCAATGATATATTTGAAGTGTTATATCCTGCACCCAGACTAATTGTTGTTTGTTCGAAGGAGAGGTTGTAAGGATTTGATACAATAGGAAATAATATAAACTCACAGGTTCAAATGTACGTGTCTTGTCATTCTTTGGAGCTTTCAAGATAGCAGTAACAGGCTTGTTGTAGGTAAATTCAATTAAATCAACCGAGGCCGGTTCGTCCAATTTGTACACTATGTAAGTTTTTCCCGTGACTGGAATAGAGCTGCTCGTAGTTGGCGTCTGATTCGTAATTTGATTAACATTATTCACGGGCGTATTAGAAATGTAGATCTCTACAGGCAGATCTTCACTCATACCTGTAGTTTCATCGCATATACCTGAAATGGTTATAGATGATGGATAATTGTTATGGTTTGATCAGCTCCAAATTGCCGAAGCCTCCTCACAGCAGCGAAGGAATACAGAAGGTTGCGGGCGCGCGTGAAGGCATTACATTAACTGTGCATCATATGTGTGACGCGTGGTGTGTGGTAATCATCGCGCGCGTACCCTTGGATTACTTTTACGCACAAAGAGATAAACACCGAATATTTCTCGTCGATTTGGAACTGATTCATCTATAGAAATATATCACTTGGCAATCACTTTGAATTAAAGTTAAGTTGACACGGACAATAATAGAAATATAATGTTGTTACTACATCAAAGCTCACCTTGTTGCTTCGTGGTTGATGCTACTGTGGTGGTTGTAGCTTTGGTTAGTGCTTGAGGTGTAGTGGATTGCAGCTTGGTGGTGGCAACCGTGGTTGTCTCTGCAGAGGTTGTGGTTTCTGACACTGTTGTTGTTTCCAAAGTGGTGGTTAGTTTTTGACAACCTCTCAATTTAACATTTAAGTCAGTTGCTGATGTCTCTCCTGATACAACAATCTCCAGAGCGCCCACTGGATATGCGAGCTGCTTTTTAACAATAGACGTATATGTATCGCCTTCAGCATCAGCAGCAACGAATATAGCTGTGAAAGTCTACAAAAAACAACGATATATATATCAACACATAGATATTAATTTGACCTAGCCGCATTATTATTTAGGTACGTTATTTTTTAATGCCTCGCATCATATTTAAGGGATAAAACCGTTTCGACAACAGCTAAAATAATAATGTTTGCTTTAACCCTTTCAACTACAGCTAAAATACTAATATTGGCTTTCGTTAATCATTTAAATATAAATAAACTGCTAACATAAAATGACTTAAAATACCTCGGGTTTGTTGTTTGAAGGAACTGAAGTGAAATCCGTTTCTGAATCACTGCGAACTTTCATTGTGAAGGTGACTGGAGTCAGAGAAACCCGTGAGATGAGGACAATAGAATCAACTCTAGCAGGTACCGGAAGTGATACTAGATAAGTTTTGCCATTACCGTCAGAACCTTCTTCAGTAGTTACCACTACTAGCAAATCATCGTTGGATGTCATTGAATCCTCACAAGGCTCTGTAAAATGTTGATATATACAAAACATGGTATAATCTTATACACATAAACATTATTTAAATTCATTATTGAAATTCATTATAGATGTTGATCATAGAAATTGAAGAAGTAGCGACCAATATGACTTATATTATAATATATATGATTTGATTTACCAGTCTGCGTCATTTCTGTTGTTACAGTTTGTTCCGTTGTTGTTCCAGAAGGTTGCTGTGTTGTTATTGTTGATGTTGTAACTTGTGTCGTCACAACTGCAGCCTGTGTAGGTTCAGTCTTGGCCTGAGTGGTCGTCTCCACAGTCGTTTGTTGAGTAGTGGTAACTAATTGTGAGGAAAACAATGTAACATTTATTTAAAAAATAAAACAACCGCATAGCCTTCCGTGACCGTGATTAATTCAAATCCTAGGTTAAACTTTATTATAATTGTTAGAATTTCTTATTAACAGCCTCATGTTTTGTGAGCATTATGGTATCTTCTGTATTAGGGTTGTTGAGGTTTCCTTACTAACGAATCCATAGTTTATTCCGTTATATTGCATTTTACCTAGTTCGTCTAACTTTCGAGATTTGACCAAAACATAGCGCTCGGGAAATTGTTTATTACTTTTAGTGAAAATCCCATGGTGAAACAAATGACCAGCTGTTAGACATTTCAATGCACTCCAAAAAAAAAAAAATAGCGTAACCAGAGTGTTTTGTTTAAGAAAGCCATGTTATCTACTCGGAACTTAACTACCCGGAAGGTATCAAAAGGTGGTGCCGAGTTATGATATATCTTTTTATATATAGATAACATATAATATGTTGATATTCTTTGCTGATTTGTTATATGGTATTTACTGACCTTCCTTCTGGCATGATTTCAGCACCATGGAAACAGTCACCGCCTGCTCATCATTAGTATTAGTCGGAGTCACCACGATAAGAACAAACTGAACCTCTTTACCGGAGAATTCCGGGCTTAGTTTTATTGGATTTCCATCTTCTAGAGTCTCGATTGGATCACCGATCTATGAAACACGTTCGAAAAAAAGGCATTAGTATAATTTAAACCCGAACGACCAAAGGGCAATTCGTATAATTAAAACCCGAAAACTCGATTTGAAAATTCAAGCTTAACAGGATTATTTTATTTTAAAAGCAATTAATTATTGATAAGAAGTTAACAGAGTTGAATTATTGATTAACACGGAAAGTAGCCTACAAAAACCACGATTTATACGTGTCTTAAATCTCGTTCAGTTCTCATCTTTCATCATCAACGATCATTTGGTGACAATTTATCGAGTTTGATATGCACTTATGCTAAGAAAAGTCGTTTTTCTAATATAATTTAGTACAATTCAAACTGTATCCTCTACAGATAGTCGCTGAAGCTAAGATATAAATTTTGGATTCTTAAGGTCCCACACCACCAAATCAGTTCCCTATTGCTTTGTGTGGATTTGGTGGAAATTGGTGGAAACAGTGAAATCGTGTAAAATGATACCATTCAAGAAAAAGCTAGAGATTTTGGGCCTTATGTGGAGGAAATAACCTAGAAATGCCAAATTATGAAACATTTAGGTACATTTACGGCACTTTTTACATTTTCTACGATGTTAAGTTTAGACTTATGGTGGGGTCTATCTTAAATTCAAACACTGCCGGGTATTGCCAGAATGCAAAATATTATTTGGTGGTGTGCACTCTTAAACTTGAATCAAAGAGGGTAATTTGGATCTATGCAAAAATCACATATTTGCAAGATATTACAAGGCTAGTGAACCTTTTCGTTTGGTAGGAATCAATGATATATTTGAAGTGTTATATCCTGCACCCAGACTAATTGTTGTTTGTTCGAAGGAGAGGTTGTAAGGATTTGATACAATAGGAAATAATATAAACTCACAGGTTCAAATGTACGTGTCTTGTCATTCTTTGGAGCTTTCAAGATAGCAGTAACAGGCTTGTTGTAGGTAAATTCAATTAAATCAACCGAGGCCGGTTCGTCCAATTTGTACACTATGTAAGTTTTTCCCGTGACTGGAATAGAGCTGCTCGTAGTTGGCGTCTGATTCGTAATTTGATTAACATTATTCACGGGCGTATTAGAAATGTAGATCTCTACAGGCAGATCTTCACTCATACCTGTAGTTTCATCGCATATACCTGAAATGGTTATAGATGATGGATAATTGTTATGGTTTGATCAGCTCCAAATTGCCGAAGCCTCCTCACAGCAGCGAAGGAATACAGAAGGTTGCGGGCGCGCGTGAAGGCATTACATTAACTGTGCATCATATGTGTGACGCGTGGTGTGTGGTAATCATCGCGCGCGTACCCTTGGATTACTTTTACGCACAAAGAGATAAACACCGAATATTTCTCGTCGATTTGGAACTGATTCATCTATAGAAATATATCACTTGGCAATCACTTTGAATTAAAGTTAAGTTGACACGGACAATAATAGAAATATAATGTTGTTACTACATCAAAGCTCACCTTGTTGCTTCGTGGTTGATGCTACTGTGGTGGTTGTAGCTTTGGTTAGTGCTTGAGGTGTAGTGGATTGCAGCTTGGTGGTGGCAACCGTGGTTGTCTCTGCAGAGGTTGTGGTTTCTGACACTGTTGTTGTTTCCAAAGTGGTGGTTAGTTTTTGACAACCTCTCAATTTAACATTTAAGTCAGTTGCTGATGTCTCTCCTGATACAACAATCTCCAGAGCGCCCACTGGATATGCGAGCTGCTTTTTAACAATAGACGTATATGTATCGCCTTCAGCATCAGCAGCAACGAATATAGCTGTGAAAGTCTACAAAAAACAACGATATATATATCAACACATAGATATTAATTTGACCTAGCCGCAGTATTATTTAGGTACGTTATTTTTTAATGCCTCGCATCATATTTAAGGGATAAAACCGTTTCGACAACAGCTAAAATAATAATGTTTGCTTTAACCCTTTCAACTACAGCTAAAATACTAATATTGGCTTTCGTTAATCATTTAAATATAAATAAACTGCTAACATAAAATGACTTAAAATACCTCGGGTTTGTTGTTTGAAGGAACTGAAGTGAAATCCGTTTCTGAATCACTGCGAACTTTCATTGTGAAGGTGACTGGAGTCAGAGAAACCCGTGAGATGAGGACAATAGAATCAACTCTAGCAGGTACCGGAAGTGATACTAGATAAGTTTTGCCATTACCGTCAGAACCTTCTTCAGTAGTTACCACTACTAGCAAATCATCGTTGGATGTCATTGAATCCTCACAAGGCTCTGTAAAATGTTGATATATACAAAACATGGTATAATCTTATACACATAAACATTATTTAAATTCATTATTTAAATTCATTATAGATGTTGATCATAGAAATTGAAGAAGTAGCGACCAATATGACTTATATTATAATATATATGATTTGATTTACCAGTCTGCGTCATTTCTGTTGTTACAGTTTGTTCCGTTGTTGTTCCAGAAGGTTGCTGTGTTGTTATTGTTGATGTTGTAACTTGTGTCGTCACAACTGCAGCCTGTGTAGGTTCAGTCTTGGCCTGAGTGGTCGTCTCCACAGTCGTTTGTTGAGTAGTGGTAACTAATTGTGAGGAAAACAATGTAAGATTCATTTAAAAAATAAAACAACCGCATAGCCTTCCGTGACCGTGATTAATTCAAATCCTAGGTTAAACTTTATTATAATTGTTAGAATTTCTTATTAACAGCCTCATGTTTTGTGAGCATTATGGTATCTTCTGTATTAGGGTTGTTGAGGTTTCCTTACTAACGAATCCATAGTTTATTCCGTTATATTGCATTTTACCTAGTTCGTCTAACTTTCGAGATTTGACCAAAACATAGCGCTCGGGAAATTGTTTATTACTTTTAGTGAAAATCCCATGGTGAAACAAATGACCAGATGTTAGACATTTCAATGCACTCCAAAAAATAAATAAATAGCGTAACCAGAGTGTTTTGTTTAAGAAAGCCTTGTTATCTACTCGGAACTTAACTACCCGGAAGGTATCAAAAGGTGGTGCCGAGTTATGATATATCTTTTTATATAGATAACATATAATATGTTGATATTCTTTGCTGATTTGTTATATGGTATTTACTGACCTTCCTTCTGGCATGATTTCAGCACCATGGAAACAGTCACCGCCTGCTCATCATTAGTATTAGTCGGAGTCACCACGATAAGAACAAACTGAACCTCTTTACCGGAGAATTCCGGGCTTAGTTTTATTGGATTTCCATCTTCTAGAGTCTCGATTGGATCACCGATCTATGAAACACGTTCGAAAAAAAGGCATTAGTATAATTTAAACCCGAACGACCAAAAGGCAATTCGTATAATTAAAACCCGCAAACTCGATTTGAAAATTCAAGCTTAACAGGATTATTTTATTTTAAAAGCAATTAATTATTGATAAGAAGTTAACAGAGTTGAATTATTGATTAACACGGAAAGTAGCCTACAAAAACCACGATTTATACGTGTCTTAAATCTCGTTCAGTTGTCATCTTTCATCATCAACGATCATTTGGTGACAATTTATCGAGTTTGATATGCACTTATGCTAAGAAAAGTCGTTTTTCTAATATAATTTAGTACAATTCAAACTGTATCCTCTACAGACAGTCGCTGAAGCTAAGATATAAATTTTGGATTCTTAAGGTCCCACACCACCAAATCAGTTCCCTATTGCTTTGTGTGGATTTGGTGGAAATTGGTAGAAACAGTGAAATCGTGTAAAATGATACCATTCAAGAAAAAACTAGAGATATTGGGCCTTATGTGGAGGAAATAACCTAGAAATGCCAAATTATGAAACATTTAGGTACATTTACGGCACTTTTTACATTTTCTACGATGTTAAGTTTAGACTTATGGTGGGGTCTATCTTAAATTCAAACACTGCCGGGTATTGCCAGAATGCAAAATATTATTTGGTGGTGTGCACTCTTAAACTTGAATCAAAGAGGGTAATTTGGATCAATGCAAAAATCACATATTTGCAAGATATTACAAGGCTAGTGAACCTTTTCGTTTGGTAGGAATCAATGATATATTTGAAGTGTTATATCCTGCACCCAGACTAATTGTTGTTTGTTCGAAGGAGAGGTTGTAAGGATTTGATACAATAGGAAATAATATAAACTCACAGGTTCAAATGTACGTGTCTTGTCATTCTTTGGAGCTTTCAAGATAGCAGTAACAGGCTTGTTGTAGGTAAATTCAATTAAATCAACCGAGGCCGGTTCGTCCAATTTGTACACTATGTAAGTTTTTCCCGTGACTGGAATAGAGCTGCTCGTAGTTGGCGTCTGATTCGTAATTTGATTAACATTATTCACGGGCGTATTAGAAATGTAGATCTCTACAGGCAGATCTTCACTCATACCTGTAGTTTCATCGCATATACCTGAAATGGTTATAGATGATGGATAATTGTTATGGTTTGATCAGCTCCAAATTGCCGAAGCCTCCTCACAGCAGCGAAGGAATACAGAAGGTTGCGGGCGCGCGTGAAGGCATTACATTAACTGTGCATCATATGTGTGACGCGTGGTGTGTGGTAATCATCGCGCGCGTACCCTTGGATTACTTTTACGCACAAAGAGATAAACACCGAATATTTCTCGTCGATTTGGAACTGATTCATCTATAGAAATATATCACTTGGCAATCACTTTGAATTAAAGTTAAGTTGACACGGACAATAATAGAAATATAATGTTGTTACTACATCAAAGCTCACCTTGTTGCTTCGTGGTTGATGCTACTGTGGTGGTTGTAGCTTTGGTTAGTGCTTGAGGTGTAGTGGATTGCAGCTTGGTGGTGGCAACCGTGGTTGTCTCTGCAGAGGTTGTGGTTTCTGACACTGTTGTTGTTTCCAAAGTGGTGGTTAGTTTTTGACAACCTCTCAATTTAACATTTAAGTCAGTTGCTGATGTCTCTCCTGATACAACAATCTCCAGAGCGCCCACTGGATATGCGAGCTGCTTTTTAACAATAGACGTATATGTATCGCCTTCAGCATCAGCAGCAACGAATATAGCTGTGAAAGTCTACAAAAAACAACGATATATATATCAACACATAGATATTAATTTGACCTAGCCGCATTATTATTTAGGTACGTTATTTTTTAATGCCTCGCATCATATTTAAGGGATAAAACCGTTTCGACAACAGCTAAAATAATAATGTTTGCTTTAACCCTTTCAACTACAGCTAAAATACTAATATTGGCTTTCGTTAATCATTTAAATATAAATAAACTGCTAACATAAAATGACTTAAAATACCTCGGGTTTGTTGTTTGAAGGAACTGAAGTGAAATCCGTTTCTGAATCACTGCGAACTTTCATTGTGAAGGTGACTGGAGTCAGAGAAACCCGTGAGATGAGGACAATAGAATCAACTCTAGCAGGTACCGGAAGTGATACTAGATAAGTTTTGCCATTACCGTCAGAACCTTCTTCAGTAGTTACCACTACTAGCAAATCATCGTTGGATGTCATTGAATCCTCACAAGGCTCTGTAAAATGTTGATATATACAAAACATGGTATAATCTTATACACATAAACATTATTTAAATTCATTATTGAAATTCATTATAGATGTTGATCATAGAAATTGAAGAAGTAGCGACCAATATGACTTATATTATAATATATATGATTTGATTTACCAGTCTGCGTCATTTCTGTTGTTACAGTTTGTTCCGTTGTTGTTCCAGAAGGTTGCTGTGTTGTTATTGTTGATGTTGTAACTTGTGTCGTCACAACTGCAGCCTGTGTAGGTTCAGTCTTGGCCTGAGTGGTCGTCTCCACAGTCGTTTGTTGAGTAGTGGTAACTAATTGTGAGGAAAACAATGTAACATTTATTTAAAAAATAAAACAACCGCATAGCCTTCCGTGACCGTGATTAATTCAAATCCTAGGTTAAACTTTATTATAATTGTTAGAATTTCTTATTAACAGCCTCATGTTTTGTGAGCATTATGGTATCTTCTGTATTAGGGTTGTTGAGGTTTCCTTACTAACGAATCCATAGTTTATTCCGTTATATTGCATTTTACCTAGTTCGTCTAACTTTCGAGATTTGACCAAAACATAGCGCTCGGGAAATTGTTTATTACTTTTAGTGAAAATCCCATGGTGAAACAAATGACCAGCTGTTAGACATTTCAATGCACTCCAAAAAAAAAAAAATAGCGTAACCAGAGTGTTTTGTTTAAGAAAGCCATGTTATCTACTCGGAACTTAACTACCCGGAAGGTATCAAAAGGTGGTGCCGAGTTATGATATATCTTTTTATATATAGATAACATATAATATGTTGATATTCTTTGCTGATTTGTTATATGGTATTTACTGACCTTCCTTCTGGCATGATTTCAGCACCATGGAAACAGTCACCGCCTGCTCATCATTAGTATTAGTCGGAGTCACCACGATAAGAACAAACTGAACCTCTTTACCGGAGAATTCCGGGCTTAGTTTTATTGGATTTCCATCTTCTAGAGTCTCGATTGGATCACCGATCTATGAAACACGTTCGAAAAAAAGGCATTAGTATAATTTAAACCCGAACGACCAAAGGGCAATTCGTATAATTAAAACCCGAAAACTCGATTTGAAAATTCAAGCTTAACAGGATTATTTTATTTTAAAAGCAATTAATTATTGATAAGAAGTTAACAGAGTTGAATTATTGATTAACACGGAAAGTAGCCTACAAAAACCACGATTTATACGTGTCTTAAATCTCGTTCAGTTCTCATCTTTCATCATCAACGATCATTTGGTGACAATTTATCGAGTTTGATATGCACTTATGCTAAGAAAAGTCGTTTTTCTAATATAATTTAGTACAATTCAAACTGTATCCTCTACAGATAGTCGCTGAAGCTAAGATATAAATTTTGGATTCTTAAGGTCCCACACCACCAAATCAGTTCCCTATTGCTTTGTGTGGATTTGGTTGAAATTGGTGGAAACAGTGAAATCGTGTAAAATGATACCATTCAAGAAAAAGCTAGAGATTTTGGGCCTTATGTGGAGGAAATAACCTAGAAATGCCAAATTATGAAACATTTAGGTACATTTACGGCACTTTTTACATTTTCTACGATGTTAAGTTTAGACTTATGGTGGGGTCTATCTTAAATTCAAACACTGCCGGGTATTGCCAGAATGCAAAATATTATTTGGTGGTGTGCACTCTTAAACTTGAATCAAAGAGGGTAATTTGGATCTATGCAAAAATCACATATTTGCAAGATATTACAAGGCTAGTGAACCTTTTCGTTTGGTAGGAATCAATGATATATTTGAAGTGTTATATCCTGCACCCAGACTAATTGTTGTTTGTTCGAAGGAGAGGTTGTAAGGATTTGATACAATAGGAAATAATATAAACTCACAGGTTCAAATGTACGTGTCTTGTCATTCTTTGGAGCTTTCAAGATAGCAGTAACAGGCTTGTTGTAGGTAAATTCAATTAAATCAACCGAGGCCGGTTCGTCCAATTTGTACACTATGTAAGTTTTTCCCGTGACTGGAATAGAGCTGCTCGTAGTTGGCGTCTGATTCGTAATTTGATTAACATTATTCACGGGCGTATTAGAAATGTAGATCTCTACAGGCAGATCTTCACTCATACCTGTAGTTTCATCGCATATACCTGAAATGGTTATAGATGATGGATAATTGTTATGGTTTGATCAGCTCCAAATTGCCGAAGCCTCCTCACAGCAGCGAAGGAATACAGAAGGTTGCGGGCGCGCGTGAAGGCATTACATTAACTGTGCATCATATGTGTGACGCGTGGTGTGTGGTAATCATCGCGCGCGTACCCTTGGATTACTTTTACGCACAAAGAGATAAACACCGAATATTTCTCGTCGATTTGGAACTGATTCACCTATAGAAATATATCACTTGGCAATCACTTTGAATTAAAGTTAAGTTGACACGGACAATAATAGAAATATAATGTTGTTACTACATCAAAGCTCACCTTGTTGCTTCGTGGTTGATGCTACTGTGGTGGTTGTAGCTTTGGTTAGTGCTTGAGGTGTAGTGGATTGCAGCTTGGTGGTGGCAACCGTGGTTGTCTCTGCAGAGGTTGTGGTTTCTGACACTGTTGTTGTTTCCAAAGTGGTGGTTAGTTTTTGACAACCTCTCAATTTAACATTTAAGTCAGTTGCTGATGTCTCTCCTGATACAACAATCTCCAGAGCGCCCACTGGATATGCGAGCTGCTTTTTAACAATAGACGTATATGTATCGCCTTCAGCATCAGCAGCAACGAATATAGCTGTGAAAGTCTACAAAAAACAACGATATATATATCAACATTTAGATATTAATTTGACCTAGCCGCAGTATTAATTAGGTACGTTATTTTTTAATGCCTCGCATCATATTTAAGGGATAAAACCGTTTCGACAACAGCTAAAATAATAATGTTTGCTTTAACCCTTTCAACTACAGCTAAAATACTAATATTGGCTTTCGTTAATCATTTAAATATAAATAAACTGCTAACATAAAATGACTTAAAATACCTCGGGTTTGTTGTTTGAAGGAACTGAAGTGAAATCCGTTTCTGAATCACTGCGAACTTTCATTGTGAAGGTGACTGGAGTCAGAGAAACCCGTGAGATGAGGACAATAGAATCAACTCTAGCAGGTACCGGAAGTGATGCTAGATAAGTTTTGCCATTACCGTCAGAACCTTCTTCAGTAGTTACCACTACTAGCAAATCATCGTTGGATGTCATTGAATCCTCACAAGGCTCTGTAAAATGTTGATATATACAAAACATGGTATAATCTTATACACATAAACATTATTTAAATTCATTATTTAAATTCATTATAGATGTTGATCATAGAAATTGAAGAAGTAGCGACCAATATGACTTATATTATAATATATATGATTTGATTTACCAGTCTGCGTCATTTCTGTTGTTACAGTTTGTTCCGTTGTTGTTCCAGAAGGTTGCTGTGTTGTTATTGTTGATGTTGTAACTTGTGTCGTCACAACTGCAGCCTGTGTAGGTTCAGTCTTGGCCTGAGTGGTCGTCTCCACAGTCGTTTGTTGAGTAGTGGTAACTAATTGTGAGGAAAACAATGTAAGATTCATTTAAAAAATAAAACAACCGCATAGCCTTCCGTGACCGTGATTAATTCAAATCCTAGGTTAAACTTTATTATAATTGTTAGAATTTCTTATTAACAGCCTCATGTTTTGTGAGCATTATGGTATCTTCTGTATTAGGGTTGTTGAGGTTTCCTTACTAACGAATCCATAGTTTATTCCGTTATATTGCATTTTACCTAGTTCGTCTAACTTTCGAGATTTGACCAAAACATAGCGCTCGGGAAATTGTTTATTACTTTTAGTGAAAATCCCATGGTGAAACAAATGACCAGCTGTTAGACATTTCAATGCACTCCAAAAAATAAATAAATAGCGTAACCAGAGTGTTTTGTTTAAGAAAGCCTTGTTATCTACTCGGAACTTAACTACCCGGAAGGTATCAAAAGGTGGTGCCGAGTTATGATATATCTTTTTATATATAGATAACATATAATATGTTGATATTCTTTGCTGATTTGTTATATGGTATTTACTGACCTTCCTTCTGGCATGATTTCAGCACCATGGAAACAGTCACCGCCTGCTCATCATTAGTATTAGTCGGAGTCACCACGATAAGAACAAACTGAACCTCTTTACCGGAGAATTCCGGGCTTAGTTTTATTGGATTTCCATCTTCTAGAGTCTCGATTGGATCACCGATCTATGAAACACGTTCGAAAAAAAGGCATTAGTATAATTTAAACCCGAACGACCAAAAAGCAATTCGTATAATTAAAACCCGCAAACTCGATTTGAAAATTCAAGCTTAACAGGATTATTTTATTTTAAAAGCAATTAATTATTGATAAGAAGTTAACAGAGTTGAATTATTGATTAACACGGAAAGTAGCCTACAAAAACCACGATTTATACGTGTCTTAAATCTCGTTCAGTTGTCATCTTTCATCATCAACGATCATTTGGTGACAATTTATCGAGTTTGATATGCACTTATGCTAAGAAAAGTCGTTTTTCTAATATAATTTAGTACAATTCAAACTGTATCCTCTACAGACAGTCGCTGAAGCTAAGATATAAATTTTGGATTCTTAAGGTCCCACACCACCAAATCAGTTCCCTATTGCTTTGTGTGGATTTGGTGGAAATTGGTAGAAACAGTGAAATCGTGTAAAATGATACCATTCAAGAAAAAGCTAGAGATATTGGGCCTTATGTGGAGGAAATAACCTAGAAATGCCAAATTATGAAACATTTAGGTACATTTACGGCACTTTTTACATTTTCTACGATGTTAAGTTTAGACTTATGGTGGGGTCTATCTTAAATTCAAACACTGCCGGGTATTGCCAGAATGCAAAATATTAGTTGGTGGTGTGCACTCTTAAACTTGAATCAAAGAGGGTAATTTGGATCTATGCAAAAATCACATATTTGCAAGATATTACAAGGCTAGTGAACCTTTTCGTTTGGTAGGAATCAATTATATATTTGAAGTGTTATATCCTGCACCCAGACTAATTGTTGTTTGTTCGAAGGAGAGGTTGTAAGGATTTGATACAATAGGAAATAATATAAACTCACAGGTTCAAATGTACGTGTCTTGTCATTCTTTGGAGCTTTCAAGATAGCAGTAACAGGCTTGTTGTAGGTAAATTCAATTAAATCAACCGAGGCCGGTTCGTCCAATTTGTACACTATGTAAGTTTTTCCCGTGACTGGAATAGAGCTGCTCGTAGTTGGCGTCTGATTCGTAATTTGATTAACATTATTCACGGGCGTATTAGAAATGTAGATCTCTACAGGCAGATCTTCACTCATACCTGTAGTTTCATCGCATATACCTGAAATGGTTATAGATGATGGATAATTGTTATGGTTTGATCAGCTCCAAATTGCCGAAGCCTCCTCACAGCAGCGAAGGAATACAGAAGGTTGCGGGCGCGCGTGAAGGCATTACATTAACTGTGCATCATATGTGTGACGCGTGGTGTGTGGTAATCATCGCGCGCGTACCCTTGGATTACTTTTACGCACAAAGAGATAAACACCGAATATTTCTCGTCGATTTGGAACTGATTCATCTATAGAAATATATCACTTGGCAATCACTTTGAATTAAAGTTAAGTTGACACGGACAATAATAGAAATATAATGTTGTTACTACATCAAAGCTCACCTTGTTGCTTCGTGGTTGATGCTACTGTGGTGGTTGTAGCTTTGGTTAGTGCTTGAGGTGTAGTGGATTGCAGCTTGGTGGTGGCAACCGTGGTTGTCTCTGCAGAGGTTGTGGTTTCTGACACTGTTGTTGTTTCCAAAGTGGTGGTTAGTTTTTGACAACCTCTCAATTTAACATTTAAGTCAGTTGCTGATGTCTCTCCTGATACAACAATCTCCAGAGCGCCCACTGGATATGCGAACTGCTTTTTAACAATAGACGTATATGTATCGCCTTCAGCATCAGCAGCAACGAATATAGCTGTGAAAGTCTACAAAAAACAACGATATATATATCAACACATAGATATTAATTTGACCTAGCCGCAGTATTATTTAGGTACGTTATTTTTTAATGCCTCGCATCATATTTAAGGGATAAAACCGTTTCGACAACAGCTAAAATAATAATGTTTGCTTTAACCCTTTCAACTACAGCTAAAATACTAATATTGGCTTTCGTTAATCATTTAAATATAAATAAACTGCTAACATAAAATGACTTAAAATACCTCGGGTTTGTTGTTTGAAGGAACTGAAGTGAAATCCGTTTCTGAATCACTGCGAACTTTCATTGTGAAGGTGACTGGAGTCAGAGAAACCCGTGAGATGAGGACAATAGAATCAACTCTAGCAGGTACCGGAAGTGATACTAGATAAGTTTTGCCATTACCGTCAGAACCTTCTTCAGTAGTTACCACTACTAGCAAATCATCGTTGGATGTCATTGAATCCTCACAAGGCTCTGTAAAATGTTGATATATACAAAACATGGTATAATCTTATACACATAAACATTATTTAAATTCATTATTTAAATTCATTATAGATGTTGATCATAGAAATTGAAGAAGTAGCGACCAATATGACTTATATTATAATATATATGATTTGATTTACCAGTCTGCGTCATTTCTGTTGTTACAGTTTGTTCCGTTGTTGTTCCAGAAGGTTGCTGTGTTGTTATTGTTGATGTTGTAACTTGTGTCGTCACAACTGCAGCCTGTGTAGGTTCAGTCTTGGCCTGAGTGGTCGTCTCCACAGTCGTTTGTTGAGTAGTGGTAACTAATTGTGAGGAAAACAATGTAACATTTATTTAAAAAATAAAACAACCGCATAGCCTTCCGTGACCGTGATTAATTCAAATCCTAGGTTAAACTTTATTATAATTGTTAGAATTTCTTATTAACAGCCTCATGTTTTGTGAGCATTATGGTATCTTCTGTATTAGGGTTGTTGAGGTTTCCTTACTAACGAATCCATAGTTTATTCCGCTATATTGCATTTTACCTAGTTCGTCTAACTTTCGAGATTTGACCAAAACATAGCGCTCGGGAAATTGTTTATTACTTTTAGTGAAAATCCCATGGTGAAACAAATGACCAGCTGTTAGACATTTCAATGCACTCCAAAAAAAAAAAAATAGCGTAACCAGAGTGTTTTGTTTAAGAAAGCCATGTTATCTACTCGGAACTTAACTACCCTGAAGGTATCAAAAGGTGGTGCCGAGTTATGATATATCTTTTTATATATAGATAACATATAATATGTTGATATTCTTTGCTGATTTGTTATATGGTATTTACTGACCTTCCTTCTGGCATGATTTCAGCACCATGGAAACAGTCACCGCCTGCTCATCATTAGTATTAGTCGGAGTCACCACGATAAGAACAAACTGAACCTCTTTACCGGAGAATTCCGGGCTTAGTTTTATTGGATTTCCATCTTCTAGAGTCTCGATTGGATCACCGATCTATGAAACACGTTCGAAAAAAAGGCATTAGTATAATTTAAACCCGAACGACCAAAAGGCAATTCGTATAATTAAAACCCGCAAACTCGATTTGAAAATTCAAGCTTAACAGGATTATTTTATTTTAAAAGCAATTAATTATTGATAAGAAGTTAACAGAGTTGAATTATTGATTAACACGGAAAGTAGCCTACAAAAACCACGATTTATAAGTGTCTTAAATCTCGTTCAGTTCTCATCTTTCATCATCAACGATCATTTGGTGACAATTTATCGAGTTTGATATGCACTTATGCTAAGAAAAGTCGTTTTTCTAATATAATTTAGTACAATTCAAACTGTATCCTCTACAGACAGTCGCTGAAGCTAAGATATAAATTTTGGATTCTTAAGGTCCCACACCACCAAATCAGTTCCCTATTGCTTTGTGTGGATTTGGTGGAAATTGGTGGAAACAGTGAAATCGTGTAAAATGATACCATTCAAGAAAAAGCTAGAGATTTTGGGCCTTATGTGGAGGAAATAACCTAGAAATGCCAAATTATGAAACATTTAGGTACATTTACGGCACTTTTTACATTTTCTACGATGTTAAGTTTAGAATTATGGTGGGGTCTATCTTAAATTTAAACACTGCCGGGTATTGCCAGAATGCAAAATATTATTTGGTGGTGTGCACTCTTAAACTTGAATCAAAGAGGGTAATTTGGATCTATGCAAAAATCACATATTTGCAAGATATTACAAGGCTAGTGAACCTTTTCGTTTGGTAGGAATCAATGATATATTTGAAGTGTTATATCCTGCACCCAGACTTATTTTTGTTTGTTCGAAGGAGAGGTTGTAAGGATTTGATACAATAGGAAATAATATAAACTCACAGGTTCAAATGTACGTGTCTTGTCATTCTTTGGAGCTTTCAAGATAGCAGTAACAGGCTTGTTGTAGGTAAATTTAATTAAATCAACCGAGGCCGGTTCGTCCAATCTGTACACTATGTAAGTTTTTCCCGTGACTGGAATAGAGCTGCTCGTAGTTGGCGTCTGATTCGTAATTTGATTAACATTATTCACGGGCGTATTAGAAATGTAGATCTCTACAGGCAGATCTTCACTCATACCTGTAGTTTCATCGCATATACCTGAAATGGTTA
Source organism: Ophiura sarsii (assembly GCA_035610835.1). Taxonomy (NCBI): domain Eukaryota; kingdom Metazoa; phylum Echinodermata; class Ophiuroidea; order Amphilepidida; family Ophiuridae; genus Ophiura; species Ophiura sarsii. The sequence continues at coordinate 3,343,192 of CM069444.1, forward strand.
TAGATGATGGATAATTGTTATGGTTTGATCAGCTCCAAATTGCCGAAGCCTCCTCACAGCAGCGAAGGAATACAGAAGGTTGCGGGCGCGCGTGAAGGCATTACATTAACTGTGCATCATATGTGTGACGCGTGGTGTGTGGTAATCATCGCGCGCGTACCCTTGGATTACTTTTACGCACAAAGAGATAAACACCGAATATTTCTCGTCGATTTGGAACTGATTCATCTATAGAAATATATCACTTGGCAATCACTTTGAATTAAAGTTAAGTTGACACGGACAATAATAGAAATATAATGTTGTTACTACATCAAAGCTCACCTTGTTGCTTCGTGGTTGATGCTACTGTGGTGGTTGTAGCTTTGGTTAGTGCTTGAGGTGTAGTGGATTGCAGCTTGGTGGTGGCAACCGTGGTTGTCTCTGCAGAGGTTGTGGTTTCTGACACTGTTGTTGTTTCCAAAGTGGTGGTTAGTTTTTGACAACCTCTCAATTTAACATTTAAGTCAGTTGCTGATGTCTCTCCTGATACAACAATCTCCAGAGCGCCCACTGGATATGCGAGCTGCTTTTTAACAATAGACGTATATGTATCGCCTTCAGCATCAGCAGCAACGAATATAGCTGTGAAAGTCTACAAAAAACAACGATATATATATCAACATTTAGATATTAATTTGACCTAGCCGCAGTATTAATTAGGTACGTTATTTTTTAATGCCTCGCATCATATTTAAGGGATAAAACCGTTTCGACAACAGCTAAAATAATAATGTTTGCTTTAACCCTTTCAACTACAGCTAAAATACTAATATTGGCTTTCGTTAATCATTTAAATATAAATAAACTGCTAACATAAAATGACTTAAAATACCTCGGGTTTGTTGTTTGAAGGAACTGAAGTGAAATCCGTTTCTGAATCACTGCGAACTTTCATTGTGAAGGTGACTGGAGTCAGAGAAACCCGTGAGATGAGGACAATAGAATCAACTCTAGCAGGTACCGGAAGTGATACTAGATAAGTTTTGCCATTACCGTCAGAACCTTCTTCAGTAGTTACCACTACTAGCAAATCATCGTTGGATGTCATTGAATCCTCACAAGGCTCTGTAAAATGTTGATATATACAAAACATGGTATAATCTTATACACATAAACATTATTTAAATTCATTATTTAAATTCATTATAGATGTTGATCATAGAAATTGAGAAGTAGCGACCAATATGACTTATATTATAATATATATGATTTGATTTACCAGTCTGCGTCATTTCTGTTGTTACAGTTTGTTCCGTTGTTGTTCCAGAAGGTTGCTGTGTTGTTATTGTTGATGTTGTAACTTGTGTCGTCACAACTGCAGCCTGTGTAGGTTCAGTCTTGGCCTGAGTGGTCGTCTCCACAGTCGTTTGTTGAGTAGTGGTAACTAATTGTGAGGAAAACAATGTAAGATTCATTTAAAAAATAAAACAACCGCATAGCCTTCCGTGACCGTGATTAATTCAAATCCTAGGTTAAACTTTATTATAATTGTTAGAATTTCTTATTAACAGCCTCATGTTTTGTGAGCATTATGGTATCTTCTGTATTAGGGTTGTTGAGGTTTCCTTACTAACGAATCCATAGTTTATTCCGTTATATTGCATTTTACCTAGTTCGTCTAACTTTCGAGATTTGACCAAAACATAGCGCTCGGGAAATTGTTTATTACTTTTAGTGAAAATCCCATGGTGAAACAAATGACCAGCTGTTAGACATTTCAATGCACTCCAAAAAATAAATAAATAGCGTAACCAGAGTGTTTTGTTTAAGAAAGCCATGTTATCTACTCGGAACTTAACTACCCGGAAGGTATCAAAAGGTGGTGCCGAGTTATGATATATCTTTTTATATATAGATAACATATAATATGTTGATATTCTTTGCTGATTTGTTATATGGTATTTACTGACCTTCCTTCTGGCATGATTTCAGCACCATGGAAACAGTCACCGCCTGCTCATCATTAGTATTAGTCGGAGTCACCACGATAAGAACAAACTGAACCTCTTTACCGGAGAATTCCGGGCTTAGTTTTATTGGATTTCCATCTTCTAGAGTCTCGATTGGATCACCGATCTATGAAACACGTTCGAAAAAAAGGCATTAGTATAATTTAAACCCGAACGACCAAAAGGCAATTCGTATAATTAAAACCCGCAAACTCGATTTGAAAATTCAAGCTTAACAGGATTATTTTATTTTAAAAGCAATTAATTATTGATAAGAAGTTAACAGAGTTGAATTATTGATTAACACGGAAAGTAGCCTACAAAAACCACGATTTATACGTGTCTTAAATCTCGTTCAGTTGTCATCTTTCATCATCAACGATCATTTGGTGACAATTTATCGAGTTTGATATGCACTTATGCTAAGAAAAGTCGTTTTTCTAATATAATTTAGTACAATTCAAACTGTATCCTCTACAGACAGTCGCTGAAGCTAAGATATAAATTTTGGATTCTTAAGGTCCCACACCACCAAATCAGTTCCCTATTGCTTTGTGTGGATTTGGTGGAAATTGGTAGAAACAGTGAAATCGTGTAAAATGATACCATTCAAGAAAAAGCTAGAGATATTGGGCCTTATGTGGAGGAAATAACCTAGAAATGCCAAATTATGAAACATTTAGGTACATTTACGGCACTTTTTACATTTTCTACGATGTTAAGTTTAGACTTATGGTGGGGTCTATCTTAAATTCAAACACTGCCGGGTATTGCCAGAATGCAAAATATTATTTAGTGGTGTGCACTCTTAAACTTGAATCAAAGAGGGTAATTTGGATCTATGCAAAAATCACATATTTGCAAGATATTACAAGGCTAGTGAACCTTTTCGTTTGGTAGGAATCAATGATATATTTGAAGTGTTATATCCTGCACCCAGACTAATTGTTGTTTGTTCGAAGGAGAGGTTGTAAGGATTTGATACAATAGGAAATAATATAAACTCACAGGTTCAAATGTACGTGTCTTGTCATTCTTTGGAGCTTTCAAGATAGCAGTAACAGGCTTGTTGTAGGTAAATTCAATTAAATCAACCGAGGCCGGTTCGTCCAATTTGTACACTATGTAAGTTTTTCCCGTGACTGGAATAGAGCTGCTCGTAGTTGGCGTCTGATTCGTAATTTGATTAACATTATTCACGGGCGTATTAGAAATGTAGATCTCTACAGGCAGATCTTCACTCATACCTGTAGTTTCATCGCATATACCTGAAATGGTTATAGATGATGGATAATTGTTATGGTTTGATCAGCTCCAAATTGCCGAAGCCTCCTCACAGCAGCGAAGGAATACAGAAGGTTGCGGGCGCGCGTGAAGGCATTACATTAACTGTGCATCATATGTGTGACGCGTGGTGTGTGGTAATCATCGCGCGCGTACCCTTGGATTACTTTTACGCACAAAGAGATAAACACCGAATATTTCTCGTCGATTTGGAACTGATTCATCTATAGAAATATATCACTTGGCAATCACTTTGAATTAAAGTTAAGTTGACACGGACAATAATAGAAATATAATGTTGTTACTACATCAAAGCTCACCTTGTTGCTTCGTGGTTGATGCTACTGTGGTGGTTGTAGCTTTGGTTAGTGCTTGAGGTGTAGTGGATTGCAGCTTGGTGGTGGCAACCGTGGTTGTCTCTGCAGAGGTTGTGGTTTCTGACACTGTTGTTGTTTCCAAAGTGGTGGTTAGTTTTTGACAACCTCTCAATTTAACATTTAAGTCAGTTGCTGATGTCTCTCCTGATACAACAATCTCCAGAGCGCCCACTGGATATGCGAGCTGCTTTTTAACAATAGACGTATATGTATCGCCTTCAGCATCAGCAGCAACGAATATAGCTGTGAAAGTCTACAAAAAACAACGATATATATATCAACACATAGATATTAATTTGACCTAGCCGCAGTATTATTTAGGTACGTTATTTTTTAATGCCTCGCATCATATTTAAGGGATAAAACCGTTTCGACAACAGCTAAAATAATAATGTTTGCTTTAACCCTTTCAACTACAGCTAAAATACTAATATTGGCTTTCGTTAATCATTTAAATATAAATAAACTGCTAACATAAAATGACTTAAAATACCTCGGGTTTGTTGTTTGAAGGAACTGAAGTGAAATCCGTTTCTGAATCACTGCGAACTTTCATTGTGAAGGTGACTGGAGTCAGAGAAACCCGTGAGATGAGGACAATAGAATCAACTCTAGCAGGTACCGGAAGTGATACTAGATAAGTTTTGCCATTACCGTCAGAACCTTCTTCAGTAGTTACCACTACTAGCAAATCATCGTTGGATGTCATTGAATCCTCACAAGGCTCTGTAAAATGTTGATATATACAAAACATGGTATAATCTTATACACATAAACATTATTTAAATTCATTATTTAAATTCATTATAGATGTTGATCATAGAAATTGAAGAAGTAGCGACCAATATGACTTATATTATAATATATATGATTTGATTTACCAGTCTGCGTCATTTCTGTTGTTACAGTTTGTTCCGTTGTTGTTCCAGAAGGTTGCTGTGTTGTTATTGTTGATGTTGTAACTTGTGTCGTCACAACTGCAGCCTGTGTAGGTTCAGTCTTGGCCTGAGTGGTCGTCTCCACAGTCGTTTGTTGAGTAGTGGTAACTAATTGTGAGGAAAACAATGTAACATTTATTTAAAAAATAAAACAACCGCATAGCCTTCCGTGACCGTGATTAATTCAAATCCTAGGTTAAACTTTATTATAATTGTTAGAATTTCTTATTAACAGCCTCATGTTTTGTGAGCATTATGGTATCTTCTGTATTAGGGTTGTTGAGGTTTCCTTACTAACGAATCCATAGTTTATTCCGTTATATTGCATTTTACCTAGTTCGTCTAACTTTCGAGATTTGACCAAACATAGCGCTCGGGAAATTGTTTATTACTTTTAGTGAAAATCCCATGGTGAAACAAATGACCAGCTGTTAGACATTTCAATGCACTCCAAAAAAAAAAATAGCGTAACCAGAGTGTTTTGTTTAAGAAAGCCATGTTATCTACTCGGAACTTAACTACCCGGAAGGTATCAAAAGGTGGTGCCGAGTTATGATATATCTTTTTATATATAGATAACATATAATATGTTGATATTCTTTGCTGATTTGTTATATGGTATTTACTGACCTTCCTTCTGGCATGATTTCAGCACCATGGAAACAGTCACCGCCTGCTCATCATTAGTATTAGTCGGAGTCACCACGATAAGAACAAACTGAACCTCTTTACCGGAGAATTCCGGGCTTAGTTTTATTGGATTTCCATCTTCTAGAGTCTCGATTGGATCACCGATCTATGAAACACGTTCGAAAAAAAGGCATTAGTATAATTTAAACCCGAACGACCAAAAGGCAATTCGTATAATTAACACCCGCAAACTCGATTTGAAAATTCAAGCTTAACAGGATTATTTTATTTTAAAAGCAATTAATTATTGATAAGAAGTTAACAGAGTTGAATTATTGATTAACACGGAAAGTAGCCTACAAAAACCACGATTTATAAGTGTCTTAAATCTCGTTCAGTTCTCATCTTTCATCATCAACGATCATTTGGTGACAATTTATCGAGTTTGATATGCACTTATGCTAAGAAAAGTCGTTTTTCTAATATAATTTAGTACAATTCAAACTGTATCCTCTACAGACAGTCGCTGAAGCTAAGATATAAATTTTGGATTCTTAAGGTCCCACACCACCAAATCAGTTCCCTATTGCTTTGTGTGGATTTGGTGGAAATTGGTGGAAACAGTGAAATCGTGTAAAATGATACCATTCAAGAAAAAGCTAGAGATTTTGGGCCTTATGTGGAGGAAATAACCTAGAAATGCCAAATTATGAAACATTTAGGTACATTTACGGCACTTTTTACATTTTCTACGATGTTAAGTTTAGACTTATGGTGGGGTCTATCTTAAATTTAAACACTGCCGGGTATTGCCAGAATGCAAAATATTATTTGGTGGTGTGCACTCTTAAACTTGAATCAAAGAGGGTAATTTGGATCTATGCAAAAATCACATATTTGCAAGATATTACAAGGCTAGTGAACCTTTTCGTTTGGTAGGAATCAATGATATATTTGAAGTGTTATATCCTGCACCCAGACTAATTTTTGTTTGTTCGAAGGAGAGGTTGTAAGGATTTGATACAATAGGAAATAATATAAACTCACAGGTTCAAATGTACGTGTCTTGTCATTCTTTGGAGCTTTCAAGATAGCAGTAACAGGCTTGTTGTAGGTAAATTCAATTAAATCAACCGAGGCCGGTTCGTCCAATTTGTACACTATGTAAGTTTTTCCCGTGACTGGAATAGAGCTGCTCGTAGTTGGCGTCTGATTCGTAATTTGATTAACATTATTCACGGGCGTATTAGAAATGTAGATCTCTACAGGCAGATCTTCACTCATACCTGTAGTTTCATCGCATATACCTGAAATGGTTATAGATGATGGATAATTGTTATGGTTTGATCAGCTCCAAATTGCCGAAGCCTCCTCACAGCAGCGAAGGAATACAGAAGGTTGCGGGCGCGCGTGAAGGCATTACATTAACTGTGCATCATATGTGTGACGCGTGGTGTGTGGTAATCATCGCGCGCGTACCCTTGGATTACTTTTACGCACAAAGAGATAAACACCGAATATTTCTCGTCGATTTGGAACTGATTCATCTATAGAAATATATCACTTGGCAATCACTTTGAATTAAAGTTAAGTTGACACGGACAATAATAGAAATATAATGTTGTTACTACATCAAAGCTCACCTTGTTGCTTCGTGGTTGATGCTACTGTGGTGGTTGTAGCTTTGGTTAGTGCTTGAGGTGTAGTGGATTGCAGCTTGGTGGTGGCAACCGTGGTTGTCTCTGCAGAGGTTGTGGTTTCTGACACTGTTGTTGTTTCCAAAGTGGTGGTTAGTTTTTGACAACCTCTCAATTTAACATTTAAGTCAGTTGCTGATGTCTCTCCTGATACAACAATCTCCAGAGCGCCCACTGGATATGCGAGCTGCTTTTTAACAATAGACGTATATGTATCGCCTTCAGCATCAGCAGCAACGAATATAGCTGTGAAAGTCTACAAAAAACAACGATATATATATCAACATTTAGATATTAATTTGACCTAGCCGCAGTATTAATTAGGTACGTTATTTTTTAATGCCTCGCATCATATTTAAGGGATAAAACCGTTTCGACAACAGCTAAAATAATAATGTTTGCTTTAACCCTTTCAACTACAGCTAAAATACTAATATTGGCTTTCGTTAATCATTTAAATATAAATAAACTGCTAACATAAAATGACTTAAAATACCTCGGGTTTGTTGTTTGAAGGAACTGAAGTGAAATCCGTTTCTGAATCACTGCGAACTTTCATTGTGAAGGTGACTGGAGTCAGAGAAACCCGTGAGATGAGGACAATAGAATCAACTCTAGCAGGTACCGGAAGTGATACTAGATAAGTTTTGCCATTACCGTCAGAACCTTCTTCAGTAGTTACCACTACTAGCAAATCATCGTTGGATGTCATTGAATCCTCACAAGGCTCTGTAAAATGTTGATATATACAAAACATGGTATAATCTTATACACATAAACATTATTTAAATTCATTATTTAAATTCATTATAGATGTTGATCATAGAAATTGAAGAAGTAGCGACCAATATGACTTATATTATAATATATATGATTTGATTTACCAGTCTGCGTCATTTCTGTTGTTACAGTTTGTTCCGTTGTTGTTCCAGAAGGTTGCTGTGTTGTTATTGTTGATGTTGTAACTTGTGTCGTCACAACTGCAGCCTGTGTAGGTTCAGTCTTGGCCTGAGTGGTCGTCTCCACAGTCGTTTGTTGAGTAGTGGTAACTAATTGTGAGGAAAACAATGTAACATTTATTTAAAAAATAAAACAACCGCATAGACTTCCGTGACCGTGATTAATTCAAATCCTAGGTTAAACTTTATTATAATTGTTAGAATTTCTTATTAACAGCCTCATGTTTTGTGAGCATTATGGTATCTTCTGTATTAGGGTTGTTGAGGTTTCCTTACTAACGAATCCATAGTTTATTCCGTTATATTGCATTTTACCTAGTTCGTCTAACTTTCGAGATTTGACCAAAACATAGCGCTCGGGAAATTGTTTATTACTTTTAGTGAAAATCCCATGGTGAAACAAATGACCAGCTGTTAGACATTTCAATGCACTCCAAAAAAAAATAGCGTAACCAGAGTGTTTTGTTTAAGAAAGCCATGTTATCTACTCGGAACTTAACTACCCGGAAGGTATCAAAAGGTGGTGCCGAGTTATGATATATCTTTTTATATATAGATAACATATAATATGTTGATATTCTTTGCTGATTTGTTATATGGTATTTACTGACCTTCCTTCTGGCATGATTTCAGTACCATGGAAACAGTCACCGCCTGCTCATCATTAGTATTAGTCGGAGTCACCACGATAAGAACAAACTGAACCTCTTTACCGGAGAATTCCGGGCTTAGTTTTATTGGATTTCCATCTTCTAGAGTCTCGATTGGATCACCGATCTATGAAACACGTTCGAAAAAAGGCATTAGTATAATTTAAACCCGAACGACCAAAAGGCAATTCGTATAATTAAAACCCGCAAACTCGATTTGAAAATTCAAGCTTAACAGGATTATTTTATTTTAAAAGCAATTAATTATTGATAAGAAGTTAACAGAGTTGAATTATTGATTAACACGGAAAGTAGCCTACAAAAACCACGATTTATACGTGTCTTAAATCTCGTTCAGTTGTCATCTTTCATCATCAACGATCATTTGGTGACAATTTATCGAGTTTGATATGCACTTATGCTAAGAAAAGTCGTTTTTCTAATATAATTTGGTACAATTCAAACTGTATCCTCTACAGACAGTCGCTGAAGCTAAGATATAAATTTTGGATTCTTAAGGTCCCACACCACCAAATCAGTTCCCTATTGCTTTGTGTGGATTTGGTGGAAATTGGTGGAAACAGTGAAATCGTGTAAAATGATACCATTCAAGAAAAAGCTAGAGATTTTGGGCCTTATGTGGAGGAAATAACCTAGAAATGCCAAATTATGAAACATTTAGGTACATTTACGGCACTTTTTACATTTTCTACGATGTTAAGTTTAGACTTATGGTGGGGTCTATCTTAAATTCAAACACTGCCGGGTATTGCCAGAATGCAAAATATTATTTGGTGGTGTGCACTCTTAAACTTGAATCAAAGAGGGTAATTTGGATCTATGCAAAAATCACATATTTGCAAGATATTACAAGGCTAGTGAACCTTTTCGTTTGGTAGGAATCAATTATATATTTGAAGTGTTATATCCTGCACCCAGACTAATTGTTGTTTGTTCGAAGGAGAGGTTGTAAGGATTTGATACAATAGGAAATAATATAAACTCACAGGTTCAAATGTACGTGTCTTGTCATTCTTTGGAGCTTTCAAGATAGCAGTAACAGGCTTGTTGTAGGTAAATTCAATTAAATCAACCGAGGCCGGTTCGTCCAATTTGTACACTATGTAAGTTTTTCCCGTGACTGGAATAGAGCTGCTCGTAGTTGGCGTCTGATTCGTAATTTGATTAACATTATTCACGGGCGTATTAGAAATGTAGATCTCTACAGGCAGATCTTCACTCATACCTGTAGTTTCGTCGCATATATCTGAAATGGTTATAGATGATGGATAATTGTTATGGTTTGATCAGCTCCAAATTGCCGAAGCCTCCTCACAGCAGCGAAGGAATACAGAAGGTTGCGGGCGCGCGTGAAGGCATTACATTAACTGTGCATCATATGTGTGACGCGTGGTGTGTGGTAATCATCGCGCGCGAACCCTTGGATTACTTTTACGCACAAAGAGATAAACACCGAATATTTCTCGTCGATTTGGAACTGATTCATCTATAGAAATATATCACTTGGCAATCACTTTGAATTAAAGTTAAGTTGACACGGACAATAATAGAAATATAATGTTGTTACTACATCAAAGCTCACCTTGTTGCTTCGTGGTTGATGCTACTGTGGTGGTTGTAGCTTTGGTTAGTGCTTGAGGTGTAGTGGATTGCAGCTTGGTGGTGGCAACCGTGGTTGTCTCTGCAGAGGTTGTGGTTTCTGACACTGTTGTTGTTTCCAAAGTGGTGGTTAGTTTTTGACAACCTCTCAATTTAACATTTAAGTCAGTTGCTGATGTCTCTCCTGATACAACAATCTCCAGAGCGCCCACTGGATATGCGAGCTGCTTTTTAACAATAGACGTATATGTATCGCCTTCAGCATCAGTAGCAACGAATATAGCTGTGAAAGTCTACAAAAAACAACGATATATATATCAACATTTAGATATTAATTTGACCTAGCCGCAGTATTAATTAGGTACGTTATTTTTTAATGCCTCGCATCATATTTAAGGGATAAAACCGTTTCGACAACAGCTAAAATAATAATGTTTGCTTTAACCCTTTCTACTACAGCTAAAATACTAATATTGGCTTTCGTTAATCATTTAAATATAAATAAACTGCTAACATAAAATGACTTAAAATACCTCGGGTTTGTTGTTTGAAGGAACTGAAGTGAAATCCGTTTCTGAATCACTGCGAACTTTCATTGTGAAGGTGACTGGAGTCAGAGAAACCCGTGAGATGAGGACAATAGAATCAACTCTAGCAGGTACCGGAAGTGATACTAGATAAGTTTTGCCATTACCGTCAGAACCTTCTTCAGTAGTTACCACAACTAGCAAATCATCGTTGGATGTCATTGAATCCTCACAAGGCTCTGTAAAATGTTGATATATACAAAACATGGTATAATCGTATAGACATGAACATTATTTAAATTCATTATTTAAATTCATTATTTAAATTCATTATAGATGTTGATCATAGAAATTGAAGAAGTAGCGACCAATATGACTTATATTATAATATATATGATTTGATTTACCAGTCTGCGTCATTTCTGTTGTTACAGTTTGTTCCGTTGTTGTTCCAGAAGGTTGCTGTGTTGTTATTGTTGATGTTGTAACTTGTGTCGTCACAACTGCAGCCTGTGTAGGTTCAGTCTTGGCCTGAGTGGTCGTCTCCACAGTCGTTTGTTGAGTAGTGGTAACTAATTGTGAGGAAAACAATGTAACATTCATTTAAAAAATAAAACAACCGCATAGCCTTCCGTGACCGTGATTAATTCAAATCCTAGGTTAAACTTTATTATAATTGTTAGAATTTCTTATTAACAGCCTCATGTTTTGTGAGCATTATGGTATCTTCTGTATTAGGGTTGTTGAGGTTTCCTTACTAACGAATCCATAGTTTATTCCGTTATATTGCATTTTACCTAGTTCGTCTAACTTTCGAGATTTGACCAAAACATAGCGCTCGGGAAATTGTTTATTACTTTTAGTGAAAATCCCATGGTGAAACAAATGACCAGCTGTTAGACATTTCAATGCACTCCAAAAAAGAAAATATAGCGTAACCAGAGTGTTTTGTTTAAGAAAGCCATGTTATCTACTCGGAACTTAACTACCCGGAAGGTATCAAAAGGTGGTGCCGAGTTATGATATATCTTTTTATATATAGATAACATATAATATGTTGATATTCTTTGCTGATTTGTTATATGGTATTTACTGACCTTCCTTCTGGCATGATTTCAGCACCATGGAAACAGTCACCGCCTGCTCATCATTAGTATTAGTCGGAGTCACCACGATAAGAACAAACTGAACCTCTTTACCGGAGAATTCCGGGCTTAGTTTTATTGGATTTCCATCTTCTAGAGTCTCGATTGGATCACCGATCTATGAAACACGTTCGAAAAAAAGGCATTAGTATAATTTAAACCCGAACGACCAAAAGGCAATTCGTATAATTAAAACCCGCAAACTCGATTTGAAAATTCAAGCTTAACAGGATTATTTTATTTTAAAAGCAATTAATTATTGATAAGAAGTTAACAGAGTTGAATTATTGATTAACACGGAAAGTAGCCTACAAAAACCACGATTTATACGTGTCTTAAATCTCGTTCAGTTGTCATCTTTCATCATCAACGATCATTTGGTGACAATTTATCGAGTTTGATATGCACTTATGCTAAGAAAAGTCGTTTTTCTAATATAATTTAGTACAATTCAAACTGTATCCTCTACAGACAGTCGCTGAAGCTAAGATATAAATTTTGGATTCTTAAGGTCCTACACCACCAAATCAGTTCCCTATTGCTTTGTGTGGATTTGGTGGAAATTGGTGGAAACAGTGAAATCGTGTAAAATGATACCATTCAAGAAAAAGCTAGAGATTTTCGGCCTTATGTGGAGGAAATAACCTAGAAATGCCAAATTATGAAACATTTAGGTACATTTACGGCACTTTTTACATTTTCTACGATGTTAAGTTTAGACTTATGGTGGGGTCTATCTTAAATTCAAACACTGCCGGGTATTGCCAGAATGCAAAATATTATTTGGTGGTGTGCACTCTTAAACTTGAATCAAAGAGGGTAATTTGGATCTATGCAAAAATCACATATTTGCAAGATATTACAAGGCTAGTGAACCTTTTCGTTTGGTAGGAATCAATGATATATTTGAAGTGTTATATCCTGCACCCAGACTAATTGTTGTTTGTTCGAAGGAGAGGTTGTAAGGATTTGATACAATAGGAAATAATATAAACTCACAGGTTCAAATGTTCGTGTCTTGTCATTCTTTGGAGCTTTCAAGATAGCAGTAACAGGCTTGTTGTAGGTAAATTCAATTAAATCAACCGAGGCCGGTTCGTCCAATTTGTACACTATGTAAGTTTTTCCCGTGACTGGAATAGAGCTGCTCGTAGTTGGCGTCTGATTCGTAATTTGATTAACATTATTCACGGGCGTATTAGAAATGTAGATCTCTACAGGCAGATCTTCACTCATACCTGTAGTTTCATCGCATATACCTGAAATGGTTATAGATGATGGATAATTGTTATGGTTTGATCAGCTCCAAATTGCCGAAGCCTCCTCACAGCAGCGAAGGAATACAGAAGGTTGCGGGCGCGCGTGAAGGCATTACATTAACTGTGCATCATATGTGTGACGCGTGGTGTGTGGTAATCATCGCGCGCGTACCCTTGGATTACTTTTACGCACAAAGAGATAAACACCGAATATTTCTCGTCGATTTGGAACTGATTCATCTAGAAATATATCACTTGGCAATCACTTTGAATTAAAGTTAAGTTGACACGGACAATAATAGAAATATAATGTTGTTACTACATCAAAGCTCACCTTGTTGCTTCGTGGTTGATGCTACTGTGGTGGTTGTAGCTTTGGTTAGTGCTTGAGGTGTAGTGGATTGCAGCTTGGTGGTGGCAACCGTGGTTGTCTCTGCAGAGGTTGTGGTTTCTGACACTGTTGTTGTTTCCAAAGTGGTGGTTAGTTTTTGACAACCTTTCAATTTAACATTTAAGTCAGTTGCTGATGTCTCTCCTGATACAACAATCTCCAGAGCGCCCACTGGATATGCGAGCTGCTTTTTAACAATAGACGTATATGTATCGCCTTCAGCATCAGCAGCAACGAATATAGCTGTGAAAGTCTACAAAAAACAACGATATATATATCAACATTTAGATATTAATTTGACCTAGCCGCAGTATTAATTAGGTACGTTATTTTTTAATGCCTCGCATCATATTTAAGGGATAAAACCGTTTCGACAACAGCTAAAATAATAATGTTTGCTTTAACCCTTTCAACTACAGCTAAAATACTAATATTGGCTTTCGTTAATCATTTAAATATAAATAAACTGCTAACATAAAATGACTTAAAATACCTCGGGTTTGTTGTTTGAAGGAACTGAAGTGAAATCCGTTTCTGAATCACTGCGAACTTTCATTGTGAAGGTGACTGGAGTCAGAGAAACCCGTGAGATGAGGACAATAGAATCAACTCTAGCAGGTACCGGAAGTGATACTAGATAAGTTTTGCCATTACCGTCAGAACCTTCTTCAGTAGTTACCACTACTAGCAAATCATCGTTGGATGTCATTGAATCCTCACAAGGCTCTGTAAAATGTTGATATATACAAAACATGGTATAATCTTATACACATAAACATTATTTAAATTCATTATTTAAATTCATTATAGATGTTGATCATAGAAATTGAAGAAGTAGCGACCAATATGACTTATATTATAATATATATGATTTGATTTACCAGTCTGCGTCATTTCTGTTGTTACAGTTTGTTCCGTTGTTGTTCCAGAAGGTTGCTGTGTTGTTATTGTTGATGTTGTAACTTGTGTCGTCACAACTGCAGCCTGTGTAGGTTCAGTCTTGGCCTGAGTGGTCGTCTCCACAGTCGTTTGTTGAGTAGTGGTAACTAATTGTGAGGAAATCAATGTAACATTCATTTAAAAAATAAAACAACCGCATAGCCTTCCGTGACCGTGATTAATTCAAATCCTAGGTTAAACTTTATTATAATTGTTAGAATTTCTTATTAACAGCCTCATGTTTTGTGAGCATTATGGTATCTTCTGTATTAGGGTTGTTGAGGTTTCCTTACTAACGAATACATAGTTTATTCCGTTATATTGCATTTTACCTAGTTCGTCTAACTTTCGAGATTTGACCAAAACATAGCGCTCGGGAAATTGTTTATTACTCTTAGTGAAAATCCCATGGTGAAACAAATGACCAGCTGTTAGACATTTCAATGCACTCCAAAAAAAAAAAAAAAATAGCGTAACCAGAGTGTTTTGTTTAAGAAAGCCATGTTATCTACTCGGAACTTAACTACCCGGAAGGTATCAAAAGGTGGTGCCGAGTTATGATATATCTTTTTATATATAGATAACATATAATATGTTGATATTCTTTGCTGATTTGTTATATGGTATTTACTGACCTTCCTTCTGGCATGATTTCAGCACCATGGAAACAGTCACCGCCTGCTCATCATTAGTATTAGTCGGAGTCACCACGATAAGAACAAACTGAACGTCTTTACCGGAGAATTCCGGGCTTAGTTTTATTGGATTTCCATCTTCTAGAGTCTCGATTGGATCACCGATCTATGAAACACGTTCGAAAAAAAGGCATTAGTATAATTTAAACCCGAACGACCAAAAGGCAATTCGTATAATTAAAACCCGCAAACTCGATTTGAAAATTCAAGTTTAACAGGATTATTTTATTTTAAAAGCAATTAATTATTGATAAGAAGTTAACAGAGTTGAATTATTGATTAACACGGAAAGTAGCCTACAAAAACCACGATTTATACGTGTCTTCAATCTCGTTCAGTTGTCATCTTTCATCATCAACGATCATTTGGTGACAATTTATCGAGTTTGATATGCACTTATGCTAAGAAAAGTCGTTTTTCTAATATAATTTAGTACAATTCAAACTGTATCCTCTACAGACAGTCGCTGAAGCTAAGATATAAATTTTGGATTCTTAAGGTCCCACACCACCAAATCAGTTCCCTATTGCTTTGTGTGGATTTGGTGGAAATTGGTGGAAACAGTGAAATCGTGTAAAATGATACCATTCAAGAAAAAGCTAGAGATTTTGGGCCTTATGTGGAGGAAATAACCTAGAAATGCCAAATTATGAAACATTTAGGTACATTTACGGCACTTTTTACATTTTCTACGATGTTAAGTTTAGACTTATGGTGGGGTCTATCTTAAATTTAAACACTGCCGGGTATTGCCAGAATGCAACATATTATTTGGTGGTGTGCACTCTTAAACTTGAATCAAAGAGGGTAATTTGGATCTATGCAAAAATCACATATTTGCAAGATATTACAAGGCTAGTGAACCTTTTCGTTTGGTAGGAATCAATGATATATTTGAAGTGTTATATCCTGCACCCAGACTAATTGTTGTTTGTTCGAAGGAGAGGTTGTAGGGATTTGATACAATAGGAAATAATATAAACTCACAGGTTCAAATGTACGTGTCTTGTCATTCTTTGGAGCTTTCAAGATAGCAGTAACAGGCTTGTTGTAGGTAAATTCAATTAAATCAACCGAGGCCGGTTCGTCCAATTTGTACACTATGTAAGTTTTTCCCGTGACTGGAATAGAGCTGCTCGTAGTTGGCGTCTGATTCGTAATTTGATTAACATTATTCACGGGCGTATTAGAAATGTAGATCTCTACAGGCAGATCTTCACTCATACCTGTAGTTTCATCGCATATACCTGAAATGGTTATAGATGATGGATAATTGTTATAGTTTGATCAGCTCCAAATTGCCGAAGCCTCCTCACAGCAGCGAAGGAATACAGAAGGTTGCGTTGCTGTTGTTTTGACAAGTTTAAAATAAAAACAAAGAGGATATGTCCTGCGATAGCGTGATGACTCGTATTAAACAAGACCCGTTCTAGGTGTAAGCTTTCATTTTACGGGAGGTATAGGCGGTATTTAGTATAAAACACTTTAAGAAAAAAAGTCACGTGAATAACAACACTTTGTCAACTGGGTATCTTGACAGATTGACTGGGTATCTTGGGTATCTTGACAGTTTATAAACAGCCAAGAATACCCAATATATTAACGCAATGAAATGTGACATGTGCAACAACATCACATGCAAAATTTATATCCCATTAGTAAATACCTTTTTCCTTAGTTTGTTCTGTAGTGGTATTCTCCTGAGAAGGCCTTGTCTGAGTGAATACGGGTGACACTGATATGGTTGATGATGGAATTAACCGTGGAGTTGTTATTGCCTTAAACGTAGTTGATTCCCCAACAGTGAATGCGGAATGTGTAGTTGGTAACGGTCCGGGCGTGGTTGGCATTTCCACGTTAGTAACTGGGATCGTCGTTGACTCAGGTGAATTAGTTGTTTGCTTAGGTGCAATTGACGTTTGCTCAGAAGCGATTATCGTTAAATCAGGTTCAATTGTTGTTGACCTAATCACAATAGTGCTTCCCGAACTTAGTGGTTTCGGAGTTTCCGCTACACCGGGTGTCGTTATAACCGGTTTAACCGTGTTCGCTGTTTTGGGCATCACTGCAGGCGTTGTAGGTGATTCTACGCTGGAAACCATGATTGGTGTTACCGCAGGTGGAACAGTTGTTGATAGTGTTACTATTTGGTCTGGAGCAGTAGTTTCGGAAGTGATTGGTATTTCAACTGATCCTTTGGGCGTCGTGGTAGATGTTCTTACAGTGGAAACTGAAACGACAGGTATATGATTGAGATACACATCACTTGGGCCTACATTCAACACATTTATTGATTAAATATTGATAGTAGATGATATAGACTCTTGTTCTTCCAGCTTGAATAAAACCGATGACCTGTTGATAATAATACGCTACACTCTTTCCATCAGTGACCCAATGGTATTTGGGGAGTTACAATCTAAGTGCGGAAAGGTTTGCGCTAGAAATTGACAGCACCCTAGTTGATGCGACCTGATTCTGATGATTCACCAGCAGCAAAATTACAGCGCTTTGAGCCATTTGGAAAAGGCGCTATATAAATACTGATTATTATTATTACTATTATTATTATTATTATTATTATTATTATTATTATTATTGTTATTATTATTATTATCAGTGAGCATTTATCATGTATCAATTGGTTGGTCAAGTTTCTCACAGATGTTTACATAATTCAATATGAAAAGGCTCGAATACGGATACGGTCTAACGCATCCTCCTTGGACAACAACCAAATATGTCACCATAAATTACCTTGTTTTGGGTAACAGGCTGGATCCTCAGTGTCAGGTGAACAGCGAAGCTCATAATGTATATCTCGTTTATCAATAGCCACAAGGATACACTGGCAGATTTCACAATCTTTCCTGATAAGCTCATTTTCCTGATGAAAGATAATATTAAGACATAAAGAATTAAGAGATGTTGAGTTTTAGTTTGGAAATTCCAAGTAGGAAACTTACTTTACGGGTTTCTACACCTAATCTACTCTCTTCGTCAGTGGATTCTTCATTCCCAGCATTAACATATATTTCAACTATTTCCAAAATCATAACACGACCATATCTAAAAATCCTTCGTGCTGTAGCTAGCTACAGCACGAAGGATTTTTATACTCCGTGCACGAAGGTTGAAGTAAAACACAATCGAAACGACGAAAACATTTAGATAAGACTGCCATGCTCGTCAAAAAGGCATAGCCATTTTAATTTCGTTTAATGAGAAAATGTACTAACTTGCTTGATAATCGTTCAAATTAGGTTTGAATGAATACATTTTGTTATGCAGAGACGTCACTAGGTACTCAGGTACCCTTGGTTGAATCCCGGTATTCGGGCGCCTATGCTCTTTATACAATTATAGTACGTGCCGACGTCAATTTACAAAATAAGAATTTTGATATTGTGTTGACATACCCCAATGATCTTTCCATCTTGAACCGCACAGCCTCCTTCACATTCCTTAAGCTTGAGACACATTCCTGTTCCAAAATTGAAGCCTAGAACAGTCTCCAATTGTTCCACGTCATCTCGGATAAAGCCTTCTTTACATAAACAGGATTCGGACTGATCGACACCAGGCAACCCAATGCCTTCAAATTTCAAATCACATAGCGGGTCTTTCCTGAATGGAACTCTTTCCCCTGGGAAGAATCGCTGTATTTGATCCTCACATCCAAGTGGGCTGTTCACGTGACACGTCTCGTCGCAGACTGCAAGTAAAATTAATATAACATCGACGAAAATGTGTAAATAAAAAAAGCTGGATTACCTGTTACGATAAAACGGTATCTTCAGGATT
Organism: Ophiura sarsii; assembly: GCA_035610835.1. Lineage (NCBI taxonomy): Eukaryota > Metazoa > Echinodermata > Ophiuroidea > Amphilepidida > Ophiuridae > Ophiura > Ophiura sarsii. Next base: position 3,362,098 of record CM069444.1, read on the forward strand.
AATTTAAGGTTGTGTATAAGCATATATTTGTTTTTTTTTAAAGCAACACTCGGCTATTCCATTTGAAATACATACACCCCTAATGGAAGACATTACCTTAATCTTCCACACATGAAAGTAAACGCATTTGAAATTAACCCTCACTGATGCGGTGAAAATTAAGGATATGTTTTCCATCGGCGGTGTATGGATTTCAAATGGCATAGCGCAATGATACAATGACTCCAGCGCAAACATCAAACATTCATTGTTTTTTCCTTCAATGCCTTTTCCTTATCCTAGATATTGTAATAAATCACATAATATTACATCATATCATATCATCATATCATATAAGATCATATCATATGTATATCGGATTAGAAGGACAACTTAGAAACCCGTCACATGGGAATGTATGCTGTAAGACTCCAATCTTAATAATAGATCCTGATTGAAAGAGCACATTCCTTGCTTTAATAACATGATGTCTTGTTGAAGTAGACCGGACTTTTCAAATCACAAGATATGGTTTCAAGAGATGTGATATTTCCTATCAATTTCATCATATTTATCCGAACAAAATTTGTCTCTATCGAAAACTGTGTTGGCTAACTTGCATGTATCATACCTGGATTTGGTGTTGTAATAGCGGTAGTTATGGAACCGATACTGACAATTCCACCGGTGGTGATGCTGCTAGCCATGGTTACAGTCGTTTCATTGCCACCAACGGATTTCGGTTGCTCTTCAAGGTACAAATAGGAGTATGGATGGGTCCGTTAGAAAAGTATAGTTATTTGTGTGTGGAGAGAATATATGGATTACTTTTCCTACCTGGGCATCTAGGCACATACACACAACGCAACACCTGGTAAGTTCCTGTACAGGTGCTTCTATGTTAGCTTATTACAATTAATAAGCAGTACCAAAAATCTGAGATTGACATAAATTGTAGAAAAAACTTTAATTTGAAACAAATGAGGGGATACTTTTAAAGTTATGAGAATAACGACACTTAATGAAAAACATTGTCACTGCGTAGCACACACAAAGCAGTGCATTGCTTTGTGTGTGCTACGCAGTGACAATGGGTGAGCAATGATATCCTGTTGGTAACTCAATTTGCTACGAATCTCTTTCGGGAGCTTGAAGATGAAAGGAAAATAGTTGTTGCCGACGCTTTGGAACCCAATTGTTTATTTTGACGGAATAAATCGTATTAAAAATTAGGAACCAGCGCGATGCTGGGGGTAACTCTCGAGCTGCCGAAAGACAAATTCATTTGCTACAACTGTTTTTCTTCATTAGGTGTGGTTACTTAAAACATCATAACTACTTAATTTGTGTGCACGAGGAAGAAATTGGAAGTATATTTTGAGATATGACATGCTAGGAATGGCTGATTATTGAGGTAAATACCTAAATGTAAGGTTATAGCCTGATTTTTATTTTCGCATTTTGCTTTTCTACACGTGGACTCAGACCGTCAATTTTTTTTATTACTGGTGGTGGTAATGGAAGTGCTAATTCATCGGTCGATTACTAGGTTGTTGGATAGTCGACCGACCGCATTGTTAAAGTTGATCAATACGGCGCGCACGCTTTTCGCTTTACCTGTCATTATCTCCCCGTGTTGAAAATCTTGACCTTACATTTGGGTGTAACTTGCAATATCTCAAATTAAAGAGGAGAAATTTCTCAACAACTTTATAGTTGAATATATCATCACATTTATTACCCGGTCAGTTGCTTATTGTGTTGACTGTGGTAGCAGTTACCGTAAGGTAAAACGGAAACAAACATGATATACTATATTGATTGAGTCAGACCGGTGTGATAAACAACTTTAAATAATATGGCTTAAAAATGTCAGTATGCTTAGAATTTCTCACACTGTAAACACGATTGGTTCTAAAATATTAAAAAAAACATGTCCGAAAGGTTTGATACGGTAAGAATTCAAATGTTTGCTATTTATGACATGACACGACAAAGTTTGGTTCGTGCATCATTGCAACTTTACTGATCAACAGCCTAAACGGGACACATTGGTGTTATTTCGTCCATCGCCATATGATGATACATTTTAATTACTAAACAAAGCTTGAGGTATCAATTTAGATTTTTTTAAATTTTAATATATTTTGGAGTTGCAATTCTGAAGAAGTGAATATGTTTACTTCCTCAGACATTCCATCCGCAAAATACTCCACGAATTGTAAACACATGCCTCATGCCCGAATTGAAGACTTTCTATTCAAAAGTGCAAAGCCATTTACTTTTTTTTATATTTCTTCTACATCATATCTTTTTCTTTGACAGTATTGTTTTACTAAATCATTGCGTGCTATAAAACTCGCGGATTGTGGACCTTACAAACGAAAACCCTATCATCAACATGAAAAGACGGGATACTATTAATTCAATAAGATATAGTTCACTTTCTTCCATCTTTTCTAACTTTCATTTCATTCAGCCAGCATGCTTATATATAGGCTTTTTAAGCCTGGTCCGAGCATTTTGCTTGAGACTGGCCTTCAGGACCCAAGCATGTGTCCGTGCGGACCGACCGTGTAAACAAACAAACGAACAAACAAACTCACTCGGCCTGGGAGTGGTGACTTCTTTGATGACCTGACCGTCAGGGGTGGTAACTTTCGTAGGTGAAACATCGCCAGAAGATGTAGTCGTAGAGATGACCTGACCGTCAGGGGTGGTAAATTTCGTAGGTGAAACATCGCCAGGAGATGTAGTCGTAGAGATGACCTGACCGTCAGGGGTGGTAACTTTCGTAGGTGAAACCTCGCCAGGAGATGTAGTCGTAGAGATACAGTTGTCTAACGATGTGCAGTGCAATTCGAACATGGGTATAGCTCTAAGATCGGTTGCCGATAATACACATGTGCATTCTTCACAGTCCTTAATGAAGGTCGTACCGGCCTGTATAAGAAAGAAAACAGGGTTATTTTTGAAGAAGTGAAGCGAACTCATTCCAAACATTTGTCTCGTTTGAGTTACACTGGGATAAGACAATAAGCCTGTACACTATTTAAAGGTAGATATTCCGATTGCTGGCCCGATTTTGAACTTGATGTTTTCTATTTTACATGAAAAGTCATCCTTAAAATTGTCACATTCCAAAGTTTGAGTTGCATAAATCAAATGGTTCTATTTTTAGAAGCACAAGGTCGTGATTTGCCCATTGAGTAGTACACAGACTGCAGTTGGTGGTTAACCACCTTTGGTAGTAATTCACCACATTTTAGCATATAATATCTAAAACATTTCTGGTATGTTACAGACATAATGAGAAAAATATGGGGATGCTTCTGGTATCAAAATATCTGGATGTGAACAAAAAATCATATCCCCAAAAAGTGATCGGAACATACACCTTTAACACAAGTAAAAAACTTCAATTTACAATATCGGTAAATTAACATTGAAGCACTCAAAATGGTATCGAGCCTCATCGACCAAAATTTTAAAACCTCGAAAAAAACATAACAGTCCCTTATAGCGATCAGAACTATATTCTAACTAGCGCTAGACTCGTGCCACCTCAATTACCCAAAACCGTGCCCTCTAAACCTTGGTAGCAAAGACCCGGCTCTAGTGCTACGCTCGCAGCTCGGTACAAGAGGTAATTTTAACTTACCTCTAACGTTTCGTTGGTTGAACTGTCAAAGCATCCGCATGGCTCTGCCAAGTAGCACATGTTTATATCGAGATCTTTGATGTATCCCTCCCTACATAGGCAGTCAAGAGGTGTTTTGGATGCAAGACTGAATTCTGGACCACATAACGGGTTGCCATCAAGTGGTACTCCACTTCGAATCTGTTCGCACGTGATAACGTCTTCAATGTAACACTTCGCAGGGCACATGACGGAGTGTGAGGGTACTGAAACGTTAAAAATATTTGAAAGAGTGTTACGAATGACAAACTAAAGTTTATTTGTTAGGCCCCTATGCATTGATTTTAATTTCATAACTAAACATACCTTAGGTCAAATCCGTGCTGAAGCGCATAGTGTTTTTCTGCTTTTTGCTTTACCATTTATGCGTACTGGGGTCGATTTTAATTGAAATAAATTTGAGGATTTATATTTATTTATTTACCGGTGCTTGTAGAGCGCATTTCCAAAAGATCAATGCGCTGTACAAATCACAGACATCAAAAAATGGCACACAATATATAACAACAAAATAACAGCAAACATTTTAAAAATATGATATAAAAGATGCATTACAGCAAAGCACCACTGTTGTATAAAAAGTATTACATAATTTACACAATAATCAGTTACAAAATGTTTAAAAATACGAATGAATTGAAGCACAAAGTGATATATAATTTAGAAACCCAGTAGGCCAGGCAGTGTACCCAATAATTTGAATGATACATATTTTCTTCAGATTCTACACAATTAAATAAACACAGATTTTGATAGCTAATTATGCTTCATTTATACATACTTACCTGGAGTCTTTGTAGTAACCGGCACTGGTGTAGTTGTTGGTTCCACTGTTGGAATAACACAAATTCGAAATAGAAAACCAAGATTTATTGAAGAACTATTAAGAAACATGATTTTGTAAGCATTCCAAAGGATTTTATGAGATTTTGGCCCGATAACATTGTTCAGGACCATACACTAGTAGGATGTCCATTTTGGAGTCAAATTTTTTAACCGTAATGGTCCAGAACTATATAATCGGGCCAGAATACCATAACAGCGAGTCGAAGAGTCTAGACAACGAAAATAACATAGCGTGATTATAATGTGTATTATGAGTATATTACCTTGTAACAATGTCTTTAGCTATTTTTGGCCATTTTGCTTTATACAAATTCAATGTAACTGTCATTAAATAAATTGATGTAGTGTAATATTTTTAAATACATACAGATCCTCTAATTCCCTTAATTGTATTAAGGGAAGTGTCAACCCGGCACTTGTTTCAAAAATTGAATTTCATATTTCTCTATTATTTTATACTTTTATATGTATTCTATCATTACCATCATAAGTTACTAATCGGAAGCTATTATTTCCCGTTCTTTAGGGTGATTTTAAATTGTTGTTTTGGTAAGTTTGAGTCAGGAAAAGGCGCATAGTTATTTGGCGGGAATTTAAGCGGAGTTCCGCGCTTTTCAAATGCTGCGACAGCTGTTCGATCATTGCGTCGCGCGCTGAAACTTCCCGCGCGTAATACTAGACGCGCCGCTTAATATCCGCGACGTAGACGCGAAAAACAAAAGAGCGCAAAACAATGTCTAAAATGTAAACAAAGGCCAATCTTACGATCATTTAAATTTCAGTTTTCTTCCAATTTCTTCACATTGTGACAATATAAATTGAATCTGATAGTTTATTATGATTGTTCATAATAATATACTCGCTTTTTAGGTCACACGCCCGTGTGTTCCGTGAACATTTAGCTTTAAATGGTGGAAAATGTCAATATTTTTTACTAAATCAATGTTTTCTAGAAGTTCAAATTTGAAGGAATTTTACGAATTTTCAGACAACATAACTAAAAATATATCAAACTATCAGGTAAGCTTTTACTACCATTGTGTAGAGGACTTTCAGCGCTAGGAGGCAATTTTTTATTTTTTCGATTATGGATTTTAAACTCGAGATATGCATCCATTTCTAGCGAAATGTACGCAAAAAACACGACTTTTACACTTTTCCGATGTTTTTAGCAATATTTCCAAAACCAAGCTTTATTTTGGAAAAAGAAAAAATTGCCTCCTAGACAAAATTGTTTTGTTTACAAAAACGTATATTAGAACAAATTACCATTTTTTATTTTATAGTTATGCTGTCTGAAAAAATTGGGGTAAAAAAATGGCTTTTTGGTTCATTTCTCAAAATTTAGTTTATTTGGTATCACATTGATATCATCATCGGCTTCCTTATCAAATTTCCTTTCTAAAAATGTATACTTTTATGTACTTTTATTCAATATTCTCAAACTTAGAAGCAAAAGTTGATCATCAAAATAATAGGGTTGACACTTCCCTTAATTGTATTAGTTAAAAACACATTATACAAATCGCCAGGGCTCGCGTAACCTTGTAATAATAATACTTATATGATATTTTAAAATAACATCGTCCCGTAACGGATATACGCATGCTTAAATCTAGAACAAATATATTAGTTTTAGAAATCGCCAACGTTTATTCCGCAACGGAACGACTAAGGGGCGATATCCAAACTCTACAGTGATTTTAAAGCATTTTTCTAGCGATTTTACAACGATATTCCAACGGTATTTCGTTCTATTGTTAAAAGCATCGGAAAAAGATCGGTGATTAACTAGAAACCTCTCTACTTATCTGGCGTTAACAATAGAACTATTGTAGTACTCTCAATGACTCAATTAGTGAAGCAGACAGATCAAAGCGCAAGGAAGGTTGTGTTATATTCTTTATGAAATACTATAAGCTTTTTAAATCCGATCATAAAATGTTTACGTTCACCGCCGATCAATGTATCTGGTCGTCTAGAAATATGAATTAAGCTACCGCTCTATTGTTAACGCCAGATAAGTAGAGAGGTTTCTAGTTAATCACCGATCTTTTTCCGATGCTTTTAACAATAGAACGAAATACCGTTGGAATATTGTTGTAAAATCGCTAGAAAAATGCTTTAAAATCACTGTAGAGTTTGGATATCGCCCTAACAAGATATAGGTAAAATTACGTACCACACCTAGGGCAACATGCTTCGTCATCGTCGACTGGTAAGTAGCCCTGATTTTTAGGGGGGAAAATTGAGCAGAAGCGAATTGAATAAAACAATACAAAGCAAGGCAAAACAAGAGTACTGTTTCGACAAAGATAAACAAAATACTTACAGTCATCAAAAAAAGTAAATATACAGGTAATAAATGGGCCTCTAACTCTAATATATATATATATCCTACATAATAATAATACATCATAAAGTTGTCTTCTTTAATATGAGATATTGCACGCTAGGATCGGGTGATTATTGAGGAAGTGACACTCCAAAATGTAAGGTGAAGTCCGATTTTCATTTTCACATTTTTATTTTCTACACGCGGACCCATCTACGGGTACCTTATCGATTACCGGTAGTGCAATCGGGGGATGCATGCGCAGGTTGAACAGTCAGCCTTATGATCCGATGAATCAATACGCCACACACACGCTACCTGTCATACTCTCCCCGTGTTGAAATGTAAAATGTGAAAATGAAATTGTGACTTTACCTTAGATTTTGGATTGTCACTCCTTCCAATATTCAACCGATCTTAGCGTGCAATATCTCATAATTCATATTACCTGTATAGTTACTTTTTTTGATGACTGTATACAGCACGGACGTTAAGTCAACCGCTACACAAAATATATTTGTCTATGGATTTACGGTGCTGTATGAACCAAATCCCTGATTATATGTTTGAATTATCTGGTATACTTAATCTCAAAGAAGTCCAGCATGCTTAGCACCACTACGGTGTCAACAGGAATTTCCCCCAAAACTAACAGTGCAAAACATGTGTTAAAGTATTTAACAGCTGGAGATCGTCTGACCTCCACCTTCATAATACATGGTATAGAACGGCATCTTGGCCACAGATATGAAAGACGTTGTATGTGTTATTCAAAAAATAAGAGTTGTACTACTTGCAGCAGGATTTCCTTAAAGATCCTCGTTTAACAACATTATAAGCCTTTCATTGCAATGTAATGTCTATGGGAACCAGTAGACACTGGTGACAGAAATCAGTGGTCATGTGATGAAAATGAAGCATGCTGGTGTTGCTCAAGAAATCTTCTTTGAATTCATCTATATGACACCTGCTATTCCATTCCTTTTTGTAAATAACGTCTATCAGAAACATATTTCCTGGTCATATTTATGGCTTAATATTATGAATCAGTTCTGCATAGGTCATTCTGGAACAACCAGGTAGTTGTAAGTTTAAGGGTTTATTAAAGATTCGGTTTGTTCCACATTACCTCAAGGTAAGAGAGTTCCACAAGAAGCTAGAAAGAACGATATAAAACAACCAACTTACCGGTGCACAGGGAGGATCGGCACACTTGATTGTCTGACATGTGTAGGCTTGATTTTTAATGCATTCACATTCTGTGCACATGTCAGGTCTCCATACTTCGTTTATCTGTAATGAATATCATAATACATGTACCTCATAACATTTCATGAACTAAACATGCAAAAATATTGGGATAATTTGTTCAGCGCAAGGGATAATTTTCCATATTTTCTTACAACGTAATTCCCAGAGTCACCGTAACATGTAATTAAACAAATTAAAACATGGTCTCTATCGGGATAATTGGGGTTCGATGAGATGAGCCCAAAAGCCAATGCTTCAGTAAAATAGTTTGACCCATTTCCCCCTAAACATGTAGTGAGTGTCTTGTTGTTCCAAAAGAATCTCTCTTTCGGGAGCTCGAAGATGAAAGGAAAATAGTTGTTGCCGACGCTTTGGAACCCGATTGTTTATTTTGACGGAATAAATCGTATTGAAAATTAGGAACCAGCGCGATGCAGGGGGTAACTTTGGAGCTGCCGAAAGACAAATTCGTTCCAAAAAGCAAAATGAAGTCTTTCGGTGATAGAGCTCTCTCCATCGCGGGCCCTAAATTATGAAACACTCTCCCAATGGACATACGCAAGGCAACGCCCTCAACATCTAAAAAAAATGATTTTTTTGGTTGTTGCAGATTTACATTTCTGATCATAAATCGTACATACATTCCAAGTTACAGGGCGATACGATTCTTAATTACTTCAAAATCATTGTTTTAGAGTGAAAATAAACTGTCGGATAACACGACGGTTTATATTTTCACTCTAAATTCACTCTAAAATCATGATTTTGAGGTAATTAGGAATCGTATCGCTCTGTAACTTTGAATGTATGTACACTTTATGATCAGAAATCTTAAATCTGCAAGAAAACCTACTTTCTAAAAAATAAATCATGAATAGAGGGCGCTCTCTGGAAAAGAGCACATAATATGCCTTTAAGACCTATTTATTTAACTTGAAAATCTAAACGTTTGTGTATTTGTTCATGATCTTTCATTTCATAATGCATTTCAATGCCATACACTTTATTTCGTATCTCATGTTTTTTTGTTTAAAATATGCTTTTTACTCTGTATGTGTATGTTTTTGTAGATTTAAGATCATTGTTGTATTTTTACTTTATTGTTTTTGAATCTTTGATTCATTTGTTGTAAAGCGCTTTGAGATTAGATCTCACTTAAGTAAAGCGCTCTATAAATGTGTGTTATTATTATATTGTATAATTCACCATTGCTATGGTATTTCCTGTGTCCAATATTAATTAAAAATAAATAAATATATAAATAAATAAACGTAATAAATATAAGAGGACCTGACGTTTCGATTCTAACAGAATCTTTTTCGAAGGTAAAATTACAAAAAACAACATGCACAACATAATAAATAAACAATTAAAATTAGAATTTTAATATGCGTGATATCCTTTAAAAAAAAATTAAACCAAGTGACATCATGTTATGAGCTGAATAACAACGTTAACACTTTCCACGCGGCTATTATTTTTACCATATACAAAACCGATTTTTCATAAACCTCTCCCAAATCTCATAGTCTATCTCAAGAATTACTTAACCAATACTATGAATGTTTGTACTTTTTTCAATGCATTTCTCATGGTGATTCCAAATATGGTCATACAATTCAATAATGTTGACATTTTTTAAACATTTTGTGAAATTTTGGAATGTCGTCTGCAGCCGCCTGCCGCGTGGAAAGGGTTAACACTTTCAACGTGGCACGACTGCTCCAAAAAAACAAATCACAAAGTGTTTAAAATCATGTTCCATCACCATATTTGGAATCACCATGAAAAATGCATTAAGATAAGTACAAAGGTGACTAGTACTGGTTCAAAAATTCTTAAGGTTTCACACCACTAAATCACGTCTGGTCCTGCCCCCTTTGAGGCAATATTCCAAAACCGGCCCGTTTCTATGCCGGAACAGGAGACCTATTCTAAATTACAGTTTAAAATTAGGGTTTTTATTACATGTTATGGCGAAATTAATATAGTGTGATATTTGACATTTCTTCAGGTCCCAAAAAATTGATGCAATGATGTTTTTTAATATTTTAACAGAGACATTTGTGTTTAGGTCATTTCCGGTAGCTGACGCCATCATCTAAATCAACAATTGCGTGTGACCAGGAAAACCCAACTCGTACTTTTTGAAAAGGCTCTAGCTCAAAAAATGCCGGTTACCCCCCATATATGAGTTGTTGAGTTAGTAGTCATGGCTTTCATTCATCTTTAAATTGAAACCAAATTTCAATATACCAGTTTCCTATAACGTCGAGAAATATCCATTTTAAAATTGTGCATTTCACGTGTAAACCTATGGGAGCTGTATTTGGTGGTGTGAAACCTTAAGATAGACTTTGTAAATTGGGAAATGTTTCTGAAAAATAAATGTTTTGTATAACGGTAAAACTACATGTAATAGCCGCGTTGAAAATGTTTTAAAAATAGTGCAACTGGTATTTTGCAATGGCAAAACATGATGACCCCCGTTTTGAATCTACCATTATTGCATTGTATTGTTGTTGATGGTTAAAGGTAGATGACCCGATCACATTTCCGATTTTCAACTTGAAGTTTTCTATTCTACATGAAAGGTCATCCTTAAAAAAGTTGTGTTCCAAAGTTTGAGTTGCATAGCTCTAATGGTTCTTATTTTAGACGCACAAGATGCTGTGAACTGTACGCATTGAGTTGTACACAAACTATATCGGTGGTATACCACCATTCGCGGTAATTCGACGTTATTTCATCGATTTCTCCGTAATTATACCGATTTAGGCCGTCAAATTTCAGTATGATGATGAGAAAAATACGAGCTTTCATATGATATGAAAATCTCCGTATGTTTGAAATAATTCTGTGTTACGAAAATGTGATCGGGTCATCTACCTTTAATGTACATTTTGTTGTTATTGTTACTGTTCTGGCACCCAATCCTGATAGTCCGTTACAGTTCCACTACAGATTTACCGTGTCTATGTTATAACATGTAACATGTGTTACAGTCTGCTACAGTCGTAACTGTGCCTGTGTTACAGATTAGATTTATTCCGTTATAGCGTCCAAAACGGAATAAACCCCAATAACACTGACAAAACAGTTTAAGAATGTAGGATATCCAATATTTACTGTTTAAGAATGTAGGATATCCATATTGTTTAAGATTGATCCAGCCGTGGATTTACCTCCGTGGATTTACCTCCCCGACAATCCACCCCCTGAGTTTGTTGACATATAATTGTTAATGAATATCGTTTCAGAGGTGTTTTTAATTAAAATTAGATATTACCGTAACACAGGCAGTAATATCTGTAGCGGAATGTAACACATGTTACAACATACACACAGTAAAACCGTAGTGGAATGGTTACGTTAGTTACTGTAACGTTAGTGGAATGGTTACGTTAGTTACTGTAACGGACAATCATGATTGGGTGCTTCTGGATCTTACCTTCCGATATACATCAGTTGGGTCTTCGATGTAATGGCAACGTTCTATAATGGAAAACGAAATGCTCATAATCAGAAACAGTGTAAGTGGTTGAGATTGAATTATGGATATATCGCATAGAATAAATCTCTATAATAAATGTCAAAATTCGATATATGTACATATTCCTGTATTTGTACACATAAAAAAGGAACGAGCGATTCAGTAACATCACTGTCTCGATTAGGAAAAATTAATCATTAACACCTAAGTATTTACCCTAACTTCCCGGGCGTTGTTTTGTGAATTTAACTATCACGGGAGAAAAACGGATCAAATTTGAGGGGAAAATCGGTCTCCACTACCGACTGAGCTATACGATTCAGGTTCAAAAAGCATAAGTTTTTTTCACAAGTTGAACGCTTGGCGGAGCGTGGTACGAGATTGACCGGGCGATCGCGCGGTACAGAATTGTAGCTCTGTCGGGCTTTGTAGTGTCTAGGAGCGTTAGGGCTAACAGAACATGAAAAAGGTGTTACTGTTAACCCTAACTTCCCGGGGTGGTTTAGTGAATTAAAATACCAGGGGAAGAAAACGGGACACATTTGAGGGGAAATCGGTCACCACATGCGCTGTGGATCGAACCCGGGCTGCGTGCATGCCCGTCTGATGCTCTACCGACTGAGTTTTTCACAAGTTGACGATATTGACCGAGTGATCGCACTCTCGGGTCTTGTAGTGTCTATGGAGCGTTTGGGTTAATACACAAATGGAGGCAATTTCGACGGATGACTTGTAATGTTTACCTTTTAACACACAGCGGCAAGGGATGTCGTCATCTTCATATTCATTAATTAGGATCATCTGAAAAGAAGAAAAAAACCTCAAAGTATTTAAACATGGATAAAACATTAGGTTTAAGTTATCTGATTGGAGATATTTTGAAATACAATTCATAAGCGTTTTTGGCATTTATTTATTCCCGATGTACTTGAAATGCATGGTTTTCGAGTGAAACAGTGACAACACGATGATATGAAAACTCCATTATAATATGATTCAGATAGTAATAGTAAACGCTTGCTCATCTTCAAGATCAAGTTAATATCTGTTGATCAAACAAAAGTTAAACGTTTTGGAAACTGAAAATGACTATGCAATGTCAATATACAACTGACTCGCGATCGGTGACTTTTGGTACACTTGACGTTTCACCCGTTAGTAAATAGCTAACACAACAGCAAAATACAACGGACGTAACGCATATCGAAAAGGTTTGTTGTAGTTATTAGTTCGGCAATGTCTTGCTAGACGTCCTGTAACTCATGTGCGCATGCTCAAACCAATTAAAATGCGAAGAATGTCCACGGTTTATTCCGTACGGGACGTCTGGCAAGCTTCAGATATAGCCTTATTTCAGCAGCCTTGCTAGACGTCCCGTAACTCATGTGCGCATGCTCAAACCAATTAAAATGCGAAGTATTGTCCACGGTTTATTCCATACGGGACGTCTGGCAAGATATAGCCTTATTTCAGCAATGCCTTGCTAGACGTCCCGTAACTCGCATGCGCATGCTCAAACCAATTACAATGCGTAGTATTGTGCACTGTTTATTCCGTACGGGACGTCTGGCAAGATATATCAATTATTTCTACAGTAATATCGTCTTACATCTGGATCTTCACATTCCTCGAAGGGGCAGTATTCACCGCAATCAACAAGGCAATTTTCCCTATCCAACCACTTGCACTGCTTAAACTCATCTTGGATCCATTCGTCATTGCCCTGATTGAAAAGAAGATAACATATAGAAGCTTTTAAAGAATAACGGTTCAACGTGTGTCATATAATTGCAAATGGAAATCTTTTTAGGTTGGTGCACAAACCCCACTCTATAAAGTCAAACATATTGACACCTATACGTTCGTGGTGTATTTTACTGTATTGAATTGACACCTACGTTCGTGACGCCCCCTCACACTCTGGCTGGCTGATTTGTATTCGAAGTGTTTAAACAAAGCGATTTGGGAAAGGAGGAACAAAGACACTCGCACTTGGCCGCGCCGGTTGGGATTTCAAGACTCTACCTGGCAGGCGAGGGATTCGAACGCAACCACCACTAAGTCAAAGCATAGTGCCGGTGTAGAAGGAGAAGGGGGTAGGGACAAAAAAAATCGCACGGTCACAAAATTACGCAAGGTCACAAATTTCGCACGGTCACAAAATTTCGCACAGTCACAAAATTTCGCAGTACAAGAAAATATTTTTTTGTTGTTGTTGTTGACGGTTGTGCTTTTTGTACTGCGAAATTTTCTTTCTTTCCCTTTCTTCTTTTCTTTCTTTCCCTTTTTTCTCCTTTTCCTTTCTCTTTTTCCTCACTTTTTCCTTTCTCTCTCTCTTTTCTTTCCCTTTCCCCCTTCTTTTCCTCTTTTCCCTTCCCCCATTTTCCTGGTGGGTAGGTTTGAATTTCCTGCTTAGCACCTTCAGGGGGGGGGGGGGGGGGGGGGGGGCACTGTGCCCCCCCCCCCCCTGCCCCCCGGCTGTTACGCCACTGCATAAAATTAATGTGCATGCATTCGAAGCATGACGTTCAAGTACGAATTAAGTAAATGAAAAGCACACCGATCTTTTCATTACAGATTCACATATTTTTAATACTTGAACCTAGCTCTGCTACAGAGCCACTCATAGTCCCACCCCTTCATCAACCTTTCCTCACCCCCTCCCATACAGCAAGGCATGCCTTGCCTACACCAACCATACACTCATATGGAATGCACATCATAATATCATGTAAAGACTATGTACAGTCATAGCCAATCACTGGGTTGTTCCGTAACCTGACTCAATTAATCTGACCTGACTCAATTAATCTGACCTGACTCAATTTTATCTGACACAGTTTTTTTTTCTCGTAATGTAAGATTACATGATGAGTGCAGTGAGCCCTGATTATAAGGCTATATTCCCATGAGAAAGTGGAGAAAATTTTTAAAATTCAACATGGAGCGATTTGGTGCCCCATTTTAGGTAAAAAGGCTTTTTTCTCCGTCTCCTTCTACTTCCCTCCAATCTTCTCTTTCTCCTTTGTTTTTTACCCACTCAGAGGGGCAGGGCCCGGGTGGCGCAGAGCGGGGGGGGGGGGGGGGGGGGGGGGGATGTTCCCCCTGAAAAGTGAAGACATTGTGAACATATAGTTCCAAATGGAGCGATTTGGTGCCCCAAATTTGGGTTTAAAAAAAAGGCTTTTTTCTCCTTCTTCTTTCCTCCTCTCTTCTTTTCCTTGTTCACCTTTCTATTTTACCCTCTCGGAAGCGGGCACGGGTCCTAATGTCCCTCCCCCGTTAATCCGCCACTGAATTAAGCCTGCGCCCGGGAAACGTGAATTGCACGACATGCCATGCATCAGTGGGAGAAATACGCCTATATTCATGATGATACCGGGGGTGGGGGGTTCTTAGTACAAAAGTGGGTATGGGGATGTTCCGCTGGAATGGGTCTCAAAAATAGCCTCCTGGTGGTATAGGCCTAACTATGACCCCTTTTTTAGTTGCAAAATTGGTATAAACATGGGGTCACTTTTCAAAATGTTCTCAAATTTGTCACTAAATTAGCCGAATTTCATGAATTTGGTGTCCAATTTTTCAAAAATTTCCTCACTGCACTCATCATGTAACCGAATTATGCGTGCCAGAGCCTACAATGTTTTAAGATAAAATTAAGCTGTAATGACAACAGGTAATCACTTGATTTCATTCACACGGAATATTTGGAGCCACATGTGCGTTTTAATTACTTTTTCCGATATCAGGAAATCTTACATTACGAGAAAAAAAAATGTGTCAGATAAAATTGAGTCAGGTCAGATTAATTGAGTCAGGTCAGATTAATTGAGTCAGGTTACGGAACAACCCCCAATCACTGGCACCAGTGGCCCAGTGACATTGACCAGACCAAAGACAAACTGCTCAATTACAATATAGCTCCCAGGTCACTGACAATCGAGGACGCGGTCAAATACGTATCAGAACACATCACACACAGCGGTATGGACCATCTGGTGAACTGTATAGAGACAGTGTTGGTAGATAATTGATCTGCTGAAGTGTTTCTAGAAATTGGATTCGAATTCAAATACAGTACAGTATTAATGGGAATTCTAGGCGATGCCAGCAGAGCTAACTTGAACCTCGCTTACAAAACAAAATAAATGCTTACTTTTTTGTCTTCATATTCGCATTTGCACATTTCTTTCTCAACACACTCTTCACCGTTCCAGTAAAGAGTAGATGGACATGCGCACTTTGGTTCACACCTCGTGTCGCATATTTTAAGGAGATCATCACATGTTTTACTGCACCCACAGTCCTCCTTCCAGTAAGTTCCATTAGTACATTCTGAAACAAAACAATACGGAGGATTAATGAGAATACTAATAATTATGAGATAAGTACATACATTTTGTGTCCTGGCTCAGTCCGAAACGTTGGGTTTAATGGTATTCCATGCATAGCTATTATCAACCATCTTAGTGATTCTTACGAATGAAATGAAAAGTGAAAAATGAACAAAAATAACGCCACAAACCCTAACCCCACAAAAAAGCGAAGGGGGAAAAGGGTCCCACGAACCCGGACCTCTGTGTTCAGAGGCGACCGATTTACCACTTGGCCACGGGGGTCAACCATACTTGGCTCAGTATACTCCGCCAAGTGTACAGCCTGGGGCCATTATTTCATCGAAAAACTGCCGCGCCACCCGGCACAAGCACACCGCATCGTAGTAATTTGGAGTACTCAAGAAGGTTAGGGTTAATGAGACCAAAATTGCAGAAATGTAGAAAAATTAAAAATTGAAGAAAAAAAAATCGCTCCTTTACCATGTTTACCCTAACTCCCGAGGCACCTTTTCCAAAGAATTTTTGTTCGCGGTCAAAAAGCGAAGGGAAAAAGGGCTCTACGCCCCGGAGCTCGAACTCCGGTCCTATGGGTACAGAGGCGACCAACTTACCACTAGGCCATGGGGTCAACCATACTTGGCTCAGTATACTTCGTCAAGTATATAGCCTAGGGCCATCATTTCATCGAAAAACTGCCGCGCCACCCGCCACAAGTTATTTCATCGAAAAACTGCCGCGCCACCCGGCACAAGCACACCGCATCGTAGTAATTTGGATTAGGGTTAATAAGACCAAAATTGGAGACATTTTGAAAAATGAAAAAAATGAAGAAAAATAATCGCTCCTTAACCCTAACCCCCGAGGCGGGCTCGAACTTCGGACCCCTGGGTTCAGAGGCGACCGACTTACCACTAGGCAACGGAGATCAACCATACTTGGCGCAGTATACTTCGCCAAGTATATAGCCTAGGGCCATTATTTCATCGAAAAACTGCCGCTCCGCATCGTAGTAATTTGGAGTACTCAAGAGGGTTAGGGTTAAAGGAAAACAACCAATACCTGGTTCACACGAGCAGCATTCGTTGTCTCGGTCCCGTAAGTCGTAACCATCCTCACACGTGTCGGCATCAATGTTGCATTCTTCTATTGGAATCAAATCGTCTATTTCTTCATCACAGAAGCCTGTGGTACAGTCATCAATTTTAACCTCGTCTCCATACTATAATCAAGAACAAATACAAATCATTAGATGAATGAATCAATGAAAACGTGATTTATTAAGCGTGTTTTTCAATGCGCTTTACAAGAATTACATATAAAAGATAAGCATTTAAAAAAATACCAATCAAAATACATTAAAATAGGTTAAAAGATAATTAAATACCGTATACCATGTAATAATATACAGATACAATTTAAGCATTAAAAAGCATGGATTCAAAACACACACACATTTTTTTTAAATGGGGTGCATTGGATCCGAAATTGACCAAATTACACCTGCGGAAAAAACTGAGTTTTAAGCATCTTTTTAAAAGAATTGACACTGCATGCGGTGCGTATGGACAGTTGGAGATCATTCCACAGCCTTGGACCAATATATGAAGAAACCGGTAGATATTGTGTTGTACCAAGCATAACGCTTTCAAGTTTTTCTACTTATCTTTTATCCCTTCGCTCAAGTGATACGTAACAAGTTAAATTAAATTAAAATATCCAACCACGATATGTTAGCTTTAAAGAATGTATCGTTAACACTTTCCACGCGGCAGGCAGCCGACATTCCAAAATTTCACAAAATGTTTAAACAATATCAAAATTATTGAATGTCATTACCATATTTGGAATCATCTTGAGAAATGCATTGACATAAGTACAAACATGCCTAGTATCGGGTCAGTAATCCTTGAGATAGACTTTGAAAATTGTGAAAGGTTTCTGAAAAATCTGTTTTGAGTATGGTAAAATAATAGTCGCGTGGAAAGTGTTAATGATTTCCTAAGGTTCTTTTGAATGAATGAATGAATGAATGAAAACGTGATTTATTAAGCGCATTTCCAAAAACACGATCAATGCGCTGTACAGGAATTATATAATATAAAAGATAAGCATAATAAAAAATACCAATCAAAGTACAAAATACATTAAAGATAGGTTAAAAAATAATTAAATATACAATGTAATAATATACAGATACAATTTAAGCATTAAAAAGCATGGATTAAAAAAACACACACATTTTTTTATAAAAGGGTGCATTTGCATCCGAAATTGACCAACAAATTACACCTTCGGAAATAGATGAGTTTTAAGCTTCTTTTTAAAAGATTTGACACTGCATGCGTTGCGTATGGAGAGTGGGAGATCATTCCACAGCCTTGGACCGATATATGAGAAAGCGGTTTCAGTCTTAGTATGTTTGTTGAAAGGTACAACAAGGCGGAAAGTGTCGTTGGAAGATCTCAAACCAGCTCTTGGACAGACATACGGCATCAAAATCTGAGATAAATAGGTAGGCCCCAGATTATGTACACCATTGTACACATGCAGCAAGATCTTGAAGTCAATTCTCTGCTGGATAGGCAACCAATGAAGCTTCCGCAAGAGTGGTTCAGCACTTGTGCGTCTATTTTTACAAAAGACTAGACGCGCAGCACGATTTTGAAGTTTTTGCAGGCGCTGAACATTAAATTTAGAAATGCCACCTAAAAGAGAGTTGCCATAATCCAGCCGAGAGAGGACTAAAGACCTCACCGCATGTGCACAAGTATCGTGATCAATAAAACGACGGATACGACGAATGTTCCGCAGGTGAAAATTAACCGTACGACATATGGAACTGACCTGCAGATCCATTTTGAGAAAGCTGTCAAATGTAACTCTTATATTGTAAAATTGGATTTATGTTCCATAAAATGAAGAAGCGATTCAAAATGAATCGAGTATGTTTCCCTGATGTCTCTAATATCTATGGGGCTGATATCCAAACTCTCAGCGGTGTTACACCGGTATTACACCGATGTTATACCGGTATTACACCGATATTCTATACAAATCGGTGTAATACCGGTATAACATCGGTGTAATACCGGTGTAACACCGCTGAGAGTTTGGATATCAGCCCTAACGTTAATTGTTGTAGATAATATTGTTGTGAATTGTTGTGAATTGTTGTAGATAATATACCTTTAAGAACGCCTCGTCTTGACTGTAATAACAAGGGCATGTTTTCTTCTCGATACACTTGCCCTTATTCATAACATAGCCGTCCTTACAGAAACAGTTCACCTCACAGGTGTCTTCAGTGCAGGTATACTCTGGATCAGCCATATCCTGACAGGTTTTAATGCATCCACATTTCATTTCCATAGGTTCCGTGCAAACTTTTAAATGACAAGTAAAGGTGCATAAGTGTTAACATTTAATATAGGACATTATGATTTCGATAGAACAAAGGCAAGCTTTTTGTATGAAAAGGTATAGATAGATGTAGCATTACAAATAGCGATTGGGCACAAAAAACAATGTCTTTAATTAAAGGTAGATGACCCGATCACATTTTCGTAACACAGAATTATTTCAAACATACGGAGATTTTCATATCATATGAAAGCTTGTATTTTTCTCATCATCATACTGAAATTTGACGGCCTAAATCAGTATAATTACAGAGAATTCGATGAAATACCGTCGAATTACCGCGAATGGTGGTAACCACCGAAATAGTTTGTGTACTACTCAATGGGTACAGTTCACAGCATCTTGTGCGTCTAAAATAAGAACCATTAGAGCTATGCGACTCAAACTTTGGAACACGACTTTTTTAAGGATGACCTTTCATGTAGAATAGAAAAATTCAAGTTTAAAATCGGAATGTGATCGGGTCATCTACCTTTAACTTGAATTAACTTTCGCGGTACTGGCTGCGATCAAGCTTTGTAATAATAAAATACAGTATCTGTTTAACATAAAATAGTGTAATTTATGAAGTATCTGTATCTATTTCAGATAGATTATTTTTTTCTTCCATCAGTGATAATGTTGACGGGGTAGAGATAAGATACCGATCAAAGTTTAATTTGAAGCTTGCTTGCTGGTATATAAGGATGATGAGCATTGCTGGTGTTGGTTGTTGCATTTCAAGGTGTTATTTTTATTTGTCATTTCTCTGTTTTATCGCTTTATTCTCCCTTGTCATGGCCTGTTTCCCCACACCCAGTCGGCATATCTTCACATTTTACATTTTCACCATTTTTCTGATCCTTGGTGTGTTTTGTTCCTGGTTTCGTTGGATTCATCTTTTTACGTTTTAAAACAGTGATATAGATTGTTACTACGGGTACTCACAATAGGTTACGAGTTTTAAATACCTAAATATAAAAGAGATATCTCAATGAAATTAACATAATTAATATTATAAATGTCCATCAGTATATTCCCAAGTATTGGTTGAAATCATATTGTGAAACACTGTTGTTTTTATATTTTAAATCTTTATGAAACACGGTATTTCAGAAGCTTTCCGAAGTAGATTCGATTGCCCTGCAATTGGATAGATTATACATTTGAGGTATTTTTATAGGAAGGGTACCAATAATGCGAATGGCTCTTTGAAAGACTTACCCTCATTGGTAGAGTCTGTTGTAGGAATAACTGTTTTGAATGAAGTAGATGTCATAACTGTCTGTGTTGTCACTATTGAAATACAAATACCAAGATAACGAGTTTAATTACGAGAAAATTGAAATAATTTACTCTTTCGACGCGGCAGGCGTCTGCAGACGACATTCCAAAATTTCACAAAATGTTTCATGTCAACATTATTGGATTTCATTACCGTATTTGAAATCGCCATGAGAAATGCATTGAAATAAGTATAAACGTGCCTAGTATTGGTTCTGTAATCCTTGAGCAGACATTGAAAGTTAGGAAAGGTTTCTGACAAATCTGTTGTGTATGAAAAACTAATCCACGTGGAGAGTACAGGCTTTCTAAGCTGGAAGACTGTATTTGTGATATTCGAACGTGGTTGACCAAGAACAAGCTCATGCTAAACGACACTAAAACAGAACTGCTTCACGTCAAATCCCGTTACGCTAGAGCTGAGCCTCGCGATGTGTCCTTTACCATCGGGAATACTATTATTTCCCCCTCCCCAGAAGTTCGCGATTTAGGAGTTGTGTTTGACGAACATCTCAAGATGGTTAACCATGTAAATGTCATTTGCCGCCGAGCATCATATGCAATTTACAAAATTGGCAAACTTCGTCGCTACTTGGATTCCAGCAACGCGGAGAAATTAGTCCATGCTTTCATAAGCTCGAGATGAGACAATTGTAACAGCATTCTCGCGGGTCTTCCACTCAAGGAACTGTCAAAACTGCAACGCATCCAAAAATGGCTGCCCGTGTCGTTACTCTCTCTAGAAAATCTGAACATATCACCCCTGTTTTGTGCAAGCTCCACTGGCTTCCTATTCGAGAAAGAATTGTCTTCAAAATTCTTCTGTTGACTTTCAAAATTCTTGTCAGCGAAGCACCTGCATATCTTTCTGATCTGGTATCTCGCTATAATCCGCCACGAACTTTGAGATCAGCGTCACGAACACTTCTCTGCGAAAAACCCAGCAAGTCCTCAACATATGGGAGAGGTTTTTTTTCTGTAATTGCACCCAAGCTATGGGATGCACTCCCGGATAACATCAGGACATTACCAACAATGATTAAATTCAAATCAGGCCTTAATACTCATCTTTTTAAAACAGCCTATGGCATCTGATTTTTAGAAAACCCATGTACTATGCTTCAGTTGTGTTTTTTAAAATATCTATTTGTGTTTTAATACTTGTATATTGACGCTCTGCTATTAATGTATTTTATTGTTTTATATACATATTATATATTGTCATTTTAGTGTATTATGTTGCAACTTGCAGTGGCATTACTCTTGCGTCTTCTAGCCACCTGCTGGCAGTTGGGTTTTAATCTTTAGCTGTCTTAATTTAATTTAGTTTTTTTACAAATTTTAAAATTAGTCATTAGTAGTTTGTTAGTTGTACAGCGCATAGGTATACCAATTGTTTAATGCGCTTTATAAATGATTATTATTTTTATTATTATTATATTAATTGACTTTGTATGCTAACAACGGCATTAAGAACACAATGATGTTCTGATGAATTATTCTGCCTTGTTAAGTTACATTGATGTAATCAATTTTTAAGGAATTAAGATGTGTCAACCCTTGAATTCTGATTCAGGAATCTGATGTTTAGGTTAAGCCACATCTGACTTTATTGTTAAGATGGATGTACAATCCGAGAAATACTAAACATTACCTATTCCTTCGCAGCCCATGAGTGCGAATCTAAATGAGCCGGAACCCTTGGAAACCTCAACTATGATCTTAATAAGAGTTATTGGAAGTGGTCCACTGTTCACCAGTACTTCGAACGGTTTCGTAGCATTTTGCGGATCTGGTTCAACGAAGAATACCTGTATTGAAATGTGAAAACTAAGTTTTGAGAATCAGACTAAACAGTAGTACCCTACATGTCAATTACATCATTGATTATGCATGAGTTATGTAAATTCGTTTTGTATCCAACATAAAGCCAAAGTGAAATTACATAATTTGTAATACATAATACTAAGGTATTTGGAATAAAAATCAACACCAATTTAGTTTTCTATCACAATGGACCTACGGCACATAATCTCCTGGCCACAGTTCGACATACGTGGGCGCACTTCGATCAGGGTGCGCACGCATGCTTGAACTCACAAAATACTGCCAACCAACAACACCAAAGCACCTGATTGGTCAAATTTAAACGGAAGCCTTTTTAACGATCGTCACGCTGCGCCATATCCACCAACGCAGTGCTCCCGCTGCGCCATAACCACCGACGCAGTGGGGCGCGATGGCGCGTGGAAAAGCTCATGAGTTTTTCATTTCTCACGTTTGAGCACCAACCAATCAGAGCCTTGAGGTCGAGATGACGTAGTGCGCACAACAGAGATCCAGGGGACCGTTTTGGGGTGAGGTTGAGCAGGCGTACTTTACGCGAGCTCAACCTCATGTGACGTGGGCCCATTGATAAACATGTGGAAAAGCAAGCAACAGCAATATATAGCAGGTATTACAACAGATGCATTGCCTATTCAAAACGTGGTTGATTTGATACGCTTATTGTTTTTGAAGCACATTATGCTTGTAACTCGAAGTGCTTAAAGCAAGGGGATATGAGACCATCCATATAATTGTCTTAGTGGCGTAATAACTGTATTTAGGTTTCAAACAATTTTTATGGTTTGCATACATTAGCGCTTAGACATTTACAATAGCGGATGTTTGATGCTCTTCAAATTCGATATTTCAAGACCGTTTTTTATACACATAGATACCACATAATGTAATGATGAGTTTGTGACAAATCTATGGAAATTTTATAACACGTAGTTGTCAATAACAATAAAATAATTAGAATGAAGCGACAAAACAGTTCTAAATATCAGAGGGAGTCGGGTGGGGGAGAGTTTACTTGCCTCTCTCAAATCGTCCTCATCAGTCAAGAATGCAACATTGTTCTTTCCGACGGTCTTCACCTGTACAGCAAAAGCTACCACACCATCACCGTTCTCATCACTTTGAACGAGAATGCTGGACAATTGGACAGGTGTCTTGAAGTCAAGTGCAACCCATGTTTCTCTGCCTCTACGTGGAGCCCATGGTTTTGCCGAATCTATCGTGGTGGATTCACCATTAGCCGCATCGGGTGATAACAGTATATTCTGTACTAAACCGATGTCTTCGAGGTTCTTGTAGCATTCACCTGATAATTTAGATAATTAATTTCTTTAACAACAACTATTATATTAAATTGTGAGATAGGCTTTTATGACGGGTATTCATAATATAAGTTAAAAGTTTTAACGGGTTCGCTGTCGGACGAGTTTTAATCTGTCAAGCTTTCGTCAGGATTAGCTCTGACTTCTTCAGGACCAAATTATTATATCTTGAGCCTATTATTATTATATTATAATAATTTTCATCATCCATCTTAATACGGGTTAAAGCGCGTTCATACTGCCGTCGCTGCACTTCGGCTGACGTCTGCAGACAACGGCGTGCGAGTTGAAGCAATTTCAACGTTTATCTTTCGACGTCGGCTGATGCGCAACGACGGAAGTATGAACGCGCCTTTAATCAGATGGCTTTTTGTGTCATCTCGCCCGGATATCGAGGCAGTGGACTCGTATATAAGACTTTTACGCGAGATTTCGCATGAGCCTATTCAATGAGACATAAAAGAGCCTTATTATATACATGCAACCAGTACATTCACCATTGCATATTGATTTCTACAACCATTTAAAAAAGAATTTGGTGAAGACCTAACGAAATTAAACATTTGGTGAAACAAGATTCGGATTTACATGTAAATGTCTGAGCAAAAATAATATCAAGAGACCATTACTTTTCAAAGGTCTAGGCCGTTGACATCGGCCTTATCATTATTTATAATTATAAATACCTGCTGATACTGGTGTAGGTTTGGCCGTAGTAGTAGGCTGAAGAGTGGTAGTTGTAACAGGTTCAGCAGTGGTAAAAACTGTTGAAAAAAAAAGTAAACACCATTATTTATGCCTTACTGGGTGCCACAAAATAACGGCTCGCAGTACAGTCATATTGTTCGATCATAAGACAAGCCAACCGACTTTTGAATTGCTTTTGGACAATCGGGACAATTAAATCATACATTCAATGGCCAGTTGTACTGGAACGCGTTAGTACTTCAAATATTGGAACCGCATATTTTGGTTATGTTGCATATTTTGACACATCGCATACAAACCAATACGAAAACAAAAGTAGTACGTTTTTAGCTTTCTGTCATTGAGAAGGAATCAAGGAATGTTAGTTTCCAACTTACATCATTTGTCTTATACTCGGTAGATCACACTTCAATTTCAAATGACTTTATTATTCATATTGCGAACGAATACTATCAAAACAAATCGATTGTTTGAGAGAGAACAAGATACGCAGTGTAAAGAAAAGATGTCGATGGTTTTACACTTTCCACGCGGCAGGCGTCCTCGTCTGCAGACTACATTCCAAAATATCTCAAAATGTTTCAAAAATGTCAAAATTATTGAATTGCACTACCCTATAAAGAATAACCATGAGAAATGCATTGAAATAAGTACAAACATGTCTAGTATTGGTTCAATATTCCTTGAGTTAGACATTTCGAAGGGTTTCTGAAAAATCTGTTTGTATAACACCGTGTGGAAAGTGTTAACCAAAAATGGCAACATACGCCTATTATACGCAAAACACAACGACACAGCATTAAAAAGTATCGTGGCTCCACTTTTTACAACCCGTCATACATTTTTATAAAGACACTCAAATGACCAATGGTGGTTTGAATAGTGATGTCAACCCTGGAGGTAAAATATTGAGCCAACGCTGGGGGCGCCTGAAATTGCGACCCATACCTGTTGTAGTGGCTGACGGGAATGACGTGATCTCTGTTGTTGTAACTGTTGTCGTTTGTAATGTTGATGGCACTGGTATTAAAATAAAATATAATAAAAGGTAAAAATGAAGTAGCGATTATGTATCGTATTATACGCAAATGTTAGAAAGGAGAGTGCTCAGTGCGGAGAGCATCGAAAATGATCATTCCCCAGGCCTAATTTTGTAGGGGAATACGAATACTTTGTATGGACTTTCTCAACATCTCAATTTGATGGACTAATCGACAGCCATATCCCACCTTCATGATGATAATTCATTGCCGGAAAAATAAAACTTCTCTACTGATTATTTTGAAATTTCTTAATAAGATATTAAAGGTCACATATTCTTAAGATATTGAAATCTACACATGGACTAAATTATAGGTATCGGTGATAATAAACCCGAGATAAAAGGACCCAAAATAATGACGTCATTATCTTACCTTCCTTTTGGCATCCGTAATACTCAACCGACACTGCCGCTTGTTTGTTATTTGGCCATTTGAGAATATTCATTTTGATAATTGAAATCGCGCCTGTTATGGTCAGTGGAATTTTTGCTATAACTCGTGAATCCCCAGTGTTAGTGACATTCTGTAAGATAACGTCAATGTATGCTGTTATACAATGTATACTATGTTCACTCTATCTAAAAGTTGTCGTGGTCCTAGTCACTACTTGTTAGTTGGGGATTTGGCACCTAACTTTGGTCCCCCTAACTTTGCACCCCCCTCTGGGATTTTTCCATAATTTAAAAAAAAAATTGCTTAGGATATCAATAAACAGATTTGAAATATTCCCTTAAAATAATATGTGGTTCGAAGGGTCATTTGGCGGCCGTCGTGGATTTAGTTTGAGTATTCATGAAACGTCGAGAAAGAGACATATCATCAAAAGTAAATTAAAACAGATGGTCAGGTATATATAGAGCACGTGTGGTCTAGTGGATAGCATGCAGGACTCGCAATACAAGGGCCCCCAATACAAAGGTTGTGAGTTCTAGCCTCGCTACAGCCAACGTGTTTGTATCCTTGAGGAAAGTACTTAGTCTCAATTGCCTTGTCGACCCAAGCGAGATTGGGAAGCTGTTAGGGGATATTACAATCTAAGTGCTGATACTGTGTGCGCCATATCGGTAGCCTGGTAAATGAAACGAAGTGATTGTGACGATTTCCTAATGGCAGCAAAAAAACAGTGGTTAGGAAGTCACGTAGAAATGGTGGTCCCGTGCATCGTAAGTGCAATACCTGGGCACGTTAAAAGGTTACAGACTCTTTCGTAAAGAGTAGGGGATCATCCCGGTCTGTAGCTGCTCACACATCTAACGGACCCCAATGGAAATAAGCTAATATAAGCTTATTGGGTTATCCCGGGTCGTAGGACCCAAATAATATCAAATCAAATCAAATCAGGTTTAGTAATGAGATGAGTGCAGTATACATCGGATTATGAACATTTTGTATTCTAGAATAAAGAATCTTACAGAATCTCATGTTGACACTTTCAGAATACGAGAATATATTCTGAGCATGGTAATTATCATGGGATTAAGGCACATGGGTTTGAGGACAAGCATCCCATGCTACTACCATGTGATTCTACATGTTTTGGCTGGAAAAAGACCATTAGAAACTCATCCCAAGTATAAATATCAAAATATGTAAAAATGACACATATTGCATACAATTCTACAAATAATATGCTTTAAGCACCTTTTCTTATTATTTCAAGCAAGAGACACACATACGACGTACATTTTTTTTTTGTACATGTAAGGAATTTTAGATTTTAAAATGGCCGCCAAATGGTTTAATGAATGTCAGATTACAATAAAGGACAATTTGTATTATTTTAATAGTCAAAGTAAATTAGCTTTTTTTCGTTAATGTGATAGTGATGTATTGTCTGTATGAAGAAACAGTGACGAGAGCATTCATTGGAGTTATTATGCGTCAAATGGAGAAAGAGATAACAATATTGGTTTCAAATGTATGCCTTGGCATTAAGAATGGCCAAAAGTGTCCACTGCTAAAATATTTAGTCAACTACTGGAAATCTTTTCTTATTATCTCAAGCAAGCGTCGCACATTTGAGACATATGTGAGGATTTTTCAGTTTCCAAAATGACTAACAAATGGTTCAAACAAGAATAATTTGAGAAAGTGATGTTGTGATGGTAACCTTAGAATATATTTGGATTGTTTAACCCCCTGAGAACTACCGGCCGATTGGTTGAAATTTAGAATGTGTAAAATATTGTGCCAATCAGAGACATCGTTAGAACAATTACAATTTTCAAAAATATTAGCATAAAATATTTATACGCAAAACTGTAATTGGTCATCAAAATGAATATATCATGTAATTGACCAATGGGAATTATTGTACGAAAGACAGGTAGTGCCCAGGGGTTTAATAACTTACTACAACTTGTCCGTTTTGATCTAAAACGGAATTCCATTCCCTTGAACCATAACGAATAACATCCAGGGAGAAACCTGTCACCATATTCTCGTTGTCGTCGCCCTTCAACCAAACTGACGTGATCTCTACTGGATCACTGAAAGCGACTACTACGAACGGATACTTGTCATTATCATCTGGTATCCAAGGACTCTGTGAGAAGATTTTGGTGGCCTCAGCGTTCGCAAGAGAAGATGTTCTGGAGGAGGTCAGACGATCACTTTCCAAATTTAGTTCCATTCCTAAACTTTCGTCACAAAGTCCTGAATTATTTAAAAGGAATAATATAATATATAACCATGTCAACCGGGTGTGTGTGTGTGGGGGTGTGTGTGTGTGTGTGTGGTGTGGGGTGTGTGGGGGTGTGTGGGGGTGGGGGAGGGGGGTTAGTGTGGAGGGGGAGGGGTAGGTGGTGCAATCCTCCTTAATCCTCCTTAACATATCCTTAACGTTTTTAAAATGGAATTTCCGGATTTGTTTTGGCAAAATGATAAAAATGTGATCGTCAATCATCATTTGCGGTAATTTTCAGGAAAACCCCTTCCCAGATCCGATGGGGGGGGGGGGGGGGGGGGGGGGAGGGGGGGGGGGACTAGCATAACCCTAAACCTAACCCAAAACCACATTGTATATCCTAGCTTATGCTAAATACCGAATAAAACATATTTGTAAGCCGTATTTGCTCATCTTCAACGTGTAAGATATTATCTTCGACTTCTAACCTACGTGTGACCTCATAATATTGAACTTCATTGCGGTCGATATTTGTATAAACAGGATGAGTAAAAAAACACCTTGCAATAGTAGAAAGAAGCCATCTTGTTTTCAATACTAAGTGGAAGTTTCAAAGGTTTTAAAGGTGTTATCATGGGAAAAATTAAATTGAAAGAATTTCCGTTTGCCATTGGTTTGTATTTTTACCAATGCACCCGCTCCACATGTTGTCCACGAGACACCAAAATATGAAATAAGATCGCAAAGTTAGTCTTTCATTTATATTTGAAAACATAAGTAAACGTAATTTGAATTTAATACATCCTTTCTACAAGGTAACAAAATAAATTTAACTTACCCATGCCATGAATTGCTTATATATATATTTGAATAAAAAATGAAATTATTTGGAAAAGGTTTGTTGTCGGGATATTCGAATGTGAAATACAATTTGTGCAGCGTTAATTGAAAATCGCTATGTTTCGTGGATAAACACGTCACCAAAGACAAACGAAAAAGGCGATTGACTTCATTTGTTCACACAAAGTTAGTAAAACTAACTATAATATCATTCTTGCAACGTTTAAAATGTTTCAAACTTCAGCTTGAATTTATACTCACCCTGTATTGTGTCGGGCGCTCAAGTATTTATGAATGTAATCAGATTGTACACGTAGTAGTAGTGGATACTCATGTTAAACATGTTAAATACTACCAGTAAAGTTAAGGTTTAAAAAGAATACCGGCGTTACCTATAGTTGTTGTTACTGGCGTAGTAATAGTTTCCACTAACGATTCTTCTGTTACCACGCTGTATGGTGTCGTTGTTGTATTTGAAGTTAAAACAGCATTAGATGTTTCAACCTGGCTTCCTGTTGTTACGGGTATAGTAGTTTTGGTCAAAACTGTAGTTGTAAGAGTTGTGGTCACTGCAACAAAAATATCCAAGTTAAAGTGGGTAACGTCAACATTAATGACAATTTAAAATGAATATTCACTTTGGCAATTAGGTACTTCAAAGGCACACTTCACATTGATATAAGAGGGACACAGGGTGCTTCCATAATTAAGTGGTACATGGGCTAAAGATGCCTCGGAATTAGTTCCCATTAAAGCCAAGCCATCGCCAAATCATTAGCACTACGTGCCGCTAGAGGATCCATATCAAAATGACAACGTCAAGTTCGCATTAGAGTATTTCATTCCCTCACTATATCCATACAATATTTTGTACTTTTATATTGATCTTTGTCGTCTTTTTCTTAGTGTATAATTAAACATGTTTAATTAACTAACTGCTTTGTATGGTACCACTGTAAGAGTTTACAGAAATGCTTATAATGATACCTGAATGTGTATGGATATTGAACAAAACAAACAATACGGTGAAACGATTAGGTTAATTAGGGTAATCCTAGGTTGAACTGTATCATAAGTGTAAGGATTTCATTTTAAGCGTAACTTACAATAAATGCCCGTTTTTACCAACATCACTTAGATGACAATAACAACAACACGTTTCTTCCAATTAGGTCAAGTTTGAAGACATCATAGCCTCAACTCAAATTCGTTTTACAACTATTTTGCAATTAAGCTCATTTGCATATGTTATGCATATTTAATTAGCATCTAGTCAAATGTGTTTCATTCCGGATCAGTATTTGTACACTCGTAATTTGTATCGCAGTGCGACGTTGACCCAAGCGAGATTGGGGAGCTGTTAAAAAGGGTTATATTACAATATAAGTGCTGATACTGTGTGCGCCTAGCCAGTAGCCACGTATATGAAGCGAAATGATTCTGACGATTTCCTAATGACAATGAAATATTGGCAATAGCGCTTTAAGAACTTGTTGTAAGGCGCTTTTTATTATTATTATTATTATTACTTTGCTAACAGGTACATTAGGTCGAAACAGATTTTTGTTATTCACTCATTATAACGTTAGGGCGAAAATAGTATTTCGCCCTAACGTAGTTTCTTTCATAAACTAATAATGCGCTTTATTCTGTTATAAATAACAAATGCAATTACTATTCATGAGCCAATTAATTCTGCAAATTTATTCAAATATTCAATAAATGTGCATATTTGTACGACGGGCTGTCCCTAGCAAGTGACTAAAGACAGCCCGTCGTACGTATTATGCAAATTTTGGACACGCTATGGATCATGCTCAAAATTTCTCGACGTACTCAACGTGTGCTTAATACGTTCTGCATAAGTTCCCGGTAAGTTTGTGGTACGTTAAATATACGTTGACATACGCTGACATACGTTACTCGTAAGTTGGTATACGTTGATGAATGTAGGCTGACGGGGAAACGTACAGCCAACGTAGTGATAACGAGTTGATAACGTATATGTGCCGTATGTCTAACGTATGCCTGACGTATTTCCAACGAGTTTCGACGTATTCTCACGTATTCACCTTTATGCCGGGCGATCGTGTAAGGCCCTGTCACGTATCCATAGCGTATTGAACGTATACATAGCGTATGACTAGCGTATGGCGTATCACTAACTTATAACATACTTATGACAGCGTATGCGAGCGTATGACTAACGTATGCTTAACGTATACTTAACGTATACTTAACGTATTCGTAGCGTATGTCTGCCGTGTTCGACGTATCGTCAGCGTATCCTCGACGTACAACGAACACGTGGCTTATTATGCCGCTGTAGCACGTATGAATACCGCGCCGATTTCACATTACATCATTCCAGCGAACCCATCATATACTCAAACCCTCCATAAGTTCCCAAAACGCCGATTGCTCGCTAGCTGTACGGTACATACGCTAGCTGTACGGTAGCCCTGTCACACCATGGCGTATCGCCTGAACGTATGACAACGTATGCGAAATATCGAAAAATACGTTGGCGTACGTTGGTGTACGCTGATACAAGTTAGGGGTAAGTTGGGGATACGTCGTTTACGTTAAGAGCACGCTGTGATACGTTGTGAAAATTTGGAACACGTCGAGCCCGCGAACAATTATTGACGTACTCATCGTGTGCTTAACTTACGTTCTGCATAAGTTCCCGATAGGTTCGTGGTACGTTAGACATACGTTTACAAACGCTGACATACGTTAGACATACGTTGACATACGTTAGAGGTACGTTACTCGTCATAAGTTATAGGTTGGACCTATAGATTTACCCTTCAAGATATTTTAATAGTTATCATCTAGGCTGCGTTTACTTGAACTGGCAACACTTGTCCCGCCGTGTACGAAACTCAATTTCTGCAGTGGCATAAGTCACGTGTTCGTTGTACACCGAGGATACGCTGAGGATACGTCGAACACGCAGACATACGCTTCGAATACGTTAAGCATACGTTGGTCATACGCTCGCCGATCGCATATGCTGTGATACGCTGTCATAAGTTTGTTATAAGTTAGTGATACGCTATCAATACGTTAGTCATACGCTATGTATTCGTTAAATACGCTATGGATACGCTATGGATACGTCCATTCCATCACCGATGTCGACTTTTCCTACGCAATTCGTTGGGAAGTTGGACGTTCTTGGACGTTCTTGGACTCTGACAAATTTCGAGCTATTTTTTGAGTACGTCGGCATACGTTCAGGCCACGTTCAGGCCATACGCTATGGTGTGACAGGGCCTTTAGGTCTTTATAAATTGAAGATGTGTACTCAGCTGTGAAATCAATGTCGGTTAAAAGCTAGCTTCTAGTTGGCTGGGTCCTATACAGTTGTGAATGGTGGGTACTGAAGCAAACGACCACTTACCAAGGAGGTTTAATAGAAATGTATAACAACATAAAAACTCACATACGGAGAGTAAATTATAATTTGAACTTGAGTCATTTAAAAGTATTTGGATCACATACTGATTTGGGTTTAATTTTCATCTTTCATGGACCAAAAGGAGGTGGTATATAACCAATTGAAATAAAGGGCGTTTATGGTAAGCTGCACTGTAGGGTGAACTTTAATATAATTGCTAGAATTTCTTATTAATAACATCATATTCAATGAGTATTATAGTATTTCCTTTGTTAGGGTTGTTGAGGTTTTCTTTACTGACGAATACATTGTTTATTTCGTTGTATTTTACTTTGTTCGTCTAACTTTCGAGATTTGACCAAAACATACGGAAATTGTTTGACTAGAATGATATTACTTAGTGAAAATCTCAAGGTGAAACAAATGACTGGCTGTTAGGCATTTCAATGTACTCCAAATAATAATGGCGCAACCATTTTTATTTATTTAAGGAAGCCACCTTATCTACTCGGAACTTAATTGCCCTGAAGGTATTTGGTGGTGCCGATATATAGCTAACATATCATTTGTTGATATTCTTTGTTGATTTCTTATATGGTATTTACTGACCTTCCTCCTGGCATGATTTCAGCAACATGGAAATAATCACCGCCTGCTCATCATTAGTATTAGTCGGAGTCACCACGATAAGAACAAACTGAACCTCTTTACCGGAGAAGTCCGGGCTTAGTTTTATTGGATTTCCATCTTCTAGAGTCTCGAATGGATCACCGATCTATGAAACACGTTCGAAAAAAAAAGGCATTAGTATAATTTAAACCCGAACGACCAAAAGGCAATTCGTATAATTAAAACCCGCAAAATCGATTTGAAAATTCAAGCTTAACAGGATTATGGACTGTTTTATTTTAAAAGCAATTAATTATTGATAAGAAGTTAACAGAGTTGAATCATTGATTAACATGGAAAGTAGCCTAAAAAACCACGATTTATACGTGTCTTAAATCTCGTTCAGTTGTCATCTTTCATCATCAACGATCATTTGGTGACAATTTATCGAGTTTGATATGCACTTATGCTAAGAAAAGTCGTTTTTCTAATATAATTTAGTACAATTCAAACTGTATCCTCTACAGACAGTCGCTGAAGCTAAGATATAAATTTTGGATTCTTAAGGTCCCACACCACCAAATCAGTTCCCTATTGCTTTGTGTGGATTTGGTGGAAATTGGTGGAAACAGTGAAATCGTGTTAAATGATACCATTCAAGAAAAAGCTAGAGATTTTGGGCCTTATGTGGAGGAAATAACCTAGAAATGCCAAATTATGAAACATTTAGGTACATTTACGGCACTTTTTACATTTTCTACGATGTTAAATTTAGACTTATGGTGGGGTCTATCTTAAATTCAAACACTGCCGGGTATTGCCAGAATGCAAATATTATTTGGTGGTGTGTACTCTTAAACTTGAATCAAAGAGGGTAATTTGGATCTATGCAAAAATCACATATTTGCAAGATATTACAAGGCTAGTGAACCTTTTCGTTTGGTAGGAATCAATGATATCTTTGAAGTGTTATATCCTGCACCCAGACTAATTGTTGTTTGTTCGAAGGAGAGGTTGTAGGGATTTGATACAATAGGAAATAATATAAACTCACAGGTTCAAATGTACGTGTCTTGTCATTCTTTGGAGCTTTCAAGATAGCAGTAACAGGCTTGTTGTAGGTAAATTCAATTAAATCAACCGAGGCCGGTTCGTCCAATTTGTAAACTATATAAGTTTTTCCCGTGACTGGAATAGAGCTGCTCGTAGTTGGCGTCTGATTCGTAATTTGATTAACATTATTCACGGGCGTATTAAAAATGTAGATCTCGACAGGCAGATCTTCACTCATACCTGTAGTTTCATCGCATATACCTGAAATGGTTATAGATGATGGATAATTTTTATGGTTTGTTCAGCTCAAAATTGCCAAAGCCTCCTCACAGCAGCGAAGGAATACAGAAGGTTGCGGGCGCGCGTGAAGGCATTACATTAACTGTGCATCATATGTGTGACGCGTGGTGTGTGGTAATCATCGCGCGCGTACCTATGGATTACTTTTACGCACAAAGAGATAAACACCGAATATTTCTCGCCAATTTGGAACTGATTCATCTATAGAAATATATCACTTGGCAATTACTTTGAATTAAAGTTAAGTTGACACGGACAATAATAGAATATAAAGTTGTTACTACATCAAAGCTCACCTTGTTGCTTCGTGGTTGATGCTACTGTGGTAGTTGTAGCTTTGGTTAGTGCTTGAGGTGTAGTGGATTGCAGCTTGGTGGTGGCAACCGTGGTTGTCTCTGCAGAGGTTGTGGTTTCTGACACTGTTGTTGTTTCCAAAGTGGTGGTTAGTTTTTGACAACCTCTCAATTGAACGGTTAAGTTAGATGCTGATGTCTCTCCTGATACAACAATCTCCAGAGCGCCCACTGGATATGCGAGCTGCTTTTTAACAATAGACGTATATGTTTCGCCTTCAGCATCAGCAGCAACGAATATAGCTGTGAAAGTCTACAAAAAACAACAATATATATATCAACATTTGGATATTAATTTGACCTAGCCGCAGTATTAATTAGGTACGTTATTTTTTAATGCCTCGCATCATATTTAAGGGATAAAACCGTTTCGACTACAGCTAAAATAATAATGTTTGCTTTAACCCTTTCGACTACAGCTAAAATACTAATATTGGCTTTCGTTAATCATTTAAATATAAATAAACTGCTAACATAAAATTACTTAAAATACCTCGAGATTGTCGTTTGAAGGAACTGAAGTAAAATCCGTTTCTGAATCACTGCGAACTTTCATTGTGAAGGTGACTGGAGTCAGAGGAACCCGTGAGATGAGGACAATCGAATCAACTCTCGCAGGTACCGAAAGTGATACTAGATAAGTTTTACCATTACCGTCAGAACCTTCTTCAGTAGTTACCACTACTCGCAAATCATCGTTGGATGTCATTGAATCCTCACAAGGCTCTGTAAAATGTTGATATACACAACACATGGTATAATTATATACACGTAAATATTATTTAAAATCATTATTTGACTTCAACTAGATGTTGATCATATAAACTGAAGAAGTAGAGACCAATATTACTTATATTATAATAAACATGATTTGATTTACCTGTCTGTGTCGTTTCTGTTGTTACAGTTTGTTCAGTTGTTGTTGCAGAAGGTTGCAGTGTTGTTATCGTTGATGTTGTAACTTGTGTCGTCACAACTGCAGCCTGTGTAGGTTCAGTCTTTGCCTGAGTGGTCGTTTCCACAGTCGTTTGTTGAGTAGTAGTAACTAATTGTGAGGAAAACAATGTAACATTCATTTTTTTGAAATAAACCAACCGCATAGCCTTCCGTGAACGTGATTAATTCAAATCCTAGGTTAAGTTTTATTATAATTGTTAGAATTTCTTATTAACAAGCCTCATGTTTTGTGAGCATTATGGTATTTTCTCTATATGGGTTGTTGAGGTTTTCCTTACTGACGAATAAATTGTTTATTTCGTTATATTGCATTTTACCTACGACGTTATATGTTATATAGCTAACATATGATATGATATGATATGATTTTATTGGCACAAAATCGCGACCCGAAGGCCGAATTACATTGTACAGGAAAGCAAGGAATACATATAAACTACATATCATTTGTTAATATTCTTTGTTGATTTCTTATATGGTATTTACTGACCTTCCTCCTGGCATGATTTCAGCACCAGGGAAATAATCACCGCCTGCTCATCATTAGTATTAGTCGGAGTCACCACGATAAGAACAAACTGAACCTCTTTATCGGAGAAGTCCGGGCTTAGTTTTATTGGATTTCCATCTTCTAGAGTCTCCAATGGATCACCGATCTATGAAACACGTTCGAAAAAAAAGGCATTAGTATAATTTAAACCCGAACGACCAAAAGGCAATTCGTATAATTAAAACCCGCAAAATCGATTTGAAAATTCAAGCTTAACAGGATTATGGACTGTTTTATTTTAAAAGCAATTAATTATTGATAAGAAGTTAACAGAGTTGAATTATTGATTAACATGGAAAGTAGCCTACAAAAACCACGATTTATACGTGTCTTAAATCTCGTTCAGTTGTCATCTTTCATCATTAACGATCATTTGGTGACAATTTATCGAGTTTGATATGCACTTAAGCTAAGAAAAGTCGTTTTTCTAATATAATTTAGTACAATTCAAACTGTATCCTCTACAGACAGTCGCTGAAGCTAAGATATACATTTTGGATTCTTAAGGTCCCACACCACCAAATCAGTTCCCTATTGCTTTGTGTGGATTTGGTGGAAATTGGTGGAAACAGTGAAATCGTGTTAAATGATACCATTCAAGAAAAAGCTAGAGATTTTGGGCCTTATGTGGAGGAAATAACCTAGAAATGCCAAATTATGAAACATTTAGGTACATTTACGGCACTTTTTACATTTTCTACGATGTTAAATTTAGACTTATGGTGGAGTCTATCTTAAATTCAAACACTGCCGGGTATTGCCAGAATGCAAATATTATTTGGTGGTGTGTACTCTTAAACTTGAATCAAAGAGGGTAATTTGGATCTATGCAAAAATCACATATTTGCAAGATATTACAAGGCTAGTGAACCTTTTCGTTTGGTAGGAATCAATGATATATTTGAAGTGTTATATCCTGCACCCAGACTAATTGTTGTTTGTTCGAAGGAGAGGTTGTAGGGATTTGATACAATAGGAAATAATATAAACTCACAGGTTCAAATGTACGTGTCTTGTCATTCTTTGGAGCTTTCAAGATAGCAGTAACAGGCTTGTTGTAGGTAAATTCAATTAAATCAACCAAGGCCGGTTCGTCCAATTTGTAAACTATATAAGTTTTTCCCGTGACTGGAATAGAGCTGCTCGTAGTTGGCGTCTGATTCGTAATTTGATTAACATTATTCACGGGCGTATTAAAAATGTAGATCTCGACAGGCAGATCTTCACTCATACCTGTAGTTTCATCGCATATACCTGAAATGGTTATAGATGATGGATAATTGTTATGGTTTGTTCAGCTCAAAATTGCCAAAGCCTCCTCACAGCAGCGAAGGAATACAGAAGGTTGCGGGCGCGCGTGAAGGCATTACATTAACTGTGCATCATATGTGTGACGCGTGGTGTGTGGTAATCATCGCGCGCGTACCCTTGGATTACTTTTACGCACAAAGAGATAAACACCGAATATTTCTCGCCAATTTGGAACTGATTCATCTATAGAAATATATCACTTGGCAATTACTTTGAATTAAAGTTAAGTTGACACGGACAATAATAGAATATAATGTTGTTACTACATCAAAGCTCACCTTGTTGCTTCGTGGTTGATGCTACTGTGGTAGTTGTAGCTTTGGTTAGTGCTTGAGGTGTAGTGGATTGCAGCTTGGTGGTGGCAACCGTGGTTGTCTCTGCAGAGGTTGTGGTTTCTGACACTGTTGTTGTTTCCAAAGTGGTGGTTAGTTTTTGACAACCTCTCAATTGAACGGTTAAGTTAGATGCTGATGTCTCTCCTGATACAACAATCTCCAGAGCGCCCACTGGATATGCGAGCTGCTTTTTAACAATAGACGTATATGTTTCGCCTTCAGCATCAGCAGCAACGAATATAGCTGTGAAAGTCTACAAAAAACAACAATATATATATCAACATTTGGATATTAATTTGACCTAGCCGCAGTATTAATTAGGTACGTTATTTTTTAATGCCTCGCATCATATTTAAGGGATAAAACCGTTTCGACTACAGCTAAAATAATAATGTTTGCTTTAACCCTTTCGACTACAGCTAAAATACTAATATTGGCTTTCGTTAATCATTTAAATATAAATAAACTGCTAACATAAAATTACTTAAAATACCTCGAGATTGTCGTTTGAAGGAACTGAAGTAAAATCCGTTTCTGAATCACTGCGAACTTTCATTGTGAAGGTGACTGGAGTCAGAGGAACCCGTGAGATGAGGACAATCGAATCAACTCTAGCAGGTACCGAAAGTGATACTAGATAAGTTTTGCCATTACCGTCAGAACCTTCTTCAGTAGTTACCACTACTCGCAAATCATCGTTGGATGTCATTGAATCCTCACAAGGCTCTGTAAAATGTTGATATAC
Organism: Ophiura sarsii; assembly: GCA_035610835.1. NCBI lineage: Eukaryota > Metazoa > Echinodermata > Ophiuroidea > Amphilepidida > Ophiuridae > Ophiura > Ophiura sarsii. The sequence continues at coordinate 3,400,725 of CM069444.1, forward strand.
ACAACACATGGTATAATTATATACACGTAAATATTATTTAAAATCATTATTTGACTTCAACTAGATGTTGATCATATAAACTGAAGAAGTAGAGACCAATATTACTTATATTATAATAAACATGATTTGATTTACCTGTCTGTGTCGTTTCTGTTGTTACAGTTTGTTCAGTTGTTGTTGCAGAAGGTTGCAGTGTTGTTATCGTTGATGTTGTAACTTGTGTCGTCACAACTGCAGCCTGTGTAGGTTCAGTCTTTGCCTGAGTGGTCGTTTCCACAGTCGTTTGTTGAGTAGTAGTAACTAATTGTGAGGAAAACAATGTAACATTCATTTTTTTGAAATAAAACAACCGCATAGCCTTCCGTGAACGTGATTAATTCAAATCCTAGGTTAAGTTTTATTATAATTGTTAGAATTTCTTATTAACAAGCCTCATGTTTTGTGAGCATTATGGTATTTTCTCTATATGGGTTGTTGAGGTTTTCCTTACTGACGAATAAATTGTTTATTTCGTTATATTGCATTTTACCTACGACGTTATATGTTATATAGCTAACATATGATATGATATGATATGATTTTATTGGCACAAAATCGCGACCCGAAGGCCGAATTACATTGTACAGGAAAGCAAGGAATACATATAAAATACATATCATTTGTTAATATTCTTTGTTGATTTCTTATATGGTATTTACTGACCTTCCTCCTGGCATGATTTCAGCACCAGGGAAATAATCACCGCCTGCTCATCATTAGTATTAGTCGGAGTCACCACGATAAGAACAAACTGAACCTCTTTACCGGAGAAGTCCGGGCTTAGTTTTATTGGATTTCCATCTTCTAGAGTCTCCAATGGATCACCGATCTATGAAACACATTCGAAAAAAAGGCATTAGTATAATTTAAACCCGAACGACCAAAAGGCAATTCGTATAATTAAAACCCGCAAAATCGATTTGAAAATTCAAGCTTAACAGGATTATGGACTGTTTTATTTTAAAAGCAATTAATTATTGATAAGAAGTTAACAGAGTTGAATTATTGATTAACATGGAAAGTAGCCTACAAAAACCACGATTTATACGTGTCTTAAATCTCGTTCAGTTGTCATCTTTCATCATTAACGATCATTTGGTGACAATTTATCGAGTTTGATATGCACTTAAGCTAAGAAAAGTCGTTTTTCTAATATAATTTAGTACAATTCAAACTGTATCCTCTACAGACAGTCGCTGAAGCTAAGATATAAATTTTGGATTCTTAAGGTCCCACACCACCAAATCAGTTCCCTATTGCTTTGTGTGGATTTGGTGGAAATTGGTGGAAACAGTGAAATCGTGTTAAATGATACCATTCAAGAAAAAGCTAGAGATTTTGGGCCTTATGTGGAGGAAATAACCTAGAAATGCCAAATTATGAAACATTTAGGTACATTTACGGCACTTTTTACATTTTCTACGATGTTAAATTTAGACTTATGGTGGAGTCTATCTTAAATTCAAACACTGCCGGGTATTGCCAGAATGCAAATATTATTTGGTGGTGTGTACTCTTAAACTTGAATCAAAGAGGGTAATTTGGATCTATGCAAAAATCACATATTTGCAAGATATTACAAGGCTAGTGAACCTTTTCGTTTGGTAGGAATCAATGATATATTTGAAGTGTTATATCCTGCACCCAGACTAATTGTTGTTTGTTCGAAGGAGAGGTTGTAGGGATTTGATACAATAGGAAATAATATAAACTCACAGGTTCAAATGTACGTGTCTTGTCATTCTTTGGAGCTTTCAAGATAGCAGTAACAGGCTTGTTGTAGGTAAATTCAATTAAATCAACCAAGGCCGGTTCGTCCAATTTGTAAACTATATAAGTTTTTCCCGTGACTGGAATAGAGCTGCTCGTAGTTGGCGTCTGATTCGTAATTTGATTAACATTATTCACGGGCGTATTAAAAATGTAGATCTCGACAGGCAGATCTTCACTCATACCTGTAGTTTCATCGCATATACCTGAAATGGTTATAGATGATGGATAATTGTTATGGTTTGTTCAGCTCAAAATTGCCAAAGCCTCCTCACAGCAGCGAAGGAATACAGAAGGTTGCGGGCGCGCGTGAAGGCATTACATTAACTGTGCATCATATGTGTGACGCGTGGTGTGTGGTAATCATCGCGCGCGTACCCTTGGATTACTTTTACGCACAAAGAGATAAACACCGAATATTTCTCGCCAATTTGGAACTGATTCATCTATAGAAATATATCACTTGGCAATTACTTTGAATTAAAGTTAAGTTGACACGGACAATAATAGAATATAATGTTGTTACTACATCAAAGCTCACCTTGTTGCTTCGTGGTTGATGCTACTGTGGTAGTTGTAGCTTTGGTTAGTGCTTGAGGTGTAGTGGATTGCAGCTTGGTGGTGGCAACCGTGGTTGTCTCTGCAGAGGTTGTGGTTTCTGACACTGTTGTTGTTTCCAAAGTGGTGGTTAGTTTTTGACAACCTCTCAATTGAACGGTTAAGTTAGATGCTGATGTCTCTCCTGATACAACAATCTCCAGAGCGCCCACTGGATATGCGAGCTGCTTTTTAACAATAGACGTATATGTTTCGCCTTCAGCATCAGCAGCAACGAATATAGCTGTGAAAGTCTACAAAAAACAACAATATATATATCAACATTTGGATATTAATTTGACCTAGCCGCAGTATTAATTAGGTACGTTATTTTTTAATGCCTCGCATCATATTTAAGGGATAAAACCGTTTCGACTACAGCTAAAATAATAATGTTTGCTTTAACCCTTTCGACTACAGCTAAAATACTAATATTGGCTTTCGTTAATCATTTAAATATAAATAAACTGCTAACATAAAATTACTTAAAATACCTCGAGATTGTCGTTTGAAGGAACTGAAGTAAAATCCGTTTCTGAATCACTGCGAACTTTCATTGTGAAGGTGACTGGAGTCAGAGGAACCCGTGAGATGAGGACAATCGAATCAACTCTAGCAGGTACCGAAAGTGATACTAGATAAGTTTTGCCATTACCGTCAGAACCTTCTTCAGTAGTTACCACTACTCGCAAATCATCGTTGGATGTCATTGAATCCTCACAAGGCTCTGTAAAATGTTGATATACACAACACATGGTATAATTATATACACGTAAATATTATTTAAAATCATTATTTGACTTCAACTAGATGTTGATCATATAAACTGAAGAAGTAGAGACCAATATTACTTATATTATAATAAACATGATTTGATTTACCTGTCTGTGTCGTTTCTGTTGTTACAGTTTGTTCAGTTGTTGTTGCAGAAGGTTGCAGTGTTGTTATCGTTGATGTTGTAACTTGTGTCGTCACAACTGCAGCCTGTGTAGGTTCAGTCTTTGCCTGAGTGGTCGTTTCCACAGTCGTTTGTTGAGTAGTAGTAACTAATTGTGAGGAAAACAATGTAACATTCATTTTTTTGAAATAAAACAACCGCATAGCCTTCCGTGAACGTGATTAATTCAAATCCTAGGTTAAGTTTTATTATAATTGTTAGAATTTCTTATTAACAAGCCTCATGTTTTGTGAGCATTATGGTATTTTCTCTATATGGGTTGTTGAGGTTTTCCTTACTGACGAATAAATTGTTTATTTCGTTATATTGCATTTTACCTACGACGTTATATGTTATATAGCTAACATATGATATGATATGATATGATATGATTTTATTGGCACAAAATCGCGACCCGAAGGCCGAATTACATTGTACAGGAAAGCAAGGAATACATATAAAATACATATCATTTGTTAATATTCTTTGTTGATTTCTTATATGGTATTTACTGACCTTCCTCCTGGCATGATTTCAGCACCATGGAAATAATCACCGCCTGCTCATCATTAGTATTAGTCGGAGTCACCACGATAAGAACAAACTGAACCTCTTTACCGGAGAAGTCCGGGCTTAGTTTTATTGGATTTCCATCTTCTAGAGTCTCCAATGGATCACCGATCTATGAAACACGTTCGAAAAAAAGGCATTAGTATAATTTAAACCCGAACGACCAAAAGGCAATTCGTATAATTAAAACCCGCAAAATCGATTTGAAAATTCAAGCTTAACAGGATTATGGACTGTTTTATTTTAAAAGCAATTAATTATTGATAAGAAGTTAACAGAGTTGAATTATTGATTAACATGGAAAGTAGCCTACAAAAACCACGATTTATACGTGTCTTAAATCTCGTTCAGTTGTCATCTTTCATCATCAACGATCATTTGGTGACAATTTATCGAGTTTGATATGCACTTATGCTAAGAAAAGTCGTTTTTCTAATATAATTTAGTACAATTCAAACTGTATCCTCTACAGACAGTCGCTGAAGCTAAGATATAAATTTTGGATTCTTAAGGTCCCACACCACCAAATCAGTTCCCTATTGCTTTGTGTGGATTTGGTGGAAATTGGTGGAAACAGTGAAATCGTGTTAAATGATACCATTCAAGAAAAAGCTAGAGATTTTGGGCCTTATGTGGAGGAAATAACCTAGAAATGCCAAATTATGAAACATTTAGGTACATTTACGGCACTTTTTACATCTTCTACGATGTTAAATTTAGACTTATGGTGGAGTCTATCTTAAATTCAAACACTGCCGGGTATTGCCAGAATGCAAATATTATTTGGTGGTGTGTACTCTTAAACTTGAATCAAAGAGGGTAATTTGGATCTATGCAAAAATCACATATTTGCAAGATATTACAAGGCTAGTGAACCTTTTCGTTTGGTAGGAATCAATGATATATTTGAAGTGTTATATCCTGCACCCAGACTAATTGTTGTTTGTTCGAAGGAGAGGTTGTAGGGATTTGATACAATAGGAAATAATATAAACTCACAGGTTCAAATGTACGTGTCTTGTCATTCTTTGGAGCTTTCAAGATAGCAGTAACAGGCTTGTTGTAGGTAAATTCAATTAAATCAACCAAGACCGGTTCGTCCAATTTGTAAACTATATAAGTTTTTCCCGTGACTGGAATAGAGCTGCTCGTAGTTGGCGTCTGATTCGTAATTTGATTAACATTATTCACGGGCGTATTAAAAATGTAGATCTCGACAGGCAGATCTTCACTCATACCTGTAGTTTCATCGCATATACCTGAAATGGTTATAGATGATGGATAATTGTTATGGTTTGTTCAGCTCAAAATTGCCAAAGCCTCCTCACAGCAGCGAAGGAATACAGAAGGTTGCGGGCGCGCGTGAAGGCATTACATTAACTGTGCATCATATGTGTGACGCGTGGTGTGTGGTAATCATCGCGCGAATACCCTTGGATTACTTTTACGCACAAAGAGATAAACACCGAATATTTCTCGCCAATTTGGAACTGATTCATCTATAGAAATATATCACTTGGCAATTACTTTGAATTAAAGTTAAGTTGACACGGACAATAATAGAATATAATGTTGTTACTACATCAAAGCTCACCTTGTTGCTTCGTGGTTGATGCTACTGTGGTAGTTGTAGCTTTGGTTAGTGCTTGAGGTGTAGTGGATTGCAGCTTGGTGGTGGCAACCGTGGTTGTCTCTGCAGAGGTTGTGGTTTCTGACACTGTTGTTGTTTCCAAAGTGGTGGTTAGTTTTTGACAACCTCTCAATTGAACGGTTAAGTTAGATGCTGATGTCTCTCCTGATACAACAATCTCCAGAGCGCCCACTGGATATGCGAGCTGCTTTTTAACAATAGACGTATATGTTTCGCCTTCAGCATCAGCAGCAACGAATATAGCTGTGAAAGTCTACAAAAAACAACAATATATATATCAACATTTGGATATTAATTTGACCTAGCCGCAGTATTAATTAGGTACGTTATTTTTTAATGCCTCGCATCATATTTAAGGGATAAAACCGTTTCGACTACAGCTAAAATAATAATGTTTGCTTTAACCCTTTCGACTACAGCTAAAATACTAATATTGGCTTTCGTTAATCATTTAAATATAAATAAACTGCTAACATAAAATTACTTAAAATACCTCGAGATTGTCGTTTGAAGGAACTGAAGTAAAATCCGTTTCTGAATCACTGCGAACTTTCATTGTGAAGGTGACTGGAGTCAGAGGAACCCGTGAGATGAGGACAATCGAATCAACTCTAGCAGGTACCGAAAGTGATACTAGATAAGTTTTGCCATTACCGTCAGAACCTTCTTCAGTAGTTACCACTACTCGCAAATCATCGTTGGATGTCATTGAATCCTCACAAGGCTCTGTAAAATGTTGATATACACAACACATGGTATAATTATATACACGTAAATATTATTTAAAATCATTATTTGACTTCAACTAGATGTTGATCATATAAACTGAAGAAGTAGAGACCAATATTACTTATATTATAATAAACATGATTTGATTTACCTGTCTGTGTCGTTTCTGTTGTTACAGTTTGTTCAGTTGTTGTTGCAGAAGGTTGCAGTGTTGTTATCGTTGATGTTGTAACTTGTGTCGTCACAACTGCAGCCTGTGTAGGTTCAGTCTTTGCCTGAGTGGTCGTTTCCACAGTCGTTTGTTGAGTAGTAGTAACTAATTGTGAGGAAAACAATGTAACATTCATTTTTTTGAAATAAAACAACCGCATAGCCTTCCGTGAACGTGATTAATTCAAATCCTAGGTTAAGTTTTATTATAATTGTTAGAATTTCTTATTAACAAGCCTCATGTTTTGTGAGCATTATGGTATTTTCTCTATATGGGTTGTTGAGGTTTTCCTTACTGACGAATAAATTGTTTATTTCGTTATATTGCATTTTACCTACGACGTTATATGTTATATAGCTAACATATGATATGATATGATATGATATGATATGATTTTATTGGCACAAAATCGCGACCCGAAGGCCGAATTACATTGTACAGGAAAGCAAGGAATACATATAAAATACATATCATTTGTTAATATTCTTTGTTGATTTCTTATATGGTATTTACTGACCTTCCTCCTGGCATGATTTCAGCACCATGGAAATAATCACCGCCTGCTCATCATTAGTATTAGTCGGAGTCACCACGATAAGAACAAACTGAACCTCTTTACCGGAGAAGTCCGGGCTTAGTTTTATTGGATTTCCATCTTCTAGAGTCTCCAATGGATCACCGATCTATGAAACACGTTCGAAAAAAAGGCATTAGTATAATTTAAACCCGAACGACCAAAAGGCAATTCGTATAATTAAAACCCGCAAAATCGATTTGAAAATTCAAGCTTAACAGGATTATGGACTGTTTTATTTTAAAAGCAATTAATTATTGATAAGAAGTTAACAGAGTTGAATTATTGATTAACATGGAAAGTAGCCTACAAAAACCACGATTTATACGTGTCTTAAATCTCGTTCAGTTGTCATCTTTCATCATCAACGATCATTTGGTGACAATTTATCGAGTTTGATATGCACTTATGCTAAGAAAAGTCGTTTTTCTAATATAATTTAGTACAATTCAAACTGTATCCTCTACAGACAGTCGCTGAAGCTAAGATATAAATTTTGGATTCTTAAGGTCCCACACCACCAAATCAGTTCCCTATTGCTTTGTGTGGATTTGGTGGAAATTGGTGGAAACAGTGAAATCGTGTTAAATGATACCATTCAAGAAAAAGCTAGAGATTTTGGGCCTTATGTGGAGGAAATAACCTAGAAATGCCAAATTATGAAACATTTAGGTACATTTACGGCACTTTTTACATTTTCTACGATGTTAAATTTAGACTTATGGTGGAGTCTATCTTAAATTCAAACACTGCCGGGTATTGCCAGAATGCAAATATTATTTGGTGGTGTGTACTCTTAAACTTGAATCAAAGAGGGTAATTTGGATCTATGCAAAAATCACATATTTGCAAGATATTACAAGGCTAGTGAACCTTTCGTTTGGTAGGAATCAATGATATATTTGAAGTGTTATATCCTGCACCCAGACTAATTGTTGTTTGTTCGAAGGAGAGGTTGTAGGGATTTGATACAATAGGAAATAATATAAACTCACAGGTTCAAATGTACGTGTCTTGTCATTCTTTGGAGCTTTCAAGATAGCAGTAACAGGCTTGTTGTAGGTAAATTCAATTAAATCAACCAAGGCCGGTTCGTCCAATTTGTAAACTATATAAGTTTTTCCCGTGACTGGAATAGAGCTGCTCGTAGTTGGCGTCTGATTCGTAATTTGATTAACATTATTCACGGGCGTATTAAAAATGTAGATCTCGACAGGCAGATCTTCACTCATACCTGTAGTTTCATCGCATATACCTGAAATGGTTATAGATGATGGATAATTGTTATGGTTTGTTCAGCTCAAAATTGCCAAAGCCTCCTCACAGCAGCGAAGGAATACAGAAGGTTGCGGGCGCGCGTGAAGGCATTACATTAACTGTGCATCATATGTGTGACGCGTGGTGTGTGGTAATCATCGCGCGCGTACCCTTGGATTACTTTTACGCACAAAGAGATAAACACCGAATATTTCTCGCCAATTTGGAACTGATTCATCTATAGAAATATATCACTTGGCAATCACTTTGAATTAAAGTTAAGTTGACACGGACAATAATAGAAATATAATGTTGTTACTACATCAAAGCTCACCTTGTTGCTTCGTGGTTGATGCTACTGTGGTGGTTGTAGCTTTGGTTAGTGCTTGAGGTGTAGTGGATTGCAGCTTGGTGGTGGCAACCGTGGTTGTCTCTGCAGAGGTTGTGGTTTCTGACACTGTTGTTGTTTCCAAAGTGGTGGTTAGTTTTTGACAACCTCTCAATTGAACGGTTAAGTTAGATGCTGATGTCTCTCCTGATACAACAATCTCCAGAGCGCCCACTGGATATGCGAGCTGCTTTTTAACAATAGACGTATATGTTTCGCCTTCAGCATCAGCAGCAACGAATATAGCTGTGAAAGTCTACAAAAAACAACAATATATATATCAACATTTGGATATTAATTTGACCTAGCCGCAGTATTAATTAGGTACGTTATTTTTTAATGCCTCGCATCATATTTAAGGGATAAAACCGTTTCGACTACAGCTAAAATAATAATGTTTGCTTTAACCCTTTCGACTACAGCTAAAATACTAATATTGGCTTTCGTTAATCATTTAAATATAAATAAACTGCTAACATAAAATTACTTAAAATACCTCGAGATTGTCGTTTGAAGGAACTGAAGTAAAATCCGTTTCTGAATCACTGCGAACTTTCATTGTGAAGGTGACTGGAGTCAGAGGAACCCGTGAGATGAGGACAATCGAATCAACTCTAGCAGGTACCGAAAGTGATACTAGATAAGTTTTGCCATTACCGTCAGAACCTTCTTCAGTAGTTACCACTACTCGCAAATCATCGTTGGATGTCATTGAATCCTCACAAGGCTCTGTAAAATGTTGATATACACAACACATGGTATAATTATATACACGTAAATATTATTTAAAATCATTATTTGACTTCAACTAGATGTTGATCATATAAACTGAAGAAGTAGAGACCAATATTACTTATATTATAATAAACATGATTTGATTTACCTGTCTGTGTCGTTTCTGTTGTTACAGTTTGTTCAGTTGTTGTTGCAGAAGGTTGCAGTGTTGTTATCGTTGATGTTGTAACTTGTGTCGTCACAACTGCAGCCTGTGTAGGTGCAGTCTTTGCCTGAGTGGTCGTTTCCACAGTCGTTTGTTGAGTAGTAGTAACTAATTGTGAGGAAAACAATGTAACATTCATTTTTTTGAAATAAAACAACCGCATAGCCTTCCGTGAACGTGATTAATTCAAATCCTAGGTTAAGTTTTATTATAATTGTTAGAATTTCTTATTAACAAGCCTCATGTTTTGTGAGCATTATGGTATTTTCTCTATATGGGTTGTTGAGGTTTTCCTTACTGACGAATAAATTGTTTATTTCGTTATATTGCATTTTACCTACGACGTTATATGTTATATAGCTAACATATGATATGATATGATATGATTTTATTGGCACAAAATCGCGACCCGAAGGCCGAATTACATTGTACAGGAAAGCAAGGAATACATATAAAATACATATCATTTGTTAATATTCTTTGTTGATTTCTTATATGGTATTTACTGACCTTCCTCCTGGCATGATTTTAGCACCAGGGAAATAATCACCGCTTGCTCATCATTAGTATTAGTCGGAGTCACCACGATAAGAACAAACTGAACCTCTTTACCGGAGAAGTCCGGGCTTAGTTTTATTGGATTTCCATCTTCTAGAGTCTCCAATGGATCACCGATCTATGAAACACGTTCGAAAAAAAGGCATTAGTATAATTTAAACCCGAACGACCAAAAGGCAATTCGTATAATTAAAACCCGCAAAATCGATTTGAAAATTCAAGCTTAACAGGATTATGGACTGTTTTATTTTAAAAGCAATTAATTATTGATAAGAAGTTAACAGAGTTGAATTATTGATTAACATGGAAAGTAGCCTACAAAAACCACGATTTATACGTGTCTTAAATCTCGTTCAGTTGTCATCTTTCATCATCAACGATCATTTGGTGACAATTTATCGAGTTTGATATGCACTTATGCTAAGAAAAGTCGTTTTTCTAATATAATTTAGTACAATTCAAACTGTATCCTCTACAGACAGTCGCTGAAGCTAAGATATAAATTTTGGATTCTTAAGGTCCCACACCACCAAATCAGTTCCCTATTGCTTTGTGTGGATTTGGTGGAAATTGGTGGAAACAGTGAAATCGTGTTAAATGATACCATTCAAGAAAAAGCTAGAGATTTTGGGCCTTATGTGGAGGAAATAACCTAGAAATGCCAAATTATGAAACATTTAGGTACATTTACGGCACTTTTTACATTTTCTACGATGTTAAATTTAGACTTATGGTGGAGTCTATCTTAAATTCAAACACTGCCGGGTATTGCCAGAATGCAAATATTATTTGGTGGTGTGTACTCTTAAACTTGAATCAAAGAGGGTAATTTGGATCTATGCAAAAATCACATATTTGCAAGATATTACAAGGCTAGTGAACCTTTTCGTTTGGTAGGAATCAATGATATATTTGAAGTGTTATATCCTGCACCCAGACTAATTGTTGTTTGTTCGAAGGAGAGGTTGTAGGGATTTGATACAATAGGAAATAATATAAACTCACAGGTTCAAATGTACGTGTCTTGTCATTCTTTGGAGCTTTCAAGATAGCAGTAACAGGCTTGTTGTAGGTAAATTCAATTAAATCAACCAAGGCCGGTTCGTCCAATTTGTAAACTATATAAGTTTTTCCCGTGACTGGAATAGAGCTGCTCGTAGTTGGCGTCTGATTCGTAATTTGATTAACATTATTCACGGGCGTATTAAAAATGTAGATCTCGACAGGCAGATCTTCACTCATACCTGTAGTTTCATCGCATATACCTGAAATGGTTATAGATGATGGATAATTGTTATGGTTTGTTCAGCTCAAAATTGCCAAAGCCTCCTCACAGCAGCGAAGGAATACAGAAGGTTGCGGGCGCGCGTGAAGGCATTACATTAACTGTGCATCATATGTGTGACGCGTGGTGTGTGGTAATCATCGCGCGCGTACCCTTGGATTACTTTTACGCACAAAGAGATAAACACCGAATATTTCTCGCCAATTTGGAACTGATTCATCTATAGAAATATATCACTTGGCAATTACTTTGAATTAAAGTTAAGTTGACACGGACAATAATAGAATATAATGTTGTTAGTACATCAAAGCTCACCTTGTTGCTTCGTGGTTGATGCTACTGTGGTAGTTGTAGCTTTGGTTAGTGCTTGAGGTGTAGTGGATTGCAGCTTGGTGGTGGCAACCGTGGTTGTCTCTGCAGAGGTTGTGGTTTCTGACACTGTTGTTGTTTCCAAAGTGGTGGTTAGTTTTTGACAACCTCTCAATTGAACGGTTAAGTTAGATGCTGATGTCTCTCCTGATACAACAATCTCCAGAGCGCCCACTGGATATGCGAGCTGCTTTTTAACAATAGACGTATATGTTTCGCCTTCAGCATCAGCAGCAACGAATATAGCTGTGAAAGTCTACAAAAAACAACAATATATATATCAACATTTGGATATTAATTTGACCTAGCCGCAGTATTAATTAGGTACGTTATTTTTTAATGCCTCGCATCATATTTAAGGGATAAAACCGTTTCGACTACAGCTAAAATAATAATGTTTGCTTTAACCCTTTCGACTACAGCTAAAATACTAATATTGGCTTTCGTTAATCATTTAAATATAAATAAACTGCTAACATAAAATTACTTAAAATACCTCGAGATTGTCGTTTGAAGGAACTGAAGTAAAATCCGTTTCTGAATCACTGCGAACTTTCATTGTGAAGGTGACTGGAGTCAGAGGAACCCGTGAGATGAGGACAATCGAATCAACTCTAGCAGGTACCGAAAGTGATACTAGATAAGTTTTGCCATTACCGTCAGAACCTTCTTCAGTAGTTACCACTACTCGCAAATCATCGTTGGATGTCATTGAATCCTCACAAGGCTCTGTAAAATGTTGATATACACAACACATGGTATAATTATATACACGTAAATATTATTTAAAATCATTATTTGACTTCAACTAGATGTTGATCATATAAACTGAAGAAGTAGAGACCAATATTACTTATATTATAATAAACATGATTTGATTTACCTGTCTGTGTCGTTTCTGTTGTTACAGTTTGTTCAGTTGTTGTTGCAGAAGGTTGCAGTGTTGTTATCGTTGATGTTGTAACTTGTGTCGTCACAACTGCAGCCTGTGTAGGTGCAGTCTTTGCCTGAGTGGTCGTTTCCACAGTCGTTTGTTGAGTAGTAGTAACTAATTGTGAGGAAAACAATGTAACATTCATTTTTTTGAAATAAAACAACCGCATAGCCTTCCGTGAACGTGATTAATTCAAATCCTAGGTTAAGTTTTATTATAATTGTTAGAATTTCTTATTAACAAGCCTCATGTTTTGTGAGCATTATGGTATTTTCTCTATATGGGTTGTTGAGGTTTTCCTTACTGACGAATAAATTGTTTATTTCGTTATATTGCATTTTACCTACGACGTTATATGTTATATAGCTAACATATGATATGATATGATATGATTTTATTGGCACAAAATCGCGACCCGAAGGCCGAATTACATTGTACAGGAAAGCAAGGAATACATATAAAATACATATCATTTGTTAATATTCTTTGTTGATTTCTTATATGGTATTTACTGACCTTCCTCCTGGCATGATTTCAGCACCAGGGAAATAATCACCGCTTGCTCATCATTAGCATTAGTCGGAGTCACCACGATAAGAACAAACTGAACCTCTTTACCGGAGAAGTCCGGGCTTAGTTTTATTGGATTTCCATCTTCTAGAGTCTCCAATGGATCACCGATCTATGAAACACGTTCGAAAAAAAGGCATTAGTATAATTTAAACCCGAACGACCAAAAGGCAATTCGTATAATTAAAACCCGCAAAATCGATTTGAAAATTCAAGCTTAACAGGATTATGGACTGTTTTATTTTAAAAGCAATTAATTATTGATAAGAAGTTAACAGAGTTGAATTATTGATTAACATGGAAAGTAGCCTACAAAAACCACGATTTATACGTGTCTTAAATCTCGTTCAGTTGTCATCTTTCATCATCAACGATCATTTGGTGACAATTTATCGAGTTTGATATGCACTTATGCTAAGAAAAGTCGTTTTTCTAATATAATTTAGTACAATTCAAACTGTATCCTCTACAGACAGTCGCTGAAGCTAAGATATAAATTTTGGATTCTTAAGGTCCCACACCACCAAATCAGTTCCCTATTGCTTTGTGTGGATTTGGTGGAAATTGGTGGAAACAGTGAAATCGTGTTAAATGATACCATTCAAGAAAAAGCTAGAGATTTTGGGCCTTATGTGGAGGAAATAACCTAGAAATGCCAAATTATGAAACATTTAGGTACATTTACGGCACTTTTTACATTTTCTACGATGTTAAATTTAGACTTATGGTGGAGTCTATCTTAAATTCAAACACTGCCGGGTATTGCCAGAATGCAAATATTATTTGGTGGTGTGTACTCTTAAACTTGAATCAAAGAGGGTAATTTGGATCTATGCAAAAATCACATATTTGCAAGATATTACAAGGCTAGTGAACCTTTTCGTTTGGTAGGAATCAATGATATATTTGAAGTGTTATATCCTGCACCCAGACTAATTGTTGTTTGTTCGAAGGAGAGGTTGTAGGGATTTGATACAATAGGAAATAATATAAACTCACAGGTTCAAATGTACGTGTCTTGTCATTCTTTGGAGCTTTCAAGATAGCAGTAACAGGCTTGTTGTAGGTAAATTCAATTAAATCAACCAAGGCCGGTTCGTCCAATTTGTAAACTATATAAGTTTTTCCCGTGACTGGAATAGAGCTGCTCGTAGTTGGCGTCTGATTCGTAATTTGATTAACATTATTCACGGGCGTATTAAAAATGTAGATCTCGACAGGCAGATCTTCACTCATACCTGTAGTTTCATCGCATATACCTGAAATGGTTATAGATGATGGATAATTGTTATGGTTTGTTCAGCTCAAAATTGCCAAAGCCTCCTCACAGCAGCGAAGGAATACAGAAGGTTGCGGGCGCGCGTGAAGGCATTACATTTACTGTGCATCATATGTGTGACGCGTGGTGTGTGGTAATCATCGCGCGCGTACCCTTGGATTACTTTTACGCACAAAGAGATAAACACCGAATATTTCTCGCCAATTTGGAACTGATTCATCTATAGAAATATATCACTTGGCAATTACTTTGAATTAAAGTTAAGTTGACACGGACAATAATATAATATAATGTTGTTACTACATCAAAGCTCACCTTGTTGCTTCGTGGTTGATGCTACTGTGGTAGTTGTAGCTTTGGTTAGTGCTTGAGGTGTAGTGGATTGCAGCTTGGTGGTGGCAACCGTGGTTGTCTCTGCAGAGGTTGTGGTTTCTGACACTGTTGTTGTTTCCAAAGTGGTGGTTAGTTTTTGACAACCTCTCAATTGAACGGTTAAGTTAGATGTTGATGTCTCTCCTGATACAACAATCTCCAGAGCGCCCACTGGATATGCGAGCTGCTTTTTAACAATAGACGTATATGTTTCGCCTTCAGCATCAGGAGCAACGAATATAGCTGTGAAAGTCTACAAAAAACAACAATATATATATCAACATTTGGATATTAATTTGACCTAGCCGCAGTATTAATTAGGTACGTTATTTTTTAATGCCTCGCATCATATTTAAGGGATAAAACCGTTTCGACTACAGCTACAATAATAATGTTTGCTTTAACCCTTTCGACTACAGCTAAAATACTAATATTGGCTTTCGTTAATCATTTAAATATAAATAAACTGCTAACATAAAATTACTTAAAATACCTCGAGAT
This sequence comes from Ophiura sarsii, assembly GCA_035610835.1. NCBI lineage: Eukaryota > Metazoa > Echinodermata > Ophiuroidea > Amphilepidida > Ophiuridae > Ophiura > Ophiura sarsii. The sequence goes on from CM069444.1 coordinate 3,416,256, forward strand.
TGTCGTTTGAAGGAACTGAAGTAAAATCCGTTTCTGAATCACTGCGAACTTTCATTGTGAAGGTGACTGGAGTCAGAGGAACCCGTGAGATGAGGACAATCGAATCAACTCTAGCAGGTACCGAAAGTGATACTAGATAAGTTTTGCCATTACCGTCAGAACCTTCTTCAGTAGTTACCACTACTCGCAAATCATCGTTGGATGTCATTGAATCCTCACAAGGCTCTGTAAAATGTTGATATACACAACACATGGTATAATTATATACACGTAAATATTATTTAAAATCATTATTTGACTTCAACTAGATGTTGATCATATAAACTGAAGAAGTAGAGACCAATATTACTTATATTATAATAAACATGATTTGATTTACCTGTCTGTGTCGTTTCTGTTGTTACAGTTTGTTCAGTTGTTGTTGCAGAAGGTTGCAGTGTTGTTATCGTTGATGTTGTAACTTGTGTCGTCACAACTGCAGCCTGTGTAGGTGCAGTCTTTGCCTGAGTGGTCGTTTCCACAGTCGTTTGTTGAGTAGTAGTAACTAATTGTGAGGAAAACAATGTAACATTCATTTTTTTGAAATAAAACAACCGCATAGCCTTCCGTGAACGTGATTAATTCAAATCCTAGGTTAAGTTTTATTATAATTGTTAGAATTTCTTATTAACAAGCCTCATGTTTTGTGAGCATTATGGTATTTTCTCTATATGGGTTGTTGAGGTTTTCCTTACTGACGAATAAATTGTTTATTTCGTTATATTGCATTTTACCTACGACGTTATATGTTATATAGCTAACATATGATATGATATGATATGATTTTATTGGCACAAAATCGCGACCCGAAGGCCGAATTACATTGTACAGGAAAGCAAGGAATACATATAAAATACATATCATTTGTTAATATTCTTTGTTGATTTCTTATATGGTATTTACTGACCTTCCTCCTGGCATGATTTCAGCACCAGGGAAATAATCACCGCTTGCTCATCATTAGCATTAGTCGGAGTCACCACGATAAGAACAAACTGAACCTCTTTACCGGAGAAGTCCGGGCTTAGTTTTATTGGATTTCCATCTTCTAGAGTCTCCAATGGATCACCGATCTATGAAACACGTTCGAAAAAAAGGCATTAGTATAATTTAAACCCGAACGACCAAAAGGCAATTCGTATAATTAAAACCCGCAAAATCGATTTGAAAATTCAAGCTTAACAGGATTATGGACTGTTTTATTTTAAAAGCAATTAATTATTGATAAGAAGTTAACAGAGTTGAATTATTGATTAACATGGAAAGTAGCCTACAAAAACCACGATTTATACGTGTCTTAAATCTCGTTCAGTTGTCATCTTTCATCATCAACGATCATTTGGTGACAATTTATCGAGTTTGATATGCACTTATGCTAAGAAAAGTCGTTTTTCTAATATAATTTAGTACAATTCAAACTGTATCCTCTACAGACAGTCGCTGAAGCTAAGATATAAATTTTGGATTCTTAAGGTCCCACACCACCAAATCAGTTCCCTATTGCTTTGTGTGGATTTGGTGGAAATTGGTGGAAACAGTGAAATCGTGTTAAATGATACCATTCAAGAAAAAGCTAGAGATTTTGGGCCTTATGTGGAGGAAATAACCTAGAAATGCCAAATTATGAAACATTTAGGTACATTTACGGCACTTTTTACATTTTCTACGATGTTAAATTTAGACTTATGGTGGAGTCTATCTTAAATTCAAACACTGCCGGGTATTGCCAGAATGCAAATATTATTTGGTGGTGTGTACTCTTAAACTTGAATCAAAGAGGGTAATTTGGATCTATGCAAAAATCACATATTTGCAAGATATTACAAGGCTAGTGAACCTTTTCGTTTGGTAGGAATCAATGATATATTTGAAGTGTTATATCCTGCACCCAGACTAATTGTTGTTTGTTCGAAGGAGAGGTTGTAGGGATTTGATACAATAGGAAATAATATAAACTCACAGGTTCAAATGTACGTGTCTTGTCATTCTTTGGAGCTTTCAAGATAGCAGTAACAGGCTTGTTGTAGGTAAATTCAATTAAATCAACCAAGGCCGGTTCGTCCAATTTGTAAACTATATAAGTTTTTCCCGTGACTGGAATAGAGCTGCTCGTAGTTGGCGTCTGATTCGTAATTTGATTAACATTATTCACGGGCGTATTAAAAATGTAGATCTCGACAGGCAGATCTTCACTCATACCTGTAGTTTCATCGCATATACCTGAAATGGTTATAGATGATGGATAATTGTTATGGTTTGTTCAGCTCAAAATTGCCAAAGCCTCCTCACAGCAGCGAAGGAATACAGAAGGTTGCGGGCGCGCGTGAAGGCATTACATTTACTGTGCATCATATGTGTGACGCGTGGTGTGTGGTAATCATCGCGCGCGTACCCTTGGATTACTTTTACGCACAAAGAGATAAACACCGAATATTTCTCGCCAATTTGGAACTGATTCATCTATAGAAATATATCACTTGGCAATTACTTTGAATTAAAGTTAAGTTGACACGGACAATAATATAATATAATGTTGTTACTACATCAAAGCTCACCTTGTTGCTTCGTGGTTGATGCTACTGTGGTAGTTGTAGCTTTGGTTAGTGCTTGAGGTGTAGTGGATTGCAGCTTGGTGGTGGCAACCGTGGTTGTCTCTGCAGAGGTTGTGGTTTCTGACACTGTTGTTGTTTCCAAAGTGGTGGTTAGTTTTTGACAACCTCTCAATTGAACGGTTAAGTTAGATGTTGATGTCTCTCCTGATACAACAATCTCCAGAGCGCCCACTGGATATGCGAGCTGCTTTTTAACAATAGACGTATATGTTTCGCCTTCAGCATCAGGAGCAACGAATATAGCTGTGAAAGTCTACAAAAAACAACAATATATATATCAACATTTGGATATTAATTTGACCTAGCCGCAGTATTAATTAGGTACGTTATTTTTTAATGCCTCGCATCATATTTAAGGGATAAAACCGTTTCGACTACAGCTACAATAATAATGTTTGCTTTAACCCTTTCGACTACAGCTAAAATACTAATATTGGCTTTCGTTAATCATTTAAATATAAATAAACTGCTAACATAAAATTACTTAAAATACCTCGAGATTGTCGTTTGAAGGAACTGAAGTAAAATCCGTTTCTGAATCACTGCGAACTTTCATTGTGAAGGTGACTGGAGTCAGAGGAACCCGTGAGATGAGGACAATCGAATCAACTCTAGCAGGTACCGAAAGTGATACTAGATAAGTTTTGCCATTACCGTCAGAACCTTCTTCAGTAGTTACCACTACTCGCAAATCATCGTTGGATGTCATTGAATCCTCACAAGGCTCTGTAAAATGTTGATATACACAACACATGGTATAATTATATACACGTAAATATTATTTAAAATCATTATTTGACTTCAACTAGATGTTGATCATATAAACTGAAGAAGTAGAGACCAATATTACTTATATTATAATAAACATGATTTGATTTACCTGTCTGTGTCGTTTCTGTTGTTACAGTTTGTTCAGTTGTTGTTGCAGAAGGTTGCAGTGTTGTTATCATTGATGTTGTAACTTGTGTCGTCACAACTGCAGCCTGTGTAGGTTCAGTCTTTGCCTGAGTGGTCGTTTCCACAGTCGTTTGTTGAGTAGTAGTAACTAATTGTGAGGAAAACAATGTAACATTCATTTTTTTGAAATAAAACAACCGCATAGCCTTCCGTGAACGTGATTAATTCAAATCCTAGGTTAAGTTTTATTATAATTGTTAGAATTTCTTATTAACAAGCCTCATGTTTTGTGAGCATTATGGTATTTTCTCTATATGGGTTGTTGAGGTTTTCCTTACTGACGAATAAATTGTTTATTTCGTTATATTGCATTTTACCTACGACGTTATATGTTATATAGCTAACATATGATATGATATGATATGATATGATTTTATTGGCACAAAATCGCGACCCGAAGGCCGAATTACATTGTACAGGAAAGCAAGGAATACATATAAAATACATATCATTTGTTAATATTCTTTGTTGATTTCTTATATGGTATTTACTGACCTTCCTCCTGGCATGATTTCAGCACCATGGAAATAATCACCGCCTGCTCATCATTAGTATTAGTCGGAGTCACCACGATAAGAACAAACTGAACCTCTTTACCGGAGAAGTCCGGGCTTAGTTTTATTGGATTTCCATCTTCTAGAGTCTCCAATGGATCACCGATCTATGAAACACGTTCGAAAAAAAGGCATTAGTATAATTTAAACCCGAACGACCAAAAGGCAATTCGTATAATTAAAACCCGCAAAATCGATTTGAAAATTCAAGCTTAACAGGATTATGGACTGTTTTATTTTAAAAGCAATTAATTATTGATAAGAAGTTAACAGAGTTGAATTATTGATTAACATGGAAAGTAGCCTACAAAAACCACGATTTATACGTGTCTTAAATCTCGTTCAGTTGTCATCTTTCATCATCAACGATCATTTGGTGACAATTTATCGAGTTTGATATGCACTTATGCTAAGAAAAGTCGTTTTTCTAATATAATTTAGTACAATTCAAACTGTATCCTCTACAGACAGTCGCTGAAGCTAAGATATAAATTTTGGATTCTTAAGGTCCCACACCACCAAATCAGTTCCCTATTGCTTTGTGTGGATTTGGTGGAAATTGGTGGAAACAGTGAAATCGTGTTAAATGATACCATTCAAGAAAAAGCTAGAGATTTTGGGCCTTATGTGGAGGAAATAACCTAGAAATGCCAAATTATGAAACATTTAGGTACATTTACGGCACTTTTTACATTTTCTACGATGTTAAATTTAGACTTATGGTGGAGTCTATCTTAAATTCAAACACTGCCGGGTATTGCCAGAATGCAAATATTATTTGGTGGTGTGTACTCTTAAACTTGAATCAAAGAGGGTAATTTGGATCTATGCAAAAATCACATATTTGCAAGATATTACAAGGCTAGTGAACCTTTTCGTTTGGTAGGAATCAATGATATATTTGAAGTGTTATATCCTGCACCCAGACTAATTGTTGTTTGTTCGAAGGAGAGGTTGTAGGGATTTGATACAATAGGAAATAATATAAACTCACAGGTTCAAATGTACGTGTCTTGTCATTCTTTGGAGCTTTCAAGATAGCAGTAACAGGCTTGTTGTAGGTAAATTCAATTAAATCAACCAAGGCCGGTTCGTCCAATTTGTAAACTATATAAGTTTTTCCCGTGACTGGAATAGAGCTGCTCGTAGTTGGCGTCTGATTCGTAATTTGATTAACATTATTCACGGGCGTATTAAAAATGTAGATCTCGACAGGCAGATCTTCACTCATACCTGTAGTTTCATCGCATATACCTGAAATGGTTATAGATGATGGATAATTGTTATGGTTTGTTCAGCTCAAAATTGCCAAAGCCTCCTCACAGCAGCGAAGGAATACAGAAGGTTGCGGGCGCGCGTGAAGGCATTACATTAACTGTGCATCATATGTGTGACGCGTGGTGTGTGGTAATCATCGCGCGCGTACCCTTGGATTACTTTTACGCACAAAGAGATAAACACCGAATATTTCTCGCCAATTTGGAACTGATTCATCTATAGAAATATATCACTTGGCAATTACTTTGAATTAAAGTTAAGTTGACACGGACAATAATAGAATATAATGTTGTTACTACATCAAAGCTCACCTTGTTGCTTCGTGGTTGATGCTACTGTGGTAGTTGTAGCTTTGGTTAGTGCTTGAGGTGTAGTGGATTGCAGCTTGGTGGTGGCAACCGTGGTTGTCTCTGCAGAGGTTGTGGTTTCTGACACTGTTGTTGTTTCCAAAGTGGTGGTTAGTTTTTGACAACCTCTCAATTGAACGGTTAAGTTAGATGCTGATGTCTCTCCTGATACAACAATCTCCAGAGCGCCTACTGGATATGCGAGCTGCTTTATAACAATAGACGTATATGTTTCGCCTTCAGCATCAGCAGCAACGAATATAGCTGTGAAAGTCTACAAAAAACAACAATATATATATCAACATTTGGATATTAATTTGACCTAGCCGCAGTATTAATTAGGTACGTTATTTTTTAATGCCTCGCATCATATTTAAGGGATAAAACCGTTTCGACTACAGCTAAAATAATAATGTTTGCTTTAACCCTTTCGACTACAGCTAAAATACTAATATTGGCTTTCGTTAATCATTTAAATATAAATAAACTGCTAACATAAAATTACTTAAAATACCTCGAGATTGTCGTTTGAAGGAACTGAAGTAAAATCCGTTTCTGAATCACTGCGAACTTTCATTGTGAAGGTGACTGGAGTCAGAGGAACCCGTGAGATGAGGACAATCGAATCAACTCTAGCAGGTACCGAAAGTGATACTAGATAAGTTTTGCCATTACCGTCAGAACCTTCTTCAGTAGTTACCACTACTCGCAAATCATCGTTGGATGTCATTGAATCCTCACAAGGCTCTGTAAAATGTTGATATACACAACACATGGTATAATTATATACACGTAAATATTATTTAAAATCATTATTTGACTTCAACTAGATGTTGATCATATAAACTGAAGAAGTAGAGACCAATATTACTTATATTATAATAAACATGATTTGATTTACCTGTCTGTGTCGTTTCTGTTGTTACAGTTTGTTCAGTTGTTGTTGCAGAAGGTTGCAGTGTTGTTATCGTTGATGTTGTAACTTGTGTCGTCACAACTGCAGCCTGTGTAGGTTCAGTCTTTGCCTGAGTGGTCGTTTCCACAGTCGTTTGTTGAGTAGTAGTAACTAATTGTGAGGAAAACAATGTAACATTCATTTTTTTGAAATAAAACAACCGCATAGCCTTCCGTGAACGTGATTAATTCAAATCCTAGGTTAAATTTTATTATAATTGTTAGAATTTCTTATTAACAAGCCTCATGTTTTGTGAGCATTATGGTATTTTCTCTATATGGGTTGTTGAGGTTTTCCTTACTGACGAATAAATTGTTTATTTCGTTATATTGCATTTTACCTACGACGTTATATGTTATATAGCTAACATATCATTTGTTAATATTCTTTGTTGATTTCTTATATGGTATTTACTGACCTTTCTCCTGGCATGATTTCAGCACCATGGAAATAATCACCGCCTGCTCATCATTAGTATTAGTCGGAGTCACCACGATAAGAACAAACTGAACCTCTTTACCGGAGAAGTCCGGGCTTAGTTTTATTGGATTTCCATCTTCTAGAGTCTCCAATGGATCACCGATCTATGAAACACGTTCGAAAAAAAGGCATTAGTATAATTTAAACCCGAACGACCAAAAGGCAATTCGTATAATTAAAACCCGCAAAATCGATTTGAAAATTCAAGCTTAACAGGATTATGGACTGTTTTATTTTAAAAGCAATTAATTATTGATAAGAAGTTAACAGAGTTGAATTATTGATTAACATGGAAAGTAGCCTACAAAAACCACGATTTATACGTGTCTTAAATCTCGTTCAGTTGTCATCTTTCATCATCAACGATCATTTGGTGACAATTTATCGAGTTTGATATGCACTTATGCTAAGAAAAGTCGTTTTTCTAATATAATTTAGTACAATTCAAACTGTATTCTCTACAGACAGTCGCTGAAGCTAAGATATAAATTTTGGATTCTTAAGGTCCCACACCACCAAATCAGTTCCCTATTGCTTTGTGTGGATTTGGTGGAAATTGGTGGAAACAGTGAAATCGTGTTAAATGATACCATTCAAGAAAAAGCTAGAGATTTTGGGCCTTATGTGGAGGAAATAACCTAGAAATGCCAAATTATGAAACATTTAGGTACATTTACGGCACTTTTTACATTTTCTACGATGTTAAATTTAGACTTATGGTGGAGTCTATCTTAAATTCAAACACTGCCGGGTATTGCCAGAATGCAAATATTATTTGGTGGTGTGTACTCTTAAACTTGAATCAAAGAGGGTAATTTGGATCTATGCAAAAATCACATATTTGCAAGATATTACAAGGCTAGTGAACCTTTTCGTTTGGTGGAATCAATGATATATTTGAAGTGTTATATCCTGCACCCAGACTAATTGTTGTTTGTTCGAAGGAGAGGTTGTAGGGATTTGATACAATAGGAAATAATATAAACTCACAGGTTCAAATGTACGTGTCTTGTCATTCTTTGGAGCTTTCAAGATAGCAGTAACAGGCTTGTTGTAGGTAAATTCAATTAAATCAACCAAGGCCGGATCGTCCAATTTGTAAACTATATAAGTTTTTCCCGTGACTGGAATAGAGCTGCTCGTAGTTGGCGTCTGATTCGTAATTTGATTAACATTATTCACGGGCGTATTAAAAATGTAGATCTCGACAGGCAGATCTTCACTCATACCTGTAGTTTCATCGCATATACCTGAAATGGTTATAGATGATGGATAATTGTTATGGTTTGTTCAGCTCAAAATTGCCAAAGCCTCCTCACAGCAGCGAAGGAATACAGAAGGTTGCGGGCGCGCGTGAAGGCATTACATTAACTGTGCATCATATGTGTGACGCGTGGTGTGTGGTAATCATCGCGCGCGTACCCTTGGATTACTTTTACGCACAAAGAGATAAACACCGAATATTTCTCGCCAATTTGGAACTGATTCATCTATAGAAATATATCACTTGGCAATTACTTTGAATTAAAGTTAAGTTGACACGGACAATAATAGAATATAATGTTGTTACTACATCAAAGCTCACCTTGTTGCTTCGTGGTTGATGCTACTGTGGTAGTTGTAGCTTTGGTTAGTGCTTGAGGTGTAGTGGATTGCAGCTTGGTGGTGGCAACCGTGGTTGTCTCTGCAGAGGTTGTGGTTTCTGACACTGTTGTTGTTTCCAAAGTGGTGGTTAGTTTTTGACAACCTCTCAATTGAACGGTTAAGTTAGATGCTGATGTCTCTCCTGATACAACAATCTCCAGAGCGCCCACTGGATATGCGAGCTGCTTTTTAACAATAGACGTATATGTTTCGCCTTCAGCATCAGCAGCAACGAATATAGCTGTGAAAGTCTACAAAAAACAACAATATATATATCAACATTTGGATATTAATTTGACCTAGCCGCAGTATTAATTAGGTACGTTATTTTTTAATGCCTCGCATCATATTTAAGGGATAAAACCGTTTCGACTACAGCTAAAATAATAATGTTTGCTTTAACCCTTTCGACTACAGCTAAAATACTAATATTGGCTTTCGTTAATCATTTAAATATAAATAAACTGCTAACATAAAATTACTTAAAATACCTCGAGATTGTCGTTTGAAGGAACTGAAGTAAAATCCGTTTCTGAATCACTGCGAACTTTCATTGTGAAGGTGACTGGAGTCAGAGGAACCCGTGAGATGAGGACAATCGAATCAACTCTAGCAGGTACCGAAAGTGATACTAGATAAGTTTTGCCATTACCGTCAGAACCTTCTTCAGTAGTTACCACTACTCGCAAATCATCGTTGGATGTCATTGAATCCTCACAAGGCTCTGTAAAATGTTGATATACACAACACATGATATAATTATATACACGTAAATATTATTTAAAATCATTATTTGACTTCAACTAGATGTTGATCATATAAACTGAAGAAGTAGAGACCAATATTACTTATATTATAATAAACATGATTTGATTTACCTGTCTGTGTCGTTTCTGTTGTTACAGTTTGTTCAGTTGTTGTTGCAGAAGGTTGCAGTGTTGTTATCGTTGATGTTGTAACTTGTGTCGTCACAACTGCAGCCTGTGTAGGTTCAGTCTTTGCCTGAGTGGTCGTTTCCACAGTCGTTTGTTGAGTAGTAGTAACTAATTGTGAGGAAAACAATGTAACATTCATTTTTTTGAAATAAAACAACCGCATAGCCTTCCGTGAACGTGATTAATTCAAATCCTAGGTTAAGTTTTATTATAATTGTTAGAATTTCTTATTAACAAGCCTCATGTTTTGTGAGCATTATGGTATTTTCTCTATATGGGTTGTTGAGGTTTTCCTTACTGACGAATAAATTGTTTATTTCGTTATATTGCATTTTACCTACGACGTTATATGTTATATAGCTAACATATGATATGATATGATATGATTTTATTGGCACAAAATCGCGACCCGAAGGCCGAATTACATTGTACAGGAAAGCAAGGAATACATATAAAATACATATCATTTGTTAATATTCTTTGTTGATTTCTTATATGGTATTTACTGACCTTCCTCCTGGCATGATTTCAGCACCAGGGAAATAATCACCGCCTGCTCATCATTAGTATTAGTCGGAGTCACCACGATAAGAACAAACTGAACCTCTTTACCGGAGAAGTCCGGGCTTAGTTTTATTGGATTTCCATCTTCTAGAGTCTCCAATGGATCACCGATCTATGAAACACGTTCGAAAAAAAGGCATTAGTATAATTTAAACCCGAACGACCAAAAGGCAATTCGTATAATTAAAACCCGCAAAATCGATTTGAAAATTCAAGCTTAACAGGATTATGGACTGTTTTATTTTAAAAGCAATTAATTATTGATAAGAAGTTAACAGAGTTGAATTATTGATTAACATGGAAAGTAGCCTACAAAAACCACGATTTATACGTGTCTTAAATCTCGTTCAGTTGTCATCTTTCATCATCAACGATCATTTGGTGACAATTTATCGAGTTTGATATGCACTTATGCTAAGAAAAGTCGTTTTTCTAATATAATTTAGTACAATTCAAACTGTATCCTCTACAGACAGTCGCTGAAGCTAAGATATAAATTTTGGATTCTTAAGGTCCCACACCACCAAATCAGTTCCCTATTGCTTTGTGTGGATTTGGTGGAAATTGGTGGAAACAGTGAAATCGTGTTAAATGATACCATTCAAGAAAAAGCTAGAGATTTTGGGCCTTATGTGGAGGAAATAACCTAGAAATGCCAAATTATGAAACATTTAGGTACATTTACGGCACTTTTTACATTTTCTACGATGTTAAATTTAGACTTATGGTGGAGTCTATCTTAAATTCAAACACTGCCGGGTATTGCCAGAATGCAAATATTATTTGGTGGTGTGTACTCTTAAACTTGAATCAAAGACGGTAATTTGGATCTATGCAAAAATCACATATTTGCAAGATATTACAAGGCTAGTGAACCTTTTCGTTTGGTAGGAATCAATGATATATTTGAAGTGTTATATCCTGCACCCAGACTAATTGTTGTTTGTTCGAAGGAGAGGTTGTAGGGATTTGATACAATAGGAAATAATATAAACTCACAGGTTCAAATGTACGTGTCTTGTCATTCTTTGGAGCTTTCAAGATAGCAGTAACAGGCTTGTTGTAGGTAAATTCAATTAAATCAACCAAGGCCGGTTCGTCCAATTTGTAAACTATATAAGTTTTTCCCGTGACTGGAATAGAGCTGCTCGTAGTTGGCGTCTGATTCGTAATTTGATTAACATTATTCACGGGCGTATTAAAAATGTAGATCTCGACAGGCAGATCTTCACTCATACCTGTAGTTTCATCGCATATACCTGAAATGGTTATAGATGATGGATAATTGTTATGGTTTGTTCAGCTCAAAATTGCCAAAGCCTCCTCACAGCAGCGAAGGAATACAGAAGGTTGCGGGCGCGCGTGAAGGCATTACATTAACTGTGCATCATATGTGTGACGCGTGGTGTGTGGTAATCATCGCGCGCGTACCCTTGGATTACTTTTACGCACAAAGAGATAAACACCGAATATTTCTCGCCAATTTGGAACTGATTCATCTATAGAAATATATCACTTGGCAATTACTTTGAATTAAAGTTAAGTTGACACGGACAATAATAGAATATAATGTTGTTACTACATCAAAGCTCACCTTGTTGCTTCGTGGTTGATGCTACTGTGGTAGTTGTAGCTTTGGTTAGTGCTTGAGGTGTAGTGGATTGCAGCTTGGTGGTGGCAACCGTGGTTGTCTCTGCAGAGGTTGTGGTTTCTGACACTGTTGTTGTTTCCAAAGTGGTGGTTAGTTTTTGACAACCTCTCAATTGAACGGTTAAGTTAGATGCTGATGTCTCTCCTGATACAACAATCTCAAGAGCGCCTACTGGATATGCGAGCTGCTTTTTAACAATAGACGTATATGTTTCGCCTTCAGCATCAGCAGCAACGAATATAGCTGTGAAAGTCTACAAAAAACAACAATATATATATCAACATTTGGATATTAATTTGACCTAGCCGCAGTATTAATTAGGTACGTTATTTTTTAATGCCTCGCATCATATTTAAGGGATAAAACCGTTTCGACTACAGCTAAAATAATAATGTTTGCTTTAACCCTTTCGACTACAGCTAAAATACTAATATTGGCTTTCGTTAATCATTTAAATATAAATAAACTGCTAACATAAAATTACTTAAAATACCTCGAGATTGTCGTTTGAAGGAACTGAAGTAAAATCCGTTTCTGAATCACTGCGAACTTTCATTGTGAAGGTGACTGGAGTCAGAGGAACCCGTGAGATGAGGACAATCGAATCAACTCTAGCAGGTACCGAAAGTGATACTAGATAAGTTTTGCCATTACCGTCAGAACCTTCTTCAGTAGTTACCACTACTCGCAAATCATCGTTGGATGTCATTGAATCCTCACAAGGCTCTGTAAAATGTTGATATACACAACACATGGTATAATTATATACACGTAAATATTATTTAAAATCATTATTTGACTTCAACTAGATGTTGATCATATAAACTGAAGAAGTAGAGACCAATATTACTTATATTATAATAAACATGATTTGATTTACCTGTCTGTGTCGTTTCTGTTGTTACAGTTTGTTCAGTTGTTGTTGCAGAAGGTTGCAGTGTTGTTATCGTTGATGTTGTAACTTGTGTCGTCACAACTGCAGCCTGTGTAGGTTCAGTCTTTGCCTGAGTGGTCGTTTCCACAGTCATTTGTTGAGTAGTAGTAACTAATTGTGAGGAAAACAATGTAACATTCATTTTTTTGAAATAAAACAACCGCATAGCCTTCCGTGAACGTGATTAATTCAAATCCTAGGTTAAGTTTTATTATAATTGTTAGAATTTCTTATTAACAAGCCTCATGTTTTGTGAGCATTATGGTATTTTCTCTATATGGGTTGTTGAGGTTTTCCTTACTGACGAATAAATTGTTTATTTCGTTATATTGCATTTTACCTACGACGTTATATGTTATATAGCTAACATATCATTTGTTAATATTCTTTGTTGATTTCTTATATGGTATTTACTGACCTTCCTCCTGGCATGATTTCAGCACCATGGAAATAATCACCGCCTGCTCATCATTAGTATTAGTCGGAGTCACCACGATAAGAACAAACTGAACCTCTTTACCGGAGAAGTCCGGGCTTAGTTTTATTGGATTTCCATCTTCTAGAGTCTCCAATGGATCACCGATCTATGAAACACGTTCGAAAAAAAGGCATTAGTATAATTTAAACCCGAACGACCAAAAGGCAATTCGTATAATTAAAACCCGCAAAATCGATTTGAAAATTCAAGCTTAACAGGATTATGGACTGTTTTATTTTAAAAGCAATTAATTATTGATAAGAAGTTAACAGAGTTGAATTATTGATTAACATGGAAAGTAGCCTACAAAAACCACGATTTATACGTGTCTTAAATCTCGTTCAGTTGTCATCTTTCATCATCAACGATCATTTGGTGACAATTTATCGAGTTTGATATGCACTTATGCTAAGAAAAGTCGTTTTTCTAATATAATTTAGTACAATTCAAACTGTATTCTCTACAGACAGTCGCTGAAGCTAAGATATAAATTTTGGATTCTTAAGGTCCCACACCACCAAATCAGTTCCCTATTGCTTTGTGTGGATTTGGTGGAAATTGGTGGAAACAGTGAAATCGTGTTAAATGATACCATTCAAGAAAAAGCTAGAGATTTTGGGCCTTATGTGGAGGAAATAACCTAGAAATGCCAAATTATGAAACATTTAGGTACATTTACGGCACTTTTTACATTTTCTACGATGTTAAATTTAGACTTATGGTGGAGTCTATCTTAAATTCAAACACTGCCGGGTATTGCCAGAATGCAAATATTATTTGGTGGTGTGTACTCTTAAACTTGAATCAAAGAGGGTAATTTGGATCTATGCAAAAATCACATATTTGCAAGATATTACAAGGCTAGTGAACCTTTTCGTTTGGTGGAATCAATGATATATTTGAAGTGTTATATCCTGCACCCAGACTAATTGTTGTTTGTTCGAAGGAGAGGTTGTAGGGATTTGATACAATAGGAAATAATATAAACTCACAGGTTCAAATGTACGTGTCTTGTCATTCTTTGGAGCTTTCAAGATAGCAGTAACAGGCTTGTTGTAGGTAAATTCAATTAAATCAACCAAGGCCGGATCGTCCAATTTGTAAACTATATAAGTTTTTCCCGTGACTGGAATAGAGCTGCTCGTAGTTGGCGTCTGATTCGTAATTTGATTAACATTATTCACGGGCGTATTAAAAATGTAGATCTCGACAGGCAGATCTTCACTCATACCTGTAGTTTCATCGCATATACCTGAAATGGTTATAGATGATGGATAATTGTTATGGTTTGTTCAGCTCAAAATTGCCAAAGCCTCCTCACAGCAGCGAAGGAATACAGAAGGTTGCGGGCGCGCGTGAAGGCATTACATTAACTGTGCATCATATGTGTGACGCGTGGTGTGTGGTAATCATCGCGCGCGTACCCTTGGATTACTTTTACGCACAAAGAGATAAACACCGAATATTTCTCGCCAATTTGGAACTGATTCATCTATAGAAATATATCACTTGGCAATTACTTTGAATTAAAGTTAAGTTGACACGGACAATAATAGAATATAATGTTGTTACTACATCAAAGCTCACCTTGTTGCTTCGTGGTTGATGCTACTGTGGTAGTTGTAGCTTTGGTTAGTGCTTGAGGTGTAGTGGATTGCAGCTTGGTGGTGGCAACCGTGGTTGTCTCTGCAGAGGTTGTGGTTTCTGACACTGTTGTTGTTTCCAAAGTGGTGGTTAGTTTTTGACAACCTCTCAATTGAACGGTTAAGTTAGATGCTGATGTCTCTCCTGATACAACAATCTCCAGAGCGCCCACTGGATATGCGAGCTGCTTTTTAACAATAGACGTATATGTTTCGCCTTCAGCATCAGCAGCAACGAATATAGCTGTGAAAGTCTACAAAAAACAACAATATATATATCAACATTTGGATATTAATTTGACCTAGCCGCAGTATTAATTAGGTACGTTATTTTTTAATGCCTCGCATCATATTTAAGGGATAAAACCGTTTCGACTACAGCTAAAATAATAATGTTTGCTTTAACCCTTTCGACTACAGCTAAAATACTAATATTGGCTTTCGTTAATCATTTAAATATAAATAAACTGCTAACATAAAATTACTTAAAATACCTCGAGATTGTCGTTTGAAGGAACTGAAGTAAAATCCGTTTCTGAATCACTGCGAACTTTCATTGTGAAGGTGACTGGAGTCAGAGGAACCCGTGAGATGAGGACAATCGAATCAACTCTAGCAGGTACCGAAAGTGATACTAGATAAGTTTTGCCATTACCGTCAGAACCTTCTTCAGTAGTTACCACTACTCGCAAATCATCGTTGGATGTCATTGAATTCTCACAAGGCTCTGTAAAATGTTGATATACACAACACATGGTATAATTATATACACGTAAATATTATTTAAAATCATTATTTGACTTCAACTAGATGTTGATCATATAAACTGAAGAAGTAGAGACCAATATTACTTATATTATAATAAACATGATTTGATTTACCTGTCTGTGTCGTTTCTGTTGTTACAGTTTGTTCAGTTGTTGTTGCAGAAGGTTGCAGTGTTGTTATCGTTGATGTTGTAACTTGTGTCGTCACAACTGCAGCCTGTGTAGGTTCAGTCTTTGCCTGAGTGGTCGTTTCCACAGTCGTTTGTTGAGTAGTAGTAACTAATTGTGAGGAAAACAATGTAACATTCATTTTTTTGAAATAAAACAACCGCATAGCCTTCCGTGAACGTGATTAATTCAAATCCTAGGTTAAGTTTTATTATAATTGTTAGAATTTCTTATTAACAAGCCTCATGTTTTGTGAGCATTATGGTATTTTCTCTATATGGGTTGTTGAGGTTTTCCTTACTGACGAATAAATTGTTTATTTCGTTATATTGCATTTTACCTACGACGTTATATGTTATATAGCTAACATATGATATGATATGATATGATTTTATTGGCACAAAATCGCGACCCGAAGGCCGAATTACATTGTACAGGAAAGCAAGGAATACATATAAAATACATATCATTTGTTAATATTCTTTGTTGATTTCTTATATGGTATTTACTGACCTTCCTCCTGGCATGATTTCAGCACCAGGGAAATAATCACCGCCTGCTCATCATTAGTATTAGTCGGAGTCACCACGATAAGAACAAACTGAACCTCTTTACCGGAGAAGTCCGGGCTTAGTTTTATTGGATTTCCATCTTCTAGAGTCTCCAATGGATCACCGATCTATGAAACACGTTCGAAAAAAAGGCATTAGTATAATTTAAACCCGAACGACCAAAAGGCAATTCGTATAATTAAAACCCGCAAAATCGATTTGAAAATTCAAGCTTAACAGGATTATGGACTGTTTTATTTTAAAAGCAATTAATTATTGATAAGAAGTTAACAGAGTTGAATTATTGATTAACATGGAAAGTAGCCTACAAAAACCACGATTTATACGTGTCTTAAATCTCGTTCAGTTGTCATCTTTCATCATCAACGATCATTTGGTGACAATTTATCGAGTTTGATATGCACTTATGCTAAGAAAAGTCGTTTTTCTAATATAATTTAGTACAATTCAAACTGTATCCTCTACAGACAGTCGCTGAAGCTAAGATATAAATTTTGGATTCTTAAGGTCCCACACCACCAAATCAGTTCCCTATTGCTTTGTGTGGATTTGGTGGAAATTGGTGGAAACAGTGAAATCGTGTTAAATGATACCATTCAAGAAAAAGCTAGAGATTTTGGGCCTTATGTGGAGGAAATAACCTAGAAATGCCAAATTATGAAACATTTAGGTACATTTACGGCACTTTTTACATTTTCTACGATGTTAAATTTAGACTTATGGTGGAGTCTATCTTAAATTCAAACACTGCCGGGTATTGCCAGAATGCAAATATTATTTGGTGGTGTGTACTCTTAAACTTGAATCAAAGAGGGTAATTTGGATCTATGCAAAAATCACATATTTGCAAGATATTACAAGGCTAGTGAACCTTTTCGTTTGGTAGGAATCAATGATATATTTGAAGTGTTATATCCTGCACCCAGACTAATTGTTGTTTGTTCGAAGGAGAGGTTGTAGGGATTTGATACAATAGGAAATAATATAAACTCACAGGTTCAAATGTACGTGTCTTGTCATTCTTTGGAGCTTTCAAGATAGCAGTAACAGGCTTGTTGTAGGTAAATTCAATTAAATCAACCAAGGCCGGTTCGTCCAATTTGTAAACTATATAAGTTTTTCCCGTGACTGGAATAGAGCTGCTCGTAGTTGGCGTCTGATTCGTAATTTGATTAACATTATTCACGGGCGTATTAAAAATGTAGATCTCGACAGGCAGATCTTCACTCATACCTGTAGTTTCATCGCATATACCTGAAGTGGTTATAGATGATGGATAAATGTTATGGTTTGTTCAGCTCAAAATTGCCAAAGCCTCCTCACAGCAGCGAAGGAATACAGAAGGTTGTGGGCGCGCGTGAAGGCATTACATTAACTGTGCATCATATGTGTGACGCGTGGTGTGTGGTAATCATCGCGCGCGTACCCTTGGATTACTTTTACGCACAAAGAGATAAACACCGAATATTTCTCGCCAATTTGGAACTGATTCATCTATAGAAATATATCACTTGGCAATTACTTTGAATTAAAGTTAAGTTGACACGGACAATAATAGAATATAATGTTGTTACTACATCAAAGCTCACCTTGTTGCTTCGTGGTTGATGCTACTGTGGTAGTTGTAGCTTTGGTTAGTGCTTGAGGTGTAGTGGATTGCAGCTTGGTGGTGGCAACCGTGGTTGTCTCTGCAGAGGTTGTGGTTTCTGACACTGTTGTTGTTTCCAAAGTGGTGGTTAGTTTTTGACAACCTCTCAATTGAACGGTTAAGTTAGATGCTGATGTCTCTCCTGATACAACAATCTCCAGAGCGCCCACTGGATATGCGAGCTGCTTTTTAACAATAGACGTATATGTTTCGCCTTCAGCATCAGCAGCAACGAATATAGCTGTGAAAGTCTACAAAAAACAACAATATATATATCAACATTTGGATATTAATTTGACCTAGCCGCAGTATTAATTAGGTACGTTATTTTTTAATGCCTCGCATCATATTTAAGGGATAAAACCGTTTCGACTACAGCTAAAATAATAATGTTTGCTTTAACCCTTTCGACTACAGCTAAAATACTAATATTGGCTTTCGTTAATCATTTAAATATAAATAAACTGCTAACATAAAATTACTTAAAATACCTCGAGATTGTCGTTTGAAGGAACTGAAGTAAAATCCGTTTCTGAATCACTGCGAACTTTCATTGTGAAGGTGACTGGAGTCAGAGGAACCCGTGAGATGAGGACAATCGAATCAACTCTAGCAGGTACCGAAAGTGATACTAGATAAGTTTTGCCATTACCGTCAGAACCTTCTTCAGTAGTTACCACTACTCGCAAATCATCGTTGGATGTCATTGAATTCTCACAAGGCTCTGTAAAATGTTGATATACACAACACATGGTATAATTATATACACGTAAATATTATTTAAAATCATTATTTGACTTCAACTAGATGTTGATCATATAAACTGAAGAAGTAGAGACCAATATTACTTATATTATAATAAACATGATTTGATTTACCTGTCTGTGTCGTTTCTGTTGTTACAGTTTGTTCAGTTGTTGTTGCAGAAGGTTGCAGTGTTGTTATCGTTGATGTTGTAACTTGTGTCGTCACAACTGCAGCCTGTGTAGGTTCAGTCTTTGCCTGAGTGGTCGTTTCCACAGTCGTTTGTTGAGTAGTAGTAACTAATTGTGAGGAAAACAATGTAACATTCATTTTTTTGAAATAAAACAACCGCATAGCCTTCCGTGAACGTGATTAATTCAAATCCTAGGTTAAGTTTTATTATAATTGTTAGAATTTCTTATTAACAAGCCTCATGTTTTGTGAGCATTATGGTATTTTCTCTATATGGGTTGTTGAGGTTTTCCTTACTGACGAATAAATTGTTTATTTCGTTATATTGCATTTTACCTACGACGTTATATGTTATATAGCTAACATATGATATGATATGATATGATTTTATTGGCACAAAATCGCGACCCGAAGGCCGAATTACATTGTACAGGAAAGCAAGGAATACATATAAAATACATATCATTTGTTAATATTCTTTGTTGATTTCTTATATGGTATTTACTGACCTTCCTCCTGGCATGATTTCAGCACCAGGGAAATAATCACCGCCTGCTCATCATTAGTATTAGTCGGAGTCACCACGATAAGAACAAACTGAACCTCTTTACCGGAGAAGTCCGGGCTTAGTTTTATTGGATTTCCATCTTCTAGAGTCTCCAATGGATCACCGATCTATGAAACACGTTCGAAAAAAAGGCATTAGTATAATTTAAACCCGAACGACCAAAAGGCAATTCGTATAATTAAAACCCGCAAAATCGATTTGAAAATTCAAGCTTAACAGGATTATGGACTGTTTTATTTTAAAAGCAATTAATTATTGATAAGAAGTTAACAGAGTTGAATTATTGATTAACATGGAAAGTAGCCTACAAAAACCACGATTTATACGTGTCTTAAATCTCGTTCAGTTGTCATCTTTCATCATCAACGATCATTTGGTGACAATTTATCGAGTTTGATATGCACTTATGCTAAGAAAAGTCGTTTTTCTAATATAATTTAGTACAATTCAAACTGTATCCTCTACAGACAGTCGCTGAAGCTAAGATATAAATTTTGGATTCTTAAGGTCCCACACCACCAAATCAGTTCCCTATTGCTTTGTGTGGATTTGGTGGAAATTGGTGGAAACAGTGAAATCGTGTTAAATGATACCATTCAAGAAAAAGCTAGAGATTTTGGGCCTTATGTGGAGGAAATAACCTAGAAATGCCAAATTATGAAACATTTAGGTACATTTACGGCACTTTTTACATTTTCTACGATGTTAAATTTAGACTTATGGTGGAGTCTATCTTAAATTCAAACACTGCCGGGTATTGCCAGAATGCAAATATTATTTGGTGGTGTGTACTCTTAAACTTGAATCAAAGAGGGTAATTTGGATCTATGCAAAAATCACATATTTGCAAGATATTACAAGGCTAGTGAACCTTTTCGTTTGGTAGGAATCAATGATATATTTGAAGTGTTATATCCTGCACCCAGACTAATTGTTGTTTGTTCGAAGGAGAGGTTGTAGGGATTTGATACAATAGGAAATAATATAAACTCACAGGTTCAAATGTACGTGTCTTGTCATTCTTTGGAGCTTTCAAGATAGCAGTAACAGGCTTGTTGTAGGTAAATTCAATTAAATCAACCAAGGCCGGTTCGTCCAATTTGTAAACTATATAAGTTTTTCCCGTGACTGGAATAGAGCTGCTCGTAGTTGGCGTCTGATTCGTAATTTGATTAACATTATTCACGGGCGTATTAAAAATGTAGATCTCGACAGGCAGATCTTCACTCATACCTGTAGTTTCATCGCATATACCTGAAATGGTTATAGATGATGGATAAATGTTATGGTTTGTTCAGCTCAAAATTGCCAAAGCCTCCTCACAGCAGCGAAGGAATACAGAAGGTTGTGGGCGCGCGTGAAGGCATTACATTAACTGTGCATCATATGTGTGACGCGTGGTGTGTGGTAATCATCGCGCGCGTACCCTTGGATTACTTTTACGCACAAAGAGATAAACACCGAATATTTCTCGCCAATTTGGAACTGATTCATCTATAGAAATATATCACTTGGCAATTACTTTGAATTAAAGTTAAGTTGACACGGACAATAATAGAATATAATGTTGTTACTACATCAAAGCTCACCTTGTTGCTTCGTGGTTGATGCTACTGTGGTAGTTGTAGCTTTGGTTAGTGCTTGAGGTGTAGTGGATTGCAGCTTGGTGGTGGCAACCGTGGTTGTCTCTGCAGAGGTTGTGGTTTCTGACACTGTTGTTGTTTCCAAAGTGGTGGTTAGTTTTTGACAACCTCTCAATTGAACGGTTAAGTTAGATGCTGATGTCTCTCCTGATACAACAATCTCCAGAGCGCCCACTGGATATGCGAGCTGCTTTTTAACAATAGACGTATATGTTTCGCCTTCAGCATCAGCAGCAACGAATATAGCTGTGAAAGTCTACAAAAAACAACAATATATATATCAACATTTGGATATTAATTTGACCTAGCCGCAGTATTAATTAGGTACGTTATTTTTTAATGCCTCGCATCATATTTAAGGGATAAAACCGTTTCGACTACAGCTAAAATAATAATGTTTGCTTTAACCCTTTCGACTACAGCTAAAATACTAATATTGGCTTTCGTTAATCATTTAAATATAAATAAACTGCTAACATAAAATTACTTAAAATACCTCGAGATTGTCGTTTGAAGGAACTGAAGTAAAATCCGTTTCTGAATCACTGCGAACTTTCATTGTGAAGGTGACTGGAGTCAGAGGAACCCGTGAGATGAGGACAATCGAATCAACTCTAGCAGGTACCGAAAGTGATACTAGATAAGTTTTGCCATTACCGTCAGAACCTTCTTCAGTAGTTACCACTACTCGCAAATCATCGTTGGATGTCATTGAATCCTCACAAGGCTCTGTAAAATGTTGATATACACAACACATGGTATAATTATATACACGTAAATATTATTTAAAATCATTATTTGACTTCAACTAGATGTTGATCATATAAACTGAAGAAGTAGAGACCAATATTACTTATATTATAATAAACATGATTTGATTTACCTGTCTGTGTCGTTTCTGTTGTTACAGTTTGTTCAGTTGTTGTTGCAGAAGGTTGCAGTGTTGTTATCGTTGATGTTGTAACTTGTGTCGTCACAACTGCAGCCTGTGTAGGTTCAGTCTTTGCCTGAGTGGTCGTTTCCACAGTCGTTTGTTGAGTAGTAGTAACTAATTGTGAGGAAAACAATGTAACATTCATTTTTTTGAAATAAAACAACCGCATAGCCTTCCGTGAACGTGATTAATTCAAATCCTAGGTTAAGTTTTATTATAATTGTTAGAATTTCTTATTAACAAGCCTCATGTTTTGTGAGCATTATGGTATTTTCTCTATATGGGTTGTTGAGGTTTTCCTTACTGACGAATAAATTGTTTATTTCGTTATATTGCATTTTACCTACGACGTTATATGTTATATAGCTAACATATGATATGATATGATATGATATGATTTTATTGGCACAAAATCGCGACCCGAAGGCCGAATTACATTGTACAGGAAAGCAAGGAATACATATAAAATACATATCATTTAAATACATATCATTTGTTAATATTCTTTGTTGATTTCTTATATGGTATTTACTGACCTTCCTCCTGGCATGATTTCAGCACCATGGAAATAATCACCGCCTGCTCATCATTAGTATTAGTCGGAGTCACCACGATAAGAACAAACTGAACCTCTTTACCGGAGAAGTCCGGGCTTAGTTTTATTGGATTTCCATCTTCTAGAGTCTCCAATGGATCACCGATCTATGAAACACGTTCGAAAAAAAAGGCATTAGTATAATTTAAACCCGAACGACCAAAAGGCAATTCGTATAATTAAAACCCGCAAAATCGATTTGAAATTCAAGCTTAACAGGATTATGGACTGTTTTATTTTAAAAGCAATTAATTATTGATAAGAAGTTAACAGAGTTGAATTATTGATTAACATGGAAAGTAGCCTACAAAAACCACGATTTATACGTGTCTTAAATCTCGTTCAGTTGTCATCTTTCATCATCAACGATCATTTGGTGACAATTTATCGAGTTTGATATGCACTTATGCTAAGAAAAGTCGTTTTTCTAATATAATTTGGTACAATTCAAACTGTATCCTCTACAGACAGTCGCTGAAGCTAAGATATAAATTTTGGATTCTTAAGGTCCCACACCACCAAATCAGTTCCCTATTGCTTTGTGTGGATTTGGTGGAAATTGGTGGAAACAGTGAAATCGTGTTAAATGATACCATTCAAGAAAAAGCTAGAGATTTTGGGCCTTATGTGGAGGAAATAACCTAGAAATGCCAAATTATGAAACATTTAGGTACATTTACGGCACTTTTTACATTTTCTACGATGTTAAATTTAGACTTATGGTGGAGTCTATCTTAAATTCAAACACTGCCGGGTATTGCCAGAATGCAAATATTAGTTGGTGGTGTGTACTCTTAAACTTGAATCAAAGAGGGTAATTTGGATCTATGCAAAAATCACATATTTGCAAGATATTACAAGGCTAGTGAACCTTTTCGTTTGGTAGGAATCAATGATATATTTGAAGTGTTATATCCTGCACCCAGACTAATTGTTGTTTGTTCGAAGGAGAGGTTGTAGGGATTTGATACAATAGGAAATAATATAAACTCACAGGTTCAAATGTACGTGTCTTGTCATTCTTTGGAGCTTTCAAGATAGCAGTAACAGGCTTGTTGTAGGTAAATTCAATTAAATCAACCAAGACCGGTTCGTCCAATTTGTAAACTATATAAGTTTTTCCCGTGACTGGAATAGAGCTGCTCGTAGTTGGCGTCTGATTCGTAATTTGATTAACATTATTCACGGGCGTATTAAAAATGTAGATCTCGACAGGCAGATCTTCACTCATACCTGTAGTTTCATCGCATATACCTGAAATGGTTATAGATGATGGATAATTGTTATGGTTTGTTCAGCTCAAAATTGCCAAAGCCTCCTCACAGCAGCGAAGGAATACAGAAGGTTGCGGGCGCGCGTGAAGGCATTACATTAACTGTGCATCATATGTGTGACGCGTGGTGTGTGGTAATCATCGCGCGCGTACCCTTGGATTACTTTTACGCACAAAGAGATAAACACCGAATATTTCTCGCCAATTTGGAACTGATTCATCTATAGAAATATATCACTTGGCAATTACTTTGAATTAAAGTTAAGTTGACACGGACAATAATAGAATATAATGTTGTTACTACATCAAAGCTCACCTTGTTGCTTCGTGGTTGATGCTACTGTGGTAGTTGTAGCTTTGGTTAGTGCTTGAGGTGTAGTGGATTGCAGCTTGGTGGTGGCAACCGTGGTTGTCTCTGCAGAGGTTGTGGTTTCTGACACTGTTGTTGTTTCCAAAGTGGTGGTTAGTTTTTGACAACCTCTCAATTGAACGGTTAAGTTAGATGCTGATGTCTCTCCTGATACAACAATCTCCAGAGCGCCTACTGGATATGCGAGCTGCTTTTTAACAATAGACGTATATGTTTCGCCTTCAGCATCAGCAGCAACGAATATAGCTGTGAAAGTCTACAAAAAACAACAATATATATATCAACATTTGGATATTAATTTGACCTAGCCGCAGTATTAATTAGGTACGTTATTTTTTAATGCCTCGCATCATATTTAAGGGATAAAACCGTTTCGACTACAGCTAAAATAATAATGTTTGCTTTAACCCTTTCGACTACAGCTAAAATAATAATATTGGCTTTCGTTAATCATTTAAATATAAATAAACTGCTAACATAAAATTACTTAAAATACCTCGAGATTGTCGTTTGAAGGAACTGAAGTAAAATCCGTTTCTGAATCACTGCGAACTTTCATTGTGAAGGTGACTGGAGTCAGAGGAACCCGTGAGATGAGGACAATCGAATCAACTCTAGCAGGTACCGAAAGTGATACTAGATAAGTTTTGCCATTACCGTCAGAACCTTCTTCAGTAGTTACCACTACTCGCAAATCATCGTTGGATGTCATTGAATCCTCACAAGGCTCTGTAAAATGTTGATATACACAACACATGGTATAATTATATACACGTAAATATTATTTAAAATCATTATTTGACTTCAACTAGATGTTGATCATATAAACTGAAGAAGTAGAGACCAATATTACTTATATTATAATAAACATGATTTGATTTACCTGTCTGTGTCGTTTCTGTTGTTACAGTTTGTTCAGTTGTTGTTGCAGAAGGTTGCAGTGTTGTTATCGTTGATGTTGTAACTTGTGTCGTCACAACTGCAGCCTGTGTAGGTTCAGTCTTTGCCTGAGTGGTCGTTTCCACAGTCGTTTGTTGAGTAGTAGTAACTAATTGTGAGGAAAACAATGTAACATTCATTTTTTTTGAAATCAAACAACCGCATAGCCTTCCGTGAACGTGATTAATTCAAATCCTAGGTTAAGTTTTATTATAATTGTTAGAATTTCTTATTAACAAGCCTCATGTTTTGTGAGCATTATGGTATTTTCTCTATATGGGTTGTTGAGGTTTTCCTTACTGACGAATAAATTGTTTATTTCGTTATATTGCATTTTACCTACGACGTTATATGTTATATAGCTAACATATGATATGATATGATATGATTTTATTGGCACAAAATCGCGACCCGAAGGCCGAATTACATTGTACAGGAAAGCAAGGAATACATATAAAATACATATCATTTGTTAATATTCTTTGTTGATTTCTTATATGGTATTTACTGACCTTCCTCCTGGCATGATTTCAGCACCAGGGAAATAATCACCGCCTGCTCATCATTAGTATTAGTCGGAGTCACCACGATAAGAACAAACTGAACCTCTTTACCGGAGAAGTCCGGGCTTAGTTTTATTGGATTTCCATCTTCTAGAGTCTCCAATGGATCACCGATCTATGAAACACGTTCGAAAAAAAGGCATTAGTATAATTTAAACCCGAACGACCAAAAGGCAATTCGTATAATTAAAACCCGCAAAATCGATTTGAAAATTCAAGCTTAACAGGATTATGGACTGTTTTATTTTAAAAGCAATTAATTATTGATAAGAAGTTAACAGAGTTGAATTATTGATTAACATGGAAAGTAGCCTACAAAAACCACGATTTATACGTGTCTTAAATCTCGTTCAGTTGTCATCTTTCATCATCAACGATCATTTGGTGACAATTTATCGAGTTTGATATGCACTTATGCTAAGAAAAGTCGTTTTTCTAATATAATTTAGTACAATTCAAACTGTATCCTCTACAGACAGTCGCTGAAGCTAAGATATAAATTTTGGATTCTTAAGGTCCCACACCACCAAATCAGTTCCCTATTGCTTTGTGTGGATTTGGTGGAAATTGGTGGAAACAGTGAAATCGTGTTAAATGATACCATTCAAGAAAAAGCTAGAGATTTTGGGCCTTATGTGGAGGAAATAACCTAGAAATGCCAAATTATGAAACATTTAGGTACATTTACGGCACTTTTTACATTTTCTACGATGTTAAATTTAGACTTATGGTGGAGTCTATCTTAAATTCAAACACTGCCGGGTATTGCCAGAATGCAAATATTATTTGGTGGTGTGTACTCTTAAACTTGAATCAAAGACGGTAATTTGGATCTATGCAAAAATCACATATTTGCAAGATATTACAAGGCTAGTGAACCTTTTCGTTTGGTAGGAATCAATGATATATTTGAAGTGTTATATCCTGCACCCAGACTAATTGTTGTTTGTTCGAAGGAGAGGTTGTAGGGATTTGATACAATAGGAAATAATATAAACTCACAGGTTCAAATGTACGTGTCTTGTCATTCTTTGGAGCTTTCAAGATAGCAGTAACAGGCTTGTTGTAGGTAAATTCAATTAAATCAACCAAGGCCGGTTCGTCCAATTTGTAAACTATATAAGTTTTTCCCGTGACTGGAATAGAGCTGCTCGTAGTTGGCGTCTGATTCGTAATTTGATTAACATTATTCACGGGCGTATTAAAAATGTAGATCTCGACAGGCAGATCTTCACTCATACCTGTAGTTTCATCGCATATACCTGAAATGGTTATAGATGATGGATAAATGTTATGGTTTGTTCAGCTCAAAATTGCCAAAGCCTCCTCACAGCAGCGAAGGAATACAGAAGGTTGCGGGCGCGCGTGAAGGCATTACATTAACTGTGCATCATATGTGTGACGCGTGGTGTGTGGTAATCATCGCGCGCGTACCCTTGGATTACTTTTACGCACAAAGAGATAAACACCGAATATTTCTCGCCAATTTGGAACTGATTCATCTATAGAAATATATCACTTGGCAATTACTTTGAATTAAAGTTAAGTTGACACGGACAATAATAGAATATAATGTTGTTACTACATCAAAGCTCACCTTGTTGCTTCGTGGTTGATGCTACTGTGGTAGTTGTAGCTTTGGTTAGTGCTTGAGGTGTAGTGGATTGCAGCTTGGTGGTGGCAACCGTGGTTGTCTCTGCAGAGGTTGTGGTTTCTGACACTGTTGTTGTTTCCAAAGTGGTGGTTAGTTTTTGACAACCTCTCAATTGAACGGTTAAGTTAGATGCTGATGTCTCTCCTGATACAACAATCTCCAGAGCGCCCACTGGATATGCGAGCTGCTTTTTAACAATAGACGTATATGTTTCGCCTTCAGCATCAGCAGCAACGAATATAGCTGTGAAAGTCTACAAAAAACAACAATATATATATCAACATTTGGATATTAATTTGACCTAGCCGCAGTATTAATTAGGTACGTTATTTTTTAATGCCTCGCATCATATTTAAGGGATAAAACCGTTTCGACTACAGCTAAAATAATAATGTTTGCTTTAACCCTTTCGACTACAGCTAAAATACTAATATTGGCTTTCGTTAATCATTTAAATATAAATAAACTGCTAACATAAAATTACTTAAAATACCTCGAGATTGTCGTTTGAAGGAACTGAAGTAAAATCCGTTTCTGAATCACTGCGAACTTTTATTGTGAAGGTGACTGGAGTCAGAGGAACCCGTGAGATGAGGACAATCGAATCAACTCTAGCAGGTACCGAAAGTGATACTAGATAAGTTTTGCCATTACCGTCAGAACCTTCTTCAGTAGTTACCACTACTCGCAAATCATCGTTGGATGTCATTGAATCCTCACAAGGCTCTGTAAAATGTTGATATACACAACACATGGTATAATTATATACACGTAAATATTATTTAAAATCATTATTTGACTTCAACTAGATGTTGATCATATAAACTGAAGAAGTAGAGACCAATATTACTTATATTATAATAAACATGATTTGATTTACCTGTCTGTGTCGTTTCTGTTGTTACAGTTTGTTCAGTTGTTGTTGCAGAAGGTTGCAGTGTTGTTATCGTTGATGTTGTAACTTGTGTCGTCACAACTGCAGCCTGTGTAGGTTCAGTCTTTGCCTGAGTGGTCGTTTCCACAGTCGTTTGTTGAGTAGTAGTAACTAATTGTGAGGAAAACAATGTAACATTCATTTTTTTGAAATAAAACAACCGCATAGCCTTCCGTAAACGTGATTAATTCAAATCCTAGGTTAAGTTTTATTATAATTGTTAGAATTTCTTATTAACAAGCCTCATGTTTTGTGAGCATTATGGTATTTTCTCTATATGGGTTGTTGAGGTTTTCCTTACTGACGAATAAATTGTTTATTTCGTTATATTGCATTTTACCTACGACGTTATATGTTATATAGCTAACATATGATATGATATGATATGATATGATTTTATTGGCACAAAATCGCGACCCGAAGGCCGAATTACATTGTACAGGAAAGCAAGGAATACATATAAAATACATATCATTTGTTAATATTCTTTGTTGATTTCTTATATGGTATTTACTGACCTTCCTCCTGGCATGATTTCAGCACCATGGAAATAATCACCGCCTGCTCATCATTAGTATTAGTCGGAGTCACCACGATAAGAACAAACTGAACCTCTTTACCGGAGAAGTCCGGGCTTAGTTTTATTGGATTTCCATCTTCTAGAGTCTCCAATGGATCACCGATCTATGAAACACGTTCGAAAAAAAAGGCATTAGTATAATTTAAACCCGAACGACCAAAAGGCAATTCGTATAATTAAAACCCGCAAAATCGATTTGAAAATTCAAGCTTAACAGGATTATGGACTGTTTTATTTTAAAAGCAATTAATTATTGATAAGAAGTTAACAGAGTTGAATTATTGATTAACATGGAAAGTAGCCTACAAAAACCACTATTTATACGTGTCTTAAATCTCGTTCAGTTGTCATCTTTCATCATCAACGATCATTTGGTGACAATTTATCGAGTTTGATATGCACTTATGCTAAGAAAAGTCGTTTTTCTAATATAATTTAGTACAATTCAAACTGTATCCTCTACAGATAGTCGCTGAAGCTAAGATATAAATTTTGGATTCTTAAGGTCCCACACCACCAAATCAGTTCCCTATTGCTTTGTGTGATTTGGTGGAAATTGGTGGAAACAGTGAAATCGTGTTAAATGATACCATTCAAGAAAAAGCTAGAGATTTTGGGCCTTATGTGGAGGAAATAACCAAGAAATGCCAAATTATGAAACATTTAGGTACATTTACGGCACTTTTTACATTTTCTACGATGTTAAATTTAGACTTATGGTGGAGTCTATCTTAAATTCAAACACTGCCGGGTATTGCCAGAATGCAAATATTATTTGGTGGTGTGTACTCTTAAACTTGAATCAAAGAGGGTAATTTGGATCTATGCAAAAATCACATATTTGCAAGATATTACAAGGCTAGTGAACCTTTTCGTTTGGTAGGAATCAATGATATATTTGAAGTGTTATATCCTGCACCCAGACTAATTGTTGTTTGTTCGAAGGAGAGGTTGTAGGGATTTGATACAATAGGAAATAATATAAACTCACAGGTTCAAATGTACGTGTCTTGTCATTCTTTGGAGCTTTCAAGATAGCAGTAACAGGCTTGTTGTAGGTAAATTCAATTAAATCAACCAAGGCCGGTTCGTCCAATTTGTAAACTATATAAGTTTTTCCCGTGACTGGAATAGAGCTGCTCGTAGTTGGCGTCTGATTCGTAATTTGATTAACATTATTCACGGGCGTATTAAAAATGTAGATCTCGACAGGCAGATCTTCACTCATACCTGTAGTTTCATCGCATATACCTGAAATGGTTATAGATGATGGATAATTGTTATGGTTTGTTCAGCTCAAAATTGCCAAAGCCTCCTCACAGCAGCGAAGGAATACAGAAGGTTGCGGGCGCGCGTGAAGGCATTACATTAACTGTGCATCATATGTGTGACGCGTGGTGTGTGGTAATCATCGCGCGCGTACCCTTGGATTACTTTTACGCACAAAGAGATAAACACCGAATATTTCTCGCCAATTTGGAACTGATTCATCTATAGAAATATATCACTTGGCAATTACTTTGAATTAAAGTTAAGTTGACACGGACAATAATAGAATATAATGTTGTTACTACATCAAAGCTCACCTTGTTGCTTCGTGGTTGATGCTACTGTGGTAGTTGTAGCTTTGGTTAGTGCTTGAGGTGTAGTGGATTGCAGCTTGGTGGTGGCAACCGTGGTTGTCTCTGCAGAGGTTGTGGTTTCTGACACTGTTGTTGTTTCCAAAGTGGTGGTTAGTTTTTGACAACCTCTCAATTGAACGGTTAAGTTAGATGCTGATGTCTCTCCTGATACAACAATCTCCAGAGCGCCCACTGGATATGCGAGCTGCTTTTTAACAATAGACGTATATGTTTCGCCTTCAGCATCAGCAGCAACGAATATAGCTGTGAAAGTCTACAAAAAACAACAATATATATATCAACATTTGGATATTAATTTGACCTAGCCGCAGTATTAATTAGGTACGTTATTTTTTAATGCCTCGCATCATATTTAAGGGATAAAACCGTTTCGACTACAGCTAAAATAATAATGTTTGCTTTAACCCTTTCGACTACAGCTAAAATACTAATATTGGCTTTCGTTAATCATTTAAATATAAATAAACTGCTAACATAAAATTACTTAAAATACCTCGAGATTGTCGTTTGAAGGAACTGAAGTAAAATCCGTTTCTGAATCACTGCGAACTTTCATTGTGAAGGTGACTGGAGTCAGAAGAACCCGTGAGATGAGGACAATCGAATCAACTCTAGCAGGTACCGAAAGTGATACTAGATAAGTTTTGCCATTACCGTCAGAACCTTCTTCAGTAGTTACCACTACTCGCAAATCATCGTTGGATGTCATTGAATCCTCACAAGGCTCTGTAAAATGTTGATATACACAACACATGGTATAATTATATACACGTAAATATTATTTAAAATCATTATTTGACTTCAACTAGATGTTGATCATATAAACTGAAGAAGTAGAGACCAATATTACTTATATTATAATAAACATGATTTGATTTACCTGTCTGTGTCGTTTCTGTTGTTACAGTTTGTTCAGTTGTTGTTGCAGAAGGTTGCAGTGTTGTTATCGTTGATGTTGTAACTTGTGTCGTCACAACTGCAGCCTGTGTAGGTTCAGTCTTTGCCTGAGTGGTCGTTTCCACAGTCGTTTGTTGAGTAGTAGTAACTAATTGTGAGGAAAACAATGTAACATTCATTTTTTTGAAATAAAACAACCGCATAGCCTTCCGTGAACGTGATTAATTCAAATCCTAGGTTAAGTTTTATTATAATTGTTAGAATTTCTTATTAACAAGCCTCATGTTTTGTGAGCATTATGGTATTTTCTCTATATGGGTTGTTGAGGTTTTCCTTACTGACGAATAAATTGTTTATTTCGTTATATTGCATTTTACCTACGACGTTATATGTTATATAGCTAACATATGATATGATATGATATGATATGATTTTATTGGCACAAAATCGCGACCCGAAGGCCGAATTACATTGTACAGGAAAGCAAGGAATACATATAAACTACATATCATTTGTTAATATTCTTTGTTGATTTCTTATATGGTATTTACTGACCTTCCTCCTGGCATGATTTCAGCACCAGGGAAATAATCACCGCCTGCTCATCATTAGTATTAGTCGGAGTCACCACGATAAGAACAAACTGAACCTCTTTACCGGAGAAGTCCGGGCTTAGTTTTATTGGATTTCCATCTTCTAGAGTCTCCAATGGATCACCGATCTATGAAACACGTTCGAAAAAAAAGGCATTAGTATAATTTAAACCCGAACGACCAAAAGGCAATTCGTATAATTAAAACCCGCAAAATCGATTTGAAAAGTTAAGCTTAACAGGATTATGGACTGTTTTATTTTAAAAGCAATTCATTATTGATAAGAAGTTAACAGAGTTGAATTAGTGATTAACATGGAAAGTAGCCTACAAAAACCACGATTTATACGTGTCTTAAATCTCGTTCAGTTGTCATCTTTCATCATCAACGATCATTTGGTGACAATTTATCGAGTTTGATATGCACTTATGCTAAGAAAAGTCGTTTTTCTAATATAATTTAGTACAATTCAAACTGTATCCTCTACAGACAGTCGCTGAGGCTAAGATATAAATTTTGGATTCTTAAGGTCCAACACCACCAAATCAGTTCCCTATTGCTTTGTGTGGATTTGGTGGAAATTGGTGGAAACAGTGAAATCGTGTTAAATGATACCATTCAAGAAAAAGCTAGAGATTTTGGGCCTTATGTGGAGGAAATAACCTAGAAATGCCAAATTATGAAACATTTAGGTACATTTACGGCACTTTTTACATTTTCTACGATGTTAAATTTAGACTTATGGTGGAGTCTATCTTAAATTCAAACACTGCCGGGTATTGCCAGAATGCAAATATTATTTGGTGGTGTGTACTCTTAAACT
The DNA here is from genome assembly GCA_035610835.1 of Ophiura sarsii. NCBI lineage: Eukaryota > Metazoa > Echinodermata > Ophiuroidea > Amphilepidida > Ophiuridae > Ophiura > Ophiura sarsii. The sequence continues at coordinate 3,449,427 of CM069444.1, forward strand.
TGAATCAAAGAGGGTAATTTGGATCTATGCAAAAATCACATATTTGCAAGATATTACAAGGCTAGTGAACCTTTTCGTTTGGTAGGAATCAATGATATATTTGAAGTGTTATATCCTGCACCCAGACTAATTGTTGTTTGTTCGAAGGAGAGGTTGTAGGGATTTGATACAATAGGAAATAATATAAACTCACAGGTTCAAATGTACGTGTCTTGTCATTCTTTGGAGCTTTCAAGATAGCAGTAACAGGCTTGTTGTAGGTAAATTCAATTAAATCAACCAAGGCCGGTTCGTCCAATTTGTAAACTATATAAGTTTTTCCCGTGACTGGAATAGAGCTGCTCGTAGTTGGCGTCTGATTCGTAATTTGATTAACATTATTCACGGGCGTATTAAAAATGTAGATCTCGACAGGCAGATCTTCACTCATACCTGTAGTTTCATCGCATATACCTGAAATGGTTATAGATGATGGATAATTGTTATGGTTTGTTCAGCTCAAAATTGCCAAAGCCTCCTCACAGCAGCGAAGGAATACAGAAGGTTGCGGGCGCGCGTGAAGGCATTACATTAACTGTGCATCATATGTGTGACGCGTGGTGTGTGGTAATCATCGCGCGCGTACCCTTGGATTACTTTTACGCACAAAGAGATAAACACCGAATATTTCTCGCCAATTTGGAACTGATTCATCTATAGAAATATATCACTTGGCAATTACTTTGAATTAAAGTTAAGTTGACACGGACAATAATAGAATATAATGTTGTTACTACATCAAAGCTCACCTTGTTGCTTCGTGGTTGATGCTACTGTGGTAGTTGTAGCTTTGGTTAGTGCTTGAGGTGTAGTGGATTGCAGCTTGGTGGTGGCAACCGTGGTTGTCTCTGCAGAGGTTGTGGTTTCTGACACTGTTGTTGTTTCCAAAGTGGTGGTTAGTTTTTGACAACCTCTCAATTGAACGGTTAAGTTAGATGCTGATGTCTCTCCTGATACAACAATCTCCAGAGCGCCCACTGGATATGCGAGCTGCTTTTTAACAATAGACGTATATGTTTCGCCTTCAGCATCAGCAGCAACGAATATAGCTGTGAAAGTCTACAAAAAACAACAATATATATATCAACATTTGGATATTAATTTGACCTAGCCGCAGTATTAATTAGGTACGTTATTTTTTAATGCCTCGCATCATATTTAAGGGATAAAACCGTTTCGACTACAGCTAAAATAATAATGTTTGCTTTAACCCTTTCGACTACAGCTAAAATACTAATATTGGCTTTCGTTAATCATTTAAATATAAATAAACTGCTAACATAAAATTACTTAAAATACCTCGAGATTGTCGTTTGAAGGAACTGAAGTAAAATCCGTTTCTGAATCACTGCGAACTTTCATTGTGAAGGTGACTGGAGTCAGAGGAACCCGTGAGATGAGGACAATCGAATCAACTCTAGCAGGTACCGAAAGTGATACTAGATAAGTTTTGCCATTACCGTCAGAACCTTCTTCAGTAGTTACCACTACTCGCAAATCATCGTTGGATGTCATTGAATCCTCACAAGGCTCTGTAAAATGTTGATATACACAACACATGGTATAATTATATACACGTAAATATTATTTAAAATCATTATTTGACTTCAACTAGATGTTGATCATATAAACTGAAGAAGTAGAGACCAATATTACTTATATTATAATAAACATGATTTGATTTACCTGTCTGTGTCGTTTCTGTTGTTACAGTTTGTTCAGTTGTTGTTGCAGAAGGTTGCAGTGTTGTTATCGTTGATGTTGTAACTTGTGTCGTCACAACTGCAGCCTGTGTAGGTTCAGTCTTTGCCTGAGTGGTCGTTTCCACAGTCGTTTGTTGAGTAGTAGTAACTAATTGTGAGGAAAACAATGTAACATTCATTTTTTTGAAATAAAACAACCGCATAGCCTTCCGTGAACGTGATTAATTCAAATCCTAGGTTAAGTTTTATTATAATTGTTAGAATTTCTTATTAACAAGCCTCATGTTTTGTGAGCATTATGGTATTTTCTCTATATGGGTTGTTGAGGTTTTCCTTACTGACGAATAAATTGTTTATTTCGTTATATTGCATTTTACCTACGACGTTATATGTTATATAGCTAACATATGATATGATATGATATGATATGATTTTATTGGCACAAAATCGCGACCCGAAGGCCGAATTACATTGTACAGGAAAGCAAGGAATACATATAAACTACATATCATTTGTTAATATTCTTTGTTGATTTCTTATATGGTATTTACTGACCTTCCTCCTGGCATGATTTCAGCACCAGGGAAATAATCACCGCCTGCTCATCATTAGTATTAGTCGGAGTCACCACGATAAGAACAAACTGAACCTCTTTACCGGAGAAGTCCGGGCTTAGTTTTATTGGATTTCCATCTTCTAGAGTCTCCAATGGATCACCGATCTATGAAACACGTTCGAAAAAAAGGCATTAGTATAATTTAAACCCGAACGACCAAAAGGCAATTCGTATAATTAAAACCCGCAAAATCGATTTGAAAATTCAAGCTTAACAGGATTATGGACTGTTTTATTTTAAAAGAAATTAATTATTGATAAGAAGTTAACAGAGTTGAATTATTGATTAACATGGAAAGTAGCCTACAAAAACCACGATTTATACGTGTCTTAAATCTCGTTCAGTTGTCATCTTTCATCATCAACGATCATTTGGTGACAATTTATCGAGTTTGATATGCACTTATGCTAAGAAAAGTCGTTTTTCTAATATAATTTAGTACAATTCAAACTGTATCCTCTACAGACAGTCGCTGAAGCTAAGATATAAATTTTGGATTCTTAAGGTCCAACACCACCAAATCAGTTCCCTATTGCTTTGTGTGGATTTGGTGGAAATTGGTGGAAACAGTGAAATCGTGTTAAATGATACCATTCAAGAAAAAGCTAGAGATTTTGGGCCTTATGTGGAGGAAATAACCTAGAAATGCCAAATTATGAAACATTTAGGTACATTTACGGCACTTTTTACATTTTCTACGATGTTAAATTTAGACTTATGGTGGAGTCTATCTTAAATTCAAACACTGCCGGGTATTGCCAGAATGCAAATATTATTTGGTGGTGTGTACTCTTAAACTTGAATCAAAGAGGGTAATTTGGATCTATGCAAAAATCACATATTTGCAAGATATTACAAGGCTAGTGAACCTTTTCGTTTGGTAGGAATCAATGATATATTTGAAGTGTTATATCCTGCACCCAGACTAATTGTTGTTTGTTCGAAGGAGAGGTTGTAGGGATTTGATACAATAGGAAATAATATAAACTCACAGGTTCAAATGTACGTGTCTTGTCATTCTTTGGAGCTTTCAAGATAGCAGTAACAGGCTTGTTGTAGGTAAATTCAATTAAATCAACCAAGGCCGGTTCGTCCAATTTGTAAACTATATAAGTTTTTCCCGTGACTGGAATAGAGCTGCTCGTAGTTGGCGTCTGATTCGTAATTTGATTAACATTATTCACGGGCGTATTAAAAATGTAGATCTCGACAGGCAGATCTTCACTCATACCTGTAGTTTCATCGCATATACCTGAAATGGTTATAGATGATGGATAATTGTTATGGTTTGTTCAGCTCAAAATTGCCAAAGCCTCCTCACAGCAGCGAAGGAATACAGAAGGTTGCGGGCGCGCGTGAAGGCATTACATTAACTGTGCATCATATGTGTGACGCGTGGTGTGTGGTAATCATCGCGCGCATACCCTTGGATTACTTTTACGCACAAAGAGATAAACACCGAATATTTCTCGCCAATTTGGAACTGATTCATCTATAGAAATATATCACTTGGCAATTACTTTGAATTAAAGTTAAGTTGACACGGACAATAATAGAATATAATGTTGTTACTACATCAAAGCTCACCTTGTTGCTTCGTGGTTGATGCTACTGTGGTAGTTGTAGCTTTGGTTAGTGCTTGAGGTGTAGTGGATTGCAGCTTGGTGGTGGCAACCGTGGTTGTCTCTGCAGAGGTTGTGGTTTCTGACACTGTTGTTGTGTCCAAAGTGGTGGTTAGTTTTTGACAACCTCTCAATTGAACGGTTAAGTTAGATGCTGATGTCTCTCCTGATACAACAATCTCCAGAGCGCCCACTGGATATGCGAGCTGCTTTTTAACAATCGACGTATATGTTTCGCCTTCAGCATCAGCAGCAACGAATATAGCTGTGAAAGTCTACAAAAAACAACAATATATATATCAACATTTGGATATTAATTTGACCTAGCCGCAGTATTAATTAGGTACGTTATTTTTTAATGCCTCGCATCATATTTAAGGGATAAAACCGTTTCGACTACAGCTAAAATAATAATGTTTGCTTTAACCCTTTCGACTACAGCTAAAATACTAATATTGGCTTTCGTTAATCATTTAAATATAAATAAACTGCTAACATAAAATTACTTAAAATACCTCGAGATTGTCGTTTGAAGGAACTGAAGTAAAATCCGTTTCTGAATCACTGCGAACTTTCATTGTGAAGGTGACTGGAGTCAGAGGAACCCGTGAGATGAGGACAATCGAATCAACTCTAGCAGGTACCGAAAGTGATACTAGATAAGTTTTGCCATTACCGTCAGAACCTTCTTCAGTAGTTACCACTACTCGCAAATTATCGTTGGATGTCATTGAATCCTCACAAGGCTCTGTAAAATGTTGATATACACAACACATGGTATAATTATATACACGTAAATATTATTTAAAATCATTATTTGACTTCAACTAGATGTTGATCATATAAACTGAAGAAGTAGAGACCAATATTACTTATATTATAATAAACATGATTTGATTTACCTGTCTGTGTCGTTTCTGTTGTTACAGTTTGTTCAGTTGTTGTTGCAGAAGGTTGCAGTGTTGTTATCGTTGATGTTGTAACTTGTGTCGTCACAACTGCAGCCTGTGTAGGTTCAGTCTTTGCCTGAGTGGTCGTTTCCACAGTCGTTTGTTGAGTAGTAGTAACTAATTGTGAGGAAAACAATGTAACATTCATTTTTTTGAAATAAAACAACCGCATAGCCTTCCGTGAACGTGATTAATTCAAATCCTAGGTTAAGTTTTATTATAATTGTTAGAATTTCTTATTAACAAGCCTCATGTTTTGTGAGCATTATGGTATTTTCTCTATATGGGTTGTTGAGGTTTTCCTTACTGACGAATAAATTGTTTATTTCGTTATATTGCATTTTACCTACGACGTTATATGTTATATAGCTAACATATGATATGATATGATATGATATGATTTTATTGGCACAAAATCGCGACCCGAAGGCCGAATTACATTGTACAGGAAAGCAAGGAATACATATAAACTACATATCATTTGTTAATATTCTTTGTTGATTTCTTATATGGTATTTACTGACCTTCCTCCTGGCATGATTTCAGCACCAGGGAAATAATCACCGCCTGCTCATCATTAGTATTAGTCGGAGTCACCACGATAAGAACAAACTGAACCTCTTTACCGGAGAAGTCCGGGCTTAGTTTTATTGGATTTCCATCTTCTAGAGTCTCCAATGGATCACCGATCTATGAAACACGTTCGAAAAAAAAGGCATTAGTATAATTTAAACCCGAACGACCAAAAGGCAATTCGTATAATTAAAACCCGCAAAATCGATTTGAAAATTCAAGCTTAACAGGATTATGGACTGTTTTATTTTAAAAGCAATTCATTATTGATAAGAAGTTAACAGAGTTGAATTAGTGATTAACATGGAAAGTAGCCTACAAAAACCACGATTTATACGTGTCTTAAATCTCGTTCAGTTGTCATCTTTCATCATCAACGATCATTTGGTGACAATTTATCGAGTTTGATATGCACTTATGCTAAGAAAAGTCGTTTTTCTAATATAATTTAGTACAATTCAAACTGTATCCTCTACAGACAGTCGCTGAGGCTAAGATATAAATTTTGGATTCTTAAGGTCCAACACCACCAAATCAGTTCCCTATTGCTTTGTGTGGATTTGGTGGAAATTGGTGGAAACAGTGAAATCGTGTTAAATGATACCATTCAAGAAAAAGCTAGAGATTTTGGGCCTTATGTGGAGGAAATAACCTAGAAATGCCAAATTATGAAACATTTAGGTACATTTACGGCACTTTTTACATTTTCTACGATGTTAAATTTAGACTTATGGTGGAGTCTATCTTAAATTCAAACACTGCCGGGTATTGCCAGAATGCAAATATTATTTGGTGGTGTGTACTCTTAAACTTGAATCAAAGAGGGTAATTTGGATCTATGCAAAAATCACATATTTGCAAGATATTACAAGGCTAGTGAACCTTTTCGTTTGGTAGGAATCAATGATATATTTGAAGTGTTATATCCTGCACCCAGACTAATTGTTGTTTGTTCGAAGGAGAGGTTGTAGGGATTTGATACAATAGGAAATAATATAAACTCACAGGTTCAAATGTACGTGTCTTGTCATTCTTTGGAGCTTTCAAGATAGCAGTAACAGGCTTGTTGTAGGTAAATTCAATTAAATCAACCAAGGCCGGTTCGTCCAATTTGTAAACTATATAAGTTTTTCCCGTGACTGGAATAGAGCTGCTCGTAGTTGGCGTCTGATTCGTAATTTGATTAACATTATTCACGGGCGTATTAAAAATGTAGATCTCGACAGGCAGATCTTCACTCATACCTGTAGTTTCATCGCATATACCTGAAATGGTTATAGATGATGGATAATTGTTATGGTTTGTTCAGCTCAAAATTGCCAAAGCCTCCTCACAGCAGCGAAGGAATACAGAAGGTTGCGGGCGCGCGTGAAGGCATTACATTAACTGTGCATCATATGTGTGACGCGTGGTGTGTGGTAATCATCGCGCGCATACCCTTGGATTACTTTTACGCACAAAGAGATAAACACCGAATATTTCTCGCCAATTTGGAACTGATTCATCTATAGAAATATATCACTTGGCAATTACTTTGAATTAAAGTTAAGTTGACACGGACAATAATAGAATATAATGTTGTTACTACATCAAAGCTCACCTTGTTGCTTCGTGGTTGATGCTACTGTGGTAGTTGTAGCTTTGGTTAGTGCTTGAGGTGTAGTGGATTGCAGCTTGGTGGTGGCAACCGTGGTTGTCTCTGCAGAGGTTGTGGTTTCTGACACTGTTGTTGTTTCCAAAGTGGTGGTTAGTTTTTGACAACCTCTCAATTGAACGGTTAAGTTAGATGCTGATGTCTCTCCTGATACAACAATCTCCAGAGCGCCCACTGGATATGCGAGCTGCTTTTTAACAATAGACGTATATGTTTCGCCTTCAGCATCAGCAGCAACGAATATAGCTGTGAAAGTCTACAAAAAACAACAATATATATATCAACATTTGGATATTAATTTGACCTAGCCGCAGTATTAATTAGGTACGTTATTTTTTAATGCCTCGCATCATATTTAAGGGATAAAACCGTTTCGACTACAGCTAAAATAATAATGTTTGCTTTAACCCTTTCGACTACAGCTAAAATACTAATATTGGCTTTCGTTAATCATTTAAATATAAATAAACTGCTAACATAAAATTACTTAAAATACCTCGAGATTGTCGTTTGAAGGAACTGAAGTAAAATCCGTTTCTGAATCACTGCGAACTTTCATTGTGAAGGTGACTGGAGTCAGAGGAACCCGTGAGATGAGGACAATCGAATCAACTCTAGCAGGTACCGAAAGTGATACTAGATAAGTTTTGCCATTACCGTCAGAACCTTCTTCAGTAGTTACCACTACTCGCAAATCATCGTTGGATGTCATTGAATCCTCACAAGGCTCTGTAAAATGTTGATATACACAACACATGGTATAATTATATACACGTAAATATTATTTAAAATCATTATTTGACTTCAACTAGATGTTGATCATATAAACTGAAGAAGTAGAGACCAATATTACTTATATTATAATAAACATGATTTGATTTACCTGTCTGTGTCGTTTCTGTTGTTACAGTTTGTTCAGTTGTTGTTGCAGAAGGTTGCAGTGTTGTTATCGTTGATGTTGTAACTTGTGTCGTCACAACTGCAGCCTGTGTAGGTTCAGTCTTTGCCTGAGTGGTCGTTTCCACAGTCGTTTGTTGAGTAGTAGTAACTAATTGTGAGGAAAACAATGTAACATTCATTTTTTTGAAATAAAACAACCACATAGCCTTCCGTGAACGTGATTAATTCAAATCCTAGGTTAAGTTTTATTATAATTGTTAGAATTTCTTATTAACAAGCCTCATGTTTTGTGAGCATTATGGTATTTTCTCTATACGGGTTGTTGAGGTTTTCCTTACTGACGAATAAATTGTTTATTTCGTTATATTGCATTTTACCTACGACGTTATATGTTATATAGCTAACATATGATATGATATGATATGATATGATTTTATTGGCACAAAATCGCGACCCGAAGGCCGAATTACATTGTACAGGAAAGCAAGGAATACATATAAACTACATATCATTTGTTAATATTCTTTGTTGATTTCTTATATGGTATTTACTGACCTTCCTCCTGGCATGATTTCAGCACCAGGGAAATAATCACCGCCTGCTCATCATTAGTATTAGTCGGAGTCACCACGATAAGAACAAACTGAACCTCTTTACCGGAGAAGTCCGGGCTTAGTTTTATTGGATTTCCATCTTCTAGAGTCTCCAATGGATCACCGATCTATGAAACACGTTCGAAAAAAAAGGCATTAGTATAATTTAAACCCGAACGACCAAAAGGCAATTCGTATAATTAAAACCCGCAAAATCGATTTGAAAATTCAAGCTTAACAGGATTATGGACTGTTTTATTTTAAAAGAAATTAATTATTGATAAGAAGTTAACAGAGTTGAATTATTGATTAACATGGAAAGTAGCCTACAAAAACCACGATTTATACGTGTCTTAAATCTCGTTCAGTTGTCATCTTTCATCATCAACGATCATTTGGTGACAATTTATCGAGTTTGATATGCACTTATGCTAAGAAAAGTCGTTTTTCTAATATAATTTAGTACAATTCAAACTGTATCCTCTACAGACAGTCGCTGAAGCTAAGATATAAATTTTGGATTCTTAAGGTCCAACACCACCAAATCAGTTCCCTATTGCTTTGTGTGGATTTGGTGGAAATTGGTGGAAACAGTGAAATCGTGTTAAATGATACTATTCAAGAAAAAGCTAGAGATTTTGGGCCTTATGTGGAGGAAATAACCTAGAAATGCCAAATTATGAAACATTTAGGTACATTTACGGCACTTTTTACATTTTCTACGATGTTAAATTTAGACTTATGGTGGAGTCTATCTTAAATTCAAACACTGCTGGGTATTGCCAGAATGCAAATGTTATTTGGTGGTGTGTACTCTTAAACTTGAATCAAAGAGGGTAATTTGGATCTATGCAAAAATCACATATTTGCAAGATATTACAAGGCTAGTGAACCTTTTCGTTTGGTAGGAATCAATGATATATTTGAAGTGTTATATCCTGCACCCAGACTAATTGTTGTTTGTTCGAAGGAGAGGTTGTAGGGATTTGATACAATAGGAAATAATATAAACTCACAGGTTCAAATGTACGTGTCTTGTCATTCTTTGGAGCTTTCAAGATAGCAGTAACAGGCTTGTTGTAGGTAAATTCAATTAAATCAACCAAGGCCGGTTCGTCCAATTTGTAAACTATATAAGTTTTTCCCGTGACTGGAATAGAGCTGCTCGTAGTTGGCGTCTGATTCGTAATTTGATTAACATTATTCACGGGCGTATTAAAAATGTAGATCTCGACAGGCAGATCTTCACTCATACCTGTAGTTTCATCGCATATACCTGAAATGGTTATAGATGATGGATAATTGTTATGGTTTGTTCAGCTCAAAATTGCCAAAGCCTCCTCACAGCAGCGAAGGAATACAGAAGGTTGCGGGCGCGCGTGAAGGCATTACATTAACTGTGCATCATATGTGTGACGCGTGGTGTGTGGTAATCATCGCGCGCGTACCCTTGGATTACTTTTACGCACAAAGAGATAAACACCGAATATTTCTCGCCAATTTGGAACTGATTCATCTATAGAAATATATCACTTGGCAATTACTTTGAATTAAAGTTAAGTTGACACGGACAATAATAGAATATAATGTTGTTACTACATCAAAGCTCACCTTGTTGCTTCGTGGTTGATGCTACTGTGGTAGTTGTAGCTTTGGTTAGTGCTTGAGGTGTAGTGGATTGCAGCTTGGTGGTGGCAACCGTGGTTGTCTCTGCAGAGGTTGTGGTTTCTGACACTGTTGTTGTTTCCAAAGTGGTGGTTAGTTTTTGACAACCTCTCAATTGAACGGTTAAGTTAGATGCTGATGTCTCTCCTGATACAACAATCTCCAGAGCGCCCACTGGATATGCGAGCTGCTTTTTAACAATAGACGTATATGTTTCGCCTTCAGCATCAGCAGCAACGAATATAGCTGTGAAAGTCTACAAAAAACAACAATATATATATCAACATTTGGATATTAATTTGACCTAGCCGCAGTATTAATTAGGTACGTTATTTTTTAATGCCTCGCATCATATTTAAGGGATAAAACCGTTTCGACTACAGCTAAAATAATAATGTTTGCTTTAACCCTTTCGACTACAGCTAAAATACTAATATTGGCTTTCGTTAATCATTTAAATATAAATAAACTGCTAACATAAAATTACTTAAAATACCTCGAGATTGTCGTTTGAAGGAACTGAAGTAAAATCCGTTTCTGAATCACTGCGAACTTTCATTGTGAAGGTGACTGGAGTCAGAGGAACCCGTGAGATGAGGACAATCGAATCAACTCTAGCAGGTACCGAAAGTGATACTAGATAAGTTTTGCCATTACCGTCAGAACCTTCTTCAGTAGTTACCACTACTCGCAAATCATCGTTGGATGTCATTGAATCCTCACAAGGCTCTGTAAAATGTTGATATACACAACACATGGTATAATTATATACACGTAAATATTATTTAAAATCATTATTTGACTTCAACTAGATGTTGATCATATAAACTGAAGAAGTAGAGACCAATATTACTTATATTATAATAAACATGATTTGATTTACCTGTCTGTGTCGTTTCTGTTGTTACAGTTTGTTCAGTTGTTGTTGCAGAAGGTTGCAGTGTTGTTATCGTTGATGTTGTAACTTGTGTCGTCACAACTGCAGCCTGTGTAGGTTCAGTCTTTGCCTGAGTGGTCGTTTCCACAGTCGTTTGTTGAGTAGTAGTAACTAATTGTGAGGAAAACAATGTAACATTCATTTTTTTGAAATAAAACAACCGCATAGCCTTCCGTGAACGTGATTAATTCAAATCCTAGGTTAAGTTTTATTATAATTGTTAGAATTTCTTATTAACAAGCCTCATGTTTTGTGAGCATTATGGTATTTTCTCTATATGGGTTGTTGAGGTTTTCCTTACTGACGAATAAATTGTTTATTTCGTTATATTGCATTTTACCTACGACGTTATATGTTATATAGCTAACATATGATATGATATGATATGATATTTTATTGGCACAAAATCGCGACCCGAAGGCCGAATTACATTGTACAGGAAAGCAAGGAATACATATAAAATACATATCATTTGTTAATATTCTTTGTTGATTTCTTATATGGTATTTACTGACCTTCCTCCTGGCATGATTTCAGCACCATGGAAATAATCACCGCCTGCTCATCATTAGTATTAGTCGGAGTCACCACGATAAGAACAAACTGAACCTCTTTACCGGAGAAGTCCGGGCTTAGTTTTATTGGATTTCCATCTTCTAGAGTCTCCAATGGATCACCGATCTATGAAACACGTTCGAAAAAAAAAGGCATTAGTATAATTTAAACCCGAACGACCAAAAGGCAATTCGTATAATTAAAACCCGCAAAATCGATTTGAAAATTCAAGCTTAACAGGATTATGGACTGTTTTATTTTAAAAGCAATTAATTATTGATAAGAAGTTAACAGAGTTGAATTATTGATTAACATGGAAAGTAGCCTACAAAAACCACGATTTATACGTGTCTTAAATCTCGTTCAGTTGTCATCTTTCATCATCAACGATCATTTGGTGACAATTTATCGAGTTTGATATGCACTTATGCTAAGAAAAGTCGTTTTTCTAATATAATTTAGTACAATTCAAACTGTATCCTCTACAGACAGTCGCTGAAGCTAAGATATAAATTTTGGATTCTTAAGGTCCCACACCACCAAATCAGTTCCCTATTGCTTTGTGTGGATTTGGTGGAAATTGGTGGAAACAGTGAAATCGTGTTAAATGATACCATTCAAGAAAAAGCTAGAGATTTTGGGCCTTATGTGGAGGAAATAACCTAGAAATGCCAAATTATGAAACATTTAGGTACATTTACGGCACTTTTTACATTTTCTACGATGTTAAATTTAGACTTATGGTGGAGTCTATCTTAAATTCAAACACTGCCGGGTATTGCCAGAATGCAAATATTATTTGGTGGTGTGTACTCTTAAACTTGAATCAAAGAGGGTAATTTGGATCTATGCAAAAATCACATATTTGCAAGATATTACAAGGCTAGTGAACCTTTTCGTTTGGTAGGAATCAATGATATATTTGAAGTGTTATATCCTGCACCCAGACTAATTGTTGTTTGTTCGAAGGAGAGGTTGTAGGGATTTGATACAATAGGAAATAATATAAACTCACAGGTTCAAATGTACGTGTCTTGTCATTCTTTGGAGCTTTCAAGATAGCAGTAACAGGCTTGTTGTAGGTAAATTCAATTAAATCAACCAAGGCCGGTTCGTCCAATTTGTAAACTATATAAGTTTTTCCCGTGACTGGAATAGAGCTGCTCGTAGTTGGCGTCTGATTCGTAATTTGATTAACATTATTCACGGGCGTATTAAAAATGTAGATCTCGACAGGCAGATCTTCACTCATACCTGTAGTTTCATCGCATATACCTGAAATGGTTATAGATGATGGATAATTGTTATGGTTTGTTCAGCTCAAAATTGCCAAAGCCTCCTCACAGCAGCGAAGGAATACAGAAGGTTGCGGGCGCGCGTGAAGGCATTACATTAACTGTGCATCATATGTGTGACGCGTGGTGTGTGGTAATCATCGCGCGCGTACCCTTGGATTACTTTTACGCACAAAGAGATAAACACCGAATATTTCTCGCCAATTTGGAACTGATTCATCTATAGAAATATATCACTTGGCAATTACTTTGAATTAAAGTTAAGTTGACACGGACAATAATAGAATATAATGTTGTTACTACATCAAAGCTCACCTTGTTGCTTCGTGGTTGATGCTACTGTGGTAGTTGTAGCTTTGGTTAGTGCTTGAGGTGTAGTGGATTGCAGCTTGGTGGTGGCAACCGTGGTTGTCTCTGCAGAGGTTGTGGTTTCTGACACTGTTGTTGTTTCCAAAGTGGTGGTTAGTTTTTGACAACCTCTCAATTGAACGGTTAAGTTAGATGCTGATGTCTCTCCTGATACAACAATCTCCAGAGCGCCCACTGGATATGCGAGCTGCTTTTTAACAATAGACGTATATGTTTCGCCTTCAGCATCAGCAGCAACGAATATAGCTGTGAAAGTCTACAAAAAACAACAATATATATATCAACATTTGGATATTAATTTGACCTAGCCGCAGTATTAATTAGGTACGTTATTTTTTAATGCCTCGCATCATATTTAAGGGATAAAACCGTTTCGACTACAGCTAAAATAATAATGTTTGCTTTAACCCTTTCGACTACAGCTAAAATACTAATATTGGCTTTCGTTAATCATTTAAATATAAATAAACTGCTAACATAAAATTACTTAAAATACCTCGAGATTGTCGTTTGAAGGAACTGAAGTAAAATCCGTTTCTGAATCACTGCGAACTTTCATTGTGAAGGTGACTGGAGTCAGAGGAACCCGTGAGATGAGGACAATCGAATCAACTCTAGCAGGTACCGAAAGTGATACTAGATAAGTTTTGCCATTACCGTCAGAACCTTCTTCAGTAGTTACCACTACTCGCAAATCATCGTTGGATGTCATTGAATCCTCACAAGGCTCTGTAAAATGTTGATATACACAACACATGGTATAATTATATACACGTAAATATTATTTAAAATCATTATTTGACTTCAACTAGATGTTGATCATATAAACTGAAGAAGTAGAGACCAATATTACTTATATTATAATAAACATGATTTGATTTACCTGTCTGTGTCGTTTCTGTTGTTACAGTTTGTTCAGTTGTTGTTGCAGAAGGTTGCAGTGTTGTTATCGTTGATGTTGTAACTTGTGTCGTCACAACTGCAGCCTGTGTAGGTTCAGTCTTTGCCTGAGTGGTCGTTTCCACAGTCGTTTGTTGAGTAGTAGTAACTAATTGTGAGGAAAACAATGTAACATTCATTTTTTTGAAATAAAACAACCGCATAGCCTTCCGTGAACGTGATTAATTCAAATCCTAGGTTAAGTTTTATTATAATTGTTAGAATTTCTTATTAACAAGCCTCATGTTTTGTGAGCATTATGGTATTTTCTCTATATGGGTTGTTGAGGTTTTCCTTACTGACGAATAAATTGTTTATTTCGTTATATTGCATTTTACCTACGACGTTATATGTTATATAGCTAACATATGATATGATATGATATGATATGATTTTATTGGCACAAAATCGCGACCCGAAGGCCGAATTACATTGTACAGGAAAGCAAGGAACACATATAAAATACATATCATTTGTTAATATTCTTTGTTGATTTCTTATATGGTATTTACTGACCTTCCTCCTGGCATGATTTCAGCACCATGGAAATAATCACCGCCTGCTCATCATTAGTATTAGTCGGAGTCACCACGATAAGAACAAACTGAACCTCTTTACCGGAGAAGTCCGGGCTTAGTTTTATTGGATTTCCATCTTCTAGAGTCTCCAATGGATCACCGATCTATGAAACACGTTCGAAAAAAAAGGCATTAGTATAATTTAAACCCGAACGACCAAAAGGCAATTCGTATAATTAAAACCCGCAAAATCGATTTGAAAATTCAAGCTTAACAGGATTATGGACTGTTTTATTTTAAAAGCAATTAATTATTGATAAGAAGTTAACAGAGTTGAATTATTGATTAACATGGAAAGTAGCCTACAAAAACCACGATTTATACGTGTCTTAAATCTCGTTCAGTTGTCATCTTTCATCATCAACGATCATTTGGTGACAATTTATCGAGTTTGATATGCACTTATGCTAAGAAAAGTCGTTTTTCTAATATAATTTAGTACAATTCAAACTGTATCCTCTACAGACAGTCGCTGAAGCTAAGATATAAATTTTGGATTCTTAAGGTCCCACACCACCAAATCAGTTCCCTATTGCTTTGTGTGGATTTGGTGGAAATTGGTGGAAACAGTGAAATCGTGTTAAATGATACCATTCAAGAAAAAGCTAGAGATTTTGGGCCTTATGTGGAGGAAATAACCTAGAAATGCCAAATTATGAAACATTTAGGTACATTTACGGCACTTTTTACATTTTCTACGATGTTAAATTTAGACTTATGGTGGAGTCTATCTTAAATTCAAACACTGCCGGGTATTGCCAGAATGCAAATATTATTTGGTGGTGTGTACTCTTAAACTTGAATCAAAGAGGGTAATTTGGATCTATGCAAAAATCACATATTTGCAAGATATTACAAGGCTAGTGAACCTTTTCGTTTGGTAGGAATCAATGATATATTTGAAGTGTTATATCCTGCACCCAGACTAATTGTTGTTTGTTCGAAGGAGAGGTTGTAGGGATTTGATACAATAGGAAATAATATAAACTCACAGGTTCAAATGTACGTGTCTTGTCATTCTTTGGAGCTTTCAAGATAGCAGTAACAGGCTTGTTGTAGGTAAATTCAATTAAATCAACCAAGGCCGGTTCGTCCAATTTGTAAACTATATAAGTTTTTCCCGTGACTGGAATAGAGCTGCTCGTAGTTGGCGTCTGATTCGTAATTTGATTAACATTATTCACGGGCGTATTAAAAATGTAGATCTCGACAGGCAGATCTTCACTCATACCTGTAGTTTCATCGCATATACCTGAAATGGTTATAGATGATGGATAATTGTTATGGTTTGTTCAGCTCAAAATTGCCAAAGCCTCCTCACAGCAGCGAAGGAATACAGAAGGTTGCGGGCGCGCGTGAAGGCATTACATTAACTGTGCATCATATGTGTGACGCGTGGTGTGTGGTAATCATCGCGCGCGTACCCTTGGATTACTTTTACGCACAAAGAGATAAACACCGAATATTTCTCGCCAATTTGGAACTGATTCATCTATAGAAATATATCACTTGGCAATTACTTTGAATTAAAGTTAAGTTGACACGGACAATAATAGAATATAATGTTGTTACTACATCAAAGCTCACCTTGTTGCTTCGTGGTTGATGCTACTGTGGTAGTTGTAGCTTTGGTTAGTGCTTGAGGTGTAGTGGATTGCAGCTTGGTGGTGGCAACCGTGGTTGTCTCTGCAGAGGTTGTGGTTTCTGACACTGTTGTTGTTTCCAAAGTGGTGGTTAGTTTTTGACAACCTCTCAATTGAACGGTTAAGTTAGATGCTGATGTCTCTCCTGATACAACAATCTCCAGAGCGCCCACTGGATATGCGAGCTGCTTTTTAACAATAGACGTATATGTTTCGCCTTCAGCATCAGCAGCAACGAATATAGCTGTGAAAGTCTACAAAAAACAACAATATATATATCAACATTTGGATATTAATTTGACCTAGCCGCAGTATTAATTAGGTACGTTATTTTTTAATGCCTCGCATCATATTTAAGGGATAAAACCGTTTCGACTACAGCTAAAATAATAATGTTTGCTTTAACCCTTTCGACTACAGCTAAAATACTAATATTGGCTTTCGTTAATCATTTAAATATAAATAAACTGCTAACATAAAATTACTTAAAATACCTCGAGATTGTCGTTTGAAGGAACTGAAGTAAAATCCGTTTCTGAATCACTGCGAACTTTCATTGTGAAGGTGACTGGAGTCAGAGGAACCCGTGAGATGAGGACAATCGAATCAACTCTAGCAGGTACCGAAAGTGATACTAGATAAGTTTTGCCATTACCGTCAGAACCTTCTTCAGTAGTTACCACTACTCGCAAATCATCGTTGGATGTCATTGAATCCTCACAAGGCTCTGTAAAATGTTGATATACACAACACATGGTATAATTATATACACGTAAATATTATTTAAAATCATTATTTGACTTCAACTAGATGTTGATCATATAAACTGAAGAAGTAGAGACCAATATTACTTATATTATAATAAACATGATTTGATTTACCTGTCTGTGTCGTTTCTGTTGTTACAGTTTGTTCAGTTGTTGTTGCAGAAGGTTGCAGTGTTGTTATCGTTGATGTTGTAACTTGTGTCGTCACAACTGCAGCCTGTGTAGGTTCAGTCTTTGCCTGAGTGGTCGTTTCCACAGTCGTTTGTTGAGTAGTAGTAACTAATTGTGAGGAAAACAATGTAACATTCATTTTTTTGAAATAAAACAACCGCATAGCCTTCCGTGAACGTGATTAATTCAAATCCTAGGTTAAGTTTTATTATAATTGTTAGAATTTCTTATTAACAAGCCTCATGTTTTGTGAGCATTATGGTATTTTCTCTATATGGGTTGTTGAGGTTTTCCTTACTGACGAATAAATTGTTTATTTCGTTATATTGCATTTTACCTACGACGTTATATGTTATATAGCTAACATATGATATGATATGATATGATATGATTTTATTGGCACAAAATCGCGACCCGAAGGCCGAATTACATTGTACAGGAAAGCAAGGAACACATATAAAATACATATCATTTGTTAATATTCTTTGTTGATTTCTTATATGGTATTTACTGACCTTCCTCCTGGCATGATTTCAGCACCATGGAAATAATCACCGCCTGCTCATCATTAGTATTAGTCGGAGTCACCACGATAAGAACAAACTGAACCTCTTTACCGGAGAAGTCCGGGCTTAGTTTTATTGGATTTCCATCTTCTAGAGTCTCCAATGGATCACCGATCTATGAAACACGTTCGAAAAAAAAGGCATTAGTATAATTTAAACCCGAACGACCAAAAGGCAATTCGTATAATTAAAACCCGCAAAATCGATTTGAAAATTCAAGCTTAACAGGATTATGGACTGTTTTATTTTAAAAGCAATTAATTATTGATAAGAAGTTAACAGAGTTGAATTATTGATTAACATGGAAAGTAGCCTACAAAAACCACGATTTATACGTGTCTTAAATCTCGTTCAGTTGTCATCTTTCATCATCAACGATCATTTGGTGACAATTTATCGAGTTTGATATGCACTTATGCTAAGAAAAGTCGTTTTTCTAATATAATTTAGTACAATTCAAACTGTATCCTCTACAGACAGTCGCTGAAGCTAAGATATAAATTTTGGATTCTTAAGGTCCCACACCACCAAATCAGTTCCCTATTGCTTTGTGTGGATTTGGTGGAAATTGGTGGAAACAGTGAAATCGTGTTAAATGATACCATTCAAGAAAAAGCTAGAGATTTTGGGCCTTATGTGGAGGAAATAACCTAGAAATGCCAAATTATGAAACATTTAGGTACATTTACGGCACTTTTTACATTTTCTACGATGTTAAATTTAGACTTATGGTGGAGTCTATCTTAAATTCAAACACTGCCGGGTATTGCCAGAATGCAAATATTATTTGGTGGTGTGTACTCTTAAACTTGAATCAAAGAGGGTAATTTGGATCTATGCAAAAATCACATATTTGCAAGATATTACAAGGCTAGTGAACCTTTTCGTTTGGTAGGAATCAATGATATATTTGAAGTGTTATATCCTGCACCCAGACTAATTGTTGTTTGTTCGAAGGAGAGGTTGTAGGGATTTGATACAATAGGAAATAATATAAACTCACAGGTTCAAATGTACGTGTCTTGTCATTCTTTGGAGCTTTCAAGATAGCAGTAACAGGCTTGTTGTAGGTAAATTCAATTAAATCAACCAAGGCCGGTTCGTCCAATTTGTAAACTATATAAGTTTTTCCCGTGACTGGAATAGAGCTGCTCGTAGTTGGCGTCTGATTCGTAATTTGATTAACATTATTCACGGGCGTATTAAAAATGTAGATCTCGACAGGCAGATCTTCACTCATACCTGTAGTTTCATCGCATATACCTGAAATGGTTATAGATGATGGATAATTGTTATGGTTTGTTCAGCTCAAAATTGCCAAAGCCTCCTCACAGCAGCGAAGGAATACAGAAGGTTGCGGGCGCGCGTGAAGGCATTACATTAACTGTGCATCATATGTGTGACGCGTGGTGTGTGGTAATCATCGCGCGCGTACCCTTGGATTACTTTTACGCACAAAGAGATAAACACCGAATATTTCTCGCCAATTTGGAACTGATTCATCTATAGAAATATATCACTTGGCAATTACTTTGAATTAAAGTTAAGTTGACACGGACAATAATAGAATATAATGTTGTTACTACATCAAAGCTCACCTTGTTGCTTCGTGGTTGATGCTACTGTGGTAGTTGTAGCTTTGGTTAGTGCTTGAGGTGTAGTGGATTGCAGCTTGGTGGTGGCAACCGTGGTTGTCTCTGCAGAGGTTGTGGTTTCTGACACTGTTGTTGTTTCCAAAGTGGTGGTTAGTTTTTGACAACCTCTCAATTGAACGGTTAAGTTAGATGCTGATGTCTCTCCTGATACAACAATCTCCAGAGCGCCCACTGGATATGCGAGCTGCTTTTTAACAATAGACGTATATGTTTCGCCTTCAGCATCAGCAGCAACGAATATAGCTGTGAAAGTCTACAAAAAACAACAATATATATATCAACATTTGGATATTAATTTGACCTAGCCGCAGTATTAATTAGGTACGTTATTTTTTAATGCCTCGCATCATATTTAAGGGATAAAACCGTTTCGACTACAGCTAAAATAATAATGTTTGCTTTAACCCTTTCGACTACAGCTAAAATACTAATATTGGCTTTCGTTAATCATTTAAATATAAATAAACTGCTAACATAAAATTACTTAAAATACCTCGAGATTGTCGTTTGAAGGAACTGAAGTAAAATCCGTTTCTGAATCACTGCGAACTTTCATTGTGAAGGTGACTGGAGTCAGAGGAACCCGTGAGATGAGGACAATCGAATCAACTCTAGCAGGTACCGAAAGTGATACTAGATAAGTTTTGCCATTACCGTCAGAACCTTCTTCAGTAGTTACCACTACTCGCAAATCATCGTTGGATGTCATTGAATCCTCACAAGGCTCTGTAAAATGTTGATATACACAACACATGGTATAATTATATACACGTAAATATTATTTAAAATCATTATTTGACTTCAACTAGATGTTGATCATATAAACTGAAGAAGTAGAGACCAATATTACTTATATTATAATAAACATGATTTGATTTACCTGTCTGTGTCGTTTCTGTTGTTACAGTTTGTTCAGTTGTTGTTGCAGAAGGTTGCAGTGTTGTTATCGTTGATGTTGTAACTTGTGTCGTCACAACTGCAGCCTGTGTAGGTTCAGTCTTTGCCTGAGTGGTCGTTTCCACAGTCGTTTGTTGAGTAGTAGTAACTAATTGTGAGGAAAACAATGTAACATTCATTTTTTTGAAATAAAACAACCGCATAGCCTTCCGTGAACGTGATTAATTCAAATCCTAGGTTAAGTTTTATTATAATTGTTAGAATTTCTTATTAACAAGCCTCATGTTTTGTGAGCATTATGGTATTTTCTCTATATGGGTTGTTGAGGTTTTCCTTACTGACGAATAAATTGTTTATTTCGTTATATTGCATTTTACCTACGACGTTATATGTTATATAGCTAACATATGATATGATATGATATGATATGATTTTATTGGCACCAAATCGCGACCCGAAGGCCGAATTACATTGTACAGGAAAGCAAGGAATACATATAAAATACATATCATTTGTTAATATTCTTTGTTGATTTCTTATATGGTATTTACTGACCTTCCTCCTGGCATGATTTCAGCACCATGGAAATAATCACCGCCTGCTCATCATTAGTATTAGTCGGAGTCACCACGATAAGAACAAACTGAACCTCTTTACCGGAGAAGTCCGGGCTTAGTTTTATTGGATTTCCATCTTCTAGAGTCTCCAATGGATCACCGATCTATGAAACACGTTCGAAAAAAAAAGGCATTAGTATAATTTAAACCCGAACGACCAAAAGGCAATTCGTATAATTAAAACCCGCAAAATCGATTTGAAAATTCAAGCTTAACAGGATTATGGACTGTTTTATTTTAAAAGCAATTAATTATTGATAAGAAGTTAACAGAGTTGAATTATTGATTAACATGGAAAGTAGCCTACAAAAACCACGATTTATACGTGTCTTAAATCTCGTTCAGTTGTCATCTTTCATCATCAACGATCATTTGGTGACAATTTATCGAGTTTGATATGCACTTATGCTAAGAAAAGTCGTTTTTCTAATATAATTTAGTACAATTCAAACTGTATCCTCTACAGACAGTCGCTGAAGCTAAGATATAATTTTTGGATTCTTAAGGTCCCACACCACCAAATCAGTTCCCTATTGCTTTGTGTGGATTTGGTGGAAATTGGTGGAAACAGTGAAATCGTGTTAAATGATACCATTCAAGAAAAAGCTAGAGATTTTGGGCCTTATGTGGAGGAAATAACCTAGAAATGCCAAATTATGAAACATTTAGGTACATTTACGGCACTTTTTACATTTTCTACGATGTTAAATTTAGACTTATGGTGGAGTCTATCTTAAATTCAAACACTGCCGGGTATTGCCAGAATGCAAATATTATTTGGTGGTGTGTACTCTTAAACTTGAATCAAAGAGGGTAATTTGGATCTATGCAAAAATCACATATTTGCAAGATATTACAAGGCTAGTGAACCTTTTCGTTTGGTAGGAATCAATGATATATTTGAAGTGTTATATCCTGCACCCAGACTAATTGTTGTTTGTTCGAAGGAGAGGTTGTAGGGATTTGATACAATAGGAAATAATATAAACTCACAGGTTCAAATGTACGTGTCTTGTCATTCTTTGGAGCTTTCAAGATAGCAGTAACAGGCTTGTTGTAGGTAAATTCAATTAAATCAACCAAGGCCGGTTCGTCCAATTTGTAAACTATATAAGTTTTTCCCGTGACTGGAATAGAGCTGCTCGTAGTTGGCGTCTGATTCGTAATTTGATTAACATTATTCACGGGCGTATTAAAAATGTAGATCTCGACAGGCAGATCTTCACTCATACCTGTAGTTTCATCGCATATACCTGAAATGGTTATAGATGATGGATAATTGTTATGCTTTGTTCAGCTCAAAATTGCCAAAGCCTCCTCACAGCAGCGAAGGAATACAGAAGGTTGCGGGCGCGCGTGAAGGCATTACATTAACTGTGCATCATATGTGTGACGCGTGGTGTGTGGTAATCATCGCGCGCGTACCCTTGGATTACTTTTACGCACAAAGAGATAAACACCGAATATTTTTCGCCAATTTGGAACTGATTCATCTATAGAAATATATCACTTGGCAATTACTTTGAATTAAAGTTAAGTTGACACGGACAATAATAGAATATAATGTTGTTACTACATCAAAGCTCACCTTGTTGCTTCGTGGTTGATGCTACTGTGGTAGTTGTAGCTTTGGTTAGTGCTTGAGGTGTAGTGGATTGCAGCTTGGTGGTGGCAACCGTGGTTGTCTCTGCAGAGGTTGTGGTTTCTGACACTGTTGTTGTTTCCAAAGTGGTGGTTAGTTTTTGACAACCTCTCAATTGAACGGTTA
The DNA here is from genome assembly GCA_035610835.1 of Ophiura sarsii. NCBI lineage: Eukaryota > Metazoa > Echinodermata > Ophiuroidea > Amphilepidida > Ophiuridae > Ophiura > Ophiura sarsii. Next base: position 3,472,499 of record CM069444.1, read on the forward strand.
AGTTAGATGCTGATGTCTCTCCTGATACAACAATCTCCAGAGCGCCCACTGGATATGCGAGCTGCTTTTTAACAATAGACGTATATGTTTCGCCTTCAGCATCAGCAGCAACGAATATAGCTGTGAAAGTCTACAAAAAAACAACAATATATATATCAACATTTGGATATTAATTTGACCTAGCCGCAGTATTAATTAGGTACGTTATTTTTTAATGCCTCGCATCATATTTAAGGGATAAAACCGTTTCGACTACAGCTAAAATAATAATGTTTGCTTTAACCCTTTCGACTACAGCTAAAATACTAATATTGGCTTTCGTTAATCATTTAAATATAAATAAACTGCTAACATAAAATTACTTAAAATACCTCGAGATTGTCGTTTGAAGGAACTGAAGTAAAATCCGTTTCTGAATCACTGCGAACTTTCATTGTGAAGGTGACTGGAGTCAGAGGAACCCGTGAGATGAGGACAATCGAATCAACTCTAGCAGGTACCGAAAGTGATACTAGATAAGTTTTGCCATTACCGTCAGAACCTTCTTCAGTAGTTACCACTACTCGCAAATCATCGTTGGATGTCATTGAATCCTCACAAGGCTCTGTAAAATGTTGATATACACAACACATGGTATAATTATATACACGTAAATATTATTTAAAATCATTATTTGACTTCAACTAGATGTTGATCATATAAACTGAAGAAGTAGAGACCAATATTACTTATATTATAATAAACATGATTTGATTTACCTGTCTGTGTCGTTTCTGTTGTTACAGTTTGTTCAGTTGTTGTTGCAGAAGGTTGCAGTGTTGTTATCGTTGATGTTGTAACTTGTGTCGTCACAACTGCAGCCTGTGTAGGTTCAGTCTTTGCCTGAGTGGTCGTTTCCACAGTCGTTTGTTGAGTAGTAGTAACTAATTGTGAGGAAAACAATGTAACATTCATTTTTTTGAAATAAAACAACCGCATAGCCTTCCGTGAACGTGATTAATTCAAATCCTAGGTTAAGTTTTATTATAATTGTTAGAATTTCTTATTAACAAGCCTCATGTTTTGTGAGCATTATGGTATTTTCTTTATATGGGTTGTTGAGGTTTTCCTTACTGACGAATAAATTGTTTATTTCGTTATATTGCATTTTACCTACGACGTTATATGTTATATAGCTAACATATGATATGATATGATATGATTTTATTGGCACAAAATCGCGACCCGAAGGCCGAATTACATTGTACAGGAAGCAAGGAATACATATAAAATACATATCATTTGTTAATATTCTTTGTTGATTTCTTATATGGTATTTACTGACCTTCCTCCTGGCATGATTTCAGCACCAGGGAAATAATCACCGCCTGCTCATCATTAGTATTAGTCGGAGTCACCACGATAAGAACAAACTGAACCTCTTTACCGGAGAAGTCCGGGCTTAGTTTTATTGGATTTCCATCTTCTAGAGTCTCCAATGGATCACCGATCTATGAAACACGTTCGAAAAAAAAGGCATTAGTATAATTTAAACCCGAACGACCAAAAGGCAATTCGTATAATTAAAACCCGCAAAATCGATTTGAAAATTCAAGCTTAACAGGATTATGGACTGTTTTATTTTAAAAGCAATTAATTATTGATAAGAAGTTAACAGAGTTGAATTATTGATTAACATGGAAAGTAGCCTACAAAAACCACGATTTATACGTGTCTTAAATCTCGTTCAGTTGTCATCTTTCATCATCAACGATCATTTGGTGACAATTTATCGAGTTTGATATGCACTTATGCTAAGAAAAGTCGTTTTTCTAATATAATTTAGTACAATTCAAACTGTATCCTCTACAGACAGTCGCTGAAGCTAAGATATAAATTTTGGATTCTTAAGGTCCCACACCACCAAATCAGTTCCCTATTGCTTTGTGTGGATTTGGTGGAAATTGGTGGAAACAGTGAAATCGTGTTAAATGATACCATTCAAGAAAAAGCTAGAGATTTTGGGCCTTATGTGGAGGAAATAACCTAGAAATGCCAAATTATGAAACATTTAGGTACATTTACGGCACTTTTTACATTTTCTACGATGTTAAATTTAGACTTATGGTGGAGTCTATCTTAAATTCAAACACTGCCGGGTATTGCCAGAATGCAAATATTATTTGGTGGTGTGTACTCTTAAACTTGAATCAAAGAGGGTAATTTGGATCTATGCAAAAATCACATATTTGCAAGATATTACAAGGCTAGTGAACCTTTTCGTTTGGTAGGAATCAATGATATATTTGAAGTGTTATATCCTGCACCCAGACTAATTGTTGTTTGTTCGAAGGAGAGGTTGTAGGGATTTGATACAATAGGAAATAATATAAACTCACAGGTTCAAATGTACGTGTCTTGTCATTCTTTGGAGCTTTCAAGATAGCAGTAACAGGCTTGTTGTAGGTAAATTCAATTAAATCAACCAAGGCCGGTTCGTCCAATTTGTAAACTATATAAGTTTTTCCCGTGACTGGAATAGAGCTACTCGTAGTTGGCGTCTGATTCGTAATTTGATTAACATTATTCACGGGCGTATTAAAAATGTAGATCTCGACAGGCAGATCTTCACTCATACCTGTAGTTTCATCGCATATACCTGAAATGGTTATAGATGATGGATAATTGTTATGGTTTGTTCAGCTCAAAATTGCCAAAGCCTCCTCACAGCAGCGAAGGAATACAGAAGGTTGCGGGCGCGCGTGAAGGCATTACATTAACTGTGCATCACATGTGTGACGCGTGGTGTGTGGTAATCATCGCGCGCATACCCTTGGATTACTTTTACGCACAAAGAGATAAACACCGAATATTTCTCGCCAATTTGGAACTGATTCATCTATAGAAATATATCACTTGGCAATTACTTTGAATTAAAGTTAAGTTGACACGGACAATAATAGAATATAATGTTGTTACTACATCAAAGCTCACCTTGTTGCTTCGTGGTTGATGCTACTGTGGTAGTTGTAGCTTTGGTTAGTGCTTGAGGTGTAGTGGATTGCAGCTTGGTGGTGGCAACCGTGGTTGTCTCTGCAGAGGTTGTGGTTTCTGACACTGTTGTTGTTTCCAAAGTGGTGGTTAGTTTTTGACAACCTCTCAATTGAACGGTTAAGTTAGATGCTGATGTCTCTCCTGATACAACAATCTCCAGAGCGCCCACTGGATATGCGAGCTGCTTTTTAACAATAGACGTATATGTTTCGCCTTCAGCATCAGCAGCAACGAATATAGCTGTGAAAGTCTACAAAAAACAACAATATATATATCAACATTTGGATATTAATTTGACCTAGCCGCAGTATTAATTAGGTACGTTATTTTTTAATGCCTCGCATCATATTTAAGGGATAAAACCGTTTCGACTACAGCTAAAATAATAATGTTTGCTTTAACCCTTTCGACTACAGCTAAAATACTAATATTGGCTTTCGTTAATCATTTAAATATAAATAAACTGCTAACATAAAATTACTTAAAATACCTCGAGATTGTCGTTTGAAGGAACTGAAGTAAAATCCGTTTCTGAATCACTGCGAACTTTCATTGTGAAGGTGACTGGAGTCAGAGGAACCCGTGAGATGAGGACAATCGAATCAACTCTAGCAGGTACCGAAAGTGATACTAGATAAGTTTTGCCATTACCGTCAGAACCTTCTCCAGTAGTTACCACTACTCGCAAATCATCGTTGGATGTCATTGAATCCTCACAAGGCTCTGTAAAATGTTGATATACACAACACATGGTATAATTATATACACGTAAATATTATTTAAAATCATTATTTGACTTCAACTAGATGTTGATCATATAAACTGAAGAAGTAGAGACCAATATTACTTATATTATAATAAACATGATTTGATTTACCTGTCTGTGTCGTTTCTGTTGTTACAGTTTGTTCAGTTGTTGTTGCAGAAGGTTGCAGTGTTGTTATCGTTGATGTTGTAACTTGTGTCGTCACAACTGCAGCCTGTGTAGGTTCAGTCTTTGCCTGAGTGGTCGTTTCCACAGTCGTTTGTTGAGTAGTAGTAACTAATTGTGAGGAAAACAATGTAACATTCATTTTTTTGAAATAAAACAACCGCATAGCCTTCCGTGAACGTGATTAATTCAAATCCTAGGTTAAGTTTTATTATAATTGTTAGAATTTCTTATTAACAAGCCTCATGTTTTGTGAGCATTATGGTATTTTCTCTATATGGGTTGTTGAGGTTTTCCTTACTGACGAATAAATTGTTTATTTCGTTATATTGCATTTTACCTACGACGTTATATGTTATATAGCTAACATATGATATGATATGATATGATATGATTTTATTGGCACAAAATCGCGACCCGAAGGCCGAATTACATTGTACAGGAAAGCAAGGAATACATATAAAATACATATCATTTGTTAATATTCTTTGTTGATTTCTTATATGGTATTTACTGACCTTCCTCCTGGCATGATTTCAGCACCATGGAAATAATCACCGCCTGCTCATCATTAGTATTAGTCGGAGTCACCACGATAAGAACAAACTGAACCTCTTTACCGGAGAAGTCCGGGCTTAGTTTTATTGGATTTCCATCTTCTAGAGTCTCCAATGGATCACCAATCTATGAAACACGTTCGAAAAAAAAGGCATTAGTATAATTTAAACCCGAACGACCAAAAGGCAATTCGTATAATTAAAACCCGCAAAATCGATTTGAAAATTCAAGCTTAACAGGATTATGGACTGTTTTATTTTAAAAGCAATTAATTATTGATAAGAAGTTAACAGAGTTGAATTATTGATTAACATGGAAAGTAGCCTACAAAAACCACGATTTATACGTGTCTTAAATCTCGTTCAGTTGTCATCTTTCATCATCAACGATCATTTGGTGACAATTTATCGAGTTTGATATGCACTTATGCTAAGAAAAGTCGTTTTTCTAATATAATTTAGTACAATTCAAACTGTATCCTCTACAGACAGTCGCTGAAGCTAAGATATAAATTTTGGATTCTTAAGGTCTCACACCACCAAATCAGTTCCCTATTGCTTTGTGTGGATTTGGCTGAAATTGGTGGAAACAGTGAAATCGTGTTAAATGATACCATTCAAGAAAAAGCTAGAGATTTTGGGCCTTATGTGGAGGAAATAACCTAGAAATGCCAAATTATGAAACATTTAGGTACATTTACGGCACTTTTTACATTTTCTACGATGTTAAATTTAGACTTATGGTGGAGTCTATCTTAAATTCAAACACTGCCGGGTATTGCCAGAATGCAAATATTATTTGGTGGTGTGTACTCTTAAACTTGAATCAAAGAGGGTAATTTGGATCTATGCAAAAATCACATATTTGCAAGATATTACAAGGCTAGTGAACCTTTTCGTTTGGTAGGAATCAATGATATATTTGAAGTGTTATATCCTGCACCCAGACTAATTGTTGTTTGTTCGAAGGAGAGGTTGTAGAGATTTGATACAATAGGAAATAATATAAACTCACAGGTTCAAATGTACGTGTCTTGTCATTCTTTGGAGCTTTCAAGATAGCAGTAACAGGCTTGTTGTAGGTAAATTCAATTAAATCAACCAAGGCCGGTTCGTCCAATTTGTAAACTATATAAGTTTTTCCCGTGACTGGAATAGAGCTGCTCGTAGTTGGCGTCTGATTCGTAATTTGATTAACATTATTCACGGGCGTATTAAAAATGTAGATCTCGACAGGCAGATCTTCACTCATACCAGTAGTTTCATCGCATATACCTGAAATGGTTATAGATGATGGATAATTGTTATGGTTTGTTCAGCTCAAAATTGCCAAAGCCTCCTCACAGCAGCGAAGGAATACAGAAGGTTGCGGGCGCGCGTGAAGGCATTACATTAACTGTGCATCATATGTGTGACGCGTGGTGTGTGGTAATCATCGCGCGCATACCCTTGGATTACTTTTACGCACAAAGAGATAAACACCGAATATTTCTCGCCAATTTGGAACTGATTCATCTATAGAAATATATCACTTGGCAATTACTTTGAATTAAAGTTAAGTTGACACGGACAATAATAGAATATAATGTTGTTACTACATCAAAGCTCACCTTGTTGCTTCGTGGTTGATGCTACTGTGGTAGTTGTAGCTTTGGTTAGTGCTTGAGGTGTAGTGGATTGCAGCTTGGTGGTGGCAACCGTGGTTGTCTCTGCAGAGGTTGTGGTTTCTGACACTGTTGTTGTTTCCAAAGTGGTGGTTAGTTTTTGACAACCTCTCAATTGAACGGTTAAGTTAGATGCTGATGTCTCTCCTGATACAACAATCTCCAGAGCGCCCACTGGATATGCGAGCTGCTTTTTAACAATAGACGTATATGTTTCGCCTTCAGCATCAGCAGCAACGAATATAGCTGTGAAAGTCTACAAAAAACAACAATATATATATCAACATTTGGATATTAATTTGACCTAGCCGCAGTATTAATTAGGTACGTTATTTTTTAATGCCTCGCATCATATTTAAGGGATAAAACCGTTTCGACTACAGCTAAAATAATAATGTTTGCTTTAACCCTTTCGACTACAGCTAAAATACTAATATTGGCTTTCGTTAATCATTTAAATATAAATAAACTGCTAACATAAAATTACTTAAAATACCTCGAGATTATCGTTTGAAGGAACTGAAGTAAAATCCGTTTCTGAATCACTGCGAACTTTCATTGTGAAGGTGACTGGAGTCAGAGGAACCCGTGAGATGAGGACAATCGAATCAACTCTAGCAGGTACCGAAAGTGATACTAGATAAGTTTTGCCATTACCGTCAGAACCTTCTTCAGTAGTTACCACTACTCGCAAATCATCGTTGGATGTCATTGAATCCTCACAAGGCTCTGTAAAATGTTGATATACACAACACATGGTATAATTATATACACGTAAATATTATTTAAAATCATTATTTGACTTCAACTAGATGTTGATCATATAAACTGAAGAAGTAGAGACCAATATTACTTATATTATAATAAACATGATTTGATTTACCTGTCTGTGTCGTTTCTGTTGTTACAGTTTGTTCAGTTGTTGTTGCAGAAGGTTGCAGTGTTGTTATCGTTGATGTTGTAACTTGTGTCGTCACAACTGCAGCCTGTGTAGGTTCAGTCTTTGCCTGAGTGGTCGTTTCCACAGTCGTTTGTTGAGTAGTAGTAACTAATTGTGAGGAAAACAATGTAACATTCATTTTTTTGAAATAAAACAACCGCATAGCCTTCCGTGAACGTGATTAATTCAAATCCTAGGTTAAGTTTTATTATAATTGTTAGAATTTCTTATTAACAAGCCTCATGTTTTGTGAGCATTATGGTATTTTCTCTATATGGGTTGTTGAGGTTTTCCTTACTGACGAATAAATTGTTTATTTCGTTATATTGCATTTTACCTACGACGTTATATGTTATATAGCTAACATATGATATGATATATGATATGATTGTATTGGCACAAAATCGCGACCCGAAGGCCAAATTACATTGTACAGGAAAGCAAGGAATACATATAAACTACATATCATTTGTTAATATTCTTTGTTGATTTCTTATATGGTATTTACTGACCTTCCTCCTGGCATGATTTCAGCACCAGGGAAAAAATCACCGCCTGCTCATCATTAGTATTAGTCGGAGTCACCACGATAAGAACAAACTGAACCTCTTTACCGGAGAAGTCCGGGCTTAGTTTTATTGGATTTCCATCTTCTAGAGTCTCCAATGGATCACCGATCTATGAAACACGTTCGAAAAAAAAGGCATTAGTATAATTTAAACCCGAACGACCAAAAGGCAATTCGTATAATTAAAACCCGCAAAATCGATTTGAAAATTCAAGCTTAACAGGATTATGGACTGTTTTATTTTAAAAGCAATTAATTATTGATAAGAAGTTAACAGAGTTGAATTATTGATTAACATGGAAAGTAGCCTACAAAAACCACGATTTATACGTGTCTTAAATCTCGTTCAGTTGTCATCTTTCATCATCAACGATCATTTGGTGACAATTTATCGAGTTTGATATGCACTTATGCTAAGAAAAGTCGTTTTTCTAATATAATTTAGTACAATTCAAACTGTATCCTCTACAGACAGTCGCTGAAGCTAAGATATAAATTTTGGATTCTTAAGGTCCCACAACACCAAATCAGTTCCCTATTGCTTTGTGTGGATTTGGTGGAAATTGGTGGAAACAGTGAAATCGTGTTAAATGATACCATTCAAGAAAAAGCTAGAGATTTTGGGCCTTATGTGGAGGAAATAACCTAGAAATGCCAAATTATGAAACATTTAGGTACATTTACGGCACTTTTTACATTTTCTACGATGTTAAATTTAGACTTATGGTGGAGTCTATCTTAAATTCAAACACTGCCGGGTATTGCCAGAATGCAAATATTATTTGGTGGTGTGTACTCTTAAACTTGAATCAAAGAGGGTAATTTGGATCTATGCAAAAATCACATATTTGCAAGATATTACAAGGCTAGTGAACCTTTTCGTTTGGTAGGAATCAATGATATATTTGAAGTGTTATATCCTGCACCCAGACTAATTGTTGTTTGTTCGAAGGAGAGGTTGTAGGGATTTGATACAATAGGAAATAATATAAACTCACAGGTTCAAATGTACGTGTCTTGTCATTCTTTGGAGCTTTCAAGATAGCAGTAACAGGCTTGTTGTAGGTAAATTCAATTAAATCAACCAAGGCCGGTTCGTCCAATTTGTAAACTATATAAGTTTTTCCCGTGACTGAAATAGAGCTGCTCGTAGTTGGCGTCTGATTCGTAATTTGATTAACATTATTCACGGGCGTATTAAAAATGTAGATCTCGACAGGCAGATCTTCACTCATACCTGTAGTTTCATCGCATATACCTGAAATGGTTATAGATGATGGATAATTGTTATGGTTTGTTCAGCTCAAAATTGCCAAAGCCTCCTCACAGCAGCGAAGGAATACAGAAGGTTGCGGGCGCGCGTGAAGGCATTACATTAACTGTGCATCACATGTGTGACGCGTGGTGTGTGGTAATCATCGCGCGCATACCCTTGGATTACTTTTACGCACAAAGAGATAAACACCGAATATTTCTCGCCAATTTGGAACTGATTCATCTATAGAAATATATCACTTGGCAATTACTTTGAATTAAAGTTAAGTTGACACGGACAATAATAGAATATAATGTTGTTACTACATCAAAGCTCACCTTGTTGCTTCGTGGTTGATGCTACTGTGGTAGTTGTAGCTTTGGTTAGTGCTTGAGGTGTAGTGGATTGCAGCTTGGTGGTGGCAACCGTGGTTGTCTCTGCAGAGGTTGTGGTTTCTGACACTGTTGTTGTTTCCAAAGTGGTGGTTAGTTTTTGACAACCTCTCAATTGAACGGTTAAGTTAGATGCTGATGTCTCTCCTGATACAACAATCTCCAGAGCGCCCACTGGATATGCGAGCTGCTTTTTAACAATAGACGTATATGTTTCGCCTTCAGCATCAGCAGCAACGAATATAGCTGTGAAAGTCTACAAAAAACAACAATATATATATCAACATTTGGATATTAATTTGACCTAGCCGCAGTATTAATTAGGTACGTTATTTTTTAATGCCTCGCATCATATTTAAGGGATAAAACCGTTTCGACTACAGCTAAAATAATAATGTTTGCTTTAACCCTTTCGACTACAGCTAAAATACTAATATTGGCTTTCGTTAATCATTTAAATATAAATAAACTGCTAACATAAAATTACTTAAAATACCTCGAGATTGTCGTTTGAAGGAACTGAAGTAAAATCCGTTTCTGAATCACTGCGAACTTTCATTGTGAAGGTGACTGGAGTCAGAGGAACCCGTGAGATGAGGACAATCGAATCAACTCTAGCAGGTACCGAAAGTGATACTAGATAAGTTTTGCCATTACCGTCAGAACCTTCTCCAGTAGTTACCACTACTCGCAAATCATCGTTGGATGTCATTGAATCCTCACAAGGCTCTGTAAAATGTTGATATACACAACACATGGTATAATTATATACACGTAAATATTATTTAAAATCATTATTTGACTTCAACTAGATGTTGATCATATAAACTGAAGAAGTAGAGACCAATATTACTTATATTATAATAAACATGATTTGATTTACCTGTCTGTGTCGTTTCTGTTGTTACAGTTTGTTCAGTTGTTGTTGCAGAAGGTTGCAGTGTTGTTATCGTTGATGTTGTAACTTGTGTCGTCACAACTGCAGCCTGTGTAGGTTCAGTCTTTGCCTGAGTGGTCGTTTCCACAGTCGTTTGTTGAGTAGTAGTAACTAATTGTGAGGAAAACAATGTAACATTCATTTTTTTGAAATAAAACAACCGCATAGCCTTCCGTGAACGTGATTAATTCAAATCCTAGGTTAAGTTTTATTATAATTGTTAGAATTTCTTATTAACAAGCCTCATGTTTTGTGAGCATTATGGTATTTTCTCTATATGGGTTGTTGAGGTTTTCCTTACTGACGAATAAATTGTTTATTTCGTTATATTGCATTTTACCTACGACGTTATATGTTATATAGCTAACATATGATATGATATGATATGATATGATTTTATTGGCACAAAATCGCGACCCGAAGGCCGAATTACATTGTACAGGAAAGCAAGGAATACATATAAAATACATATCATTTGTTAATATTCTTTGTTGATTTCTTATATGGTATTTACTGACCTTCCTCCTGGCATGATTTCAGCACCATGGAAATAATCACCGCCTGCTCATCATTAGTATTAGTCGGAGTCACCACGATAAGAACAAACTGAACCTCTTTACCGGAGAAGTCCGGGCTTAGTTTTATTGGATTTCCATCTTCTAGAGTCTCCAATGGATCACCAATCTATGAAACACGTTCGAAAAAAAAGGCATTAGTATAATTTAAACCCGAACGACCAAAAGGCAATTCGTATAATTAAAACCCGCAAAATCGATTTGAAAATTCAAGCTTAACAGGATTATGGACTGTTTTATTTTAAAAGCAATTAATTATTGATAAGAAGTTAACAGAGTTGAATTATTGATTAACATGGAAAGTAGCCTACAAAAACCACGATTTATACGTGTCTTAAATCTCGTTCAGTTGTCATCTTTCATCATCAACGATCATTTGGTGACAATTTATCGAGTTTGATATGCACTTATGCTAAGAAAAGTCGTTTTTCTAATATAATTTAGTACAATTCAAACTGTATCCTCTACAGACAGTCGCTGAAGCTAAGATATAAATTTTGGATTCTTAAGGTCTCACACCACCAAATCAGTTCCCTATTGCTTTGTGTGGATTTGGCTGAAATTGGTGGAAACAGTGAAATCGTGTTAAATGATACCATTCAAGAAAAAGCTAGAGATTTTGGGCCTTATGTGGAGGAAATAACCTAGAAATGCCAAATTATGAAACATTTAGGTACATTTACGGCACTTTTTACATTTTCTACGATGTTAAATTTAGACTTATGGTGGAGTCTATCTTAAATTCAAACACTGCCGGGTATTGCCAGAATGCAAATATTATTTGGTGGTGTGTACTCTTAAACTTGAATCAAAGAGGGTAATTTGGATCTATGCAAAAATCACATATTTGCAAGATATTACAAGGCTAGTGAACCTTTTCGTTTGGTAGGAATCAATGATATATTTGAAGTGTTATATCCTGCACCCAGACTAATTGTTGTTTGTTCGAAGGAGAGGTTGTAGGGATTTGATACAATAGGAAATAATATAAACTCACAGGTTCAAATGTACGTGTCTTGTCATTCTTTGGAGCTTTCAAGATAGCAGTAACAGGCTTGTTGTAGGTAAATTCAATTAAATCAACCAAGGCCGGTTCGTCCAATTTGTAAACTATATAAGTTTTTCCCGTGACTGGAATAGAGCTGCTCGTAGTTGGCGTCTGATTCGTAATTTGATTAACATTATTCACGGGCGTATTAAAAATGTAGATCTCGACAGGCAGATCTTCACTCATACCAGTAGTTTCATCGCATATACCTGAAATGGTTATAGATGATGGATAATTGTTATGGTTTGTTCAGCTCAAAATTGCCAAAGCCTCCTCACAGCAGCGAAGGAATACAGAAGGTTGCGGGCGCGCGTGAAGGCATTACATTAACTGTGCATCATATGTGTGACGCGTGGTGTGTGGTAATCATCGCGCGCATACCCTTGGATTACTTTTACGCACAAAGAGATAAACACCGAATATTTCTCGCCAATTTGGAACTGATTCATCTATAGAAATATATCACTTGGCAATTACTTTGAATTAAAGTTAAGTTGACACGGACAATAATAGAATATAATGTTGTTACTACATCAAAGCTCACCTTGTTGCTTCGTGGTTGATGCTACTGTGGTAGTTGTAGCTTTGGTTAGTGCTTGAGGTGTAGTGGATTGCAGCTTGGTGGTGGCAACCGTGGTTGTCTCTGCAGAGGTTGTGGTTTCTGACACTGTTGTTGTTTCCAAAGTGGTGGTTAGTTTTTGACAACCTCTCAATTGAACGGTTAAGTTAGATGCTGATGTCTCTCCTGATACAACAATCTCCAGAGCGCCCACTGGATATGCGAGCTGCTTTTTAACAATAGACGTATATGTTTCGCCTTCAGCATCAGCAGCAACGAATATAGCTGTGAAAGTCTACAAAAAACAACAATATATATATCAACATTTGGATATTAATTTGACCTAGCCGCAGTATTAATTAGGTACGTTATTTTTTAATGCCTCGCATCATATTTAAGGGATAAAACCGTTTCGACTACAGCTAAAATAATAATGTTTGCTTTAACCCTTTCGACTACAGCTAAAATACTAATATTGGCTTTCGTTAATCATTTAAATATAAATAAACTGCTAACATAAAATTACTTAAAATACCTCGAGATTATCGTTTGAAGGAACTGAAGTAAAATCCGTTTCTGAATCACTGCGAACTTTCATTGTGAAGGTGACTGGAGTCAGAGGAACCCGTGAGATGAGGACAATCGAATCAACTCTAGCAGGTACCGAAAGTGATACTAGATAAGTTTTGCCATTACCGTCAGAACCTTCTTCAGTAGTTACCACTACTCGCAAATCATCGTTGGATGTCATTGAATCCTCACAAGGCTCTGTAAAATGTTGATATACACAACACATGGTATAATTATATACACGTAAATATTATTTAAAATCATTATTTGACTTCAACTAGATGTTGATCATATAAACTGAAGAAGTAGAGACCAATATTACTTATATTATAATAAACATGATTTGATTTACCTGTCTGTGTCGTTTCTGTTGTTACAGTTTGCTCAGTTGTTGTTGCAGAAGGTTGCAGTGTTGTTATCGTTGATGTTGTAACTTGTGTCGTCACAACTGCAGCCTGTGTAGGTTCAGTCTTTGCCTGAGTGGTCGTTTCCACAGTCGTTTGTTGAGTAGTAGTAACTAATTGTGAGGAAAACAATGTAACATTCATTTTTTTGAAATAAAACAACCGCATAGCCTTCCGTGAACGTGATTAATTCAAATCCTAGGTTAAGTTTTATTATAATTGTTAGAATTTCTTATTAACAAGCCTCATGTTTTGTGAGCATTATGGTATTTTCTCTATATGGGTTGTTGAGGTTTTCCTTACTGACGAATAAATTGTTTATTTCGTTATATTGCATTTTACCTACGACGTTATATGTTATATAGCTAACATATGATATGATATATGATATGATTGTATTGGCACAAAATCGCGACCCGAAGGCCGAATTACATTGTACAGGAAAGCAAGGAATACATATAAACTACATATCATTTGTTAATATTCTTTGTTGATTTCTTATATGGTATTTACTGACCTTCCTCCTGGCATGATTTCAGCACCAGGGAAATAATCACCGCCTGCTCATCATTAGTATTAGTCGGAGTCACCACGATAAGAACAAACTGAACCTCTTTACCGGAGAAGTCCGGGCTTAGTTTTATTGGATTTCCATCTTCTAGAGTCTCCAATGGATCACCGATCTATGAAACACGTTCGAAAAAAAAGGCATTAGTATAATTTAAACCCGAACGACCAAAAGGCAATTCGTATAATTAAAACCCGCAAAATCGATTTGAAAATTCAAGCTTAACAGGATTATGGACTGTTTTATTTTAAAAGCAATTAATTATTGATAAGAAGTTAACAGAGTTGAATTATTGATTAACATGGAAAGTAGCCTACAAAAACCACGATTTATACGTGTCTTAAATCTCGTTCAGTTGTCATCTTTCATCATCAACGATCATTTGGTGACAATTTATCGAGTTTGATATGCACTTATGCTAAGAAAAGTCGTTTTTCTAATATAATTTAGTACAATTCAAACTGTATCCTCTACAGACAGTCGCTGAAGCTAAGATATAAATTTTGGATTCTTAAGGTCCCACACCACCAAATCAGTTCCCTATTGCTTTGTGTGGATTTGGTGGAAATTGGTGGAAACAGTGAAATCGTGTTAAATGATACCATTCAAGAAAAAGCTAGAGATTTTGGGCCTTATGTGGAGGAAATAACCTAGAAATGCCAAATTATGAAACATTTAGGTACATTTACGGCACTTTTTACATTTTCTACGATGTTAAATTTAGACTTATGGTGGAGTCTATCTTAAATTCAAACACTGCCGGGTATTGCCAGAATGCAAATATTATTTGGTGGTGTGTACTCTTAAACTTGAATCAAAGAGGGTAATTTGGATCTATGCAAAAATCACATATTTGCAAGATATTACAAGGCTAGTGAACCTTTTCGTTTGGTAGGAATCAATGATATATTTGAAGTGTTATATCCTGCACCCAGACTAATTGTTGTTTGTTCGAAGGAGAGGTTGTAGGGATTTGATACAATAGGAAATAATATAAACTCACAGGTTCAAATGTACGTGTCTTGTCATTCTTTGGAGCTTTCAAGATAGCAGTAACAGGCTTGTTGTAGGTAAATTCAATTAAATCAACCAAGGCCGGTTCGTCCAATTTGTAAACTATATAAGTTTTTCCCGTGACTGGAATAGAGCTGCTCGTAGTTGGCGTCTGATTCGTAATTTGATTAACATTATTCACGGGCGTATTAAAAATGTAGATCTCGACAGGCAGATCTTCACTCATACCTGTAGTTTCATCGCATATACCTGAAATGGTTATAGATGATGGATAATTGTTATGGTTTGTTCAGCTCAAAATTGCCAAAGCCTCCTCACAGCAGCGAAGGAATACAGAAGGTTGCGGGCGCGCGTGAAGGCATTACATTAACTGTGCATCATATGTGTGACGCGTGGTGTGTGGTAATCATCGCGCGCGTACCCTTGGATTACTTTTACGCACAAAGAGATAAACACCGAATATTTCTCGCCAATTTGGAACTGATTCATCTATAGAAATATATCACTTGGCAATTACTTTGAATTAAAGTTAAGTTGACACGGACAATAATAGAATATAATGTTGTTACTACATCAAAGCTCACCTTGTTGCTTCGTGGTTGATGCTACTGTGGTAGTTGTAGCTTTGGTTAGTGCTTGAGGTGTAGTGGATTGCAGCTTGGTGGTGGCAACCGTGGTTGTCTCTGCAGAGGTTGTGGTTTCTGACACTGTTGTTGTTTCCAAAGTGGTGGTTAGTTTTTGACAACCTCTCAATTGAACGGTTAAGTTAGATGCTGATGTCTCTCCTGATACAACAATCTCCAGAGCGCCCACTGGATATGCGAGCTGCTTTTTAACAATAGACGTATATGTTTCGCCTTCAGCATCAGCAGCAACGAATATAGCTGTGAAAGTCTACAAAAAACAACAATATATATATCAACATTTGGATATTAATTTGACCTAGCCGCAGTATTAATTAGGTACGTTATTTTTTAATGCCTCGCATCATATTTAAGGGATAAAACCGTTTCGACTACAGCTAAAATAATAATGTTTGCTTTAACCCTTTCGACTACAGCTAAAATACTAATATTGGCTTTCGTTAATCATTTAAATATAAATAAACTGCTAACATAAAATTACTTAAAATACCTCGAGATTGTCGTTTGAAGGAACTGAAGTAAAATCCGTTTCTGAATCACTGCGAACTTTCATTGTGAAGGTGACTGGAGTCAGAGGAACCCGTGAGATGAGGACAATCGAATCAACTCTAGCAGGTACCGAAAGTGATACTAGATAAGTTTTGCCATTACCGTCAGAACCTTCTCCAGTAGTTACCACTACTCGCAAATCATCGTTGGATGTCATTGAATCCTCACAAGGCTCTGTAAAATGTTGATATACACAACACATGGTATAATTATATACACGTAAATATTATTTAAAATCATTATTTGACTTCAACTAGATGTTGATCATATAAACTGAAGAAGTAGAGACCAATATTACTTATATTATAATAAACATGATTTGATTTACCTGTCTGTGTCGTTTCTGTTGTTACAGTTTGTTCAGTTGTTGTTGCAGAAGGTTGCAGTGTTGTTATCGTTGATGTTGTAACTTGTGTCGTCACAACTGCAGCCTGTGTAGGTTCAGTCTTTGCCTGAGTGGTCGTTTCCACAGTCGTTTGTTGAGTAGTAGTAACTAATTGTGAGGAAAACAATGTAACATTCATTTTTTTGAAATAAAACAACCGCATAGCCTTCCGTGAACGTGATTAATTCAAATCCTAGGTTAAGTTTTATTATAATTGTTAGAATTTCTTATTAACAAGCCTCATGTTTTGTGAGCATTATGGTATTTTCTCTATATGGGTTGTTGAGGTTTTCCTTACTGACGAATAAATTGTTTATTTCGTTATATTGCATTTTACCTACGACGTTATATGTTATGTAGCTAACATATGATATGATATGATATGATATGATTTTATTGGCACAAAATCGCGACCCGAAGGCCGAATTACATTGTACAGGAAAGCAAGGAATACATATAAAATACATATCATTTGTTAATATTCTTTGTTGATTTCTTATATGATATTTACTGACCTTCCTCCTGGCATGATTTCAGCACCATGGAAATAATCACCGCCTGCTCATCATTAGTATTAGTCGGAGTCACCACGATAAGAACAAACTGAACCTCTTTACCGGAGAAGTCCGGGCTTAGTTTTATTGGATTTCCATCTTCTAGAGTCTCCAATGGATCACCGATCTATGAAACACGTTCGAAAAAAAAGGCATTAGTATAATTTAAACCCGAACGACCAAAAGGCAATTCGTATAATTAAAACCCGCAAAATCGATTTGAAAATTCAAGCTTAACAGGATTATGGACTGTTTTATTTTAAAAGCAATTAATTATTGATAAGAAGTTAACAGAGTTGAAGCAATTAATTATTGATAAGAAGTTAACAGAGTTGAATTATTGATTAACATGGAAAGTAGCCTACAAAAACCACGATTTATACGTGTCTTAAATCTCGTTCAGTTGTCATCTTTCATCATCAACGATCATTTGGTGACAATTTATCGAGTTTGATATGCACTTATGCTAAGAAAAGTCGTTTTTCTAATATAATTTAGTACAATTCAAACTGTATCCTCTACAGACAGTCGCTGAAGCTAAGATATAAATTTTGGATTCTTAAGGTCTCACACCACCAAATCAGTTCCCTATTGCTTTGTGTGGATTTGGCTGAAATTGGTGGAAACAGTGAAATCGTGTTAAATGATACCATTCAAGAAAAAGCTAGAGATTTTGGGCCTTATGTGGAGGAAATAACCTAGAAATGCCAAATTATGAAACATTTAGGTACATTTACGGCACTTTTTACATTTTCTACGATGTTAAATTTAGACTTATGGTGGAGTCTATCTTAAATTCAAACACTGCCGGGTATTGCCAGAATGCAAATATTATTTGGTGGTGTGTACTCTTAAACTTGAATCAAAGAGGGTAATTTGGATCTATGCAAAAATCACATATTTGCAAGATATTACAAGGCTAGTGAACCTTTTCGTTTGGTAGGAATCAATGATATATTTGAAGTGTTATATCCTGCACCCAGACTAATTGTTGTTTGTTCGAAGGAGAGGTTGTAGGGATTTGATACAATAGGAAATAATATAAACTCACAGGTTCAAATGTACGTGTCTTGTCATTCTTTGGAGCTTTCAAGATAGCAGTAACAGGCTTGTTGTAGGTAAATTCAATTAAATCAACCAAGGCCGGTTCGTCCAATTTGTAAACTATATAAGTTTTTCCCGTGACTGGAATAGAGCTGCTCGTAGTTGGCGTCTGATTCGTAATTTGATTAACATTATTCACGGGCGTATTAAAAATGTAGATCTCGACAGGCAGATCTTCACTCATACCAGTAGTTTCATCGCATATACCTGAAATGGTTATAGATGATGGATAATTGTTATGGTTTGTTCAGCTCAAAATTGCCAAAGCCTCCTCACAGCAGCGAAGGAATACAGAAGGTTGCGGGCGCGCGTGAAGGCATTACATTAACTGTGCATCATATGTGTGACGCGTGGTGTGTGGTAATCATCGCGCGCATACCCTTGGATTACCTTTACGCACAAAGAGATAAACACCGAATATTTCTCGCCAATTTGGAACTGATTCATCTATAGAAATATATCACTTGGCAATTACTTTGAATTAAAGTTAAGTTGACACGGACAATAATAGAATATAATGTTGTTACTACATCAAAGCTCACCTTGTTGCTTCGTGGTTGATGCTACTGTGGTAGTTGTAGCTTTGGTTAGTGCTTGAGGTGTAGTGGATTGCAGCTTGGTGGTGGCAACCGTGGTTGTCTCTGCAGAGGTTGTGGTTTCTGACACTGTTGTTGTTTCCAAAGTGGTGGTTAGTTTTTGACAACCTCTCAATTGAACGGTTAAGTTAGATGCTGATGTCTCTCCTGATACAACAATCTCCAGAGCGCCCACTGGATATGCGAGCTGCTTTTTAACAATAGACGTATATGTTTCGCCTTCAGCATCAGCAGCAACGAATATAGCTGTGAAAGTCTACAAAAAACAACAATATATATATCAACATTTGGATATTAATTTGACCTAGCCGCAGTATTAATTAGGTACGTTATTTTTTAATGCCTCGCATCATATTTAAGGGATAAAACCATTTCGACTACAGCTAAAATAATAATGTTTGCTTTAACCCTTTCGACTACAGCTAAAATACTAATATTGGCTTTCGTTAATCATTTAAATATAAATAAACTGCTAACATAAAATTACTTAAAATACCTCGAGATTATCGTTTGAAGGAACTGAAGTAAAATCCGTTTCTGAATCACTGCGAACTTTCATTGTGAAGGTGACTGGAGTCAGAGGAACCCGTGAGATGAGGACAATCGAATCAACTCTAGCAGGTACCGAAAGTGATACTAGATAAGTTTTGCCATTACCGTCAGAACCTTCTTCAGTAGTTACCACTACTCGCAAATCATCGTTGGATGTCATAGAATCCTCACAAGGCTCTGTAAAATGTTGATATACACAACACATGGTATAATTATATACACGTAAATATTATTTAAAATCATTATTTGACTTCAACTAGATGTTGATCATATAAACTGAAGAAGTAGAGACCAATATTAATTATATTATAATAAACATGATTTGATTTACCTGTCTGTGTCGTTTCTGTTGTTACAGTTTGTTCAGTTGTTGTTGCAGAAGGTTGCAGTGTTGTTATCGTTGATGTTGTAACTTGTGTCGTCACAACTGCAGCCTGTGTAGGTTCAGTCTTTGCCTGAGTGGTCGTTTCCACAGTCGTTTGTTGAGTAGTAGTAACTAATTGTGAGGAAAACAATGTAACATTCATTTTTTTGAAATAAAACAACCGCATAGCCTTCCGTGAACGTGATTAATTCAAATCCTAGGTTAAGTTTTATTATAATTGTTAGAATTTCTTATTAACAAGCCTCATGTTTTGTGAGCATTATGGTATTTTCTCTATATGGGTTGTTGAGGTTTTCCTTACTGACGAATAAATTGTTTATTTCGTTATATTGCATTTTACCTACGACGTTATATGTTATATAGCTAACATATCATTTGTTGATATTCTTTGTTGATTTCTTATATGGTATTTACTGACCTTCCTCCTGGCATGATTTCAGCACCATGGAAATAATCACCGCCTGCTCATCATTAGTATTAGTCGGAGTCACCACGATAAGAACAAACTGAACCTCTTTACCGGAGAAGTCCGGGCTTAGTTTTATTGGATTTCCATCTTCTAGAGTCTCCAATGGATCACCGATCTATGAAACACGTTCGAAAAAAAGGCATTAGTATAATTTAAACCCGAACGACCAAAAGGCAATTCGTATAATTAAAACCCGCAAAATCGATTTGAAAATTCAAGCTTAACAGGATTATGGACTGTTTTATTTTAAAAGCAATTAATTATTGATAAGAAGTTAACAGAGTTGAATTATTGATTAACATGGAAAGTAGCCTACAAAAACCACGATTTATACGTGTCTTAAATCTCGTTCAGTTGTCATCTTTCATCATCAACGATCATTTGGTGACAATTTATCGAGTTTGATATGCACTTATGCTAAGAAAAGTCGTTTTTCTAATATAATTTAGTACAATTCAAACTGTATCCTCTACAGACAGTCGCTGAAGCTAAGATATAAATTTTGGATTCTTAAGGTCCCACACCACCAAATCAGTTCCCTATTGCTTTGTGTGGATTTGGTGGAAATTGGTGGAAACAGTGAAATCGTGTTAAATGATACCATTCAAGAAAAAGCTAGAGATTTTGGGCCTTATGTGGAGGAAATAACCTAGAAATGCCAAATTATGAAACATTTAGGTACATTTACGGCACTTTTTACATTTTCTACGATGTTAAATTTAGACTTATGGTGGAGTCTATCTTAAATTCAAACACTGCCGGGTATTGCCAGAATGCAAATATTATTTGGTGGTGTGTACTCTTAAACTTGAATCAAAGAGGGTAATTTGGATCTATGCAAAAATCACATATTTGCAAGATATTACAAGGCTAGTGAACCTTTTCGTTTGGTAGGAATCAATGATATATTTGAAGTGTTATATCCTGCACCCAGACTAATTGTTGTTTGTTCGAAGGAGAGGTTGAAGGGATTTGATACAATAGGAAATAATATAAACTCACAGGTTCAAATGTACGTGTCTTGTCATTCTTTGGAGCTTTCAAGATAGCAGTAACAGGCTTGTTGTAGGTAAATTCAATTAAATCAACCAAGGCCGGTTCGTCCAATTTGTAAACTATATAAGTTTTTCCCGTGACTGGAATAGAGCTGCTCGTAGTTGGCGTCTGATTCGTAATTTGATTAACATTATTCACGGGCGTATTAAAAATGTAGATCTCGACAGGCAGATCTTCACTCATACCTGTAGTTTCATCGCATATACCTGAAATGGTTATAGATGATGGATAATTGTTATGGTTTGTTCAGCTCAAAATTGCCAAAGCCTCCTCACAGCAGCGAAGGAATACAGAAGGTTGCGGGCGCGCGTGAAGGCATTACATTAACTGTGCATCATATGTGTGACGCGTGGTGTGTGGTAATCATCGCGCGCGTACCCTTGGATTACTTTTACGCACAAAGAGATAAACACCGAATATTTCTCGCCAATTTGGAACTGATTCATCTATAGAAATATATCACTTGGCAATTACTTTGAATTAAAGTTAAGTTGACACGGACAATAATAGAATATAATGTTGTTACTACATCAAAGCTCACCTTGTTGCTTCGTGGTTGATGCTACTGTGGTAGTTGTAGCTTTGGTTAGTGCTTGAGGTGTAGTGGATTGCAGCTTGGTGGTGGCAACCGTGGTTGTCTCTGCAGAGGTTGTGGTTTCTGACACTGTTGTTGTTTCCAAAGTGGTGGTTAGTTTTTGACAACCTCTCAATTGAACGGTTAAGTTAGATGCTGATGTCTCTCCTGATACAACAATCTCCAGAGCGCCCACTGGATATGCGAGCTGCTTTTTAACAATAGACGTATATGTTTCGCCTTCAGCATCAGCAGCAACGAATATAGCTGTGAAAGTCTACAAAAAACAACAATATATATATCAACATTTGGATATTAATTTGACCTAGCCGCAGTATTAATTAGGTACGTTCTTTTTTAATGCCTCGCATCATATTTAAGGGATAAAACCGTTTCGACTACAGCTAAAATAATAATGTTTGCTTTAACCCTTTCGACTACAGCTAAAATACTAATATTGGCTTTCGTTAATCATTTAAATATAAATAAACTGCTAACATAAAATTACTTAAAATACCTCGAGATTGTCGTTTGAAGGAACTGAAGTAAAATCCGTTTCTGAATCACTGCGAACTTTCATTGTGAAGGTGACTGGAGTCAGAGGAACCCGTGAGATAAGGACAATCGAATCAACTCTAGCAGGTACCGAAAGTGATACTAGATAAGTTTTGCCATTACCGTCAGAACCTTCTTCAGTAGTTACCACTACTCGCAAATCATCGTTGGATGTCATTGAATCCTCACAAGGCTCTGTAAAATGTTGATATACACAACACATGGTATAATTATATACACGTAAATATTATTTAAAATCATTATTTGACTTCAACTAGATGTTGATCATATAAACTGAAGAAGTAGAGACCAATATTACTTATATTATAATAAACATGATTTGATTTACCTGTCTGTGTCGTTTCTGTTGTTACAGTTTGTTCAGTTGTTGTTGCAGAAGGTTGCAGTGTTGTTATCGTTGATGTTGTAACTTGTGTCGTCACAACTGCAGCCTGTGTAGGTTCAGTCTTTGCCTGAGTGGTCGTTTCCACAGTCGTTTGTTGAGTAGTAGTAACTAATTGTGAGGAAAACAATGTAACATTCATTTTTTTGAAATAAAACAACCGCATAGCCTTCCGTGAACGTGATTAATTCAAATCCTAGGTTAAGTTTTATTATAATTGTTAGAATTTCTTATTAACAAGCCTCATGTTTTGTGAGCATTATGGTATTTTCTCTATATGGGTTGTTGAGGTTTTCCTTACTGACGAATAAATTGTTTATTTCGTTATATTGCATTTTACCTACGACGTTATATGTTATATAGCTAACATATCATTTGTTGATATTCTTTGTTGATTTCTTATATGGTATTTACTGACCTTCCTCCTGGCATGATTTCAGCACCATGGAAATAATCACCGCCTGCTCATCATTAGTATTAGTCGGAGTCACCACGATAAGAACAAACTGAACCTCTTTACCGGAGAAGTCCGGGCTTAGTTTTATTGGATTTCCATCTTCTAGAGTCTCCAATGGATCACCGATCTATGAAACACGTTCGAAAAAAGGCATTAGTATAATTTAAACCCGAACGACCAAAAGGCAATTCGTATAATTAAAACCCGCAAAATCGATTTGAAAATTCAAGCTTAACAGGATTATGGACTGTTTTATTTTAAAAGCAATTAATTATTGATAAGAAGTTAACAGAGTTGAATTATTGATTAACATGGAAAGTAGCCTACAAAAACCACGATTTATACGTGTCTTAAATCTCGTTCAGTTGTCATCTTTCATCATCAACGATCATTTGGTGACAATTTATCGAGTTTGATATGCACTTATGCTAAGAAAAGTCGTTTTTCTAATATAATTTAGTACAATTCAAACTGTATCCTCTACAGACAGTCGCTGAAGCTAAGATATAAATTTTGGATTCTTAAGGTCCCACACCACCAAATCAGTTCCCTATTGCTTTGTGTGGATTTGGTGGAAATTGGTGGAAACAGTGAAATCGTGTTAAATGATACCATTCAAGAAAAAGCTAGAGATTTTGGGCCTGATGTGGAGGAAATAACCTAGAAATGCCAAATTATGAAACATTTAGGTACATTTACGGCACTTTTTACATTTTCTACGATGTTAAATTTAGACTTATGGTGGAGGCTATCTTAAATTCAAACACTGCCGGGTATTGCCAGAATGCAAATATTATTTGGTGGTGTGTACTCTTAAACTTGAATCAAAGAGGGTAATTTGGATCTATGCAAAAATCACATATTTGCAAGATATTACAAGGCTAGTGAACCTTTTCGTTTGGTAGGAATCAATGAGATATTTGAAGTGTTATATCCTGCACCCAGACTAATTGTTGTTTGTTCGAAGGAGAGGTTGTAGGGATTTGATACAATAGGAAATAATATAAACTCACAGGTTCAAATGTACGTGTCTTGTCATTCTTTGGAGCTTTCAAGATAGCAGTAACAGGCTTGTTGTAGGTAAATTCAATTAAATCAACCAAGGCCGGTTCGTCCAATTTGTAAACTATATAAGTTTTTCCCGTGACTGGAATAGAGCTGCTCGTAGTTGGCGTCTGATTCGTAATTTGATTAACATTATTCACGGGCGTATTAAAAATGTAGATCTCGACAGGCAGATCTTCACTCATACCTGTAGTTTCATCGCATATACCTGAAATGGTTATAGATGATGGATAATTGTTATGGTTTGTTCAGCTCAAAATTGCCAAAGCCTCCTCACAGCAGCGAAGGAATACAGAAGGTTGCGGGCGCGCGTGAAGGCATTACATTAACTGTGCATCATATGTGTGACGCGTGGTGTGTGGTAATCATCGCGCGCGTACCCTTGGATTACTTTTACGCACAAAGAGATAAACACCGAATATTTCTCGCCAATTTGGAACTGATTCATCTATAGAAATATATCACTTGGCAATTACTTTGAAT
Source organism: Ophiura sarsii (assembly GCA_035610835.1). NCBI lineage: Eukaryota > Metazoa > Echinodermata > Ophiuroidea > Amphilepidida > Ophiuridae > Ophiura > Ophiura sarsii. The sequence continues at coordinate 3,497,345 of CM069444.1, forward strand.
TAAAGTTAAGTTGACACGGACAATAATAGAATATAATGTTGTTACTACATCAAAGCTCACCTTGTTGCTTCGTGGTTGATGCTACTGTGGTAGTTGTAGCTTTGGTTAGTGCTTGAGGTGTAGTGGATTGCAGCTTGGTGGTGGCAACCGTGGTTGTCTCTGCAGAGGTTGTGGTTTCTGACACTGTTGTTGTTTCCAAAGTGGTGGTTAGTTTTTGACAACCTCTCAATTGAACGGTTAAGTTAGATGCTGATGTCTCTCCTGATACAACAATCTCCAGAGCGCCCACTGGATATGCGAGCTGCTTTTTAACAATAGACGTATATGTTTCGCCTTCAGCATCAGCAGCAACGAATATAGCTGTGAAAGTCTACAAAAAACAACAATATATATATCAACATTTGGATATTAATTTGACCTAGCCGCAGTATTAATTAGGTACGTTATTTTTTAATGCCTCGCATCATATTTAAGGGATAAAACCGTTTCGACTACAGCTAAAATAATAATGTTTGCTTTAACCCGTTCGACTACAGCTAAAATACTAATATTGGCTTTCGTTAATCATTTAAATATAAATAAACTGCTAACATAAAATTACTTAAAATACCTCGAGATTGTCGTTTGATGGAACTGAAGTAAAATCCGTTTCTGAATCACTGCGAACTTTCATTGTGAAGGTGACTGGAGTCAGAGAAACCCGTGAGATGAGGACAATCGAATCAACTCTAGCAGGTACCGAAAGTGATACTAGATAAGTTTTGCCATTACCGTCAGAACCTTCTTCAGTAGTTACCACTACTCGCAAATCATCGTTGGATGTCATTGAATCCTCACAAGGCTCTGTAAAATGTTGATATACACAACACATGGTATAATTATATACACGTAAATATTATTTAAAATCATTATTTGACTTCAACTAGATGTTGATCATATAAACTGAAGAAGTAGAGACCAATATTACTTATATTATAATAAACATGATTTGATTTACCTGTCTGTGTCGTTTCTGTTGTTACAGTTTGTTCAGTTGTTGTTGCAGAAGGTTGCAGTGTTGTTATCGTTGATGTTGTAACTTGTGTCGTCACAACTGCAGCCTGTGTAGGTTCAGTCTTTGCCTGAGTGGTCGTTTCCACAGTCGTTTGTTGAGTAGTAGTAACTAATTGTGAGGAAAACAATGTAACATTCATTTTTTTGAAATAAAACAACCGCATAGCCTTCCGTGAACGTGATTAATTCAAATCCTAGGTTAAGTTTTATTATAATTGTTAGAATTTCTTATTAACAAGCCTCATGTTTTGTGAGCATTATGGTATTTTCTCTATATGGGTTGTTGAGGTTTTCCTTACTGACGAATAAATTGTTTATTTCGTTATATTGCATTTTACCTACGACGTTATATGTTATATAGCTAACATATCATTTGTTGATATTTTTTGTTGATTTCTTATATGGTATTTACTGACCTTCCTCCTGGCATGATTTCAGCACCATGGAAATAATCACCGCCTGCTCATCATTAGTATTAGTCGGAGTCACCACGATAAGAACAAACTGAACCTCTTTACCGGAGAAGTCCGGGCTTAGTTTTATTGGATTTCCATCTTCTAGAGTCTCCAATGGATCACCGATCTATGAAACACGTTCGAAAAAAAGGCATTAGTATAATTTAAACCCGAACGACCAAAAGGCAATTCGTATTATTAAATACCGCAAAATCGATTTGAAAATTCAAGCTTAACAGGATTATGGACTGTTTTATTTTAAAAGCAATTAATTATTGATAAGAAGTTAACAGAGTTGAATTATTGATTAACATGGAAAGTAGCCTACAAAAACCACGATTTATACGTGTCTTAAATCTCGTTCAGTTGTCATCTTTCATCATCAACGATCATTTGGTGACAATTTATCGAGTTTGATATGCACTTATGCTAAGAAAAGTCGTTTTTCTAATATAATTTAGTACAATTCAAACTGTATCCTCTACAGACAGTCGCTGAAGCTAAGATATAAATTTTGGATTCTTAAGGTCCCACACCACCAAATCAGTTCCCTATTGCTTTGTGTGGATTTGGTGGAAATTGGTGGAAACAGTGAAATCGTGTTAAATGATACCATTCAAGAAAAAGCTAGAGATTTTGGGCCTTATGTGGAGGAAATAACCTAGAAATGCCAAATTATGAAACATTTAGGTACATTTACGGCACTTTTTACATTTTCTACGATGTTAAATTTAGACTTATGGTGGAGTCTATCTTAAATTCAAACACTGCCGGGTATTGCCAGAATGCAAATATTATTTGGTGGTGTGTACTCTTAAACTTGAATCAAAGAGGGTAATTTGGATCTATGCAAAAATCACATATTTGCAAGATATTACAAGGCTAGTGAACCTTTTCGTTTGGTAGGAATCAATGATATATTTGAAGTGTTATATCCTGCACCCAGACTAATTGTTGTTTGTTCGAAGGAGAGGTTGTAGGGATTTGATACAATAGGAAATAATATAAACTCACAGGTTCAAATGTACGTGTCTTGTCATTCTTTGGAGCTTTCAAGATAGCAGTAACAGGCTTGTTGTAGGTAAATTCAATTAAATCAACCAAGGCCGGTTCGTCCAATTTGTAAACTATATAAGTTTTTCCCGTGACTGGAATAGAGCTGCTCGTAGTTGGCGTCTGATTCGTAATTTGATTAACATTATTCACGGGCGTATTAAAAATGTAGATCTCGACAGGCAGATCTTCACTCATACCTGTAGTTTCATCGCATATACCTGAAATGGTTATAGATGATGGATAATTGTTATGGTTTGTTCAGCTCAAAATTGCCAAAGCCTCCTCACAGCAGCGAAGGAATACAGAAGGTTGCGGGCGCGCGTGAAGGCATTACATTAACTGTGCATCATATGTGTGACGCGTGGTGTGTGGTAATCATCGCGCGCGTACCCTTGGATTACTTTTACGCACAAAGAGATAAACACCGAATATTTCTCGCCAATTTGGAACTGATTCATCTATAGAAATATATCACTTGGCAATTACTTTGAATTAAAGTTAAGTTGACACGGACAATAATAGAATATAATGTTGTTACTACATCAAAGCTCACCTTGTTGCTTCGTGGTTGATGCTACTGTGGTAGTTGTAGCTTTGGTTAGTGCTTGAGGTGTAGTGGATTGCAGCTTGGTGGTGGCAACCGTGGTTGTCTCTGCAGAGGTTGTGGTTTCTGACACTGTTGTTGTTTCCAAAGTGGTGGTTAGTTTTTGACAACCTCTCAATTGAACGGTTAAGTTAGATGCTGATGTCTCTCCTGATACAACAATCTCCAGAGCGCCCACTGGATATGCGAGCTGCTTTTTAACAATAGACGTATATGTTTCGCCTTCAGCATCAGCAGCAACGAATATAGCTGTGAAAGTCTACAAAAAACAACAATATATATATCAACATTTGGATATTAATTTGACCTAGCCGCAGTATTAATTAGGTACGTTATTTTTTAATGCCTCGCATCATATTTAAGGGATAAAACCGTTTCGACTACAGCTAAAATAATAATGTTTGCTTTAACCCGTTCGACTACAGCTAAAATACTAATATTGGCTTTCGTTAATCATTTAAATATAAATAAACTGCTAACATAAAATTACTTAAAATACCTCGAGATTGTCGTTTGAAGGAACTGAAGTAAAATCCGTTTCTGAATCACTGCGAACTTTCATTGTGAAGGTGACTGGAGTCAGAGAAACCCGTGAGATGAGGACAATCGAATCAACTCTAGCAGGTACCGAAAGTGATACTAGATAAGTTTTGCCATTACCGTCAGAACCTTCTTCAGTAGTTACCACTACTCGCAAATCATCGTTGGATGTCATTGAATCCTCACAAGGCTCTGTAAAATGTTGATATACACAACACATGGTATAATTATATACACGTAAATATTATTTAAAATCATTATTTGACTTCAACTAGATGTTGATCATATAAACTGAAGAAGTAGAGACCAATATTACTTATATTATAATAAACATGATTTGATTTACCTGTCTGTGTCGTTTCTGTTGTTACAGTTTGTTCAGTTGTTGTTGCAGAAGGTTGCAGTGTTGTTATCGTTGATGTTGTAACTTGTGTCGTCACAACTGCAGCCTGTGTAGGTTCAGTCTTTGCCTGAGTGGTCGTTTCCACAGTCGTTTGTTGAGTAGTAGTAACTAATTGTGAGGAAAACAATGTAACATTCATTTTTTTGAAATAAAACAACCGCATAGCCTTCCGTGAACGTGATTAATTCAAATCCTAGGTTAAGTTTTATTATAATTGTTAGAATTTCTTATTAACAAGCCTCATGTTTTGTGAGCATTATGGTATTTTCTCTATATGGGTTGTTGAGGTTTTCCTTACTGACGAATAAATTGTTTATTTCGTTATATTGCATTTTACATACGACGTTATATGTTATATAGCTAACATATCATTTGTTGATATTCTTTGTTGATTTCTTATATGGTATTTACTGACCTTCCTCCTGGCATGATTTCAGCACCATGGAAATAATCACCGCCTGCTCATCATTAGTATTAGTCGGAGTCACCACGATAAGAACAAACTGAACCTCTTTACCGGAGAAGTCCGGGCTTAGTTTTATTGGATTTCCATCTTCTAGAGTCTCCAATGGATCACCGATCTATGAAACACGTTCGAAAAAAAGGCATTAGTATAATTTAAACCCGAACGACCAAAAGGCAATTCGTATAATTAAAACCCGCAAAATCGATTTGAAAATTCAAGCTTAACAGGATTATGGACTGTTTCATTTTAAAAGCAATTAATTATTGATAAGAAGTTAACAGAGTTGAATTATTGATTAACATGGAAAGTAGTCTACAAAAACCACGATTTATACGTGTCTTAAATCTCGTTCAGTTGTCATCTTTCATCATCAACGATCATTTGGTGACAATTTATCGAGTTTGATATGCACTTATGCTAAGAAAAGTCGTTTTTCTAATATAATTTAGTACAATTCAAACTGTATCCTCTACAGACAGTCGCTGAAGCTAAGATATAAATTTTGGATTCTTAAGGTCCCACACCACCAAATCAGTTCCCTATTGCTTTGTGTGGATTTGGTGGAAATTGGTGGAAACAGTGAAATCGTGTTAAATGATACCATTCAAGAAAAAGCTAGAGATTTTGGGCCTTATGTGGAGGAAATAACCTAGAAATGCCAAATTATGAAACATTTAGGTACATTTACGGCACTTTTTACATTTTCTACGATGTTAAATTTAGACTTATGTTGGAGTCTATCTTAAATTCAAACACTGCCGGGTATTGCCAGAATGCAAATATTATTTGGTGGTGTGTACTCTTAAACTTGAATCAAAGAGGGTAATTTGGATCTATGCAAAAATCACATATTTGCAAGATATTACAAGGCTAGTGAACCTTTTCGTTTGGTAGGAATCAATGATATATTTGAAGTGTTATATCCTGCACCCAGACTAATTGTTGTTTGTTCGAAGGAGAGGTTGTAGGGATTTGATACAATAGGAAATAATATAAACTCACAGGTTCAAATGTACGTGTCTTGTCATTCTTTGGAGCTTTCAAGATAGCAGTAACAGGCTTGTTGTAGGTAAATTCAATTAAATCAACCAAGGCCGGTTCGTCCAATTTGTAAACTATATAAGTTTTTCCCGTGACTGGAATAGAGCTGCTCGTAGTTGGCGTCTGATTCGTAATTTGATTAACATTATTCACGGGCGTATTAAAAATGTAGATCTCGACAGGCAGATCTTCACTCATACCTGTAGTTTCATCGCATATACCTGAAATGGTTATAGATGATGGATAATTGTTATGGTTTGTTCAGCTCAAAATTGCCAAAGCCTCCTCACAGCAGCGAAGGAATACAGAAGGTTGCGGGCGCGCGTGAAGGCATTACATTAACTGTGCATCATATGTGTGACGCGTGGTGTGTGGTAATCATCGCGCGCGTACCCTTGGATTACTTTTACGCACAAAGAGATAAACACCGAATATTTCTCGCCAATTTGGAACTGATTCATCTATAGAAATATATCACTTGGCAATTACTTTGAATTAAAGTTAAGTTGACACGGACAATAATAGAATATAATGTTGTTACTACATCAAAGCTCACCTTGTTGCTTCGTGGTTGATGCTACTGTGGTAGTTGTAGCTTTGGTTAGTGCTTGAGGTGTAGTGGATTGCAGCTTGGTGGTGGCAACCGTGGTTGTCTCTGCAGAGGTTGTGGTTTCTGACACTGTTGTTGTTTCCAAAGTGGTGGTTAGTTTTTGACAACCTCTCAATTGAACGGTTAAGTTAGATGCTGATGTCTCTCCTGATACAACAATCTCCAGAGCGCCCACTGGATATGCGAGCTGCTTTTTAACAATAGACGTATATGTTTCGCCTTCAGCATCAGCAGCAACGAATATAGCTGTGAAAGTCTACAAAAAACAACAAAATATAAATCAACATTTGGATATTAATTTGACCTAGCCGCAGTATTAATTAGGTACGTTATTTTTTAATGCCTCGCATCATTTTTAAGGGATAAAACCGTTTCGACTACAGCTAAAATAATAATGTTTGCTTTAACCCTTTCGACTACAGCTAAAATACTAATATTGGCTTTCGTTAATCATTTAAATATAAATAAACTGCTAACATAAAATTACTTAAAATACCTCGAGATTGTCGTTTGAAGGAACTGAAGTAAAATCCGTTTCTGAATCACTGCGAACTTTCATTGTGAAGGTGACTGGAGTCAGAGGAACCCGTGAGATGAGGACAATCGAATCAACTCTAGCAGGTACCGAAAGTGATACTAGATAAGTTTTGCCATTACCGTCAGAACCTTCTTCAGTAGTTACCACTACTTGCAAATCATCGTTGGATGTCATTGAATCCTCACAAGGCTCTGTAAAATGTTGATATACACAACACATGGTATAATTATATACACGTAAATATTATTTAAAATCATTATTTGACTTCAACTAGATGTTGATCATATAAACTGAAGAAGTAGAGACCAATATTACTTATATTATAATAAACATGATTTGATTTACCTGTCTGTGTCGTTTCTGTTGTTACAGTTTGTTCAGTTGTTGTTGCAGAAGGTTGCAGTGTTGTTATCGTTGATGTTGTAACTTGTGTCGTCACAACTGCAGCCTGTGTAGGTTCAGTCTTTGCCTGAGTGGTCGTTTCCACAGTCGTTTGTTGAGTAGTAGTAACTAATTGTGAGGAAAACAATGTAACATTCATTTTTTTGAAATAAAACAACCGCATAGCCTTCCGTGAACGTGATTAATTCAAATCCTAGGTTAAGTTTTATTATAATTGTTAGAATTTCTTATTAACAAGCCTCATGTTTTGTGAGCATTATGGTATTTTCTCTATATGGGTTGTTGAGGTTTTCCTTACTGACGAATACATTGTTTATTTCGTTATATTGCATTTTACCTACGACGTTATATGTTATATAGCTAACATATCATTTGTTGATATTCTTTGTTGATTTCTTATATGGTATTTACTGACCTTCCTCCTGGCATGATTTCAGCACCATGGAAATAATCACCGCCTGCTCATCATTAGTATTAGTCGGAGTCACCACGATAAGAACAAACTGAACCTCTTTACCGGAGAAGTCCGGGCTTAGTTTTATTGGATTTCCATCTTCTAGAGTCTCCAATGGATCACCGATCTATGAAACACGTTCGAAAAAAAGGCATTAGTATAATTTTAAACCCGAACGACCAAAAGGCAATTCGTATAATTAAAACCCGCAAAATCGATTTGACAATTCAAGCTTAACAGGATTATGGACTGTTTTATTTTAAAAGCAATTAATTATTGATAAGAAGTTAACAGAGTTGAATTATTGATTAACATGGAAAGTAGCCTACAAAAACCACGATTTATACGTGTCTTAAATCTCGTTCAGTTGTCATCTTTCATCATCAACGATCATTTGGTGACAATTTATCGAGTTTGATATGCACTTATGCTAAGAAAAGTCGTTTTTCTAATATAATTTAGTACAATTCAAACTGTATCCTCTACAGACAGTCGCTGAAGCTAAGATATAAATTTTGGATTCTTAAGGTCCCACACCACCAAATCAGTTCCCTATTGCTTTGTGTGGATTTGGTGGAAATTGGTGGAAACAGTGAAATCGTGTTAAATGATACCATTCAAGAAAAAGCTAGAGATTTTGGGCCTTATGTGGAGGAAATAACCTAGAAATGCCAAATTATGAAACATTTAGGTACATTTACGGCACTTTTTACATTTTCTACGATGTTAAATTTAGACTTATGGTGGAGTCTATCTTAAATTCAAACACTGCCGGGTATTGCCAGAATGCAAATATTATTTGGTGGTGTGTACTCTTAAACTTGAATCAAAGAGGGTAATTTGGATCTATGCAAAAATCACATATTTGCAAGATATTACAAGGCTAGTGAACCTTTTCGTTTGGTAGGAATCAATGATATATTTGAAGTGTTATATCCTGCACCCAGACTAATTGTTGTTTGTTCGAAGGAGAGGTTGTAGGGATTTGATACAATAGGAAATAATATAAACTCACAGGTTCAAATGTACGTGTCTTGTCATTCTTTGGAGCTTTCAAGATAGCAGTAACAGGCTTGTTGTAGGTAAATTCAATTAAATCAACCAAGGCCGGTTCGTCCAATTTGTAAACTATATAAGTTTTTCCCGTGACTGGAATAGAGCTGCTCGTAGTTGGCGTCTGATTCGTAATTTGATTAACATTATTCACGGGCGTATTAAAAATGTAGATCTCGACAGGCAGATCTTCACTCATACCTGTAGTTTCATCGCATATACCTGAAATGGTTATAGATGATGGATAATTGTTATGGTTTGTTCAGCTCAAAATTGCCAAAGCCTCCTCACAGCAGCGAAGGAATACAGAAGGTTGCGGGCGCGCGTGAAGGCATTACATTAACTGTGCATCATATGTGTGACGCGTGGTGTGTGGTAATCATCGCGCGCGTACCCTTGGATTACTTTTACGCACAAAGAGATAAACACCGAATATTTCTCGCCAATTTGGAACTGATTCATCTATAGAAATATATCACTTGGCAATTACTTTGAATTAAAGTTAAGTTGACACGGACAATAATAGAATATAATGTTGTTACTACATCAAAGCTCACCTTGTTGCTTCGTGGTTGATGCTACTGTGGTAGTTGTAGCTTTGGTTAGTGCTTGAGGTGTAGTGGATTGCAGCTTGGTGGTGGCAACCGTGGTTGTCTCTGCAGAGGTTGTGGTTTCTGACACTGTTGTTGTTTCCAAAGTGGTGGTTAGTTTTTGACAACCTCTCAATTGAACGGTTAAGTTAGATGCTGATGTCTCTCCTGATACAACAAACTCCAGAGCGCCCACTGGATATGCGAGCTGCTTTTTAACAATAGACGTATATGTTTCGCCTTCAGCATCAGCAGCAACGAATATAGCTGTGAAAGTCTACAAAAAACAACAATATATATATCAACATTTGGATATTAATTTGACCTAGCCGCAGTATTAATTAGGTACGTTATTTTTTAATGCCTCGCATCATATTTAAGGGATAAAACCGTTTCGACTACAGCTAAAATAATAATGTTTGCTTTAACCCTTTCGACTACAGCTAAAATACTAATATTGGCTTTCGTTAATCATTTAAATATAAATAAACTGCTAACATAAAATTACTTAAAATACCTCGAGATTGTCGTTTGAAGGAACTGAAGTAAAATCCGTTTCTGAATCACTGCGAACTTTCATTGTGAAGGTGACTGGAGTCAGAGGAACCCGTGAGATGAGGACAATCGAATCAACTCTAGCAGGAACCGAAAGTGATACTAGATAAGTTTTGCCATTACCGTCAGAACCTTCTTCAGTAGTTACCACTACTTGCAAATCATCGTTGGATGTCATTGAATCCTCACAAGGCTCTGTAAAATGTTGATATACACAACACATGGTATAATTATATACACGTAAATATTATTTAAAATCATTATTTGACTTCAACTAGATGTTGATCATATAAACTGAAGAAGTAGAGACCAATATTACTTATATTATAATAAACATGATTTGATTTACCTGTCTGTGTCGTTTCTGTTGTTACAGTTTGTTCAGTTGTTGTTGCAGAAGGTTGCAGTGTTGTTATCGTTGATGTTGTAACTTGTGTCGTCACAACTGCAGCCTGTGTAGGTTCAGTCTTTGCCTGAGTGGTCGTTTCCACAGTCGTTTGTTGAGTAGTAGTAACTAATTGTGAGGAAAACAATGTAACATTCATTTTTTTGAAATAAAACAACCGCATAGCCTTCCGTGAACGTGATTAATTCAAATCCTAGGTTAAGTTTTATTATAATTGTTAGAATTTCTTATTAACAAGCCTCATGTTTTGTGAGCATTATGGTATTTTCTCTATATGGGTTGTTGAGGTTTTCCTTACTGACGAATACATTGTTTATTTCGTTATATTGCATTTTACCTACGACGTTATATGTTATATAGCTAACATATCATTTGTTGATATTCTTTGTTGATTTCTTATATGGTATTTACTGACCTTCCTCCTGGCATGATTTCAGCACCATGGAAATAATCACCGCCTGCTCATCATTAGTATTAGTCGGAGTCACCACGATAAGAACAAACTGAACCTCTTTACCGGAGAAGTCCGGGCTTAGTTTTATTGGATTTCCATCTTCTAGAGTCTCCAATGGATCACCGATCTATGAAACACGTTCGAAAAAAAGGCATTAGTATAATTTAAACCCGAACGACCAAAAGGCAATTCGTATAATTAAAACCCGCAAAATCGATTTGACAATTCAAGCTTAACAGGATTATGGACTGTTTTATTTTAAAAGCAATTAATTATTGATAAGAAGTTAACAGAGTTGAATTATTGATTAACATGGAAAGTAGCCTACAAAAACCACGATTTATACGTGTCTTAAATCTCGTTCAGTTGTCATCTTTCATCATCAACGATCATTTGGTGACAATTTATCGAGTTTGATATGCACTTATGCTAAGAAAAGTCGTTTTTCTAATATAATTTAGTACAATTCAAACTGTATCCTCTACAGACAGTCGCTGAAGCTAAGATATAAATTTTGGATTCTTAAGGTCCCACACCACCAAATCAGTTCCCTATTGCTTTGTGTGGATTTGGTGGAAATTGGTGGAAACAGTGAAATCGTGTTAAATGATACCATTCAAGAAAAAGCTAGAGATTTTGGGCCTTATGTGGAGGAAATAACCTAGAAATGCCAAATTATGAAACATTTAGGTACATTTACGGCACTTTTTACATTTTCTACGATGTTAAATTTAGACTTATGGTGGAGTCTATCTTAAATTCAAACACTGCCGGGTATTGCCAGAATGCAAATATTATTTGGTGGTGTGTACTCTTAAACTTGAATCAAAGAGGGTAATTTGGATCTATGCAAAAATCACATATTTGCAAGATATTACAAGGCTAGTGAACCTTTTCGTTTGGTAGGAATCAATGATATATTTGAAGTGTTATATCCTGCACCCAGACTAATTGTTGTTTGTTCGAAGGAGAGGTTGTAGGGATTTGATACAATAGGAAATAATATCAACTCACAGGTTCAAATGTACGTGTCTTGTCATTCTTTGGAGCTTTCAAGATAGCAGTAACAGGCTTGTTGTAGGTAAATTCAATTAAATCAACCAAGGCCGGTTCGTCCAATTTGTAAACTATATAAGTTTTTCCCGTGACTGGAATAGAGCTGCTCGTAGTTGGCGTCTGATTCGTAATTTGATTAACATTATTCACGGGCGTATTAAAAATGTAGATCTCGACAGGCAGATCTTCACTCATACCTGTAGTTTCATCGCATATACCTGAAATGGTTATAGATGATGGATAATTGTTATGGTTTGTTCAGCTCAAAATTGCCAAAGCCTCCTCACAGCAGCGAAGGAATACAGAAGGTTGCGGGCGCGCGTGAAGGCATTACATTAACTGTGCATCATATGTGTGACGCGTGGTGTGTGGTAATCATCGCGCGCGTACCCTTGGATTACTTTTACGCACAAAGAGATAAACACCGAATATTTCTCGCCAATTTGGAACTGATTCATCTATAGAAATATATCACTTGGCAATTACTTTGAATTAAAGTTAAGTTGACACGGACAATAATAGAATATAATGTTGTTACTACATCAAAGCTCACCTTGTTGCTTCGTGGTTGATGCTACTGTGGTAGTTGTAGCTTTGGTTAGTGCTTGAGGTGTAGTGGATTGCAGCTTGGTGGTGGCAACCGTGGTTGTCTCTGCAGAGGTTGTGGTTTCTGACACTGTTGTTGTTTCCAAAGTGGTGGTTAGTTTTTGACAACCTCTCAATTGAACGGTTAAGTTAGATGCTGATGTCTCTCCTGATACAACAATCTCCAGAGCGCCCACTGGATATGCGAGCTGCTTTTTAACAATAGACGTATATGTTTCGCCTTCAGCATCAGCAGCAACGAATATAGCTGTGAAAGTCTACAAAAAACAACAATATATAAATCAACATTTGGATATTAATTTGACCTAGCCGCAGTATTAATTAGGTACGTTATTTTTTAATGCCTCGCATCATATTTAAGGGATAAAACCGTTTCGACTACAGCTAAAATAATAATGTTTGCTTTAACCCTTTCGACTACAGCTAAAATACTAATATTGGCTTTCGTTAATCATTTAAATATAAATAAACTGCTAACATAAAATTACTTAAAATACCTCGAGATTGTCGTTTGAAGGAACTGAAGTAAAATCCGTTTCTGAATCACTGCGAACTTTCATTGTGAAGGTTACTGGAGTCAGAGGAACCCGTGAGATGAGGACAATCGAATCAACTCTAGCAGGTACCGAAAGTGATACTAGATAAGTTTTGCCATTGCCGTCAGAACCTTCTTCAGTAGTTACCACTACTTGCAAATCATCGTTGGATGTCATTGAATCCTCACAAGGCTCTGTAAAATGTTGATATACACAACACATGGTATAATTATATACACGTAAATATTATTTAAAATCATTATTTGACTTCAACTAGATGTTGATCATATAAACTGAAGAAGTAGAGACCAATATTACTTATATTATAATAAACATGATTTGATTTACCTGTCTGTGTCGTTTCTGTTGTTACAGTTTGTTCAGTTGTTGTTGCAGAAGGTTGCAGTGTTGTTATCGTTGATGTTGTAACTTGTGTCGTCACAACTGCAGCCTGTGTAGGTTCAGTCTTTGCCTGAGTGGTCGTTTCCACAGTCGTTTGTTGAGTAGTAGTAACTAATTGTGAGGAAAACAATGTAACATTCATTTTTTTGAAATAAAACAACCGCATAGCCTTCCGTGAACGTGATTAATTCAAATCCTAGGTTAAGTTTTATTATAATTGTTAGAATTTCTTATTAACAAGCCTCATGTTTTGTGAGCATTATGGTATTTTCTCTATATGGGTTGTTGAGGTTTTCCTTACTGACGAATACATTGTTTATTTCGTTATATTGCATTTTACCTACGACGTTATATGTTATATAGCTAACATATCATTTGTTGATATTCTTTGTTGATTTCTTATATGGTATTTACTGACCTTCCTCCTGGCATGATTTCAGCACCATGGAAATAATCACCGCCTGCTCATCATTAGTATTAGTCGGAGTCACCACGATAAGAACAAACTGAACCTCTTTACCGGAGAAGTCCGGGCTTAGTTTTATTGGATTTCCATCTTCTAGAGTCTCCAATGGATCACCGATCTATGAAACACGTTCGAAAAAAAGGCATTAGTATAATTTAAACCCGAACGACCAAAAGGCAATTCGTATAATTAAAACCCGCAAAATCGATTTGACAATTCAAGCTTAACAGGATTATGGACTGTTTTATTTTAAAAGCAATTAATTATTGATAAGAAGTTAACAGAGTTGAATTATTGATTAACATGGAAAGTAGCCTACAAAAACCACGATTTATACGTGTCTTAAATCTCGTTCAGTTGTCATCTTTCATCATCAACGATCATTTGGTGACAATTTATCGAGTTTGATATGCACTTATGCTAAGAAAAGTCGTTTTTCTAATATAATTTAGTACAATTCAAACTGTATCCTCTACAGACAGTCGCTGAAGCTAAGATATAAATTTTGGACTCTTAAGGTCCCACACCACCAAATCAGTTCCCTATTGCTTTGTGTGGATTTGGTGGAAATTGGTGGAAACAGTGAAATCGTGTTAAATGATACCATTCAAGAAAAAGCTAGAGATTTTGGGCCTTATGTGGAGGAAATAACCTAGAAATGCCAAATTATGAAACATTTAGGTACATTTACGGCACTTTTTACATTTTCTACGATGTTAAATTTAGACTTATGGTGGAGTCTATCTTAAATTCAAACACTGCCGGGTATTGCCAGAATGCAAATATTATTTGGTGGTGTGTACTCTTAAACTTGAATCAAAGAGGGTAATTTGGATCTATGCAAAAATCACATATTTGCAAGATATTACAAGGCTAGTGAACCTTTTCGTTTGGTAGGAATCAATGATATATTTGAAGTGTTATATCCTGCACCCAGACTAATTGTTGTTTGTTCGAAGGAGAGGTTGTAGGGATTTGATACAATAGGACATAATATAAACTCACAGGTTCAAATGTACGTGTCTTGTCATTCTTTGGAGCTTTCAAGATAGCAGTAACAGGCTTGTTGTAGGTAAATTCAATTAAATCAACCAAGGCCGGTTCGTCCAATTTGTAAACTATATAAGTTTTTCCCGTGACTGGAATAGAGCTGCTCGTAGTTGGCGTCTGATTCGTAATTTGATTAACATTATTCACGGGCGTATTAAAAATGTAGATCTCGACAGGCAGATCTTCACTCATACCTGTAGTTTCATCGCATATACCTGAAATGGTTATAGATGATGGATAATTGTTATGGTTTGTTCAGCTCAAAATTGCCAAAGCCTCCTCACAGCAGCGAAGGAATACAGAAGGTTGCGGGCGCGCGTGAAGGCATTACATTAACTGTGCATCATATGTGTGACGCGTGGTGTGTGGTAATCATCGCGCGCGTACCCTTGGATTACTTTTACGCACAAAGAGATAAACACCGAATATTTCTCGCCAATTTGGAACTGATTCATCTATAGAAATATATCACTTGGCAATTACTTTGAATTAAAGTTAAGTTGACACGGACAATAATAGAATATAATGTTGTTACTACATCAAAGCTCACCTTGTTGCTTCGTGGTTGATGCTACTGTGGTAGTTGTAGCTTTGGTTAGTGCTTGAGGTGTAGTGGATTGCAGCTTGGTGGTGGCAACCGTAGTTGTCTCTGCAGAGGTTGTGGTTTCTGACACTGTTGTTGTTTCCAAAGTGGTGGTTAGTTTTTGACAACCTCTCAATTGAACGGTTAAGTTAGATGCTGATGTCTCTCCTGATACAACAATCTCCAGAGCGCCCACTGGATATGCGAGCTGCTTTTTAACAATAGACGTATATGTTTCGCCTTCAGCATCAGCAGCAACGAATATAGCTGTGAAAGTCTACAAAAAACAACAATATATATATATCAACATTTGGATATTAATTTGACCTAGCCGCAGTATTAATTAGGTACGTTATTTTTTAATGCCTCGCATCATATTTAAGGGATAAAACCGTTTCGACTACAGCTAAAATAATAATGTTTGCTTTAACCCTTTCGACTACAGCTAAAATACTAATATTGGCTTTCGTTAATCATTTAAATATAAATAAACTGCTAACATAAAATTACTTAAAATACCTCGAGATTGTCGTTTGAAGGAACTGAAGTAAAATCCGTTTCTGAATCACTGCGAACTTTCATTGTGAAGGTGACTGGAGTCAGAGGAACCCGTGAGATGAGGACAATCGAATCAACTCTAGCAGGTACCGAAAGTGATACTAGATAAGTTTTGCCATTACCGTCAGAACCTTCTTCAGTAGTTACCACTACTCGCAAATCATCGTTGGATGTCATTGAATCCTCACAAGGCTCTGTAAAATGTTGATATACACAACACATGGTATAATTATATACACGTAAATATTATTTAAAATCATTATTTGACTTCAACTAGATGTTGATCATATAAACTGAAGAAGTAGAGACCAATATTACTTATATTATAATAAACATGATTTGATTTACCTGTCTGTGTCGTTTCTGTTGTTACAGTTTGTTCAGTTGTTGTTGCAGAAGGTTGCAGTGTTGTTATCGTTGATGTTGTAACTTGTGTCGTCACAACTGCAGCCTGTGTAGGTTCAGTCTTTGCCTGAGTGGTCGTTTCCACAGTCGTTTGTTGAGTAGTAGTAACTAATTGTGAGGAAAACAATGTAACATTCATTTTTTTGAAATAAAACAACCGCATAGCCTTCCGTGAACGTGATTAATTCAAATCCTAGGTTAAGTTTTATTATAATTGTTAGAATTTCTTATTAACAAGCCTCATGTTTTGTGAGCATTATGGTATTTTCTCTATATGGGTTGTTGAGGTTTTCCTTACTGACGAATACATTGTTTATTTCGTTATATTGCATTTTACCTACGACGTTATATGTTATATAGCTAACATATCATTTGTTGATATTCTTTGTTGATTTCTTATATGGTATTTACTGACCTTCCTCCTGGCATGATTTCAGCACCATGGAAATAATCACCGCCTGCTCATCATTAGTATTAGTCGGAGTCACCACGATAAGAACAAACTGAACCTCTTTACCGGAGAAGTCCGGGCTTAGTTTTATTGGATTTCCATCTTCTAGAGTCTCCAATGGATCACCGATCTATGAAACACGTTCGAAAAAAAGGCATTAGTATAATTTAAACCCGAACGACCAAAAGGCAATTCGTATAATTAAAACCCGCAAAATCGATTTGACAATTCAAGCTTAACAGGATTATGGACTGTTTTATTTTAAAAGCAATTAATTATTGATAAGAAGTTAACAGAGTTGAATTATTGATTAACATGGAAAGTAGCCTACAAAAACCACGATTTATACGTGTCTTAAATCTCGTTCAGTTGTCATCTTTCATCATCAACGATCATTTGGTGACAATTTATCGAGTTTGATATGCACTTATGCTAAGAAAAGTCGTTTTTCTAATATAATTTAGTACAATTCAAACTGTATCCTCTACAGACAGTCGCTGAAGCTAAGATATAAATTTTGGACTCTTAAGGTCCCACACCACCAAATCAGTTCCCTATTGCTTTGTGTGGATTTGGTGGAAATTGGTGGAAACAGTGAAATCGTGTTAAATGATACCATTCAAGAAAAAGCTAGAGATTTTGGGCCTTATGTGGAGGAAATAACCTAGAAATGCCAAATTATGAAACATTTAGGTACATTTACGGCACTTTTTACATTTTCTACGATGTTAAATTTAGACTTATGGTGGAGTCTATCTTAAATTCAAACACTGCCGGGTATTGCCAGAATGCAAATATTATTTGGTGGTGTGTACTCTTAAACTTGAATCAAAGAGGGTAATTTGGATCTATGCAAAAATCACATATTTGCAAGATATTACAAGGCTAGTGAACCTTTTCGTTTGGTAGGAATCAATGATATATTTGAAGTGTTATATCCTGCACCCAGACTAATTGTTGTTTGTTCGAAGGAGAGGTTGTAGGGATTTGATACAATAGGACATAATATAAACTCACAGGTTCAAATGTACGTGTCTTGTCATTCTTTGGAGCTTTCAAGATAGCAGTAACAGGCTTGTTGTAGGTAAATTCAATTAAATCAACCAAGGCCGGTTCGTCCAATTTGTAAACTATATAAGTTTTTCCCGTGACTGGAATAGAGCTGCTCGTAGTTGGCGTCTGATTCGTAATTTGATTAACATTATTCACGGGCGTATTAAAAATGTAGATCTCGACAGGCAGATCTTCACTCATACCTGTAGTTTCATCGCATATACCTGAAATGGTTATAGATGATGGATAATTGTTATGGTTTGTTCAGCTCAAAATTGCCAAAGCCTCCTCACAGCAGCGAAGGAATACAGAAGGTTGCGGGCGCGCGTGAAGGCATTACATTAACTGTGCATCATATGTGTGACGCGTGGTGTGTGGTAATCATCGCGCGCGTACCCTTGGATTACTTTTACGCACAAAGAGATAAACACCGAATATTTCTCGCCAATTTGGAACTGATTCATCTATAGAAATATATCACTTGGCAATTACTTTGAATTAAAGTTAAGTTGACACGGACAATAATAGAATATAATGTTGTTACTACATCAAAGCTCACCTTGTTGCTTCGTGGTTGATGCTACTGTGGTAGTTGTAGCTTTGGTTAGTGCTTGAGGTGTAGTGGATTGCAGCTTGGTGGTGGCAACCGTGGTTGTCTCTGCAGAGGTTGTGGTTTCTGACACTGTTGTTGTTTCCAAAGTGGTGGTTAGTTTTTGACAACCTCTCAATTGAACGGTTAAGTTAGATGCTGATGTCTCTCCTGATACAACAATCTCCAGAGCGCCCACTGGATATGCGAGCTGCTTTTTAACAATAGACGTATATGTTTCGCCTTCAGCATCAGCAGCAACGAATATAGCTGTGAAAGTCTACAAAAAACAACAATATATATATATCAACATTTGGATATTAATTTGACCTAGCCGCAGTATTAATTAGGTACGTTATTTTTTAATGCCTCGCATCATATTTAAGGGATAAAACCGTTTCGACTACAGCTAAAATAATACTGTTTGCTTTAACCCTTTCGACTACAGCTAAAATACTAATATTGGCTTTCGTTAATCATTTAAATATAAATAAACTGCTAACATAAAATTACTTAAAATACCTCGAGATTGTCGTTTGAAGGAACTGAAGTAAAATCCGTTTCTGAATCACTGCGAACTTTCATTGTGAAGGTGACTGGAGTCAGAGGAACCCGTGAGATGAGGACAATCGAATCAACTCTAGCAGGTACCGAAAGTGATACTAGATAAGTTTTGCCATTACCGTCAGAACCTTCTTCAGTAGTTACCACTACTCGCAAATCATCGTTGGATGTCATTGAATCCTCACAAGGCTCTGTAAAATGTTGATATACACAACACATGGTATAATTATATACACGTAAATATTATTTAAAATCATTATTTGACTTCAACTAGATGTTGATCATATAAACTGAAGAAGTAGAGACCAATATTACTTATATTATAATAAACATGATTTGATTTACCTGTCTGTGTCGTTTCTGTTGTTACAGTTTGTTCAGTTGTTGTTGCAGAAGGTTGCAGTGTTGTTATCGTTGATGTTGTAACTTGTGTCGTCACAACTGCAGCCTGTGTAGGTTCAGTCTTTGCCTGAGTGGTCGTTTCCACAGTCGTTTGTTGAGTAGTAGTAACTAATTGTGAGGAAAACAATGTAACATTCATTTTTTTGAAATAAAACAACCGCATAGCCTTCCGTGAACGTGATTAATTCAAATCCTAGGTTAAGTTTTATTATAATTGTTAGAATTTCTTATTAACAAGCCTCATGTTTTGTGAGCATTATGGTATTTTCTCTATATGGGTTGTTGAGGTTTTCCTTACTGACGAATACATTGTTTATTTCGTTATATTGCATTTTACCTACGACGTTATATGTTATATAGCTAACATATCATTTGTTGATATTCTTTGTTGATTTCTTATATGGTATTTACTGACCTTCCTCCTGGCATGATTTCAGCACCATGGAAATAATCACCGCCTGCTCATCATTAGTATTAGTCGGAGTCACCACGATAAGAACAAACTGAACCTCTTTACCGGAGAAGTCCGGGCTTAGTTTTATTGGATTTCCATCTTCTAGAGTCTCCAATGGATCACCGATCTATGAAACACGTTCGAAAAAAAGGCATTAGTATAATTTAAACCCGAACGACCAGAAGGCAATTCGTATAATTAAAACCCGCAAAATCGATTTGACAATTCAAGCTTAACAGGATTATGGACTGTTTTATTTTAAAAGCAATTAATTATTGATAAGAAGTTAACAGAGTTGAATTATTGATTAACATGGAAAGTAGCCTACAAAAACCACGATTTATACGTGTCTTAAATCTCGTTCAGTTATCATCTTTCATCATCAACGATCATTTGGTGACAATTTATCGAGTTTGATATGCACTTATGCTAAGAAAAGTCGTTTTTCTAATATAATTTAGTACAATTCAAACTGTATCCTCTACAGACAGTCGCTGAAGCTAAGATATAAATTTTGGATTCTTAAGGTCCCACACCACCAAATCAGTTCCCTATTGCTTTGTGTGGATTTGGTGGAAATTGGTGGAAACAGTGAAATCGTGTTAAATGATACCATTCAAGAAAAAGCTAGAGATTTTGGGCCTTATGTGGAGGAAATAACCTAGAAATGCCAAATTATGAAACATTTAGGTACATTTACGGCACTTTTTACATTTTCTACGATGTTAAATTTAGACTTATGGTGGAGTCTATCTTAAATTCAAACACTGCCGGGTATTGCCAGAATGCAAATATTATTTGGTGGTGTGTACTCTTAAACTTGAATCAAAGAGGGTAATTTGGATCTATGCAAAAATCACATATTTGCAAGATATTACAAGGCTAGTGAACCTTTTCGTTTGGTAGGAATCAATGATATATTTGAAGTGTTATATCCTGCACCCAGACTAATTGTTGTTTGTTCGAAGGAGAGGTTGTAGGGATTTGATACAATAGGAAATAATATAAACTCACAGGTTCAAATGTACGTGTCTTGTCATTCTTTGGAGCTTTCAAGATAGCAGTAACAGGCTTGTTGTAGGTAAATTCAATTAAATCAACCAAGGCCGGTTCGTCCAATTTGTAAACTATATAAGTTTTTCCCGTGACTGGAATAGAGCTGCTCGTAGTTGGCGTCTGATTCGTAATTTGATTAACATTATTCACGGGCGTATTAAAAATGTAGATCTCGACAGGCAGATCTTCACTCATACCTGTAGTTTCATCGCATATACCTGAAATGGTTATAGATGATGGATAATTGTTATGGTTTGTTCAGCTCAAAATTGCCAAAGCCTCCTCACAGCAGCGAAGGATTACAGAAGGTTGCGGGCGCGCGTGAAGGCATTACATTAACTGTGCATCATATGTGTGACGCGTGGTGTGTGGTAATCATCGCGCGCGTACCCTTGGATTACTTTTACGCACAAAGAGATAAACACCGAATATTTCTCGCCAATTTGGAACTGATTCATCTATAGAAATATATCACTTGGCAATTACTTTGAATTAAAGTTAAGTTGACACGGACAATAATAGAATATAATGTTGTTACTACATCAAAGCTCACCTTGTTGCTTCGTGGTTGATGCTACTGTGGTAGTTGTAGCTTTGGTTAGTGCTTGAGGTGTAGTGGATTGCAGCTTGGTGGTGGCAACCGTGGTTGTCTCTGCAGAGGTTGTGGTTTCTGACACTGTTGTTGTTTCCAAAGTGGTGGTTAGTTTTTGACAACCTCTCAATTGAACGGTTAAGTTAGATGCTGATGTCTCTCCTGATACAACAATCTCCAGAGCGCCCACTGGATATGCGAGCTGCTTTTTAACAATAGACGTATATGTTTCGCCTTCAGCATCAGCAGCAACGAATATAGCTGTGAAAGTCTACAAAAAACAACAAAATATATATCAACATTTGGATATTAATTTGACCTAGCCGCAGTATTAATTAGGTACGTTATTTTTTAATGCCTCGCATCATATTTAAGGGATAAAACCGTTTCGACTACAGCTAAAATAATAATGTTTGCTTTAACCCTTTCGACTACAGCTAAAATACTAATATTGGCTTTCGTTAATCATTTAAATATAAATAAACTGCTAACATAAAATTACTTAAAATACCTCGAGATTGTCGTTTGAAGGAACTGAAGTAAAATCCGTTTCTGAATCACTGCGAACTTTCATTGTGAAGGTGACTGGAGTCAGAGGAACCCGTGAGATGAGGACAATCGAATCAACTCTAGCAGGTACCGAAAGTGATACTAGATAAGTGTTGCCATTACCGTCAGAACCTTCTTCAGTAGTTACCACTACTCGCAAATCATCGTTGGATGTCATTGAATCCTCACAAGGCTCTGTAAAATGTTGATATATACAAAACATGGTATAATCTTATACACACAAACATTATATAAATTCATTATTTAAATTCATTATAGATGTTGATCATAGAAATTGAAGAAGTAGCGACCAATATGACTTATATTATAATATATATGATTTGATTTACCAGCCTGCGTCGTTTCTGTTGTTACAGTTTGTTCAGTTGTTGTTGCAGAAGGTTGCAGTGTTGTTATCGTTGATGTTGTAACTTGTGTCGTCACAACTGCAGCCTGTGTAGGTTCAGTCTGGGTCTGAGTGGTCGTTTCCACAGTCGTTTGTTGAGTAGTAGTCACTACATGGGAGGAAAACATTGAAAGGAATTATATTCGTGTTATTTTTTTATTTTTTATTGTTTATTTCTATCATAATTTTCACATTTCACATAGTTTCATCATGTTTACATTGCATATCATATACATGTATAACACATTTTCATATGCTTTTCAGCATTTTTATATATTTATATGCTTTTCGGCATAATTTTCACATTTTATGTATAGCACATTTTCATATACTAGTATATTTTCATATGCTTTTCAGCATGTTTACATTTCATATCATGTATAGCACATTTTCATATACTAGTACATTTTCATATGCTTTTCAGCATGTTTAAATATGTTTTTCACATTTCAATTACATGTATAACACATTTTCATGTGTTTTTCATGTTTACATTGCATATCATTACATAACACATTTTTATATGCTTTTCGGCATGTTTACATTGCATACATGTTTAGCACATTTTCTTTTCAGCATTTTTATATTTTTATATGCTTTTCGGCATGTTTACATTCATAATTTCCATAATTTCATATCATGTATAACATTCACATATGCTTTTCATCATGTTTACACATTTTCATATGCTTTTCAGCATGTTTATACATTTTTATGCTTTTCAGCACGTTTACACATTTTCGGCATGTTTACATTCATGTTCACATTTCAATAACACATTTTCATGTGCTTTTCGTGTTTACATTGGATATCATTACATAACACATTTTTATATGCTTTTCGGCATGTTTACATGTATAACACAGGTTATTATTACATATGCATATTCATAGTATTACATAAACCATAATTGTTCAATATTATATACATCATGTATCCAGTTTATTTGTATATAAACTCATATTTAATTTTATTATAAGTTTTACATCAAATCATGTTTATAATATTTAATTTGAACCAATATACATGTGGATTCATACAAATATCTTTGGTATGCCGGTATACATAGACAAACAAACAATATACAATTACATTTTTAACATCTACGTTTTACAAATCTCTGATTTGCAGCTCAAACAATAATAAAACCTATTTTTATCCATCCCTTAAAGTACAGTGTATTACCTTTGCTCGTAATACAATCATTATTCCATATTAATTGATTATCCCAGTTTTCTATTTCGTTTATAGTTTCAGTATTTTTGGTTTTAAGCCAAACTTTTTAGGTTGTGGTAAAAGGATGGTATTTCTTTTAAAATACCTTTTACGGATTTATTCATAGTTTCAAAACTACAATTGCATTTGAAGATATTTAGGTCTAAGCACGTATTTTTCAATAAAGAAATAGGAATATTTTTCCACGTGCTGATTTCTGAATCTGCGAGCTTTTTGATCCATGCCAACTTCCAAATCCAAGAAATGTGATAAGTTGAGCATTTTCAGCCAACCTTTTTCATATTCATTTATTAATGTTTTACGTTTAACTTTTTCTGATCCACCCCACACAAATTTATAAAACATCCTATTTAAACGATTTACAAATTCAGAGGTTAAGTCAATTAATAATAATAATAATAACACACACTTATAGAGCGCTTTACTTTAGTGAGATCTAAACTCAAAGCGCTGTACAACATATAAATACAAGATTAAAGCAAAAATACAACAATGATCATAAAACTACAGAGATAAACATACACAGAGTCAAATGCATATTTAAACAAGAGATATAAATGTGTATGACATTAAAAATGCATTATGAATGAAATGAAAGATCATGAACAAAAACACATCAATTAGATTTCCAAGTTAAATAAGTAGGTCTTAAGTCGCGACTTGAACTCCTGAACTGAACCTGCCTGACGTATGTCCAATGGGAGAGTGTTCCATAATTTAGGGCCCGCGATGGAGAAAGCTCTATCACCGAAAGACTTCATTTTGCTTTTTGGAACAACAAGAAACTCACGGGAGCCAGAGCGAAGGTTAGCCGTGGGAATATAAGGTTTCAGCAATTCAGACACATAACTTGGACCAGCATTGTTAAGTGATTTATACACAATGAGCAGGAGCTTGAACACGATTCTTTTCTTAATAGGAAGCCAGTGGAGATCTCTGATGACGTGACTTATATGGTCACGTTTCTTTGTGCCTGTAACTAATCTTGCCGCTGGAGTTTTGAACACGTTGTAATTTAGAGATAAGTTTATCAGGAAGTCCGTACAAAAGGCAGTTACAGTAATCTAATCTGGATGAGACAAACGCGTGCACAAGTTTCTCCGTTGACCCTCGATCAAGGTACTTTCTGATCTGTCCAATGGCGCGTAAAGCAAACGAGGCTGATTGACACAGTTTATTCACATGTGCAGTCATTGACAGATGTTGGTCAAAGATGACTCCAAGGTTTCGTGCAGCATCTGACGGAAATATGGGACTATTACCGATAGTTACAGGGTTGATGGGCACAGTTGGCGTGAAACGAGAGGTAATATGTATAACCTCAGTCTTACTGTCGTTCAGCTTTAACTTATTTGCAGTCATCCATCCTTTGACATCAGCGATGCAGCGCTCCAGACGAGAAATTGCTTCCTCTCTTTCATCAGGATGAAAAGTAACATACAATTGCGTGTCATCCGCGTAAGATAGAACATCGATGTCATGGCTAGAAATTACGTCTTCAACTGGAGCACTGTACATGGTAAATTTGGAGGGACCAATCACAGACCCTTGGGGTACACCATATATCAATTTATGCGTTCGTGAAAGATTGGATCCAACTGCAACAGACTGCACTCGATTAGAGAGATAGGATTTAAACCACTTTAACGCAGTACCATCAACACCATATCTAGTTTGCATCCGTTCAAGGAGCATTTTGTGGTCTATCGTATCAAATGCAGCCGATAAATCCAACAGAACAAGAACAGCGTCTTTCTTATTATCCAATGCGCAAAGCAGATCATTTTGAAGGCGCAGAAGAGCTGTTTCTGTGCTGCAGTTGGGTCGGTAGGCAGACTGGTGGGGTGCATACATTTTGTTTGCAGCAAGGTGTTCCTGTAGTTGGTTGCATACTACGCGTTCATTCAGCTTGGAGATGAAACTAAGATTAGATACAGGCCTGTAGTTGGATATCACCTCAGGATCTAGACTAGCTGTCTTTATTAAAGGAGTTACATAGGCAATCTTCATACAGTCTGGAACATACCCCTTTCTCAGAGAGAAATTTACAATTTTGGTCAGCAAGGGTAAAATATGATCGATGCACCGCTTCATTAGCCAGGTAGGGAGGGGATCTAGAGCACATGATTTTGTTGGCATGTCCATAACAATTTTCATGACTTCCTGCTGAGAAAGATCTTGAAATTGACATAGAGGAACAGGGCAGTCACGCTCATTGTCTGGGAGAACCGATAAATGATAGCTTTGATGCTAAAAGGCTTTTTACTATCAGTACCTTTCCGATCATTGTAAGGTTTCTTATGGTCCAAGCTCTGATAGACCGTTCTATCAATTCCATCTTTGACTCCCAGTTTACAGATAACTCTTCTATTTTAGTACATGGGTTTACTACTACCCCTAGAATTTTTACATTATTATTTGGTACAAATTTCCAATTAATCCCCCCAATTTCTTTCTCTGCAAGCACCAATCCAGACAGCGTCGCTCTTTAATTTATTAATATAATTATAAGCCTGAAATTTGTGAAAATAGTTCGAATGTTTTTAGCACGTTTTTTTTTATTGATTCCTCATCTCTAACAAATATAGTTGTGTTGTCCGCAAATTGCGTAATTTTTACTTCATTTTTGTCGTATTCAAGGAAGGGCAATTGTATGCCATGTATATATTTTGACTGTCTGATTTGGTTTGCCATTACCTCGGCTGCCACGACATATAATAATGGGGACAAATTGCAACCTTGTCTTAGACCATTCATCTGTCTAAAAAATAAGACATATGTGACGCAATTAAGCGAAATGAGTCGGATGTCGGGAATATTGATTTTGAGTTATAGGTAAAAAGAAGTGGACAATACTTATGTTTTACTTTGTTTTCTCAGTTGGTAAATTGATTGTAAGTTAAAAACTAGAAATTCGATTTTAGTGGGGTTTGGACCAAAGTGAAGCATTTTCTACCTGCTTTGAGATGATAAACAAATATCAAAATTGAAACTGCCGACATGTGACTCATTTCACTTGATCACGTCACATATGTCAAATATGTGATACACAACTGACAGTGTTATTAAATATAGTCTTAAAAGTCACTTTTTTGACCCAATTTTTTTGAACAAAGCTAACAAACATAATTTTGAGTTAAAAATGGCCAAATCACTTGATGATGAGTAAAGGCACTACTGAAGGGACGATTTTTTTAATTTTAAATCGAATCCAATATTTTTTGAAATTTTGACAAAAAAGTGTAAAAAAAAATAAAAAATCAATTTTTCACGTTTTTTGGTCAACATTTTCAAAAATATTAGATTAGGTGTTTTTTTTAAAAAATCGTCCCTTCATTAGTGTCTTAACATCATTATAAAGTGATTTGGCCATTTTTTACTCAAAATTATTTTATGTTAGCTTTGTTCAAAAAAAATTGGGTCAAAAAAGTGAATTTTGTGATTTTCTCAAAAAATCTACTTTTTTGGTCAAAATTGACGCCAAATTTGGATTCTCTGATCCATTTACTTTCCAAAAATGTATACTTTTATATACATTTGATTAATAGTTCAATAATTACAGCACTCACAAAATTAAAAAAATCAAATCAAAAACTTCCTTAAGTCCCCCCTTAATCCAATTTATTATTTTTTCACCAAAGTTAAATAGTTTAAGGGAATACAATATGAAGTCCGTTTTAATAGTATCGAAAGCTTTTTTAAAATCAATGCAGATCATAGCCCCCTTAATATTATTTGTTGGGTGTATCTCAAAATATCTTCAATTAAACGTATGTTTAAGTTTGCACCCCGCTTTTCAAGGAAACCGTTTTGATCGGTATCAATGATCGTAGGAAATACTTCACTTATTCTAGATGCAAGTGCTTTTGCCGCAATTTTATAATCTATATTTAAAAGTGTTATTGGCCTCCAATTGTCCAATTTGTTTCTTGGTAGTAATTTACCTTTATGTAATAAAGTAACAATCCCACGCTTGTGGGATGAAGAAAGCTCTCCATGTTCGTATGCCTTGTTGAAAGAGTCTACGATCAATGTACCGACCAATTTCCAATGAACTTTGTAAAATTCTGCAGTAAGTCCATCGCACCCCGGACTTTTGTTATTTGACATTTTTTTAAGTGCAGTTAAACATTCTTCATTGTCAATCATACCTTCACATTTCATTCTATGTTCTTCAGATAACTTCGGTACATTAATATTTTTCATAAATTCATTTACATCATCTATACGGGTTATACTCTTTGTTTTGTACAGTTCTTCATAGAAATCCACCTGCATTTTGATGAGGTCATCATCGTTTCGTGTTATTGATACCGTAATGATGATAAATTAAAATCTTATCACAACTGTAAGATGTCACAGTAACTGTATTAATATGTTCTGTGAGCATTTGAATAACCCAACACGAAATTTGTCGATATATAAATTAAATATAATTTACTGAACTGAAATTGAATGCTGATATGGAAACAGAAATATTCGTTTAGACAATCATTTAGATCGATTTCGAATACTTGAAGGCTAATTTCGAGGGTTTTTACAGCGTGACTGGCGAATCCGCAAAGATAGATCAAATGAGCGAATTTTACAATTTTTGAAGAAAAAGACTTGAATGCGCTCTAGTTTTAGCAGATGTCAGTAATACTTATATAACATTGAATGGTTTGAGAGTGATACAATAATATATTGCACTCGCTATACAAATATTGCACGAATCGGAGACGAGTGCAATATTTTTACAGCGAGTGCAATATATTCTTGTATCACCCGAAAATAAGACATTCAATATTATTATTATTATTATTATCATTATTTATATAACAGACGGTTTTGATAAAAATTAATTAAGTGAGTCCTCTGCGAATATGTACTGAAGCGCTCATCTTCTACGCCACCCCAAAATATTGGACGGCAATATTTTTTGAATATTGAACGTCCGGGTGCACAATATTCAATACGCACTTGTATTGTACCGTTTGGAAGGCCCATATCAATAATACTAACAAGTTATTGTAAACCCTTACCAATTTGCGTGCATCCGTAAACTGCCACTGCCATAGATATTCTTGTTTTCCATTGAAGTACTTCAATTCTCAATATTGACGCATTGATCTCTGGTTCCGATAATTGCACCAAATTTCCGTCACCTCCGATGCTCTGAAACTATAATATTTAAAATAAAATAAAATAAAATAAAATAAAATAAAATATAATATAATATAATATAATATAATACAATACAATACAATACAAAAATAAAAATAATAATAATATAATATAAAATCATAATATCTTTGTTAAATCATACGATAAGGCGAAGAAAACAATGCGATTTATTCCGTTTTTGTTCGTTTTAGAAATTCTTTTGAATTTTTTTTGCTTTATTCCACTCCACTATTAAAATCATATTAATAATCATGCAGATAGAACTTTCTCTGGTTTCGCGGGTTCTTCGGGGTTCCGTTGACAAGCGCGGAGCCAGAACTGAAATTTACGGGGGGGGGGGGGGGGGGGGGGGCTGATATATTTATTGACGATGATAGCGAAGCGAGCGTAGTGAGTGGAGCGTCTTGCGGCCGGGTGTCCAGGGGGGCCGCCTTAGGGCCCTGATCAGGGGTCGAACATATTAGTATTTGTAGTGTCAGGGAGTACATTTGATGCTGAATTTTGCCTAAAATTGCAAAATAAATCTTATTTTATGTGGTATGATTTAGCATAAAAAGCATGGGCGTAATAGATTAGAACATCCTCTCTGGAATCTGTGAATTCAAACCCATTTCAAAACTTTATCTTAAAAATAACATAATCAACAATATCCTTCTCCGCGCCTGCGTTGACGTGATGGACAGTGCAGTGCTGTGACATTCGCGTTATAATTGGTTAACGCGAACACACGTATTATACAATTTCAAATATGTTAATTCGTGATAATTTCATTTCCAAATCCCAACCCACCCTATTTTTTTCGCGTTGAAAATGAAACCGAATTGATCTGAAGCCCGATTGTCGTACACTGTGCATGTATGTTGCTGAGTCCCAGCCCGTCAGCGATTATTTTTATCGTACATCAGTTTAACCAAAATCAGTTCATTTGTTTAAAAATGTAAACAAATCATTTTATTCAGTGAATTTTGCTTTATTTTGTATGAAAACGGAATAAATAAATTCGGTTAAACTGATGTACGAAAAAATAATAATCGCAGCCCGTCACACACGTTAACCATTGCATTGTATTGTTGACTAGACTGAGTGAAATAGTTCCATGTGCTTCCGAGGACTCCCGTGTGTTTTCGATTTGCCTGTTAATTAATAGTGTTTATACAATTAATAGACAAGAGCAATTCTTCATAAGCTATATCGGAAATAGATCACGACTCATCACCACATCCCAACGTAACAACGTCGTTTGCTGCAATTGTGCTTGATTTCTGTGTGAAATTGACAAAATCAGACTTCTGAACTTTGGCCAAAAATTACACAGCAGAAAACATTTACATTGCCTTCCTTTGGACAATCGTTCAAGATAACTGCACCATAAGAATACACTGATAATAGAACAAAATATAAATATTTTGATTCGGGTCATTTAGATATATGTGCATATATGAAAACGGAACACGGTAATGAGGCAGGCTCTGTCAATTAGATATTTCTACGTCGTAATGTAAAGTTACCCATCAGTTGCCTGCATTCAAGATGGTACACACTGTGGTGGTGCTGATTTGTACAATAGTGAATCTTGGCCAATGCGCCCGCGACGCGTATATGAAAGGGTTAATGGTTAGTGGTATGATGAATTGTTTTGTCTTGGTAAACAAAGTACAGTAGCTTATACAGGGTGGCTCACAGGTTGGAGGATATTTATGAATAGGCCATACACCTTTTACTACATGTATATACATAATGGAAAACTGCATGTATGACGAACGGTAAAGCATGTGTGATAATCTCAATCTGCAACCCTTCCCCAGTAACAGTCATAGGATTATATATAACTAAGTTGTATTGGTAAAATGTTTTACCTTCCGATGTTATGACGAACTGTTGAGAGGGGACTTACTTTTGGTGTTGTGTTTATATGCCGGGGTTTGGGTCTCGTTTCATGATGTTTTATTATTTTCAATGTCACATAAACATTATTCAATCTATGGAATCAATTGATTTTTTAAATTAATTTCGAATAAAACGTAATACGTGTCACACCACGTGTAATGAACTCTATATGAAGAGCTTTGCTGCAAAAGGGCCACCAGACCACTCCAACATGTTACTCATTTTGTATTATTGAATTTGCATTGACAAGTCCATGGAATTAATTAAATTATGTATGGCTGTGTTTATTACTGTTTCTGTATGACTTGGATTAGTGCATCCACTGCACGCCAATTGAGGCACCAACAATACAAGCCACTTCCACATAATGAATTAGCCATCCATTCAATAATGCAAAATGAGTAACAGGTAGAAGTGGATGTAGGCCCTTTTGCAACACAGCTCTTTATATGCTAAAGGTACTATCACAATTGCAAAACATATGAATGAAAGGGGTGTTGCAATAAAATCTTAACAAACGCAATATCGACTCCAAAGCGTTTAATCTTTTAATATGTATAAAAATGTTACACCAACTTTAGGGACTTCATGGTCAATTATAAGTTGGGTAAACACGTGCACGTTTTTTTTGGGGGACACCCTGTATAACATTAACTTATTATTATTGAGGCATTATATTTCATGTAGAATCGTAAAAAGATAACAAAATTAAGCAGTACCAATGTATTCTTGCTGCTTAGTACCCTCAGCATAATAATTTAACCATATTCGGTACCATTCTAACAGGTGGTAGTAGGGTACCGACTTATTGGCATATTTCCATTTTGCACTATTAGTGTCAGGGAATAAATTCTGCCTATGGGCAGCGATACAGCACAATATCTGGTTTGATGTTTTGAGCTTAATATTGTGCTGTGTAGAGCTTATTGGGTCAACGCAAAACATACTTACACTACTGTTTCCTGATGTTGAATTAACCGGTGTCCAGTTTTTGCCGTCTATACTAATGAGAACTCGATATTCTGTCACCCATCCAGTGGCGGCATTATTTCCACCACCGACTTGTACTGCCGTTATCAATACTGTATCTTCAAAATCAACCTGTATATATTCATTGGCACTATTAGTGTTGGCGCTATTAGTGTCTGGTGACCATACACTGTCTTTATTTAACTGCCCAAGGAATGGTGACTTGGCGATATCCGTTGACGAAGACGAGAAGGTGTACTTGCCAGACAGAAGTTCATTACAATCTCCTGAAATTTAAAATGTGATGTTTGGTATTTATTATTAGAAAACTTGTAAGGAAAGAATCGAAATGATTGATTTAAAAATATGAAACAGACACCATTTTGTTTTGTTTTAAAGGACTACCTAACCTACTTCATATTTTATAACAAAAGTAAATACCTTCATCTGTTGTTTCTTCTACTATAGTTTTGGTAGTAGGAGCTTCTTCAGGGATAAGGACCGGTGACACAGATACAGTTGATGATGGAATTAACCGTGGTGTTGTCATTTTCCCAATCATCGTAGTGCTTTCCGGTCTTTTTGGAGTCGGAGTTTCGGGTAGAGCAGGTTTTGTTCCAGCCATGTCAGCCTGCACTGTTGTCGATTCTGTCTGGATTAGGGCAGGCGCTGTAGGACTGATTGGTTTTGGTGTTTCAGCCACACTCATTGTTGTTATAGGCGTTTCTACGGTTGAAACTACAACCGGTATAACCTCAGGTGTAACTGTCGTTGAAATCGCCGTTTCAGTTTGTAAAGTGATCGCTGGACTAATAGACTCTGGTGTTTCAGCAGAAACGACAGTCGTTGAAGGTGCTTTTACGGTAGAAGTCTCCGTGACCCTAGGTATAACCTCAGGTGTAACTGTCGTTGATATCGCCGTTTCAGTTTGTAAAGTGATCGCTGGACTAATAGACTCTGGTGTTTCAGCAGAAACGACAGTCGTTGTAGGTGCTTTTACGGTAGAAGTCTCCGTGACCCTAGGTGTAGCTGTCGTAAATGTTGCCGTCTCTGTATTTACTAACCCTAGTGTGGAACTCGCTTGACTGATTAGTTCGGGCGTTTCAGCCAAAACTATCGTTGACATTGTCGTTTCCGTAATGCCAGGTGTAGTGCTTGTTGGTCTGATTGGCTCTCGTGTTTCAGCAGCAACGATCGTCGATGTAGGTGTTTCTACGGTGGAAACTACGATTGACCTTATCTCAGGTGTTAACGTCGTTGATGTATCCGTCACAGTTTCTATAAGATCAACTGTAGGACTGATTGGTTCTGGTGTTTCAGCCATACTAATTGTTGTTATAGGCGTTTCTACGGTTGTTAACGTCGTTGATGTATCCGTCACAATTTCTATAAGATCAACTGTAGGACTGATTGGTTCTGGTGTTTCAGCCATACTAATTGTTGTTATAGGCGTTTCTACGGTTGAAACTACAACCGGTATAACCTCAGGTGTAACTGTCGTTGAAATCGCCGTTTCAGTTTGTAAAGTGATCGCTGGACTAATAGACTCTGGTGTTTCAGCAGAAACGACAGTTGTTGAAGGTGCTTTTACGGTAGAAGTCTCCGTGACCCTAGGTGTAGCTGTCGTAAATGTTGCCGTCTCGGTATTTACTAAGCCTAGTGTGGAACTCTCTTGACTGATTAGTTCGGGCGTTTCAGCCACAGTGATTGTTGTTGTAGCAACATGGCTCGGGGTGGACGGCAGCTGAAGTGTAACGTTGTCTGCTTCTGACGGGGCATATGTAGTCTCTGTAAGTAATGTAGTTTCAGTTTCATGGACTGGTGTCGTGGCTTTAGTTATGGTTTTCTCTGTTGTCGTAAAACTATCGACATCTGAAATGTAGAAACATCGAAAATCATAACCTGTACTTTTAAACCGAGCCAAACACGAACTATGTCTTTAGATGTCAACATAACGAGAATTGTGCAAATTATGATGCTATAATGACCTGTCTATCATGTCTATATGAGATCCATTTCTGCATCGCAACTATAGAAATGATCAAGTACGAATTTGAATATATCAAATGCACAGGTAAGACCTCAAAAAGTAACTGATTAGGTAATAGACATGCGCACTACATTATACGTGGTCATGTGTTCAAAACCAAAACAAGGTCCGTTCTTTGGTTCTTACGCAGCCTCTGTGTTGTAATATGATTAACAGCTACCAACTACTCCTCGGTCGATAGTAATATGAGGATTGGATGCTTCAATTGATCAATGCAACCCATACACACACCTGCGTGTTCAGAACCAAAATGCGAACATATTACCTGATATTTGCGAACGACATTTCTAAATGAAGTGGTGAAATAATTCCGAAACTATTCTATGAATGTGTAATTTATTAGTTTAAGTAAGTTGGAACCATATTTGTTAGAGTTATGTGGGTATTTATTAACGACAGTACACCACTAATATAGAGTTAAGCTTATATAGAGTAATTAATGAGCTAAAAGTATCAATTATTATCCCGCAGGCTGAAATCAATTCGAAAAATAGCCCGTGTGTTATTCGCCAGATTTGAACCAGCGACCCAATTAAATTATATTATTAAACACTCTCCACTATCATTTCTCTTTTAGAACACGCTCATAACCTGGCTCATTTCTTTATAACATTAAAAGAATCCCCGTGTAAAGGCTTTGTTAAAGGAGGTGTCCCGCAAGCATAAACGTGTGCATTATATGTTAGAAAAATAACTATCGAGCCCAACTTTTGTAATTAAATAGAACAAAACACCACACTTATGACAAAAACAAATAAAAACCGCAATCTCTCAACATGCACTTTTTAAAATTCGCGGTGATCGAAAGTCCCAGTGTCGGTGATGTCATAGTTATACAATGCACATGCGCAAATTTGAGCACCGATACCCATGACGTCATCGACACCGGGACTTTCGATCGCCGCGAATTAAAAAAAATGCATGTTGAGTGATGGCATTTTTTATTCATTTTTGTGACTAGTATGGTGTTTTGTTCTGTATAGTTACGTAATTTCGGCTCGATAATTATATTTCTAACAAATAATGCCAAATGTAGTGCTTGCGGGACCCTTCCTTTAAGCTTTGTCTTACAGATAGGAAAATGTACCTCTGTACAAAACAGATTGCTGTCATTGTAAGTTTGTACAGGTGTTAATCCAAATATTTGTTTTATTTTTATACTGCGAGTTCGTTTAACGACAATATAAAACTTAGAAAAAGTATCGACAATGTGGGTACACCCTGTATATGCTCGATAACGTTGTGATATACATATTGATACTTTTAGGATTACTTTGCCCTTGCTCGACTCTGTACTGTAAATCTTGTTTATAATGAATAACTTTTTAAATTGACTTATAGACCATGATGTTGTGCTAAAGCATTACACATATCGAGGGTTAGAGACCCACATGATTCCTACTCCAATAGCTGCTGTATGGAAGTCCATGTGATAAGCAATTGGTTTTTAACTAGTTTTAACTCAAGATGTATTTTGTAACACTGTCACTGTCAGCAATATAGCTGTTATTATATACTTTGAAATCAAACTTCAAGTTATACTGTATATTCTTTAAAACTATCAAAGGCAGCAATCACATGAGCCTTTGTACTGAACCCTTGATATCAACTCTGAATTCTAAAAAGATATTTGTTGAATTTGCACATTAAAATTGATATTTTTCCCAGCAAGTGACTAAGCAATAATACAAGTGACTAACGACTACAATGATGTACAATATCAAAACGATCACCATCTCAGCGCTATCAGTATCTACTGACATGTAGACATGTTACGAACATATCACGAAATATATGAAAAATAATGTACAAGTGATTGAGATAAAGTAACTTACCAACTGTGCTTCTGACAGTTGT
This sequence comes from Ophiura sarsii, assembly GCA_035610835.1. Classification (NCBI taxonomy): domain Eukaryota; kingdom Metazoa; phylum Echinodermata; class Ophiuroidea; order Amphilepidida; family Ophiuridae; genus Ophiura; species Ophiura sarsii. The sequence continues at coordinate 3,532,968 of CM069444.1, forward strand.
TGTGGACGGAGTCGGAGAAGTAAGACATTTCCAAGATGGAGTTTCAGAGACACATTTAAAACCGGTGTCGGTGTCTCGCTTTGTGCCGGGTTTGCAAATACACGCACTACATTCATCCGTGGGCTCGAACAAGCACTTGCTGTCTTCGAAAAGCCCATTGCACAACTTTTTGCAATAACAGTCGTCCCCACAGAAATCTACGTGAATGAGTGAATGAATGGATTTATTTAAATGTAATCAACAGAACAAATGTAATCAAAATTATAGATAATTGGGGCGAGAAAAGTATAGAAAATTGGGGCGAGAACAAAACATAAAACCCCCTCTGACTAACGAGCTTACCTACGTTTAAAAAAATATAAGGAATAATCACATTTCAGGAAAATAATTTTGTCTCAACAAAATCTGGTCATAGACCTGAAGCTGCTATTTTCTTTATTATACGCAGACTGCTAGGGGTTGATTATGTTATTTGATTTATTACCATATTGTAACACTTTTCCCAATTTGTTCATTCATTTATTTTGTCTGAAAATAGAAGCAAAACCTAGAGTTCTGATACTGGATATCTGAAAAATAAAACACGATATTCGATTATTTTAATTTGATTGCAATGGTCACTTACGTTTCAGAGGTGCTTGTGTAGTTGTAGTTACATTTGTAGTATCATTCTGTTGTCCACATTTAGCGATGGTAAACCGGCTGACTTTGTTATTAATGCACTTGTACTTCAAGCACTCGTCTTCAGGATCGAGCCAGGATTCGTTAGGCTAAACAAGAAAGAGCAGTACAATAAGCAACATATTTGATATTTATATTTACGAATCCAAGGAGGAGCAGTATCATTATAATTAGCATTATATTTTCTCGCAAAGTTTTTCAAAATGAACAAGACTTCAATGTGACTAACTCCCGAGTAGGTTGACCTCGCTTGAAAGTGCACGAGGTCAATCTACTACTCTGATTGGTTACTACACTTGTGACTTTGCGCAGTGATCTGATTGGAGTGCGCCTTGTGTGTCTCACTGTGGGAGGAGGCTATACAGTCCTCAAAATAAGTAACTGACCAGGTAATTAATATGCTCTCAACTCCAAAACTATAGCTCTTACGTCAAAAGAAATTCTTTATAATATCGACGAATAGGCTTCTTTTGTCGCCTGAGCGGATACAAATGTACCTCAAAATCATTTTTTTTTGTCGCGCGTCAGCGTGACTATGAGACCGTTAGTTCCAAGCTCAATTTACGTAATTGTGTTTGTTTACTGGCAGAATGTAGACGGTGTGCGGGGCGGTGTGGAATAACTTAGTTTTGTGCCGTGCCTGCCCAACTGCACAAATTCACTACCATACAATCTGGATTGGGATTGGCCTGTTATTTAATATACTATTAAAATAAACACACGAGTTACTTATTATTATTAATTGTTATTAACCCTAATCCTAGAACGTGGCAGTGGGGATGGAACGAAGAACAGGGGGAGGGGGTTAAATAAAAAATGGGAACAATTATGTCCGCCGGCCCCGGGAATTGAACCCGGGTCGGCCGCGTGACAGGCGAGATATACTACCACTCAGCCACGGGGAGAGGGCTTCACAGTCTAAAAAATCGGAGACCATATATAACCGTTAGTTTAGTGCTACAGGACATAGAATTTGTGCGCGCGCAAGCCAAGTGGTGCTGGCTGTGAGGTGACTGTGAGACGTAGTAGCGTTAGGGTTATGATATCGGACGTAGATAACTTACTCTTTATTACTTCTTTAAAAACGTGATTTTTTACCTCCAAAATTGTGAAAATAGTGCCACATTTTTTGGCACTGTTTGATCGGTAATTCAAATAATAATAAAGGTTTTTTCCTAGGGAATTGTATGAGGAATATAATAAAACTAGTATGACAAAATTTGACAAAATATATTTTGAGTTATCTTTGCAGAACCTAAAATGGGTCAAAAACGTGTTTTTTATAATTTTCTCCCAAAATAGTCAATTTCATGATCATTGTTGGATTCATTGAACCCTTTTCTGCAAAAAACTGTATACTATTATATAGATTAAGTGAATAATGAAGAAGTTACGGCAGTTTTACGGAGGCTGTACCTGAAGGGGCACAGCCCCCTTGCGTTCAAACACAATCTTTCTAAGCGACATTTGTCTCTTAGAAGACTCTTCTTGTTAATCACCTTTCTGATGTTACCCAGTTTGTCCACACATTCACATTTTGAGGGTTTTATACATTTCTCGCCGTCAAATACCGTGTTGTTATTGCATTCACAGCATGGTGCCGCCATCTCGTATTTAGCGTCATTGCATACATCATCACGATATTCCTTGCACTTGGCAGCGGGGTGTTCATCGTAATCACAAGCTGTATTAGAAAGGAAAGGACATGATTAACACTTTACACCTTATCCAAGTCTTACTACAAGAATTACTGAACCAATACTAGGCATGTTTGTACTTATTTTAATGCATTTCACATGGTGATTCTCAATATGACGAGATTCAATAATGTTGGCATTTTTGAAACATGTGTTGACATTTTGGAACGCTTGGAAAGTGTTAAGATAACAAATAAATCAAAACTGAATGACCAGCACATGTTAAGGGGGCTGTGCACCTTTAGGTACAGCCTCCCTAAAACTGCCGTAACTTCTTTATTATTTATTAAATCTATATAAAAGTATACATTTTTTGGCAGAAAAGGGTTCAATGAATCCAAACATGATCATGAAATTGACCATTTTGGGAGAAAATGATAAAAAACACGTTTTTTGACCCATTTTAGGTTCTGCAAAGATAACTCAAAATATATTTTGTTAAATTTTATCTAACTAGTTTTATTATATTCCTCATGCAATTCCCTAGGAATTGTTTTTTTAATTTTAATTTTACTTAATTATTTTTTGAATTATCGACCCAAAAGTGCCAAAAATATGATTTTTTACCAAAACACGTGATTTTCACGATTTTGGAGGTTAAAAATCATGTTTTTTAGCACTTATTGGTCTATAATTCAAAAAATTAATAAAGTAAAAATATAAAAAACCCCGATTCCTAGGGAATTGCATGAGGAATATAATAAAACTAGTATGACACAATTTGGCAAAATATATTTTGAGTTATCTTTGCAGAACCTAAAATGGGTCAAAAAACATGTTTTTTTATAATTTTCTCCAAAATGGTCAATTTCATGATCATAGTTGGATTCATTGAACCCTTTCCTGCAAAAAAATGTATACTTTTATTAAGATTAAATGAATAATGAAGAAGTTACGGCAGTTTTACGGAGGCTATGCGAAGGTGCACACCCCCCTTAAAGGGACAGAGATTTGGATTTTTTTTGGTACCAAAAACACACAACAACTATCATCTACCTTTTTATTCAGAAATATCATCTACCTTACATTGCTGTCTATCGTGGACAATTTCATGATTTGGTCATTTCGATGGACATCACTTCAAACTTATAATCGCCATTCGCCACATACTACTACTCCTAACAACATTTCTATCTAGCGCCATCATTTAACCCTTTTCCAATAAATTATTTACATTTCAGGGTTCCTACGTACCTTATCTATTATCATTTTATCAACAACAAAACAATCTCGGCAATTCAAAAAAAGAAAGAAATCTCGACAATCTCGAACGTGCCCCTTTGCGCATGTTACAATACAAATTTGGTTGCGCTATCGTGTGTATTCAACTTCATGTTCAAGCACTTGTGTACTAAGAGATTTTTGAGATTTATGTGTATGCAAAATTTACTTAATATTAATCAGTAATCAAGATCATTATCATTTGGCCATTATTGTTGTTTCTATTCACAAAAATCAGCAACACTTGAATTAAACAATGTTTAAATATGTTGAAATATCATCGCTATTTATTGAAACTTTTTTTAAAAACGCCCTATATGTAATATCGTTTGAAATTTGAATCGAAAAGAAAAATAGCTGTCCGAGCAGGGAGGGAATATTTTTAAAACGACGTTTAATTGCACAAAGACAGCTGATTTGTTATCCTTACAGCTGTAAGTTTGGGTATGTAATTCAAGTGGAAACATGTATAAATCCCGGTTTTTATCCTAATCGAGGGCGCCATCTTCAACACATCTCTTAGTAACCCTTTAAGTAAATTAAATATGCTTTTAAAATAGCGTGGTAGGCCTATATTTATTTATATAAAATGTGTAAAAATTATATGTAAATGGTTCTTACTTGGTGTTTTTGGTTTCTTGGGTGGTGGTGGTGCTGCAAAGAATTAAAGAGAGATATTAAATCAATAATGGGTTACATCGATAGACGAATTATTATTCAAAACAATAGTGTTCTTGAACAAGGATAAGGACGAAGGTCAACCTTCCCGTGCAATGCTTTTAGATTATTAAACGTGCGGTGGGGTTAAGACGTAAAGTGAAATCTAAATCATGGAATTTTAGAACAACTTTTAGTTGTTAACACTTTCCACGTGGCTATTGGTTTCACTAAAAACAAAGCATATTTTAAAAAAAACCTTTCCCAACTTTTAAAGCCTATTTTAAGGATTGCTGAATAAATACTAGGCATGGTTGTACTTATTTCAATGTATTTATCATAGTGACTTCAAATAATTTTGAAATGTTTGAAACATTTTGTGACATTTTGCAATGTCGTCTGCAAACGCCTGCCGTGTGGAAAGTGTAAAGGATAACAATTTAATTAACAGGCGGGTAATACATCGTACCGATTAGAGGAGTGTTTCGTAATAAATTAACCCATTTTGGTCTGTATGATATACGCTTGAATATGTACTTATAACCTATCAGGCCTAATAGTTGTATAATGCTTCGAGATTTAAGAAGTATTGGAAATTCTGCTGGTAGATCGAACTCACCGTAATTTGACCGCCTATCAAGATTTCTAATTTGGGTTAAAGCTAGCTCAGCAGCACATGCTTATTTCGGGTGCGGTCAAAACGAACAATATGTGTGTGTATACTTTGAATACATGATGATGTTATAAGATGTTTATGGCATTCGAATAAAGCATGAAATGCTTACAAGCTTCCATTATTTAAAGGAGTTTTGATACCGCAAATAATGCTACCCGTTAGAGCATGATTCGACAAAGATAGGAGTAATGTCATGAGGGACAAACATACATTCAATAATTCACTCTGGCTTGTAAGGTGCATGCTACTCTATCACCCTCTCTGCCTTGTCTCCCCCTCTTCATGGTGAATCAAAAAACATTGTCCACGATTTGAAACGGCCATTTGATCTTGATGCGTGCATTGAACCAGGGATTTTTTGTTGTCAGTATAAAGCGTTGTTAATCAGCAAGCAAGACTCTCATTCCATACCATCTTGTTGCAGATGGTATGGAATGAGATTACTTTTAATTTTTGGGAGGATAAACTAGAATTTAACAACGATTTATTCTGACAACACACAATTCATGGTTCAATGCACGCATCAAAGTCAAATGGCCGTTTCAAATCGTGCATTATGTTGCTTGATTAACCCTGTATTACAGTTCCTAATCTCATTGTTAGATTTCAGAGGCTATATCTTGCCTCACGTCCCGTACGGAATAAACCGTGATAGCTACAACGTATTTTAATTGATTTGAGCATGCGCACTTGAGTTACGGGACGTCTAGCAAGACATTTCCGATTTCAGACTTACGACATGTCTCTTCATCTTTTCCATTTGCACAATCCTTGTTCCCATCGCAAACCCATTTTGTAGGAATACAATGTGTAGAATTGCAATTGAACTCTCCTGGGCACTCATCTGTAACACAATGTGGACAGCACTTGTCGTCATCTCGAACAAACACCATACCCTAAAAAAAAAAGGTTAAAGGTGGACCTTTAGCTTTTTTCATCAACATTATATGGATAACAGAAGTAAACCCCATGTCTCATTATTTCTGTAAATTCTTTAGCGCAATATTATGTTCTATTTAAAAGTTATAAGTCAAATGCAGTGAATTTACTGCCAACGGTGGTTAACCACATGACCAGTTTGTGTACTACCATGGTACTACTCAATGGGAAAATGTCATACATACATACATTACATCATATATATACAATAAATAATTGTGATACGTAATTCCCCGGAGGCTCAAAGCGCTTACAAAAAAAACCACCACCAACATAATAGTTGACATAATAATATAAAGAGAACATTGACAAGATGGGGTACAAATATGTCTTGAGGGCCTTCTTAAACGCAATAACAGTAACAGACTGCCGACTAAATACAGGTAGATTGTTCCATAAACTTGGATACACAAACGGTAAAAGTCCTTGTCATAGGATACTCAAGACGTTTATGATCTTTGGAAGATTTCAAGCGTCTATTTGGAACATACAATTTAAAACAGTTTGATAGGTTCATGGGTGTAATTCCATTCAATGACTTCAATCATGTCACCTTGTGCTTCTAAAAATATTAAAGCACCATTGGAGTTATGAAATTCGAACTCTGGAATACGACTATTTTGAGCATGACCGTTAATGTAGAATAGAAAACTTCCAGTTGAAAATCGGGCCAGCAATCGGAACACCAACCTTAAAAGGTATACAAATACCTCTCATTGGCAAACTCATGTTTACATCAAGTGTTGTGTAAACCGGCCATTGTCCCTCTCTTAAATCCCATGACATTTTTACAGTTTATAGACCCACTATAATTATCCTCGTAGTCATGAGAGGATCACCCTTGACATTAACATTATTGACTCATATTAACCAATTAACTTAATCTCCGGATAGATTAAAATTATTTCCAAAGATTTTTTTTCGCGGCCAAAGAGCGAGGGGAAAAGGGCCCCGCGCCCCTGGGGCTCGAATCCCAGATCTCTGGGTTCAGAGGCAGACGATCTACCGCTATGCCACGGGGTCAACCATACATGGCTCAGTATACTTCGCCATGTTTATACCCTAGGGCCATTATTTCATCGAAAAACTGCCGAGCTGGGTGACACAAGCATCATAGTAATTCGTAGTACTCAAGAGTGTTAGGGTTAAAGTATACTGCCAAAAAGCATTCTTTAAATCATACACTACAGCTAAACATTATACCATTCCAAGGATAACCCTTTAAGATATAGGAACGTGAGTTTCAATAGACTAGAATGATTAAATTAAATATCTTTCACGAGAGTAGGCCAATGCACATTAATTTGAACCAGCAACCTTCGCATCACTATAGTCTATTTGGCCATCACGAGACAGTGACGTAACTGCACACTGTCCAGAGGAGGCCAAATAGAGAATAGACTGATATTCTTACCATTGGGCTATACAACAGCAACTGGCTGAAAGCGCATAATATAAAAAAAAGTAAAGACTCGGAAGCTCGCGCGCGGAGTGCCCATCTCTCTTTCATTAGCGTTTGGGCCAGACTCCCCCATGTAATATTTGTAATATTTGGCTGTGGGGGTGGGGGGGGGGGGGGGGGGGGGGGGGCAGTTATACAGTGTAGTGCGAACATAAAATGTCAATTTCAATAAGATACAAATTTAAACTACAATGTCAAGTGTCAACCCCCCTACCCCAATCTGAAAAATACTTTGTTTGTTTGTATACCAATGTACCTTTTTTGTTTACAAATTTACCTTTTATGTGTACTAATGTACTTTTTGTAGTTGTGAAAACGTACCCCTACCCCCGTTTTCTCCGCATTGCGTAAAGCATTTATTCGGGCCTGTTTGAAATAAAATAATTCCTAACCGCCCACAGTTATACAGTTAATCATATTCTTATTTTATTTTAAAAACAAATCACAATTCCTACCTTTTTACAATCATCTTCGATTTCGCATTCCTTTTTAAAGCAAGTTACACGTATTTTATCATTCTTCATTTTGTTACATTCGCAATGTTGGCAGAGTCCAATTTCCCAGGCACTTCCAAACTGTGGAAAAACAATGAATTTAAATAATCTCTTAGAAATACAGGCTTACAGGTGGTTACTTCACTTGATAACGTCGCTTCACCTACAACTGCAAGGGCCAGACCTTGGCGACATGAGCAACTCAAATTCCCTGAATACATGTACTTAATGAAGAAATATCCATTTCACGAGAGTTGTTCATTTTTATTCTAATTTCATAATGGCGTGTGTATTACGCTGATATTCATACGCCAACAATGACACCCCCTTTACTATAATAGTTGTGCTATTGTTCTGCATACACCACCAACCATCACTATGATCAATGTACACTCATTAGAACAGCTCTATCTAACACGTATCAGTGTTATTTACCTCATGACATACGCCATCCTCCAAACAGCCATTAAGACATTCAGCAACCATGGCCACAGTTGTATCTGGCTTGATTGTGGTTGTTGTACCTGGAAAAAGGTAAATAAAATGGGCTTTTTAATTTGAAGTCCATACACCCCCTTTCGAAGATATTACGTAAATCTCCCCTCAGGGAGTGTGAATATAAAATGGGGGTTACCTGCATGGGTGACAGGCTTCCTTTAGGCGTGTATGGATGTTAACTGGAATATCCTATTTGGATACAAATATCGCGGCAAATTGACGCAAATACAGCATGTCCCAAAAAGAGGGTTCAAAAGTTTGCGAGCTTATAACTAAAGAAGCAGGAAACATGGATAGTTTATATTTAAAGATATTAAACAAAATATACTTGACCTTAATTGATTAAACTCTGTAATAATCCAATATAAACTTTTTGAAAGACAAAGATTTTAAAAGAGCGTGGTCAAAACCCATTTGTCCCACTTTCCAAGGAACACCCCCGATGTGTTGCAGCTGCGTATTGTTGTGACTTCATTCTTTACACAGACTTAGGCAGTAAACAAAATTATCTTGGTCATATTGCAATAATACAAGTTCATTATTTACATTAAAAAAAAAGTTCTTTGTTGTAGTCCGAGTTTTTGTTAAGTTCTTTCGGAGAATAAACCCCATGCCGGGAATACTTCACATAGCGCACAGTTTCATGGTTCATTCCTTAAATCGGGACAAATGGGTTCTGACCACGCTCTATTGTATTTCAAAAAGGTAGCATTGGATTGGTCCCCGAATGCACCCAATTAAGGTCAAGTATATTTTGTTTGATATCCTTAAATATAAACTATCCATGATTCCTACTTATATTGTTATAAGCTCGTAAACTATTGAACCCAGTTTTTTGGGGACACGCTGTAGATGACGGGAAAAACATAAGTCGTATCAAGTCAGTGATGTTTATAATTTCAGTGGAAACTAACGTATCAATAGCACAAATATATATATATATATATATATATATATATATACATAGAAATTTAACCCTGGTTCAACACATTATCACTACAAATTTGTTTCGTGTGGGAACATGACCACACTCATCAGGTGATGATATATATATATATTTATTCTAGGCATAGTTAGTCGATCATAATTTATAGCTGGATCAGCGATTACATGGTTGGTAATGGCGAGCAAGTATCAGTAACCAGCATAAACTGAACACGGCTATAATGTTAGCAGTTCGAACCCTTTGTGGGTCTACCGCGAACTGACTGATCCCTCTTCTGAATGTTGAACATGGATCGGTGGGATCTATCAACACAATTTATATGTTTATGTGACCTAAATAGTGTCTGCATTTTGGTAAAAAAAATCATTAAAAGGGTATATAATTGATACTAATCAAATTCGGATTTGAAATAATCAACTTTTTAATGATACATACGTGGTTGGCAATAACAACACTCTTCTCCATCAGGCTCGACCAATTCTTCGTCCTGAAAAATACATGTCATAAACGAGTTGTTGAATCAGAAAGGTATTAACAGATACTATTGCCATGATCAATATGCGTCTTTTACGTAATGCCAATGCCAACAATACAGAAGTTGGTTAATATTAACCATATCGACCTACCTAAAGCCATTATAGCGTTTGAATCCCTGACGAACCTTTAGTACCAAAAATGTGATTTTCATGATTTTGGAGGTTAAAAAATCACGTTTTTTGGCACTTTTTGGTCTATAAATCAAAAACTAAATAAGATATTAAAAACAAACCACCCCATTCCTAGGGAATTTTATTAAGAATATAATGAAACTAGTATGACAAAATTTAACACAATATATTTTGAGTTATCTTTTCAATTTTCGGACTTTTCAGTCATGTCGTAGCATTCTGTATTCACAAACCCTGTCAGTATGCCATGTCGCATACCTATGTACCTAACAAAGCGTTCTGTATCCACAAACTCTGTCAGTGTGTCATGTCGCATACCTATGTACCTCACAAAGCGTTCTGTATCCACAAACTCTGTCAGTATGTCATGTCGCATACCTATGTACCTAACAAAGCGTTCGGTATCTACAAACTTTGTCAGTATGTCATGTCGTATACCTATGTACCTAACAAAGCGTTAGGTATCCACAAACCCTGTCAGTATGTCATGTCGTAGCGTTCTGTATCCACAAACTCTGTCAGTATGTCATGTCGCATACCTATGTACCTAACAAAGCGTTCTGTATCCACAAACCCTGTCAGTATGTCATGTCGCATACCTATGTACCTCACAAAGCGTTCTGTATCCACAAACTCTGTCAGTATGCCATGTCGTATACCTATGTACCTAACAAAGCGTTCAGTATCTACAAACTCTGTCAGTAAGTCATGTCGCATACCTATGTACCTAACAAAGCGTCCGGTATCTACAAACTCTGTCAGTATGTCATGTCGTATACCTATGTACCTAACAAAGCTTTCTGTATCCACAAACCCTGTCAGTATGTCATGTCGCATACCTATGTACCTAACAAAGCGTTCTGTATCCACAAACCCTGTCAGTATGTCATGTCGCATACCTATGTACCTAACAAAGCGTTCTGTATCCACAAACTTTGTCAGTATGTCATGTCGTATACCTATGTACCTAACAAAGCGTTCAGTATCTACAAACTCTGTCAGTAAGTCATGTCGCATACCTATGTACCTCACAAAGCGTTCTGTATCTACAAACTCTGTCAGTAAGTCATGTCGTATACCTATGTACCTAACAAAGCGTTAGGTATCCACAAACCCTGTCAGTATGCCATGTATGTAGTATTGTAGATGGATTTAGTCATTTTTAAGGAACGTTTACATTTACACTTGGAACAAGAAAATAGTTACCTCGATACACGTTAGAGTACACGACTTGTTGCACGCTACATTAGCATATTCTTCACATATGCATTCATTGCAAGAAGTGATTTGCCACACCTCACCAAACTGAAGATTAAAAAATAATAATATTAAACTACTTGATACAGTACTTTTAACAAGTAGCGCTAATGTGTTTGTATTGCCATAAAACGTATACGGGATTCTATTGTAAGGCTATTCAAAATGATTAATGACTTAATCAAATAAACTATCAACTGAATAAAGAAATAAGTGCATCAGTGCTAAGATAAATATCTCCGAGTTACGTTAATCCAAAGACATGTGATTTGAATCAAGTCAAATCCTTCTTGATTGTTAACACTCAAATGCTTTTATTATCAGTTAGTTAGTATAGTATATTCCTGATAATATTCATTTACACAGTCAAAACTTATTTAATTTCGAAAAGTCAAGTATGTGATTGTTGGAGGACATGATGACACGATTTGCCAAAATGTGCAACTTTTTATAATACTATAATTTAGACCCTTTTGCAATGTCAGCCTGTGTCATTATATCCCGTTGCCAGAATGAAACATATGAATTCAATCATCCGCGTCTTACCTGTCGTTTCTCGCCTGTCATGTCGTCAGTACATCCGCATTGTTTTTCCGGTACGCATTCACCTTCCTCCATCAATTCACCTTCGGGGCAGAAGCAACCGCTTTCACACGTGTTATTGTCACATTTTTGAGGAGAGTTTAATTCTGCGCAGAGTGTGTGGCATTCGCAATTCTCCCGATAAACCAACGGTGCCTTACAGGCTGAAATGAAAGTTGCATACATTTTCATTGATTGAACTATGAATACTATAATGTATTCTGTTATTGTTAATTAAATATCCCAAATAACATGCTTGCCCTACGGGCCCATGTTCAACAAGAGCCATTACGAACAAGTGTTACTTAGTTGTGCAATTTGATATAATTATCATGACAACATGAACTCAAATGGCCAACCTATATGTCTAGCGAGGAGGTTATGGTTAGCAGCGTTCCCATTCGTTACATTGCTTCGCCGAAATGTTTAACTTTTGTATATTATGCTTGCTACCACACCACTTTCGAAGATTGGTTGTTATCCATATGAAGTGCTCAACAAAAGAAAGTCGTACACTTTGTTTAGGTCAATTAAAGTAACTTTCGATTATTTTTTTACCAATCAGGCTAGGTAGACATTTGGATGAATCTTTAAGGCACATTTTGATACCAAACATAACACCTAACAACAAAGATAAACCATAATTAGCACCATTTATAGAAAATTAGTCACTTTTCAAAAGTCACATTTTCAATACACTACGCGGAAGAAAACACCAATTGTTAACAAGCACATACTGCCCTTTATGTTCGGAATCAAATATCCCGCTAGGTGTACGCCCAGCGCAGAGTGGTAGTGTACACGGCTGCACAGTGTGATCGATTGCCCGCCGGTTAATAACAGTGTCACACATGGGGTGAACCTCGCACACACCCATTTTCCTCCCGTGTAGTAATTGAAAATGTGACTTTTGAAAAGTGACTAATTTTCTTTAAATGGCGCTTACATGATTTATCATTGTTGCTAGGTGTTATGTTTGGTATCAAAATGTGCCTGAAAGATTCATCCAAATGTCTATCTAGCTTGTTTGGTAAAAAAACAATCAAAGGTTACTTTAATTGACCTAAACAAAGTGTACGACTTTCTTTTGTTGAGCACTTCAGGTTATTCGCAACGGACTAATGGGAATCGCACCCGGCCTATTCTACATTAAATTTAATCGGTACATGACGTCCAATTCATTGCATGAACAGGTTAGAGTGTTTCTAGATTGGATACACGCCTACATTTAAACACACCAAGTGTTCCCAAGCTGGAGTGCTACATTGTTATTCTTATGTGTAAACAACCATGTAAAGTAACCATATCCAATTGTGTTAGTACTAGGTTGTGTAAAATGTAATTCGATTATGTAAAATTGAATTGCCGCGATAACGGAATTTTAAACAACAGTTGTGAAAACTTTGAAGCACGTGATAAGAATTAAACAATCACAAATTACCCTTGTTGTGACCAAAATTACTGGAAACGAAATGGCGGACGTGTCGGTGTTGTTTGACCTAGTGGGGTTTTGGAGAATTGATTTTTAAAAGTATTTGACGGTAAGTATTATTATGTTTCACTTGAATTATTTTAGGAAAAATTACGAAGTATTTCAAGTGAAACATATACTTACCGTCAAATACTTCAATAAACTCTCCAAAAACCCATGCACAACTATTTGTGTAGAAAATTAACCAATTGCTGTGTAAAATATTAAAATGGCCATTCCACAACCCAATAGTAAAAAACCAAACACCCAATAGTAATGCAAAACTATTGTGTAGAAAATTAACACAACTTAATTGTGTAAATTAATGTTACACATTAGTGTTTAGAAATACTTCACAACTGTTGTGTAGATATTACACAACTAGGTTGAGTAAACTGTTTACACAACAGTTGCTAGGTTCCAATAGCAAACAGCGGTTGTGTAAAATTGTGGAAAAGTTTACACAACCGTAATAACAGTGTAGCCGTGAGACCCGTTACGTGTATTTCAATACAAACAATGGTAACAATGGTATTATAACATAGTTTTCAAAACTCAACAAAGCGCCGTCGAAATTGATGATATTTGTTTAGTCATATCTGTGTTGATCTTCAAGGATTGATACCATACAATTTCAATAGTAAAAATAAAATCATATTAGGCTCAAATAGCCCTGTATCTATAGTATGAAATAAACTGATTGTAAATCATCTGGTTGTGCTTTCATTCAATTGTCCAAACTCAAACTGTTATACAACGGAAATGAAGTTACATTGGACTCGATAGTTTTTCCTCAATATCAACGCTAATAATATCAGGACCATCCAAAACATATAAACAACAAAGGGAAACAGTGTACTTCAGGTCCCAGATACTGGTATACCAGTATCGTTCAATACTGGAACATAAAAGTTTAAAGTATCGCTTGCTACTGGTACGATTTTACTGTTCCAGTATCGGTAAATACTGGCATTTTATATGCCAGTATTTTATATGTCCCAGTATCGTCTGATACTTGAACACTGACTTTGTACCAGTATCGAACGATACTGGGTATTCCAGTATCGGTCAATACTAGTACAGTCCTGTACCTGGGACCTAAAGTACACCTTTTCCCAAGAAAGGTACACTCAATACTGTATATTATTGGTCGTTCAATTTGCGCAATGAAATGAAATGTTCTTAACATTTGGAACTACAGTTTGATGCGATTGCTGACATATGTATAGGTAACTTACGTCGTACTGTGGCTAACTTCTTGCTAGCAGTTGGTATCGGTCTACATTCACAACAACCTTCTTTGGTGTCCGTTGGCATTTCACCCTGAAATAGTGACAGTTAGATACGTATGGTTATATTCATTTAACAAGGCTTAGTAACGATTTTTGTATCAGTGTTGATACTGGTTTAAGTTTTTACTTATGCTGTTATCTATTTTGTATTTATTGTTTTTTGTTATAGCTAGTGGCTACTGATTTGTTTTGCAGCAAATGTTGCCGTTTTTTTGTCTCAAGAATACAACAATAATACCAACCATACAGACGTGATGGTGAGGTTGATGTAGTTGATTTGGTTATAGGAAGGCGCGGGCATACGGGCACTTAGAGTTATTTTTAGAAAATTTGCTTGGCAACAAGTGGTTCAAAAGCAAAACATTCCATGCACGCACTTAACACTGAGCGTTACGCACTTGATGCACAGTAGTCGCACTATGCCGTTGTCTTAATTGATTGATCTGCGCAAGTTGTCTATGTTTTTGTTTTCACCGGCATTTGGTTATTTTCGCCGGCATGAGGTAGGTCCGCCCCGACATATTGTTGCTCTTTAAATAAAACACAACTGATCTTTCATTTTCTTTTTCCAAATATTGACACTAATGTTTACCTTGTTTGCCCATGATACCTTGTACAAATTATTCGAGTGTAGTTAATTAAATACATTGTAGAGTTTGTCTCCGGTTGAAAATATGAATTATTTCTCAGGCGAAGTAGCGTGAAATTCTGGTCTAGCAGTAGATAAGAATATTTGAATTGATGTTTCGTTGTACAAAGAGGGCTGATTTCCTTAATCCTAACAGGTGGTAAGTTCATACATGTAATACGCTTGTTAAAATGTACAAATCCCAGTTGGTATCAACATTGAGGGCGCAGCCTCTAATACATCACTGATAAACCTTTAATGACTTACCGGTTGGCAATTTTCCTCGACGAGATTACAGCTACCTTTTTCACAAATGATACCTTGCTCACATATGCAGTGATCGCAGTTGCCAGTTGTGAAAGTATCACCCAACTTGAATGTAAGAAAACAATAAATATACCATTGCCATTATTGGTTTTCCGTCAATGGACACATCTACAGACTTTTATAAAAGGGACCATGATTAAGGTTCTTGATACTATTAAATTAGTATATTACTGAATAGTATTGTATTATCGCTATGCTTTCCGCCATTTAGAGATCACAATCATGATTTTACTGTCATACGAGGCCGGGTGACCATTTTCATACAATCTAATATGCAATCTTGTGTACCGTGATCTCTCGAATGGCGTTCAATAAATGGTTGAATATCAATGAACATGTTGTACGTATATTTTCTTCAGATCGGTGTTTTCAATGTTTCGTTTCACCGCTTTCTCTCGCTTTGAAATATTTGTAGTAATAATCATTATTAATATAATGATCGCTATGTTAATGGACTTACCTTAAACCATTCTTTTGTCGGCATATTGTAGCAGGGGCACTGTTCCTTTTCAATACATTTGCCTTTACTCGCAACCATTTCATCAGGACAATCACATCCCGGTTCGCATGTATCCTTTGAACAAGATGTCACGTTGCTAGCCAAATCTTCGCAAGTTAGATGACAGCCGCATTCTGTGTATATTTCTCCGTTCACACCTAAGTGAATAAATATTAAAAAAGGTGTATTAACGTCACTTACTTCCGTTAGGGTAACCCCTAGCAAACCACTTTACCGTAAGAAATTGTCTGATGAAATCTATAAAGCATTTGTAAGATTCGTGGGGCAACTCAACGCGGGGTCAAACATTGAAATCGATTTTTGACAAGGCAAAAAGAGGCACAACTTTTGTTTCCAAAACTACAATCCATGGTGTCACGTCCACACGACATTCATTATAAATCACATCGTCGCTATTCTTTCAAAACCTCCATCCAGTCCTATGTATGACCTTTCGGCGGTCTGCTCTAAACATTTTTAAGTATCAAAATTACATCTATCAAAACCTTGTAAGTTCTCTTGTCCCGGAACATGTATAAGGCAACTCTTCCTTGGCAGTTTTACTTTATACATGCTGATGGGCCGGAAGGTTTTGAAAGAATAGCGACGACACGACAGGGTTTGCGATTCAAATTACCTCCAATCTGTCGGCTTTTAATATTGGTATGCAAAGCAGAGTAATAACTCTTTTTCCGGTAGTATATACTTTGAATTTGTATACACTCTGCCGTTTTGTTTTTGAACACTTTATTCAGAATATAGTCTAAGCATGAAATATTGCCGATATTCATACATTAATGTTGATACACATATCCCTTCCCTTTTTATCAGTTGAGCACTCTAATGGCTATCTCTGAGCATAGGCAAATTCTTGTAATTGGTTTGAAGCGTCGCCATGGGTTGTATACACATGCGTTACATTGGGATTGGCGAATCAAGCTAATTACCACCATCATGTCATCTGATGACGATTGCCTTTTTGCACGAAACTCATGGTAACGACTACTTTTCCGGAAGGTCTATACAATTTACAGTTTTAGCCACGTATTTACAAAGTCAAACTATAGCATTTGTTTCTATACTACACGATATAATTATATGGCATGGTAGCAATTACAGATAAAGAAAATAGCTTCTTGGTAGTTTTCTTACATGTAGGTGTAGTTGGTACTGGCGTACTGCCCTCGGTTGTAGTGAGAACGGCTACATGAATAAACGCAACACAAAAAGAAACATATTAAAAACGTGTTATTGAGTAAGCATGAAGAATAGTGTTAATATAATTCACGTAGTGTTGCATGTGTGTATTGTATGTGTCTATATTTCCTTAAAAGGCTCCCTAATTTTTCATCTAACAGCCGTGAACGTTGTACTGATAATAGATGATGATCTGATGATCTGAGACTATAAGATACAAATGGAGGAAAACCGTACAAAATTGACCACGATATTGATAACGATATGAGCTAAACATAGGCAAATCCAGGTCTTTTTCAGACTGTTAGGGCCGTGTATGTTTATCTTATGCGCACTGTAACATGTAATGCAGTCGACGAGTAACACATAACGCCAGTTTGTCCGAGTCTACATATTATTTATTCAATAAACATTCTGGCTGATATAACACATTCAATAGAATGCAATTATACTTACGAGGTTCCCCACACCCGTGTACTGTGATTGTAACAGGTTTGCTCTTTTTTGGTTTCTTAACCGGATCCACCTTGATACGAATCACATCACCAATCATCGATGGAAATGTGTACGCTCCGCCCGCGTCAAATTTATTGCGCTCAATTGTCTGTGCGGGTAAAACAAATATCGTATTTGGTTATAAAGATGCCGAGTTCTTATCATTAGCGATTCAAAAAAGGCAATGATTATATCTAGTTCCTATATTGTTCGTGGCACATTACGTGAAGGTGCAATTGTATTCAATGCAAACAAATATCTGTGCTATGTTAAGAAGTATTATTATACAATACGTTTTGATTTAAGCAGGATACATAATCTTTGTTGCAAGGAAGCTAACACATGATTTCCACCTCCTCCTTCCCCTACCCTCCATCACCTCCATTTATCTTCCTCCGCTACCTCAGCCCTCCTCGATCATCACATCCCCTTCCTCCTTTCCCTCTCCTATATTATCACGTCCCTTCTCCTCTACACACACACCTTCTCTTTCTCCGCCCACCTTCATCTCTCTCTTGTAAGAAGCTTACCTTTGTGGTAGGTGTAGTTTTATTAATCTTGAAAAACAGAACAGCATAGGTCACAAGATCGGAAGTGGTTTCGACTGACAACCCAGTTATAGTCATTGGTGTATCAAACATGAACTGGTAGAAACCATCAGTAAGCGTATCGGTGCTGTTCAGGTTTTCGTTATAACATTCTTGGAGAAAGAACAATATAAGCATAATTTCGAAAAAGGTTTCATCACAATCTTATCTTTGATATTTTGTTCTCACGATAAATCTCAAGCATTGCCATGACTAAAGGTTTTTCATTTTCTTGTAGAAATACAGTTGAGGTGTCACGTGCTGAATTCACTATTATACAAATATTGAATGCCTGAGCGTGTAATAGTAAAAACTATATCACAAGGTCAAATTTGGATTTTTCCATTACACGAGGCGAAGCCGAGTGTAATGGAATAATCCAAATTGGACCGAGTGATATAGTTTTACTATTGCACAAACAAAAGGCATTCAATATTTGTTTTATATCATGATATCACATTATTCTTGTCCAGCAATAATGATAGTATAAACTATCACATGGTTGAAATTAGGCCTATCATGATATAATATTCACTATGATGATGGGCAAAATTATTTTGACGCGCTACTATCGGTATTGATAACCTTCTGTTTACACAACATGATCGTTCTTAAAGCAATTATGTGATATTTTACACATTTTTACTTTTACACATATTTTAGTCTCTCTTATAATAAAGTTTGACTATCAGGAAATACATTCCTTGACTCACTAATCGATCTTGATCGTAACAAAATATCACGGAACTAAATCACAATCTTAATCTGCTTCAAATTCCGTACTATTATGTTCATTTGTGTCACAGTTGCGACCGTAGCCGGAAACATAAATGGAATTATATTTACGAATGAATTTTAACACTCATAAAATAAGTCTTTCGAGTTAACTCCGACGGTTTATTTAAGTAATTAGGAAACGCATTGCTCTGTAAACTTAGTGTATGTAATTTGACAACGAAATTGCTATTAGAGGAACAACTCAAAGATAGACGGTGTTCCATGAAAAATCGAACAAACGGCTTAGGTTTTAAGCTATTTCTTTGTTCTTAAATATCAACAGAGACTTTTGAAAAAAACACTTCAACGAATATGTGAAGCAAGTTTAGCTGCAGTGGGATTCGAATTGGTGACCTCGGGAATACGATTCACGCATTCTAAGTTGTGCTCTTTGGTCCGTATGATCTACTTAAACTTTCACCATAAGTAAACTGAATAAGTGATTCAGAATGTCTCACCTTTTATTCCAGGCGTTGTTGATAATACTGACGCTGTGGAATTGAATGCAACAAGGTTATAATTAATTTGAGATAAATAGTTTGAGTAAGCCTATTTCACAGAAAGATTAAAATAAATGGTCAGGATTGCAATCCCAAAATCAACATTGTGCGTAAACGTGTATTATTGCCAGCCATGATCACGAAGAAACATAAAATAACACCACAGAAATCAAAAGAAACTTCTTTTGAAGCGTATATTATATTAAGTACCACGTTGCCCGCTCAGAAAGGATTGACACGGACCAGACCAACATTTTGCGGATGCCACCGTGATGATGATAATTTTAAAATGTTAATTTGTTGAGCTGGCTAGCGAGCCTTTTCAATCAAAATCACGGAGCAATATGACGATAGACTGCAACGCTATCGCATCACACAGACGGGGAATGGGGAGCAATATGACGATAGACTGCAACGCTATCGCATCACACAGACGGGGAATGGGGAGCAATATGACGATAGACTGCAACGCTATCGCATCACACAGACGGGGAATGGGAAGCAATATGACGATAGACTGCAACGTTATCGCATCACACAGACGGGGAATGGGGAGCAATATGACGATAGACTGCAACGCTATCGCATCACACAGACGGGGAATGGGGAGCAATATGACGATAGACTGCAACGTTATCGCATCACACAGACGGGGAATGGGGAGCAATATGACGATAGACTGCAACGCTATCGCTTCACACAGACGGGGAGTGGGGAGCAATATGACGATAGACTGCAAAGCTATCGCATCACACAGACGGGTAGTTGGGTGTAACACGTGGTCGCTTGTGCGACCAACCATTGGCTGATCAAATAAAAGACCACAGAACCGCTCAAGCGCACACACAAAATCGATCTTCGCAATGTTAACAAAGAGGAAATTTATTAACACAAGGTTAAGTAATTTCTGCTTAAGTTTTATCTTGATTGAATAGTAATCGTATTTGGTTTTACCTGTTAATTTTGGAGGTGGCCTTGTAGTCCGCGCTACAGAAAAAGAAACAAAACAGAACCATTTAAATATTAAATAAAATCACCCGTTTATAAAATATTGTCATGAAGTCAGCATTTTAAGTAAAATTAAACTTATTTGCAATACCCCTAATTACGCTCTGAAACGCTTGTAAAATGCCATGAGGTTTACAACGAAACTACATACAAACCATGCAGGATGCTTAACATTGATTTGGACCCAATTTGATAATCATAAACATATGTAGCCATTATCAACACAAGTGTGAATCAGATATGATTGAAAATGCACGTATTTCCGTGGTACCATTTTGAAGAAATACACACTAAAATCACATTTGACCACATGATTATGGTTCAACAGATTTGATTGAAATCATGTGCGGATGTGACTGCATCACCAAGCTGTTATGCCTCATCGTTACCAACTAAAACTGATTCATACTTAAAGGGGTACTAAGAGATGTGTTGGAGGATGCGCCCTCAATTATGATAAAAGCTGGGATTAGTATATTTTTATAATTGTATTACATGTATGAACTTACACCTTTAAGGATTAAGAAAAATCAGCCCTCTATGTACAAGAAAAAGTCGATTTTAAAAATGCTCGTCCCGCGGGACGAGCATTTTACGTCCGACAGTATCCCCCTGCAGTACGCGTGATGCATAACGCGAACCATATTTGCATAGAGAGCGTTTTTCAATAAATAGCGATGATATTGTTTTAACCAAGTTTTGCTGTGTTTTGTTAGTAGAAACAACAGTAATGGCCATTTTTAATGTTCATCTTGAATTCTGAAGTAAATTTGTAAACATTTAAAATGTGCCTTTAAGTGAAATTTTATAACGGAGTATTCTGACATAAGTAAAATAGTTGTGCAGTTTGGTTCAGTTTCATGGGGATTTACAACTTTCTCATTGAAAACTATGACCAAAGCCTGTCCGGGAGGCGAGTAAACATTTGTATGGTCTCACATGTAAAATCAGTTGACCTTTTTTTTGTTTTTAAAAAAACATTTTATTCAGTGAGTTTTGCTTTATTCCGTATTAAAACGAAATAAATAAATTTTACAAATGTTTACTATAAAAAAAAAAATCGCGTCCGGGTATACGAAAATAACCCTGACAAAAACCCGCACCACTAGTTTGCTCGATCATGATCTCAGTGGCTATTGTTCTTAAAGGGGCATTGAGAGATGTGGTGGAGGCAGCGCCCTCAATTACAAAAATATATGATAAAAACTGGGATTTGTATATTTTTACAATTGTATTACATCTATGAACTTACACCTATAAGGATTAAGAAAAATCAGCCCTCTTTGTACAACAAAACGTCAATTCAAAAATGCTGGTAGAGCCGCAACCAGCATTTTACATGGTTAAGGGTGGTATTCCAACATATTTAAAACATTGTTTTAATCAAGTTTTGCTGGTGTTTTTTTTAGTAGAAACAACAATAATGGCAATTGTTAATGTTCATCTTGAATTCTGAAGTAAATTAATTAAAATTAAAAAAATTCAACATGACATTGTGTCCCTTTAACACTTTCCACGCGGCTATTGGTTTTACCATATACAAAACAGATTTTTCAGAAACCTTTCCCAATTTTCAAAGTCTATCTCAAGGATTACTGAACCAATACTAGGCATGTTTGTACTTATTTCAATGCATTTCTCATAGTGATTCCAAATATGGTAATGAAATTCAATAATTTTGACATTTTTGAAACATTTTGTGACATTTTGGAATGTCGTCTGTTAAGGCACATAGCACTGTATTGTATTCCTATATGATAGCATGCAAATGTCAAGGCGGGCTCTACGTGTAGTTTTACACTGCTTGACGCAATCAGAATCGTGACGAGTATATGCAGGCTTTTAAGGATGCTGGGAAGGAGTATACCATATATGGATTTTTAATCAAGTTAGTGACCGTTGTGTATGACAGCAGCTTATGATAGATTGGCTGTCGGTTAATAATACAAAATAGTGGTGGGGGTGTGTGGGGTGCGTGTGTTCCTAATACATAACTTTTCACCACAGCCATCAATTTTGAAATTTGAAATTCCCTTAAGAAAGGTTTCAACTATTCATATGAAATCATCAATAGTTTTCTCAGTATACCCTAACTGTCAGAGAAAAATCAACACACATAGTGTATTTAACACTTTCCGCGCGGCTATTTGTTTTATCATATACATATTTTTCAGAAACTTTTCTCAACTTTCAAGGCCTATCTCAAGGATTACTGAACAATACTAGGCATGTGTGTGTACTTATTTCAATGCATTTCTCATGGTGATTCCAAATATAATAATGGAATTCAATCATTTTGACATGTTTAAAACATTCTTGTGACTTTTGGAATATCGTCTGCAGACGCCTGCCGTGTTGAAAGTGTGAAGTATGAGAATTATCTAAATCATCGGACGAACCGCATACATTTCAATTCGATGAAAAATTAAGAAAGGCCTTTAGATAAAAGGCTATTTTTCAGTTTATACCATAGAATTGTTTACCCAATTTCAGGTTGAAATGATTAAAGCACTTACGTAAACACGAAGGACAGCATTTACCGTCTTCTATTATTTGACGATCCTGTAAAGAAAAAGAAGTCCAAATGTATAATATAAATATATCGTTTCACACTGGATGCAAAATCATCATGTTTCGCAAGCGGAAACAATGTACTTTTCTGTAAATGGACTGAATTTATCACAATACATGCAATATTAAAATTGCTTTTTTTCCACGGAAACCCATTACAAGTACCTTCGTCGGATGAATAAACCCACAACGTTACCCGACGGCAAGGGCGTCATCCCGTTTTCAAAAGTGGGGGGGGGGACACCAGGTGCGGATCCAGAAAAGGTTAGGGGGCGGCCCCCAAAAAATGAAAGTGAACAGGTATGATCCAAGCGGTGCACAGCACCGCCCTCCGAGCTATGCTCGGACAGGGGGGAGTCTGAGGGGGGATGTGCCCCCCACAGAAGTAGAAAAAAATTCAATTTTGGAACTCATTTGGTGCGATCTGGTGTATACTTTTGACCAAAGTTTATCGAAAAGCCACCTCTTCATTTCCAATATTGTTTTTTTGTTGTTGTCAATGCAAGAAAGAAGTTGAGCATATTTTCCTGATTTATTAAAGTATAGATTGTTTAAAAGCTCGAACAGGGGAAACTACTTTGCTAGCGTGCAAAAAATGCTAAATAATAAAAAGGTACAGAAAACGTTTCTGAAGCCATCTTGTTCCAATTTAATAACAAAGTAGTAAAAATAATTCATGCTGAGCGTGAAAAAATAGATATTGTAAAAAGAAATGTTTAGAAAAACGTTCCTGAATCCATCTTGTTAAGCTTGAATAATAAATAAATAATGAAACTAAAATGCGCGGTAGCGCGCAAAAATTGGTTATTTTAACACTAAAATGGTCCAGAAACCCGTTCATGAAGCCATCTTGTTAAGCTTGGTAAAAACATTCAAACTAATTTGGGTTTTTTACACTGAAATGATCTTGAAAACGTTCCTGAAGCAATCTTGTTAAGCTTGAATAATAAAACATTGAAAACAATTTGTGCGTAGCGCGCAAAAAAATGGTTATTTAACACTAAAATGGTCTGGAAAAACGTTCATGAAGCCATTTTGTTTAAGCTTGAAATAAACAATGAAACCAATTCGCTCGAAACGCGCAAAAATGATCCAGAAAACATTCCTGAAACATGTTTTATAAAGCCTGAATAAACATTGTAACCATTTCGCGCAAAGCGCAAAAAAAGAGGCTATTTTTAACACTAAAAAGCTCCAGAAAAATGTTCCTGAGCCATCATGTTTAAACTGTCAGTTTTTAATCTAAAATGGTCCAGAAAAACGTTCCTTAAGCCATCTTTTTATAACTTGAATGAAGAAACATTGCCAACTCGCACGAAGCAAAAAAAATGGGTTTTTTCTCACTAAAATGGTCCAGAAAACGTTCCTGAAACCATGTTGTTAAGCTTGAATAATTAAACATTGAAAAATCCGCGCAAAAAATGGCTTCTTTTGAGGGGGCATCATCATCACTCATCATCATCATCATAATCAAACACTTTCAGCCTCAGGGTTATTCAAAAAAAGTGGGGGGGACATCTGCTATTATGTCCCCCCCCCCCACTTTGAAAAGTGGGGGGGACGTGTCCCCCTGTCCCCCACCCATATGACGCCCCTGCCCGACGGCGTACATATCCGTGGGTACTCATTTAATTCTCTGGACTCACTCACCTCGGTACAATCCAGGACTTGATCGCACGATTTGTTGACATTGATGATGCTATTCATAAAGCATGACGAGACCTCACATCGGTGGTTGATGACATCGGGGTTTTCCCATATTTCTCCAGTCTAAAGTACAAACAAAGAAATTAAGTGACATGCATTACCGTTGACATAATGGTAGAGGAAAAGGTAGCTCATTAACATAATTTCCGTTACCCCTGTCGTGTTGGAGCATGCGATTTATGTAGTCGTGTAGTATTTGTTCTCCCCGATATGAATACCACTGTTGGTAAATTAAAATCATGTGCTAAGTACCCTAATTAAGCAAAACAAAACTGCAGTCCCTAAAATTAGTTATAGCATACATTACCGTTGACATAAATACTGACGTATATTAAAAGCAAACATAAAACATCCCGATTGGGTAGTGGAAAAATCACAGAATAATGTACAGAACTGAATGTTTTTAAAGCGATATCGCTTTCTTACATTTGACGTCACGATACCATTAAGGCGATCTAACCTTTATGAAAAGTCTTTACCATAGAAGAGATAGCCACATAAGGCCAACCAAAGAAGACAGTCTGTCTCAGAAACTAGGCTATGAGGTATGCGAGGACTTTTGTTTAACTTTTTTTTAAAAATCCAAAAATCCAAAGCAAAAAAAAAAAAATCCAAAAAACCCCCAACAACAACAAAAAAGAAGAAGTTTTTTAGGCCTCTGCGCATAGACATACGCGCCGTAGCTCACTTCACATACCAATGCGGGCGGGCTTCTGAGACAGACTATCTTCTTTGTTTGGCCTAACAGTGTGTCAAGTCAATTGATAGTTACAGTATCCCAACCGCGATCATTATTTCTTAATTATCAACAGTGTCAAGATATCAGTGAGGCTGGCACACTTCTTGAAGAAGCCCCCTCCCCCTCACGGGGACAGACAAGGGTGTATTGCTGTTCAACGAACATACTTGTTGTGATCTGTTGTTCCTCATTATAATTATTATCATTATGCAATTCCTTTTAAAATTTAACCTGATTTCTTATTTATTAATTTACAACATAAACAAGTTTACAAATATTAAATGCTTATAATATGTCGTATTGAAATATAGCGTATTTATAAAGTTTTGATATATTGATGTTCAATGAACATGATATTTGTGGATTGTCTTTAGCATGATCGGTTGTTCTTCATTATTATAGTCAATATTATAGTTTTAACATTATCATTATTATTTATATATGGGCCTTCCAAACGGTACAATAATAGTGCGTATTGAATATTGTGCACCAAGTTCCCGGATGTGCGTCCAATATCTTTTCGTGCGGCGCAGAAGATGTGCGCGTGAGTATACATGCGGCTGAGTATATATGCGCAGAGAAGGTCAGTTCGGGCTAACTGATTACTTTTATCAAAACAGTCTGTTATAGATAATAATAATAATATTGAATGTCTTATTTTCGGGTGATACAAGAATATATTGCACTCGCTATAGAAATATATTCACCCTCAATGCCATTCAATATGATATAATTACGCAATTCCTTTTAACATTCACTTTGGTTTCTTCTTCCATAATTACAACATACAGTCATTCAATATTCTGTTTAATGAACACGTGTCCACATTTGTTGGATTACCCTTAGCTTGATCGGTCGGTCCTCGTTATAATACGTATAGTTATTATAATTATTATTATACAATTCAATTTGAATTTTACAAAATTACACCATTATACAGGCATTCAATATTTGTTAAAGTTTAGACATTATGCCAACTTCGTATTCATTCCAAAGTGTTTCACTACATCAATCCTTACCCTATGGTATCCCGCTTCGTCTTTGCACAGACAATCTTGGGGAAGCACACAGTGAGTCCCATTCCAAAGTAATTGATCTGAACAAGCATTGCAAGGTTCTGCTCCTGTGAATAGGGGATCAATCGCACAGGTATCGACGAATTGACAGCATGTCGGTTTCCCAACGGTAAACGGCTTATTACATTCTGTAAGATAAAAATATTTATAAAAAAATTAAAAAAATGTGCTTTTGTAAATATTATCTTACCCTATGAATTGTTTGTTCCATATTGAAAGGAAATCCCTAGAATAGTTCACTCTTTACCAAATATTACCAACATCAATGTCCAATGGTACCATGTTCATGGGCTAGCTTTAATTTATCTACGGAGTGAAAACTAACGACATCGTAACATGAACCCCTAGATACCATTCGTCATTCGTCGTTCGTAAGGCCAAAGAACGGAAAAAGTGTACTTTAGGTCCCAGATACTGGTACACCAGTTTAGTGCAATACTGGAACATAAAAGTTGCCAGTATTGGTCGATACTGGTACGATTCTACTGTCCCAGTATCGGTCGATACTGGTACATATGATACCAGTGAGATTTGTCCCAGTATTGAACGATACTGGTACATAATTATGTACCAGTATCGACCGATACTGGGTGTTCCAGTGTCGGACGATACTAGTACAGTCCCGAATCTGGGATCTAAAGTACACTTTTTCCCAATCGTAAGGGTTTAACTAGCAACGCTTAGCTATCCTGGTCGGTGTCAACACAGGTTTCAATAATATGTTTTACGTTTATACCATACCAGAGATAATCAACAGAAGGGATGCTTGTCTCTATTGAAATTTTGTAGAAAACGTGTGCTATGTCTGTCTCGCTCGCACCTGTAGGACTCGCATATTTGAAATAACCCGGTATTCAACAGGGGATTAACTGCAGTCTGTTTCGACAACAAATGTGACGCGATCAAGAGGAATGAGTCGGATGTCGGGGAATCCCAAATTGAGATATGGCCAATTCAAAATGGCGATTTACATAAGTTTTGATGGAAATTCATGTATACAATTTGACATAACTTTGGAACAAAACGTCGTATCGACATGGGGTTTTCAGTTTCTGAAAGCTCTATATGTCTTCTTTAAAACTGTATTAAACTCATTTTCGACCAGGGTCGACATCCGACTCATTCCTCTTGATCGCGTCACAAATTGTCTTTTATACTATGTAATGATATATTAAACTATCTTCAGAAATAATGCGTCGATGGAAATTCAAATCTTTCAGACATTTTGATCTAAAATGATTGCATGAATTCACCGACGCGATTTACGTAACAATGTTTAAAATCATTTTATACAACTTTTTCACTCGGTGTTTTATTTACACATTAACTCGAACCCGAGAGCACTCGGGACAATGAGCGCATATTTCCAGACCGATGATAGTTTCTAGGAGTGAGAGTGTCGGGTTATTTATAACTGTTGAGGGGTTATTTCATGACAGTGCTAGAGGCTACGTGGCCTTTTATGATGCTTCCTTATGATCGAATTTAATCCGAGACACGCATAGCTTCAACAGAAAATACCGGCTTAGCCATTTCTTTTATTTGAAAGTCATTGATCATACCAACTAGACATATTACTAAACTCCTCACAAAAAGTATCGAAACACCTTACACATGTTCCAATAATTAACGGCCCGAAAGGGTATGGATTAATCGAAGCAAATGACCCAGTGCATAATTTTATTCTGCGTATGTTTACAACTCAATTGTTGAGATACGATATTGCGGAGCGGAGTTATTGTGATTTCAATGGCCGTAGGTCCAGCTTCAAAAGTGTCAATCATCCCTATACTGTAGCAATAGATGCAAGTTTGCATTTATTGTTTTGAACGATCAGGTTTTATGCTTTATTCACGTGCAAAAAAATGCAACATACACTCAGAAAATGAAGATAATGTTTTCCTTTCACGACACAGATTTATTGTTTTCATTCAACTTCAACTTTGCCATGACTTTATCTTTGTCTTCAGTACTTTGTGTGTCCACTCTCATTGCCCACAACAGCGTGTGTAAAGCATAAACCTGATTATTCAAAACAGTAATGCAAACCTAACAAAGTCTATAGAGACGATTGTCACTTTTGAAACTGCACCTACGTCCATTGAAATGATGATAACTCCGCTCCGCAACATCGTATCTCAACAATCGAAGTGTCAAAATACGCAGAACAAAATTATGCACTTGGTTATTTGCTTTGATGCATCCATACCCTTTTGACCGTTAATTATTGGAACATGTGTAAGGTGTTTCGATACTTTTTGTGAGGAGTTTATATCTCCTGATCAGTCTCATTAGAAATAGCCGGCTTACAGTCAGTAAGATCGAATTAAAATATGCGAATTTTTAAATTCGTGTCCGACTATGGGGGCAGCCATTTTGTTTTAAAAGTATATTAGTGTCCCGGATGTACACAGTTAGGTATATAGCAATTAAAGTTTTTTGGTAGCGGGGAAATTCTTTTAATTCGGGGGTATGTTAAAACTTGTGATTCCGATAGTCAAATGTATTTACTAACTTTTCACCGACGGAAAGAAAAATCTATCGACGGAAAACGGAGTAACTAGTGATTTTAAACCAAATAAATGGAACAAATTCGTTCGTGTAAGAGGTGGTTTTGTCATTAAAATGACGTCATTTGTTTTTCGGGGTCAATTGAACGCACAAAATATCATCTGGAATCGAGTTTAAGTCAAATTTAGTTTATTTAATGATAAACTGTTCAAGGAAAAGTAAAAAAACCAGGCGTTATTAGCAGCAACTATAATGACGTAATTTTAAAAATGGCTGCCTCCATGAATTCGCCGCACGAATTTAAAAATTCGTATTTTTTATTCGATCTTACTAACTGTACATCATAATATAAAACTATGACGTTGAGTATTGTCCAGAAACGGCATAAACGTATGAAATCCCCAGGGAGAATACTAATCTGCACCCTGGCAATGTCTCATGCATCTTGTTGTGTGAAGTCATACCCATGTGATCGATTGTACGAGACGTGGTTAACATATTTGAGATTTTAGAAGCCAGACAACTGTAGACGTGCCCATACAAGGAGTATAATATAAACAAATTCAACACAATAAAGTAGGAGCACGCACTAAAGTTGGCATAAATGCCTAGAGTCGGATGAAAGACTTAAAACATAGCAGTAGTAACATTTGTCAACATAAATCACCCAAAATTATATAAGCGCAAATGAAACTCACGAGTCGTCAAGATATAATTTAACCATATAATATTTAAAGAGAACTTACGGAAAGTAGCAGTAGTTATTGGCGTTGTAGTGTCTGCATAAAAAAACAAATATTAAATACAGATACATTTATTGATGACCAAAATGATGAAGTAACCTGTTTACGTTTATATAGAAGTAATTGTAAAATATTGAAGAAGAAAACCCCCGAATATGTAATGTATACTAATTATATTGATCGTATCTTTTTAGCATGTCCTGTGGTATAGTTTTAAAGATTTCCTATGGTTTTTAAGTTGACATCGTAAGGCGCTTAATAAGTACCATGTATTATCATTATTATTTTTGATATGACTATCATTTTGAAAGAAATATTCATAATTACCTGTTACATTAACACATTCGCAGCATTTGTCTTTGAAGCGAACCATTTGCTCTCCCTGTCATAAAAAGAGAAAACACGTTTACGTATGGTGGTATGTTTGATGCATGCAACAAGTCGAGTCTGTCAAACTGTAAAAATAAAGCTTTTTTTTAGCCAATTTTTGATCTTTAGACTTTCAAAAGGGATAACGATATGTACTAAGAAAATACACCGGAGCTGCTAAATCGATGCACTGGTCTTGCAAAGTTTCTTTTTAATATTTGTATGTACGTTTGGTGATGACCAAATATTACTCTACCATCATCACAAATTAATGTCCAGGGTGAAAGTCACTTTTACGCTTTAATTTAGCGTAATTATTTCCCAGCTCGGCCTATTATAACGCGGATTACAGTCGCAGGTCGTGGCGATTGGAGTCGCTCGAGTAAACTATGAAAGACAAATCGCTCACAGCTTTGTCAGATCGAAAGACAGGTTGCGCATGAGTTGGATTGAAGTCAACTGAAGCGATTCGGGCATAGCGACTTCAATAAAAATAAATAAAATAAAGGACAGTTTTTATATAGCGATTTTCCAATTAATTATGCTCAAAGCGCAAACATTTAATCTGCTGCCACTATAGGATACACCAGAGTCAGTCAGTTTTGCTGCATATCATATAAATACTGATACTTGCGCATATTCCTATCAGACACTTAGATTCAGGGGTGGAAAGAAGACCCGCCCGCCCACCCATAGCGGGTAACTTTCGTGTCGGGCGGGTAAAGATGCAACGGTACCCGACAGACTGGCGGGTAACGTTCCGGTATCGCATCGCGAAATGCGACACAGTTTTGAACAATTGCTACTCAATTGCCCAATTATATCGCAAAATAATGAGATGCAAAAAGATTCCCTACTTGATCTTTGATCACGTACCATCAAAGCCAACCCTACAAAGATTGAGTTTCATCTTCAAATAACTAAATTAAGTATGATAAATCCTCAAGTGTCGGCAATTTATATTTCGTTTTCGTCAGAGTTAAAAAGCCCATTGCAGCATTGCTTTACATGTACATGCGCAGAACTCAATCTGTCGGTTTAAAATTAAATGGCGGATGTTCTTCGCAAGTCTGAGATTGTTGTAATCATAACGTCACTTTTGATGCTAGTCTTGTTCCCATGCTGCAATTGCTACACTAATCTAATATTGCGTAGCACTTAGCTTGTTGCTACACAACAAAATGGTATATCTTGGCTAGGGTTACAGTGGAACATCGTACAATAAAGACAAAAACATGTAATTGTATCATCGTTTAAAAGTAGTCTTGCTCTTAATTGTTTGCTGCAAAATATCATGAAAAAACCTTGGGCTGGTGGAATTTTTGTCGGGCAGATTAATTCTGTGAGTTACCTGCCCGACTGGCCAGTTGAAAAAATCTGAAGTTCGACCACTGCTTAGATTGTGATTATCCTCAAACAGCTACCCATTTTTACACCTGGTGGAGAGAGAACAAGTGCGGTAAAGTGTCTTTCCCAAAGACGAAACATGTTGTCCGTAGTAGGACGTTGAGTTCACACCCTTTTCAGTATGAGTGCGGTGCTCATACTGCTGAACCACACGTTACACTGCGATTTTGGCAAATCGCGCGCGGTCGCCGGATTTCATTTGTATTCGTTTGAACAACGTAAAAACAACGTAAAACATGTCATTGGAAACCACCAGGATAGTTAATAGCGACACTATAGGTAATACGCGTCTCATGTACTGACTACTGTTTGCGTGTGCCATGTGTAAATCAAACTTACTTCATCACAATCTTGAGGACTCTTATTGCAATCAGGGTAACAGACATAGTCTCCATTGGTGCAGTTACAAGAGGTACAGGCATCTTTTGGAATCCTGGTACCACCCTCCTGAAATATAAATACAAACAGAAAAGCATTAACAATTTGATTTGGTACTACTCTCCACCTAATAATTATGCAGAATTCCATTTGTAATACAAAATGCATTACTTCATGAATAATCGCGATAGCTGCGTATCAAGTGCGCTCCAATAAAATTAATCGTTAGATGAGAACGCGCACGCCGAGCGCAGGTTACTAATAATTGCCCGAAAGTACTGCGCCAAAGTGTTCCATTGTTTTGCTCACTGACCGACCAATCAAATAAACGCCTCACGCCCCTAAACTGAATATTCATTGAATTATGAGGAAACACGATTAAAGCTTATTGTTGATTGGTTGAATGAGGGGATGACCCGACTCGGACTGTTTCAATAACGATTTGGATAAATATGCATCTTTTTCAGTAATGAATGAGAATAATGACTGCTTAACAACTGTTTTCGCGAATTTGTTGTGAAATACTCGGTTGCTGTTATGGTCATTCGGAATTGTCCCTCAGGGGCTGCGCCCCTTCGGGACAATTCCTCAGACCATAACATCAACCTCTTATTTCACAACAAATTCGCGAAAACAGTTGTTACGCAGTAATTATTCTCTAAATGTTAACCCTAGGCTAATCCCGTGAATAGAAACCATTGCAGGGGAGAAAACGGGTCAAATTCAAATGCAGGTCACTTGTGTGGCAGTTTGGCGCATATCTAACTGAACTATGGAGGCAGGTCACAAAATGTTAAGATTAATAAGCTAATATCAGATCAAACATGAACTTGTATTTTAAATAAATGTCTGTTATTCATTTCAATCCAACATAAAATGTAAGTAAGTCTTCGTGGTAAAAATACGTTGGGTAGAGAAGGATCATTATTCTATCAACATTTTCTATCAACCGTAGGTAATTGTATACTGCAACTAGATAATACATGTGTGCAAGATTGACAATTATATTGCTATTTTTAAACAATCAATCAATCATATTACAAATAATAAATAAATTGTTCAATATTAAATATGTCAATACAGAAGCCTTCATAGTTCATAGAAATGGAAATGATTTTATTACATTCAGCCAAGATTTGGATATATAAAAAATGAAATGACGGGGGTTAAACCAGTGTTCGCCGATTACAAACCGTCGCGTTCACGCCATAAAGCCTTGACTGAGAAGTCGCGTTATGCTACTATTAAACCCAATTCATACACTCTATGTAGTGTTGAACCAATCAGGAAGCAGGAATTACAACTACGCGGAGTGCATTGAAAGTGTCCACTGCACTCCGCGTGTGCGCCGTTCAAATCACGCAGTGCGCGTTTTGTTTTGATTCGTTGTTCAAGATTCGCGGGTTCGCCGATTTTCACTGCGGGTGTTAGCAAACTTGTTAAAGTGTTTTTAGTCGTTTTACATAGATCAAAATTATGCTTAAATTGTGAATTTTTATTTGTATAGTGTCGTGTATGAATTAGGTCAATGCATGCGTATGTTTTGTTTCTCTAAAAATTAGAAAAATCAATGCACTTGCGCAAATGTTGATATGCTCACAATAGCACTCCCCCTTCGGGGTCGTGCCATTATTCACACATCAACATCAGCGCGCGTGCATTGATTTGTCTAATTTCTCTCGAAACAACACATACGCATTTATTGACCTATAACTATTGAACTATTTAATTACAAAGAACAGCCCTTACTCATGAAAATTGTGCCTTTTATGTGCAATATTTGTATGTGCCTCTCCAAGAAATGCAATGATGGTCATAATTGTTGAAAGGATTGTAAAATCCGTTGACATTTCCAAACTGAAAGTGGCGTCATTTTTACTGACTCACAGATCGGCATGGTGCATTGACCCCGAGAGTGACGTAGCTCCTGACGAAGTTGTTTTTACGGACAAACATTATTGTCATTATTGTTCTCTCTGATATATGGTAAACATTTGACCCATTTGACGAATTCGACAAATATTTTAAAGTGGGACGATGTTAATAAATATATGGATATTCACCTCGCAAGTTACTAAAATGCCCATTTACTCTCCAGTGTTGATCTCAAAATTACATCTCTAGTAATTTACGCTGCAGTTAGGGCATAACTACTAGCGAGATAGCTTACTTCTCCGATGCGTTTGTTAGCAATTAACGTGTGAATCGTACGTACCTCGCATTTTCTAGTGGATGATTGGAAAGGCGTGGTATTCATGGTTGTTGATACTGTAACCATGCCCGTGGTGGGCGAAACTGTGGTCGATTCCACTACTGATATAATAGCCTCTGGCGTGGTGCTATATTTAACTGTTGTTTCAGTAGCTGGATTTATATGATACATAAAATAAAATAAATCAAGAATTATAAAAACGTACAATTTC
This sequence comes from Ophiura sarsii, assembly GCA_035610835.1. Lineage (NCBI taxonomy): Eukaryota > Metazoa > Echinodermata > Ophiuroidea > Amphilepidida > Ophiuridae > Ophiura > Ophiura sarsii. Next base: position 3,567,451 of record CM069444.1, read on the forward strand.
CCTTTATCAACGTACAAAACCCCGGCTAAAACCATGTATGTTCTCCGTAGTGATCGTAATGAAAGAGTAATATAAATGTAAATACTTTTACAGGACGAATGCTTATCGCTATATCAAACGTGTGAGTGCGTAAATTGACATTTTGAAACGTGTGAAAATATTTTAAAACGGATAATTTAAGTATAATTCTTTTTCTTCTTCATTTTATCAAACCTGTGCCTGTGGTGAACGTTTCCGGTGGGCAGTTGTCTGGTTTTTTTATGCATACTCTAGGCTTCTTTCGTCTTCTTCCGGATTTGCAGTTACAGACATTTGCCTTGCACACTCTTTTGACGTTATTCCATTGTCTCAGGCAATTAACATCGAGCATATTGTTGCAGTCCTTTTGACAGTAGCATACGTCTGGGCATTTTTCTGTGATAATTTAAACATAAATACAATTTAGAAAATGACAGGCCTAATTTCTATCGTATGATATAAAAAACTGGAACATAAATGTAATGTCAATAATATATAAGCAAGGATCACACACAAAGGTTTACTATCAGGGCTTATATCAAGAAGCTTTGACAAACACTGTGTAATGGGCCACTCAGAAGAATCTTGGACATTAAATTTAAGTTTGATGACATTCACTTAATCAAGATTTATAATGTGGCGGTATCATGGAGAAAGCCTGATGTTTCGTATTAACGTTGCAAATGTATAAGCCTGAGATATATTTCGTTAAATTGCTAAAAACGATCGTGTTATTTTACACCATTGTTCCAGTTAAAGACCTTTGTCCCAATTCTAGATATTTTTTCTCGGATTCTAAACCTTTGTCCCAATTCTAAACCTGTGTCCTGATTCTATACCATTGTGATAATACATTTGTCCTTAACGTTAACGAAGAATACACCGTAGTCCCGATTCTAGATCTTCATTCTGTTTCTAGATCAATGGCCGCCCATACATATGTCCTTCCGGTGGTTGGAAAACAGCGCTTACCATAGAAAACGCCATCCGAAAATAACGGACCCACCATGAATATCAAACATTTATTTATTACCAAATGTAACTTGACACTGTACCAAACAACAAACTTATTCTCATGGAAATCATTTGCACATTTTGGCCAACTTACTTAAGCCAGGCGTTGTTGTTCTGTTTACAGTCTCTTTTGTTACGACAGGGCTGTAAGAAACTTCACAAAGATAAAAATAAAGATAAAAATCGTACCAGTTAATTTCGCTTCAACATTCAAACTCAAAACTTATATAGATAAAGCAAACTCGACGAATAAGCAATACGTAAATAAAATAATTGTGTAACGTCATCACCTCATCATGAACATGATTGCGATATCCAATATACATGGTATAAATATTGTCTATTTAATTCAATACTTTGCTTAATGATTAAACATTTGTTCTTACTTTCTTCAATACATCCCAAGATCTCCAGTTGCATGCTGACAGTTTTGTTGTTGTTTGTCTTAATTGGCAATACTTTGATGGCCTCTAAATCTTCAAGTTTCCTAGGAAACAGAACCTTCAAGGGCGTATCACCATCACCGGGTCCTTTGAATATCTATAAAATTCGAAGAAAAAGGTAAAACCATATATCAAAAGAGCATTTTGAGTTTATAAACTTAAATGAAACACTTATCATTACAAAAATGAACATGATGTGTCCTTTATAAAACAGAGATGAAAATCACTCAGGATATCAAATTTCTTTTTTTAAATATCATATTCTGTTCATTTTCATCTAAATATATTGAATAACCAAACAACCAACTACCTACCATTGGCTCAAGATCATCGTCATTTAATTTCAATTGATTAAAGGTGACAGCACCGTCTGAGATGTATTCCACTGTGAACTCTATCGGAAAATTGGGTGCGTCCGGACCAGCGCCTCTAATGACGACGCCAGTTACTGAGGTTGGCTCGTCAAATTCTATTACAACATATGGTTTCTTATCCGATGGTTTTGGAGACCAGGCTTCGGGACCCTTCATTCGGATAGACTCCGGTCCCAATTTTCTGGCTGTTGAAGATGGTATTAAACCGTCATCTGGTATCAACTGATTGGTAAAGTCCATTCCCAAGCTATCTTCGCAGACACCTAAAATAAAGAAAGATTGAAAAGATATTTTCAACATGATAACTATAACATTGGTCTATGTTCAATTACAATCCTATTGTTTACTAGGAATCTACATTTATAAGTATGATATTAGTTTTCAAAAGTAGATGACATCAATGTTGATTTTATTTACCTGGTGTGGTTACTGCAATTGATGTGAACCTCGTTGCTGCTGTTGTTGCTAAATTACAGACATTTGAGTTATTATAATATGTACCAAAAAGAATACGTTTACTGAATTTTATAAGAGTTTTACAACGAAGTACACATTTTTACCCATTTCATATGAAAACGCGATATTTTGCCAACCATATGTAATTGTTAACACTTCCTAAAAGCAACCTAGATTTGAAATTCGAAAGGATTTCAAATACAGATCGACAAAAAATTTGCAGACTAATTTGAACTAGAAAGCAGTTAAAAATATGGTGATGTTGATGGAATATATGTATTCCACTACCATTGAGGTGTAATATATACTTATGTACAGAGTGTACATTGTGTATGTAATTGATATTTACATGGACCATTCATGAGTAAGTTAAATCTTATTCTAAGGGTGTGTCAAAATATTCAGGTATCGTTTTCAAAAAAAAAATCAGGCAAAATCTCGCATGATGTTAAGTTATTAACTGTATATAAACCTCAGGCTGTAGGCCTATTCCTTATTGCATACAAATATCGCACTGAGTTTTCATTGTGTATGATAGCAATCGAGGTTATGATACTATTTAAACTTGTTGGTTAAGTGGGTTAGATATGGAATTAGTATTAGTATAGTACTATCATACTAATTTGTAAATGAGTTGATTTGTTAGGTAATTATATAAAGGACCGTAGATTTATTAATACATCTTCGTGACCAGCCTAAAAATGGCTTACATTATCCATGCATTATCAATCAAAGACATTATAATATCATACTCTACTACTACTAGTACACCACTGTGTTATTGCATCATGGACATGCATTGATCGATGGATACTTGATTGGGGGTAGACAGAGATTGAGGTAAACAGAGGATCTTTTTTAGATCTAAAAGGAAGTAACATATCAAATGCTTTTGCTAACCACTGTTCTACACGGCATCATCAGAATTGCAACAAAGCACCAGGCTGTCTTACAAAACAGTCAGCAGTCAATCTGGCCGCGTTTGGCGATGGCGGTCCATAAATAGCCCGGCTGGCACTTGGTAATTTAACAAAGTTTACCTTTTTCTTTCTAGATATTTTTTCCTTCGGTGATATACACTGCAATTACAAGAGCTGGGTGTATGTTTTGACACAGAGTTACAAATTCCATAAATTTGATGGAGCAGAAACATGTATGTAATTCAAGCTGGTTCAGCATTTTCTTAATTTCGGGGTGTAAATTACACAGACGAAATATTTTACATAGAGAGATCCCTGTTGTATTGGCCACCGGGATGATACATTGGTGTAAAGTCTTATCATAGAACCAAACATGCATAAGACTAAGGATATAATAAAGCTCTATTACAGCACCCATTTACACCCATATAATAAATACGTGTAGCTATTTGCTCCTCCTCCTCTCTCTCAATCACCCCAATTAATTATGATTATAGTCTATTTTCTCTCTTCGGATTATTAAAGGGAATTCTTTACTTCGTGAATAATCGCGATAGCTGCGTACCTAGTGCGTTCCAATACAATTAATCGTTGTATGACAACGCGCACGCGAAATGCAGGTTACTAATAATTGCCCGAAAGTACTGCGCCAACGTATTCGATTGTTTTGTTTATTGACCGACCAATCAAATCCTCACGCCACTTATCTGAATATTCAATGAGTTGTGAGGAAACACGATAAAGCTTATTTCCGATTAGTTGAATGATAACAATGTTAATGAGGGGATGACCCGACTTGGACTGTTTTAATAATTAAGAAGGGGTGAACAAAATAATAAACAGAAAACTAATTCATTATTAACGCGATTGTATCGGTACAAATCAACGATATGATAAATATGCATCTTTTTCAGTAATGAATGAAAATAATGACTGCTTAACAACTGTTTTCGTGAATTTTGTTTTATATCCTCGGTTGTTATTATGGTCGTTGGGAATTCAGCAGACCATAACAACAACTCTGATTTAAAAATTAATTAACGAAAACAGCTGTTACCCAGTCATTATTCTCTTATCTATTAATAAGTATTACCTGGTGTAGTACTTTGTTTCACTGTTGAACTTCCCAATGGTGTACCTGGTGTAGTACTTTGACTTTGTTCTACGGTTGAACTTTCCAATGCTGTGGCTGTGGCAATAGCAGCAGTAAGCGCTAGAAAAATATGGTCCACATTTATGACTATTATTCTAACATAAGCAACAAACATAATTATAAACATTTATATAGCGCTCTTACACATTATACAATGGTTAACAAAATAAACGCATTACATTACAAAAAAGTATTCAACACTACTTGCACTATGACGGTGGAATGATTAAATTTTAACGCGTCATTAAAGCACGGGGATACACACAAATCTACATTTCTTTAAACTTCATACTCACCCGGCGTTGTCGGAATCTCTATATCAATTGTAGTTGTTTCTACGGTTGTTCTACCAACAGTAACACGCGTTGTTGACGTGGTTGTTGTTGGGGAATCGGTTGCTGTACATACACAAACGTTATGAACTTCATGTTATTTATTATTCATAACAGGTTTGTGTACGATTCGAATAGAGACAATATTTGATATCGGTCTTGTAGCTCCATGAAGATCTCTGTTGATCTGATCGCTTTTAACATGGAACTGTTTAGTGTATTTTGTTTTTGGACACGATGAACTATTGGATTATGGTGGCTGGCATAAACGCCTACAATTTGTTACAGTTGACCGAATATTTGTTAATACGTGTAAGAAGTGGTTTAACTTGTATCGTGCACACGGACGCTATTCAATATTTGTAAAAATTATATATACACCATTCTTTAACTTACTCTTTACAGCCACTTTGGTAGTTGTGGATTCCGTAGTCGTAACACTGGTTGTCGGAGTGGGCGAAAGTGTCGTTACGATGGCGTTAGGTGCTAATTGTTGTGCTAGATACAAATGATTTAATATGAAGTTAAACTTTCGATCTCAACACAAGAAATATTTACCTGGAATTGTCAGGTGTTACTACACCTTTCATCAGCAGACTAATGACTCGACTTGACCTTTTGGAGGTGTGACGTCAGAATCGGGTCATAGACTCTTGGTAATTTGTACCGGCCCCCGTCTTTGTTGAGTGATGGTTGGTTGGCTCTGTCTTGGTTATTTATCACCAAGACAGATGAACTTTCATTCTAACAAATGATTTAATTAACATTAATTAACATTATTTGACAAAGTGCATCATACGCGCGCTCAAAAGCAGTGCATCACACTAAAAAAAGTAAACAACTTGCCGGATTAGTTATACTATAAATGGGTAAAAGATTTCTGATTTCGATTTGTATCAATAAAGTTAAGAAAATGCATTAAATTAACATTAAAAGTCATTTGGAATGAAATAAAAAACCCGACATGCACAACAAAGATTATACATCATGTACATTGAGTATGGTTGCCTGGCTATCGGGTGATTTGGAGGGACAGGTCCACGATGGACCTGGTGATCCATTATAACACCATTCATGTACCAAAAAGACTACACGGCTGAACAATAACAGGAAAGTTAACCTGTGACTGAACCTTAACCGCCAAAGCGTGTTCTGGGGAATTCAACTATCAGGGGAGAATACTTTTTCGTCAGCGCATGATAGCCAACGTGATCGCGGCATAAGATAGTAGTGTGGTGTTTTGAGGTGCAGAGGAAAGTTTGGGGTTAATAACCTGTAAATCACCGTAATACTTACGACATCCATGAATCTGTACACGGAGACTGATTGATGTTACGAAATCCATTGGGTAGATGCGTAGTGCCGTTGCGTCCAATATGGGTTGGGGCAAAAGAACTTCGAACGGTGCGTCCGCCTTTTCAGGTTTGACAATGAAAATCTACGGAATCATAAAATGGTAACCCAAGTTATACTTCGTTGTATTCAAAACGTAGCTTAAGGCCTATAAATCTAACGACAAATACGTTACATATATAACATCTGTCGGTCAAATTCCTTTTACAGACCCGGTACACTGTAACGCAAATGGTAACTATTATTCATGTTCAAAGAGAGTTAAATGCGCTAACCTGTCGTTCTTTGCTGCCGATATCTGTTTTTAATACAGTTAGCCATTCATCACTGACGCCTTCTTGTGAATAAGTAATGTAGAATTGGGAAACATACGAATCAGCGAAACCTTGTGTGAGGACAGTGTTGATATCATACGGCGAATTGAAATTAAATTGTAGATATTCCTCGCCGGTTTCATCGGTTTTTGGTGTCCACGGGATACCATCGAGACGTCCCATTACTTCTTCGCTATCGACTGTTTCGCTTTGTGAGGAATACACTATTTGGTCGTCCTCAACATCTATGGTCTCCAAGCAGACGGCTGTAGAATATGGTTAACAATAATATTTAAGATTATATAACATTCGAACTTGAAGTTTTGAAATGTTCGGGCAGTAATATTTAGCATTTCACTATTAATATTTGGATACGGCATCGCTAAAAAAAATCTCGTGACACATTTAGTGTCAAATGAATTTACCTTTTTAAAAATCCCAGTCAACTCAGATTTCACTCCTGGTAAAATACGTAGCAATGTACACATGTACATTGAATATTCATATATAGTGATTTAATCTTTGGCAGTATGGGCTTATTCACTATGAAGGGGAATTTTTCCCACTCATTATTAATGTTAAGTCCTTTTTCTCGTGTAAAACCTTTATGTACAGCGTTTTAACTTACCGCATCCTGATAATTCAACCCGGAATTCAATTGGTCCGTTCGATGACAATGGGCGAAGACGAATTCTTTGGACATTTTCCAGAGGAGGATTTAGCTCTGTTTCTTGGAGGGTGTCGCTGTCTTTGCCATTGAGCTTAAATTTCTATAAAGTGAGAGATATCGTTATACAAGGTCGATAATATAAGGAACTAAAGATTGGGTATAAATATACTTCCAGTAACTGTCAAAACATATAACAATCATGTTTTCGGTCGGTTATCCCCAAGGTCTCTAAGATATGTTTGGATCCCCGTTTTATAGGAACATTATCTCATACATCTAATCAGATGTGTCCTACGTCGTAAGGCAGACTGTAAAAATTATTAAAGAAAATGAAATTATTGATTTCTTCGTAAGACCTACTTCTGGGGTCCAGGCAAACTGTCAGTGGATCACACTAAAGACAGTTTAATGTTCTTTGCTATAGGGCGTACGAAATCAATAAGTTTCAATCAGATATCTATAACAGCGTGTCCCAAAAAACTGCGTTCAAAAGTTTGCGAGCTTATAATGAAATAAGTAGGAAACATGGATAGTTTATATTTACGAATATCAAACAAAATATACCTGACCTTAATTGGGTAAACTCGGAGACCAATCCAATGTAAACTTTTTGAAATACAAAGATTTGAATAGAGCGTGGTCAGAACCCATTTGTCCCGATTTAAGGAAAAAACCATCCGTGCGTTGCATGAAACTGTGCGCTACACATATGTCCAGTATTCCCGGCATGGGGTTATTATTCTCCGAAAGAACTTAACAATAACTCGGACGGACTATAACAAAGAACACTTTGTTTTAATATTTATGTAAATAATGAACTTGTATTATTGCAATATGATCAAGATAATTTTGTTTACTGCCCAAGTCTTTGTAAAGCATGAATGCAAAGGCGAAACGTTGATTAAGTCACAACAATGCGCAATTGCAGCACATCGGGGTGTTCATTGAAAAGTGGGACAAATGGGTTTTGACCACGCTCTATTAACATCTTTGTATTTCAAACAGTTTATATTGGATTAATCACAGATATCCCTAATTATGAACTATCCATGTTTCCTACCTTCTTAGTTATAAGCTCGCAAACTTTTGAACCCAGTTTTTTGGGACACGCTGTATACCTTGCATATATTCCGAAACAATTATATTATCCTTTCAAACAAAATTACCAAATGACAGCTCTTGCATTTTGCATAATCTGTACCCAAAGAAGATTCCTTGCACTGACCAGCATGCTTAGGACCACTAACACTGCCGACAAGGCTTTCCCCCCAAATAAACGGTGTCAAACATGTGTTAAAGTAATTAGCAGCTGCCATGAAAGTAGTGTTATTCAACAAACAAAAAATAGGGTCTTTAAGAGAACCAAGAGAGGACTGAAGTCACAGCAACTTCCTACTTGCAGCAGGTTCTTGAATACCATTGTTTATAAGCGTTTCATTGCAATGTTATGTCAAAGTATGCTGGTGATGCTCAAGTATTCTTCATTTTAGTGTACCTAAGCTCTTCCAAAAATGAAGTGTTTATACATACCCGAGGTTTATTGGAATCCTTCTTCGTAATGTACTGCCATACAGGCTCATCGCTATCGGTCAAATATTGAACGCTGAATTGAGTAACAGTGCCTTGTGTTGTTATAACGGTGATTTGACGTGGAAAGATGAGTCCAATTTCGATGTACTCTTTCTCACCGGTTGGTTTCCATGGATCTCCGTTTACTCGGCCCGTTCCGGCTTTCGTATTACTTGTACTATAGGATATCATGCTATCCGGAATTTTTCCATCTGCAATGCCCATCTGTTCTCGGCATATTTCAACTGTGTATAAGCAATATGAAAATGATGTATTATAAATGAGGAGAGTTCAAAATCACTTGCATTAACTACTCTGTCATATAGGCAAACTTTACATTTAACTGTACTATCCTATTCGACAGTTCAAATTGATGACACAAGTCGATCATATTTACTTTGTAAACGTCGAAGCGCCGGGCTCAGCGCATTCGATTGATAAACGTAATATCGCAAGTGACGGTGTCACATTTTGGACAGCCCCTCACACCGATTGTCAGCTATTATAGTAGCACGTGGAGTAACTTTTAACGTGACTTGTAGACTGAACTAAGAAAATCAAAAATACATGGATTGTTGACTATTGATACACGAACAACTAGTCATTTCATGAGACCGAGATCTGTGTAGTGTACGAAATGGTTTGGCTTAAAAACATCCTCATGGCCACTTTTTATTTTGTTCGTGCACATGGAACGTAGGACAAGAGTATCACATTTCTTCAGTGTATTTCTAACACCTCGTGTGACGCTAAACCATGAAGTTATACGAAAGGAGTTACTTCTTGCCAGCATCAATGGAACGATGATGATCGCAGTGGTACTACACAAAAGAGGCTAAACCATTGATATAATGTGTATTGAACTGACAATCACGGAGAGTTACCGCGAAAATATCGATCTAGATTGACCAAGCAGAATTCCCACTCTTGATGGTCCGACGCTAGCGTGTTTCCCTCATTCCTTGTACTAAAAATACCTATTTAGCTCAAAGCACTACTAATTTTAATAAATAACTACATGTTTTTGATATTGCAAATGTGTAAAAACCAAGCAAAAAACAATACATATGATAACGAAACTATTGACAGGCAGTTGAATCATATTATAAGACGTGGATCAAAACGAAATAAAAAATAAGTTGATATTCAATATGTTGAACAGTTTATATTTCAACAGAAAAATGAGGCAAATCCGGGCACACTTAAAAAGTATATACAGAATACTTTGTTTTTGGCACCGGAGTGTGTATTTATGGGAGAAAAAGCAATGTTTGCAACCGGACTTGTTGCATCATTGATGACTGTTATTCCACATTCGCAACTTAGGGCGGATTCGCCGCTTCCTTAGTGAGGAAGCGTGCCATCATGCCGCCAGAGCGCTTGTTTTGTCTCGCATTGATTATGCCAATTCCCTTTTGTACGGAGCTCGTGAAGCTGATCTAATACATTTGCAACGTATCCAAAATAAAGCTGCCAGACTAGTCTTTGCATGTGGACGAGACAGGTGCTCTGTCAAACTGTTGCGTTCTTTACACTGGCTCCCACTCAAAGAAAGAATACATTTCGAAATCATGTTGCAGGTATATAAGTGCATATCTGGTACTGCTCCGGCTTATCTACAGAATCTAGTCACGTTGTACAATTATCCTGATACTACTAGAAGTAGGCACAGACTTCGTTCTTCATCTGACATAACGAATCTCAATCCCGTTCGTTCCCACAAAAGAGCTGGTGATTGTTGTCTCACTGTTTTCGGACCTCAGCTCAGGACTGAATTTTTTATTGCGGGTTCAATCCATAGCCTACAAAAGCTCCCCGATCTTGAACTGAAAGTGCGTGATCATGTCATCAGGCCTTCACCTAATGTGCGCAACCTGAACATCAGAAGAATTCAGCGCTATCTTGACAAGGACACTAAACACCATGTTGTCCGTGCTTTGATTTTATCTCGCTTGGACTATGTAATAGTCTACTATAGATGGCCTCAAATCTCAAGATCTCCGCCGCCTTCAATCCATCCAAAACAAAGCAGCCGAACTCATTTTCTCTGTTCCTAGACTAACTAATCCTGTACCATTAATGAACAAACTTCATTGGCTCCAAATTCAAAACCGGATAAAATTCAACTCTGCCTGCTCATCTATAAGTGCCTCAATAAATCTGCCCCACCTATCTCATCAATAAAATTAGTTTAAAACCTGCTCTCTCCAGCGGTCCTCTCACCAGATCAGCCCAGGTAAGAACCCTCTTTGTTATCCCTGCTTGCAAGACATCCATTGGTGACAAAGCTTTTGCAGTTGCTGGACCTTCCATCTGGAACCGCCTGCCACAGAGTGTCCGTGAAGCCACATCTGTCAACCAGTTAGAAGTTGCTTACGACTCACTTATTTTGAAATATGTCTCTGTGTCTCTCATTAATATATATATATATATATATATATATATATTTGGTGCGTTTAGATCTTTCATTGAATAAGCGTATGTATCATTGATGAGCCAAGAAAAAAAAATCATAACATTTGTTTCCACATTTAAAACATGTATCGATTTTGACCAATCTTGTTGCATCTTGTGCGCAATGATGACTCATGACAAGTGGTCACTTGGGTTTAAAATGTCAATTTTCACTCCTATGAATTCAGTTGATATCTAGTTGATATTTAGCTGATATGAACTCAGTTTAGCTGGTATGAATTCAATTTAGCCGGTATGAATTCAGTTTATCTGGTATAAATTCAGTTTAGCTGGTATCAGTTGAGCTGGTACGATTTCAGTTTAGCTGGTATGAATTCAGTTTAGATGGTATGAATTCAGTTTAGATGGTATGAATTCAGTTTAGATGGTATAAATACAGTTTAGATGGTATGATGGTATGAATAGAGGTTAGCTGGTTGTTTATCATTATCAATATTTTCGAATTGACATAAACACTTCAGGCTCGAATTTATCTATGATATATACTCCCTATGCTAATGCACAGTGTAACAGGCTAAACATTGCTTACCTGTGGTGGTAGTTATAACTGTGGTTGATACAATTGAGGTAGTTGTACCTACATTGGAAAAAATAGGAAGAACAATTCAACATTATATTATTGTATATCGCATTATAGGTGGCCTTCCACTTCGGTAGTTTATAATTAAACCAGAAGTCTTAGATATTTTCTCTCTTCGGATTATTAAAGGGATATTTAAAATGCCATTCAAATAAATTCCAAACACAAGTCAATCCGATAAAGGATTACACAAATACAGAAGCCTAAAGACAAATAAAACCAAAAAACTAACACAACCACCTTTTCGGGGTACCGAGGTTTAAAAAAACCCACGTGTTCAAAACAAGTATCCTTAGTAACACAATATTTTGGCCAAATTACTGAGCGGATGAAATAACTTTGATAAAAGTTACTTTGATATCTAGATCCATTAATAAGTATTACCTGGTGTAGTACTTTGTTCCACTTTGGGACAGATATTGTTTGACCGTTAAAGGGTCAAGACCTGGAGTCGTTATGCAGACTTATTTGAAAGCGTTTATACATTAAACAACTAGAGAACAATTTAATATAGGGTATGTTGATAGAATGTGTGTATTCACTACCATTGATGTGTAATATATATTTATGTACAGAGAATGTAATTGATATTTACATGGACCATTCGTGAGTAAGTAAAATCTTATTCTAGGGTGTGTCAACATATTCAGGTATTGTTTATTCCTTATTGCATAAAAATATCGCACTGAGTTTTCATTGTATATGATGACAATTGAGGTTATGATACTATTTAAACATGTTGGTCAAGTGGGCTATATATGGAATTAGTATACAGGCAGTGACAAAAAAAGTAATACAGTTTTGAAAAAGAAAAAAAAAAAAATCTCCCGTTGAATTTCTGTTTTGATGTTATGCGACGTGGATTTTGTAAGCTTTCGAATAAGCTTTGATTCATCACAATCGATGGTTGATAAGCAGATATATGATCAATTGTCTAAAGTTGTCATGAAATCTTTGGTTTAATCAATGGTAAAACCACTTGGATGATTATGAAAAGAAATCGAACCAGGAACGTAGCAGTAGAGCGCTCTTGTGAGACAACAATGGTTCATTTCAAGTGGTTGAAAGTATTACAAAGAAGGTAAGGTCTTTAAAAAGATCTGTAATGTGGGGTAGAATTAAAACCATCCCTTACTAAGAGTATGGCTGCCTAAAATTGGCTTTCATTATCCATGCATTATCCATCAAAGACATTATAATATCATACTCTATAACTAGTAGTAGAGTATGATATTAAACTACTACTAGTACACCACTGTGTTATTGCATCATGAACATGCATTGATCGATGGATACTGGATTGGGGTAGTCAGAGATTGGGGTAAACAGAGGATCTTGTTTAGATCTAAAATGAAGAAACAGATCAAATGCTTTTGCTAACCAATGTGCTACACGACATCATCAAAATTGCACCAAAGAACCAGGCAATGCGTCAGACAGCTTAAAACAGTCAGCAGTCAATCTCGTCGCGTTTGGCGTTCCTCGTCTTTATCAATAACCCCAACTAATTTTGCTTAACGAACTGCATGACTAAAAACTTAGACTATTTTCTTTCTTTGGACTATTAAAGGGAATTCATTACTTCATGAATAATCGTGATAGCTGCGTACAGCGTACTTAATGCGTTCAAATAAAATTAATCGTTTTATGAGAACGCTTACGCGAAATGCAGGTAACAAATAATTGCCCGAAAGTACTGCGCCAAAGTGTTCGATTGTTTTGCTTATTGACCGACCAATCAAATTAAAGCCTCATGCCTCTAAACTGGATATTCAATGAGTTATGATGAAATACGATTAAAGCTTATTTATGATTGGTTTAATGATAAAAATGTTAATGAGGGGATGACCCGACTTGGACTGTTTCAATAATTAAGAAGGGGTGGCGGCCCATAAATGGCCCGGTTAGCGCTTGGTATTTTAACAAAGTTCACGTTTTTTCCTTCTAGATATTTTTTCCTTCAGTGATATACAGTACACTGCAATTACAAGAGCTGGGTGTATATTTTGACACAGAGTTACAAATTCCATAAATTTGATGGAGCAGAAACATGTAATTCAAGCTGGTTCGGCATTTTTATTAATTTTGGGGTGTAAATTACACAGACGAAATATTTTACATAGAGAGATCCCTTTGGTATTTGCCACCGGGATAATATATGGGTGTAGAGTCTTATTATAGAACCAAACCGGCATAAGACTAAGGTTATAATAAAGCTGTATTACAGCAATCATTTCCACCCATATATTAACTACTTGTAGCTATTTGCTCCTCATCCTCTTCCTCAATCACCCCAACAAATTTTGCTTAACGACCTGCATGATTAAACCTTATTCTATTTTCTTTTTTTCTTCTTCATTTTATCAAACCTGTGCCTGTGGTGAACGTTTCCGGTGGGCAGTTGTCTGGTTTTTTTATGCATACTCTAGGCTTCTTTCGTCTTCTTCCAGATTTGCAGTTACAGACATTTGCCTTGCACACTCTTTTGACGTTATTCCATTGTCTCAGGCAATTAACATCGAGCATATTGTTGCAGTCCTTTTGACAGTAGCATACGTCTGGGCATTTTTCTGTGATAATTTAAACATAAATACAATTTAGAAAATGACAGGCCTAATTTCTTTCGTATGATATAAAAAACTGGAATATAAATGGAATGTCAATAATATATAAGCAAGGATCACACACAAAGGTTTACTATCAGGGCTTATATCAAGAAGCCTTGACAAACACTGTGTAATGGGCCACTCAGAAGAATCTTGGACATTAAATTTAAGTTTCATGACATTCACTTAATCAAGATGTATAATGTGGTGGTATCATGGAGAAAGCCTGATGTTTCGTATTAACGTTGCAAATGTATAAGCCTGAGATATATTTCGTTAAATTGCTAAAAACGATCGTGTTCTTTTACACCATTGTCCCAGTTATAGACCTTTGTCCCAATTCTAGATATTATCTTCCGGATTCTAAACCTTTGTCCCAATTCTAAACCTGTGTCCTGATTCTATACCATTGTGATAATACATTTGTCCTTAACGTTAACGAAGAATACACCGTAGTCCCGATTCTAGATCTTCATTGTGTTTCTAGATCAATGGCCGCCCATACATATGTCCTTCCGGTGGTTGGAAAACAGCGCTTACCATAGAAGACGCCATCCGAAAATAACGGACCCACCATGAATATCAAACATTTATTTATTACCAAATGTAACTTGACACTGCACCAAACAACAAACTTATTCTCATGGAAATCATTTGCACATTTTGGCCAACTTACTTAAGCCAGGCGTTGTTGTTCTGTTTACAGTCTCTTTTGTTACGACAGGGCTGTAAGAAACTTCACAAAGATAAAAATAAAGATAAAAATCGTACCAGTTAATTTCGCTTCAACATTCAAACTCAAAACTTATATAGATAAAGCAAACTCGACGAATAAGCAATACGTAAATAAAATAATTGTGTAACGTCATCACCACTAGAATCATCAACTCTTCGTTAGAAGCAGGCCATTTCCCTGATGCACTGAAACATGCTCACATCACACCGCTCATCAAGAAACCTAAATTGGATCGTGAAATTCTAAAAAACTACAGGCCTGTTGCTAATCTTAAGTTTCTTGCCAAGACTGTTGAGCGTGCATGTACTGGCCAAATACAAGATTATTTATCAGAGAACAACCTATATGGAAAAATGCAGAGTGCCTATAGGTGTAACCATAGCACAGAAACAGCGCTTCTTTGTGTCTATAATAACCTACTTCTCGCTGCTGACAAGGGTCATGAAGCCATTCTCATTCTATTGGACTACTCGGCTGCTTTTGACACCATAAATCACCAAGTACTGTTAGAGCGTTTCTCAAATAAATATGGATTCACAGGTTCTGCACTTTCATGGATTAAATCGTATTTCACCAACCGTTCACAATCTGTCATTATAAATGGTTGCGAGTCATCGGTTCATGTTCCGCATGAGGGTGTTCCTCAGGGGTCAGTACTTGGCCCTTTAGGCTTCACAATGTATTCATCTCCATTAGAAGATATCATCGATTCTCATGGCATCTCCAAAATGACTTATGCAGATGACACTCAGATATATATTGTATTGAAAAATGATGATGACAGAGTAGGTGCAATCTCGCGACTGGAAGCTTGTGTGACAGATATCAAAACCTGGTCCACAGCTAATGACCTTAAATTGAATGATGACAAGACTGAAGTTCTCCATATTACATCCCGCTTTAGGAAAAATTCTAAGATTTCATCAGTAAAAATCAACGATTCTAACATTGAGCCAGCTTCCAGTGCCCGCAACCTTGGCATTATCCTTCAAAACGATCTTATGATGGATGTTCATGTTAACAACATTTGTCGTTCGGCTTCTCATGCTCTTTATAAGATAGGTCAAATCCGGCGTTATCTCGATCAGCCAACAACTGAAAGACTTATTCATGCTTTTGTGACTTGCCGACTTGATAACTGCAATAGTTTACTTTATGCTCTCCCTGATACGCAAATCTCAAAACTTCAACGGATTCAAAACTCTGCTGCTCGACTTGTTACTCTGTCTAAGATTCGCTGTCACATTTCCCCTGTCCTTCGTGACTTACATTGGCTTCCGATCAGATCTCGCATTATCTACAAGATTCTTCTGATAACATTTAAATGTACTCGAGCTCTTGCTCCTATGTATCTGCAAGATCTTATTCAACAATACGAGCCCACTCGCAATCTTCGTTCTGGCTCAAAATATCTTCTTGCGCATGTGTCTTCACCTTCTACTTCATATGGTCGCCGTTCTTTTCAAGATGCTTCTGCTGAACTTTGGAACAATTTACCATATCATGTTAAATCCGCCAAAACTCTTGAACAGTTCAAATCATTGCTAAAAACTTACCTATTTAATGTTAATGTTTAATTTATTTTTGTTTTGTCTTTTGTTACTCATGTTACTGTGTTTTTGTTTGTTTGTTTGTTTGTGATAGCGCATAGGGACTTAATTGTGTTATGCGCTCAATAAGTATGGTTTTATTATTATTATTATTATTATCACCTCATCATGAACATGATTGCGATATCCAATATACATGGTATAAATATTGTCTATTTAATTCAATACTATGCTTAATGATTAAACATTTGTTCTTACTTTCTTCAATACATCCCAAGATCTCCAGTTGCATGCTGACAGTTTTGTTGTTGTTTGTCTTAATTGGCAATACTTTGATGGCCTCTAAATCTTCAAGTTTCCTAGGAAACAGAACCTTCAAGGGCGTATCACCATCACCGGGTCCTTTGAATATCTATAAAATTCGAAGAAAAAAGGTAAAAGCGTAATATCAAAAGAGCATTTTGAGTTTATAAACTTAAATGAAACACTTATAATTACAAAAACGAACATGATATGTCCTTTATAAAACAAAGATGAAAATCAACAACTCACTCAGGATATCAAATTTCTTTTTTTAAATATCATATTTTGTTCATTTTCATCTAAATGTATTGAATAACCAAACAACCAACTACCTACCTTTGGCTCAAGATCATCATCATTAAATTTCAATTGATAGGTGATACCGTCTGTAATGTATTCCACTGTAAACTCTATCGGAAAATTGTGTGCGTCCGGACCAGCGCCTCTAATGACGACGCCAGTTACTTGGGTTGGCTCGTTAAATTCTATTACAAAATACGGTTTCTTTTCCGATGCTGATGGAGACCAGGCTTCGGGACCCTTCATTCGGATAGACTCTTTTCCCAGATTTTTGGCTGTTGAAGATGGTATTAAACCGTCATCTGGTATCAGCTGATTGTTAAAGTCCATTCCCAAGCTATCTTCGCAGACAACTGAAATAAAGAAAGATTGAAAAGACATTTTCAACATGATAACTATAACATTGGTCTATGTTCAATTACAATCCTATTGTTTACTAGGAATCTACATTTATAAGTATGATATTAGTTTTCAAAAGTATATAGATGACATCAATGTTGATTTTATTTACCTGGTGTGGTTACTGCAATTGATGTGAACCTCGTTGCTGCTGTTGTTGCTAAATTACAGACATTTGAGTTATTATAATATGTACCAAAAAGAATATATTTACTGAATTTTATAAGAAAAGTACACATTTTTACCCATTTCATATGAAAACGCGATATTTTGCCAACCATATTTAATTGTTAACACTTCCTAAAAGCAACTTAGATTCGAAATTCGAAAGGATTTCAAATACAGATCGACAAAAAATTTGCAGACTAATTTGAACTAGAAAGCAGTTAAAATATGGTGATGTTGATGGAATGTATGTATTCCACTACCATGTAATATATACTTATGTACAGAGTGTACATTGTGTATGTAATTGATATTTACAATTACCATTCATGAGTAAGTTAAATCTTATTCTAAGGGTGTGTCAAAATATTCAGGTATCGTTTTCAACAAAAAAAATCAGGCAAAATACTTGTTATAAAACATCTCGCATGATGTTAAGTTATTAACTGTATATAAACCTCAGGCTGTAGGCCTATTCCTTATTGCATACAAATATCGCACTGAGTTTTCATTGTGTATGATAGCAATCGAGGTTATGATACTATTTAAACTTGTTGGTTAAGTTGGTTAGATATGGAATTAGTATTATTATAGTACTATCATACTAATTTGTAAATGAGTTGATTTGTTAGGTAATTATATAAAGGACCGTAGATTTATTAATACATCTTCGTGACCAGCCTAAAAATGGCTTACATTATCCATGCATTATCAATCAAAGACATTATAATATCATACTCTACTACTACTAGTACACCACTGTGTTATTGCATCATGGACATGCATTGATCGATGGATACTTGATTGGGGGTAGACAGAGATTGAGGTAAACAGAGGATCTTTTTTAGATCTAAAAGGAAGTAACATATCAAATGCTTTTGCTAACCACTGTTCTACACGGCATCATCAGAATTGCAACAAAGCACCAGGCTGTCTTACAAAACAGTCAGCAGTCAATCTGGCCGCGTTTGGCGATGGCGGTCCATAAATAGCCCGACTGGCACTTGGTAATTTAACAAAGTTTACCTTTTTCTTTCTAGATATTTTTTCCTTCGGTGATATACACTGCAATTACAAGAGCTGGGTGTATGTTTTGACACAGAGTTACAAATTCCATAAATTTGATGGAGCAGAAACATGTATGTAATTCAAGCTGGTTCAGCATTTTCTTAATTTCGGGGTGTAAATTACACAGACGAAATATTTTACATAGAGAGATCCCTGTTGTATTGGCCACCGGGATGATACATTGGTGTAAAGTCTTATCATAGAACCAAACATGCATAAGACTAAGGATATAATAAAGCTCTATTACAGCACCCATTTACACCCATATAATAAATACGTGTAGCTATTTGCTCCTCCTCCTCTCTCTCAATCACCCCAATTAATTATGATTATAGTCTATTTTCTCTCTTCGGATTATTAAAGGGAATTCTTTACTTCGTGAATAATCGCGATAGCTGCGTACCTAGTGCGTTCCAATACAATTAATCGTTGTATGACAACGCGCACGCGAAATGCAGGTTACTAATAATTGCCCGAAAGTACTGCGCCAACGTATTCGATTGTTTTGTTTATTGACCGACCAATCAAATCCTCACGCCACTTATCTGAATATTCAATGAGTTGTGAGGAAACACGATAAAGCTTATTTCCGATTAGTTGAATGATAACAATGTTAATGAGGGGATGACCCGACTTGGACTGTTTTAATAATTAAGAAGGGGTGAACAAAATAATAAACAGAAAACTAATTCATTATTAACGCGATTGTATCGGTACAAATCAACGATATGATAAATATGCATCTTTTTCAGTAATGAATGAAAATAATGACTGCTTAACAACTGTTTTCGTGAATTTTGTTTTATATCCTCGGTTGTTATTATGGTCGTTGGGAATTCAGCAGACCATAACAACAACTCTGATTTAAAAATTAATTAACGAAAACAGCTGTTACCCAGTCATTATTCTCTTATCTATTAATAAGTATTACCTGGTGTAGTACTTTGTTTCACTGTTGAACTTCCCAATGGTGTACCTGGTGTAGTACTTTGACTTTGTTCTACGGTTGAACTTTCCAATGCTGTGGCTGTGGCAATAGCAGCAGTAAGCGCTAGAAAAATATGGTCCACATTTATGACTATTATTCTAACATAAGCAACAAACATAATTATAAACATTTATATAGCGCTCTTACACATTATACAATGGTTAACAAAATAAACGCATTACATTACAAAAAAGTATTCAACACTACTTGCACTATGACGGTGGAATGATTAAATTTTAACGCGTCATTAAAGCACGGGGATACACACAAATCTACATTTCTTTAAACTTCATACTCACCCGGCGTTGTCGGAATCTCTATATCAATTGTAGTTGTTTCTACGGTTGTTCTACCAACAGTAACACGCGTTGTTGACGTGGTTGTTGTTGGGGAATCGGTTGCTGTACATACACAAACGTTATGAACTTCATGTTATTTATTATTCATAACAGGTTTGTGTACGATTCGAATAGAGACAATATTTGATATCGGTCTTGTAGCTCCATGAAGATCTCTGTTGATCTGATCGCTTTTAACATGGAACTGTTTAGTGTATTTTGTTTTTGGACACGATGAACTATTGGATTATGGTGGCTGGCATAAACGCCTACAATTTGTTACAGTTGACCGAATATTTGTTAATACGTGTAAGAAGTGGTTTAACTTGTATCGTGCACACGGACGCTATTCAATATTTGTAAAAATTATATATACACCATTCTTTAACTTACTCTTTACAGCCACTTTGGTAGTTGTGGATTCCGTAGTCGTAACACTGGTTGTCGGAGTGGGCGAAAGTGTCGTTACGATGGCGTTAGGTGCTAATTGTTGTGCTAGATACAAATGATTTAATATGAAGTTAAACTTTCGATCTCAACACAAGAAATATTTACCTGGAATTGTCAGGTGTTACTACACCTTTCATCAGCAGACTAATGACTCGACTTGACCTTTTGGAGGTGTGACGTCAGAATCGGGTCATAGACTCTTGGTAATTTGTACCGGCCCCCGTCTTTGTTGAGTGATGGTTGGTTGGCTCTGTCTTGGTTATTTATCACCAAGACAGATGAACTTTCATTCTAACAAATGATTTAATTAACATTAATTAACATTATTTGACAAAGTGCATCATACGCGCGCTCAAAAGCAGTGCATCACACTAAAAAAAGTAAACAACTTGCCGGATTAGTTATACTATAAATGGGTAAAAGATTTCTGATTTCGATTTGTATCAATAAAGTTAAGAAAATGCATTAAATTAACATTAAAAGTCATTTGGAATGAAATAAAAAACCCGACATGCACAAGAAAGATTATACATCATGTACATTGAGTATGGTTGCCTGGCTATCGGGTGATTTGGAGGAACAGGTCCACGATGGACCTGGTGATCCATTATAACACCATTCATGTACCAAAAAGACTACACGGCTGAACAATAACAGGAAAGTTAACCTGTGACTGAACCTTAACCGCCAAAGCGTGTTCTGGGGAATTCAACTATCAGGGGAGAATACTTTTTCGTCAGCGCATGATAGCCAACGTGATCGCGGCATAAGATAGTAGTGTGGTGTTTTGAGGTGCAGAGGAAAGTTTGGGGTTAATAACCTGTAAATCACCGTAATACTTACGACATCCATGAATCTGTACACGGAGACTGATTGATGTTACGAAATCCATTGGGTAGATGCGTAGTGCCGTTGCGTCCAATATGGGTTGGGGCAAAAGAACTTCGAACGGTGCGTCCGCCTTTTCAGGTTTGACAATGAAAATCTACGGAATCATAAAATGGTAACCCAAGTTATACTTCGTTGGATTCAAAACGTAGCTTAAGGCCTATAAATCTAACGACAAATACGTTACATATATAACATCTGTCGGTCAAATTCCTTTTACAGACCCGGTACACTGTAACGCAAATGGTAACTATTATTCATGTTCAAAGAGAGTTAAATGCGCTAACCTGTCGTTCTTTGCTGCCGATATCTGTTTTTAATACAGTTAGCCATTCATCACTGACGCCTTCTTGTGAATAAGTAATGTAGAATTGGGAAACATACGAATCAGCGAAACCTTGTGTGAGGACAGTGTTGATATCATACGGCGAATTGAAATTAAATTGTAGATATTCCTCGCCGGTTTCATCGGTTTTTGGTGTCCACGGGATACCATCGAGACGTCCCATTACTTCTTCGCTATCGACTGTTTCGCTTTGTGAGGAATACACTATTTGGTCGTCCTCAACATCTATGGTCTCCAAGCAGACGGCTGTAGAATATGGTTAACAATAATATTTAAGATTATATAACATTCGAACTTGAAGTTTTGAAATGTTCGGGCAGTAATATTTAGCATTTCACTATTAATATTTGGATACGGCATCGCTAAAAAAAATCTCGTGACACATTTAGTGTCAAATGAATTTACCTTTTTAAAAATCCCAGTCAACTCAGATTTCACTCCTGGGTAAAATACGTAGCAATGTACACATGTACATTGAATATTCATATATAGTGATTTAATCTTTGGCAGTATGGGCTTATTCACTATGAAGGGGAATTTTTCCCACTCTTTATTAATGTTAAGTCCTTTTTCTCGTGTAAAACCTTTATGTACAGCGTTTTAACTTACCGCATCCTGATAATTCAACCCGGAATTCAATTGGTCCGTTCGATGACAATGGGCGAAGACGAATTCTTTGGACATTTTCCAGAGGAGGATTTAGCTCTGTTTCTTGGAGGGTGTCGCTGTCTTTGCCATTGAGCTTAAATTTCTATAAAGTGAGAGATATCGTTATACAAGGTCGATAATATAAGGAACTAAAGATTGGGTATAAATATACTTCCAGTAACTGTCAAAACATATAACAATCATGTTTTCGGTCGGTTATCCCCAAGGTCTCTAAGATATGTTTGGATCCCCGTTTTATAGGAACATTATCTCATACATCTAATCAGATGTGTCCTACGTCGTAAGGCAGACTGTAAAAATTATTAAAGAAAATGAAATTATTGATTTCTTCGTAAGACCTACTTCTGGGGTCCAGGCAAACTGTCAGTGGATCACACTAAAGACAGTTTAATGTTCTTTGCTATAGGGCGTACGAAATCAATAAGTTTCAATCAGATATCTATAACAGCGTGTCCCAAAAAACTGGGTTCAAAAGTTTGCGAGCTTATAATGAAATAAGTAGGAAACATGGATAGTTTATATTTACGAATATCAAACAAAATATACCTGACCTTAATTGGGTAAACTCGGAGACCAATCCAATGTAAACTTTTTGAAATACAAAGATTTAAATAGAGCGTGGTCAGAACCCATTTGTCCCGATTTAAGGAAAAAACCATCCGTGCGTTGCATGAAACTGTGCGCTACACATATGTCCAGTATTCCCGGCATGGGGTTATTATTCTCCGAAAGAACTTAACAATAACTCGGACGGACTATAACAAAGAACACTTTGTTTTAATATTTATGTAAATAATGAACTTGTATTATTGCAATATGATCAAGATAATTTTGTTTACTGCCCAAGTCTTTGTAAAGCATGATGCAAAGGCGAAACGTTGATTAAGTCACAACAATGCGCAATTGCAGCACATCGGGGTGTTCATTGAAAAGTGGGACAAATGGGTTTTGACCACGCTCTATTAACATCTTTGTATTTCAAACAGTTTATATTGGATTAATCACAGATATCCCTAATTATGAACTATCCATGTTTCCTACCTTCTTAGTTATAAGCTCGCAAACTTTTGAACCCAGTTTTTTGGGACACGCTGTATACCTTGCATATATTCCGAAACAATTATATTATCCTTTCAAACAAAATTACCAAATGACAGCTCTTGCATTTTGCATAATCTGTACCCAAAGAAGATTCCTTGCACTGACCAGCATGCTTAGGACCACTAACACTGCCGACAAGGCTTTCCCCCCAAATAAACGGTGTCAAACATGTGTTTAAGTAATTAGCAGCTGCCATGAAAGTAGTGTTATTCAACAAACAAAAAATAGGGTCTTTAAGAGAACCAAGAGAGGACTGAAGTCACAGCAACTTCCTACTTGCAGCAGGTTCTTGAATACCATTGTTTATAAGCGTTTCATTGCAATGTTATGTCAAAGTATGCTGGTGATGCTCAAGTATTCTTCATTTTAGTGTACCTAAGCTCTTCCAAAAATGAAGTGTTTATACATACCCGAGGTTTATTGGAATCCTTCTTCGTAATGTACTGCCATTCAGGCTCTTCGCTATCGGTCAAATATTGAACGCTGAATTGAGTAACAGTGCCTTGTGTTGTTATAACGGTGATTTGACGTGGAAAGATGAGTCCAATTTCGATGTACTCTTTCTCACCGGTTGGTTTCCATGGATCTCCGTTTACTCGGCCCGTTCCGGCTTTCGTATTACTTGTACTATAGGATATCATGCTATCCGGAATTTTTCCATCTGCAATGCCCATCTGTTCTCGGCATATTTGAACTGTGTATAAGCAATATGAAAATGATGTATTATAAATGAGGAGAGTTCAAAATCACTTGCATTAACTACTCTGTCATATAGGCAAACTTTACATTTAACTGTACTATCCTATTCGACAGTTCAAATTGATGACACAAGTCGATCATATTTACTTTGTAAACGTCGAAGCGCCGGGCTCAGCGCATTCGATTGATAAACGTAATATCGCAAGTGACGGTGTCACATTTTGGACAGCCCCTCACACCGATTGTCAGCTATTATAGTAGCACGTGGAGTAACTTTTAACGTGACTTGTAGACTGAACTAAGAAAATCAAAAATACATGGATTGTTGACTATTGATACACGAACAACTAGTCATTTCATGAGACCGAGATCTGTGTAGTGTACGAAATGGTTTGGCTTAAAAACATCCTCATGGCCACTTTTTATTTTGTTCGTGCACATGGAACGTAGGACAAGAGTATCACATTTCTTCAGTGTATTTCTAACACCTCGTGTGACGCTAAACCATGAAGTTATACGAAAGGAGTTACTTCTTGCCAGCATCAATGGAACGACGATGATCGCAGTGGTACTACACAAAAGAGGCTAAACCATTGATATAATGTGTATTGAACTGACAATCACGGAGAGTTACCGCGAAAAAATCGATCTAGATTGACCAAGCAGAATTCCCACTCTTGATGGTCCGACGCTAGCGTGTTTCCCTCATTCCTTGTACTAAAAATACCTATTTAGCTCAAAGCACTACTAATTTTAATAAATAACTACATGTTTTTGATATTGCAAATGTGTAAAAACCAAGCAAAAAACAATACATATGATAACGAAACTATTGACAGGCAGTTGAATCATATTATAAGACGTGGATCAAAACGAAATAAAAAATAAGTTGATATTCAATATGTTGAACAGTTTATATTTCAACAGAAAAATGAGGCAAATCCGGGCACACTTAAAAAGTATATACAGAATACTTTGTTTTTGGCACCGGAGTGTGTATTTATGGGAGAAAAAGCAATGTTTGTAACCGGACTTGATGCATCATTGATGACTGTTATTCTCAACTTCCACATTCGTAACTTAAGGCGGATTCGCCGCTTCCTTAGCCAGGAAGCGTGCCATCATGCCGCCAGAGCGCTTGTTTTGTCTCGCATTGATTATGCCAATTACCTTTGTACGGAGCTCGTGAAGCTGATCTAAAACATTTGCAACGTATCCAAAATAAAGCTGCCAGACTAGTCTTTGCATGTGGACGAGACAGGTGCTCTGTCAAACTGTTGCGTTCCTTACACTGGCTCCCACTCAAAGAAAGAATACATTTCGAAATCATGTTGCAGGTATATAAGTGCATATCTGGTACTGCTCCGGCTTATCTACAGAATCTAGTCACGTTGTACAATTATCCTGATACTACTAGAAGTAGGCACAGACTTCGTTCTTCATCTGACATAACGAAGCTCAATCCCGTTCGTTCCCACAAAAGAGCTGGTGATTGTTGTCTCACTGTTTTCGGACCTCAGCTCAGGACTGAATTTGTTATTGCGGGTTCAATCCATAGCCTACAAAAGCTCCCCGATCTTGAACTGAAAGTGGGTGATCATGTCATCAGGCCTTCACCTAATGTGCGCAACCTGAACATCAGAAGAATTCAGCGCTATCTTGACAAGGACACTAAACACCATGTTGTCCGTGCTTTGATTATATCTCGCTTGGACTATGTAATAGTCTACTATAGATGGCCTCAAATCTCAAGATCTCCGCCGCCTTCAATCCATCCAAAACAAAGCAGCCAAACTCATTTTCTCTGTTCCTAGACTAACTAATCCTGTACCATTAATGAACAAACTTCATTGGCTCCAAATTCAAAACCGGATAAAATTCAACTCTGCCTGCTCATCTATAAGTGCCTCAATAAATCTGCCCCACCTATCTCATCAATAAAATTAGTTTAAAACCTGCTCTCTCCAGCGGTCCTCTCACCAGATCAGCCCAGGTCAGAACCCTCTTTGTTATCCCTGCTTGCAAGACATCCATTGGTGACAAAGCTTTTGCAGTTGCTGGACCTTCCATCTGGAACCGCCTGCCACAGAGTGTCCGTGAAGCCACATCTGTCAACCAGTTAGAAGTTGCTTACGACTCACTTATTTTGAAATATGTCTCTGTGTCTCTCATTAATATATATATATATATATAAAATTATAACGAAGGTAAAACCATCCAATGGAAGAGTGCTCAACCCTAAAGGGGAGCCTTAGTAAACAAAAAATTAAGATTTGATTTTACATTGCTTTACAGTACTGTTTCGTGGGGGCCTGAGAACAGACCCTCACTCCTCAGAAGCTAGATATTTAATGGTAGTGTCACACAATGGTACATATTATAATACATGTTCACAGAAAGTGATTAATATATGTCAAAGATTATGTCAAACAAGTCAAGTGGAGAAAGTCACGGTAATGTCAAAAGTCAAGTGAAGAATAAATCCATTGTTGTGTAAAAAAGTCAATTGCAGACTATATCCATGGTTACGTGTATGTCAAATGTCAAGTGATTAGGCCAAGTATAAATAAATAACATGTTTATCGTCCCCACCGATTATTTATAATATTGTGTTGTTATTTTTCTTTTCTAAAATAACAATTATAACAATTGATAAAGACGACCAGCATGCCATTCACCATGTTATTTATTTATACTTGGCCTAATCACTTGACATTTGACATACACGTAACCATGGATATAGTCTGCAATTGACTTTTTTACACAACAATGGATTTATTCTTCACTTGACTTTTGACATTACCGTGACTTTCTCCACTTGACTTGTTTGACATAATCTTTGACATATATTAATCACTTTCTGTGAACATGTATTATAATATGTACCATTGTGTGACACTACCATTAAACATCTAGCTTCTGAGGAGTGAGGGTCTGTTCTCAGGCCCCCACGAAACAGTACTGTAAAGCAATGTAAAATCAAATCTTAAATTTTTGTTTATATATATATATATATATATTTTGTGCGTTATTGAATAAGCGTATGTATCATTGATGAGCCAAGAAAAAAAATTCATAACATTTGTTTCCACATTTAAAACATGTATCGATTTTGACCAATCTTGTTGCATCTTGTGCGCAATGATGACTCATGACAAGTGGTCACTTGGGTTTAAAATGTCAATTTTCACTCCTATGAATTCAGTTGATATCTAGTTGATATTTAGCTGATATGAACTCAGTTTAGCTGGAATGAATTCAATTTAGCCGGTATGAATTCAGTTTATCTGGTATAAATTCAGTTTAGCTGGTATCAGTTGAGCTGGTACGATTTCAGTTTAGCTGGTATGAATTCAGTTTAGATGGTATGAATTCAGTTTAGATGGTATGAATTCAGTTTAGATGGTATAAATACAGTTTAGATGGTATGATGGTATGAATAGAGGTTAGCTGGTTGTTTATCATTATCAATATTTTCGAATTGACATAAACACTTCAGGCTCGAATTTATCTATGATATATACTCCCTATGCTAATGCACAGTGTAACAGGCTAAACATTGCTTACCTATGGTGGTAGTTATAACTGTGGTTGATACAATTGAGGTAGTTGTACCTACATTGGAAAAAATAGGAAGAACAATTCAACATTATATTATTGTATATCGCATTATAGGTGGCCTTCCACTTCGGTAGTTTATAATTAAACCAGAAGTCTTAGATATTTTCTCTCTTCGGATTATTAAAGGGATATTTAAAATGCCATTCAAATAAATTCCCAACACAAGTCAATCCGATAAAGGATTACACAAATACAGAAGCCTAAAGACAAATAAAACCAAAAAACTAACACAACCACCTTTTCGGGGTACCGAGGTTTAAAAAAACCCCACGTGATCAAAACAAGTATCCTTAGTAACACAATATTTTGGCCAAATTACTGAGCGGATGAAATAACTTTGATAAAAGTTACTTTGATATCTAGATCCATTAATAAGTATTACCTGGTGTAGTACTTTGTTCCACTTTGGGTCAGATATTGTTTGACCGTTAAAGGGTCAAGACCTGGAGTCGTTATGCAGACTTATTTGAAAGCGTTTATACATTAAACAACTAGAGAACAATTTAATATATGGTATGTTGATAGAATGTGTGTATTCACTACCATTGATGTGTAATATATATTTATGTACAGAGAATGTAATTGATATTTACATGGACCATTCGTGAGTAAGTAAAATCTTATTCTAGGGTGTGTCAACATATTCAGGTATTGTTTATTCCTTATTGCATAAAAATATCGCACTGAGTTTTCATTATGTATGATGACAATTGAGGTTATGATACTATTTAAACATGTTGGTCAAGTGGGCTATATATGGAATTAGTATACAGGCAGTGACAAAAAAAGTAATACAGTTTTGAAGAATTTTTTTTTTAAATATCTCCCGTTGAATTTCTGTTTTGATGTTATGCGACGTGGATTTTGTAAGCTTTCGAATAAGCTTTGATTCATCACAATCGATGGTTGATAAGCAGATATATGATCAATTGTCTTAAGTTGTCATGAAATCTTTGGTTTAATCAATGGTAAAACCACTTGGATGATTATGAAAAGAAATCGAACCAGGAACGTAGCAGTAGAGCGCTCTTGTGAGACAACAATGGTTCATTTCAAGTGGTTGAAAGTATTACAAAGAAGGTAAGGTCTTTACAAAGATCTGTAATGTGGGGTAGAATTAAAACCATCCCTTACTAAGAGCATGGCTGCCTAAAATTGGCTTTCATTATCCATGCATTATCCATCAAAGACATTATAATATCATACTCTATAACTAGTAGTAGAGTATGATATTAAACTACTACTAGTACACCACTGTGTTATTGCATCATGAACATGCATTGATCGGTGGATACTGGATTGGGGTAGTCAGAGATTGGGGTAAACAGAGGATCTTGTTTAGATCTAAAAGGAAGAAACAGATCAAATGCGTTTGCTAACCAATGTGCTACACGACATCACCAAAATTGCACCAAAGAACCAGGCAATGCGTCAGACAGCTTAAAACAGTCATCAGTCAATCTTGTCGCGTTTGGCGTTCCTCGTCTTTATCAATAACCCCAACTAATTTTGCTTAACGAACTGCATGACTAAAAACTTAGACTATTTTCTTTCTTTGGACTATTAAAGGGAATTCATTACTTCATGAATAATCGTGATAGCTGCGTACAGCGTACTTAATGCGTTCAAATAAAATTAATCGTTTTATGAGAACGCTTACGCGAAATGCAGGTAACTAATAATTGCCCGAAAGTACTGCGCCAAAGTGTTCGATTGTTTTGCTTATTGACCGACCAATCAAATTAAAGCCTCACGCACCTAAACTGAATATTCAATGAGTTATGATGAAATACGATTAAAGCTTATTTATGATTGGTTTAATGATAAAAATGTTAATGAGGGGATGATCCGACTTGGACTGTTTCAATAATTAAGAAGGGGGTGGCGGCCCATAAATGGCCCGGTTAGCGCTTGGTATTTTAACAAAGTTCACGTTTTTTCCTTCTAGATATTTTTTCCTTCAGTGATATACAGTACACTGCAATTACAAGAGCTGGGTGTATATTTTGACACAGAGTTACAAATTCCATAAATTTGATGGAGCAGAAACATGTAATTCAAGCTGGTTCGGCATTTTTATTAATTTTGGGGTGTAAATTACACAGACGAAATATTTTACATAGAGAGATCCCTTTGGTATTTGCCACCGGGATAATATATGGGTGTAGAGTCTTATTATAGAACCAAACCGGCATAAGACTAAGGTTATAATAAAGCTGTATTACAGCAATCATTTCCACCCATATATTAACTACTTGTAGCTATTTGCTCCTCATCCTCTTCCTCAATCACCCCAACAAATTTTGCTTAACGACCTGCATGATTAAACCTTATTCTATTTTCTCTCTTCGGATAATTAAAGGGAATTCTTTACTTCATGAATAGTTGCGATGGCTACGTACCTAGTGCGTTCCAATCAAATTAATCGTTGTATGAGAACGCGCACGCGAAATGCAGGTTATTAATAATTGCCCGAAAGTACTGCGCCAAAGTATTCGATTGTTTTGCTTATTGACCGACCAATCAAATTAAAGCCTCACGCCCCTTATCTGAATATTCAATGAGTTATGAGGAAACACGATAAAGCTTATTAAATGAAAAAATACTTAGGCATATACTAACTACCATATGAAACAGTATACCAACATTCGCCGTTTATCATATAAAATTTTATGATTATCTTAGTTTCGATATGATCATATCGAAACTCAGGTGCTGAATTCGGAAGTTATGCATCGTTTAACTCGCGGACTTTCGCGGCAAATCTCAATCCGGAAGTGCCGTTATTTGCTTATTTGGCATGAAGGCGATGTCGGAATTGTATGACATTTTGGATTTGGGTTATGTTGATGATTATCTTTACGTTACTTGCTCATTTAGTATATCAATACATCTCTCAATGCCCCTTTAACATTATGACAATAGACGGTAAAATAGTATGGCCAGCAAGAAAAGAACCTTACCACAATGCATTTATGCTTTTAAATATTTCAAAGAAATATTTTCCTCTATAACATGAATTGATAGTAAAATAAATAACCTAAATAAGAGAACAACTAGAAAAATAATAAAAAATAAAATAAAGCTTATTTCTGATTGGTTGAATGATAAAAATGTTAATGAGGGGATAAACCCGACTTGGACTGTTTCAATTATTAAGAAGGGGTGGACAAGATAATAAACTGTAAACGAATTAATTATTAACGTCATTATATCGGTACAAATCAACGATTTGGATAAATATGCATCTTTATCAGTAATGAATGAAAATAATGATTGCTTAACAGCTGTTTCGTGAATTTTATTTTATATCCTCGGTTGTTATTACGGTCGTTGGGAATTCCTCAGATCATAACAACAACCTCTGATTTAAAAACTAATTAACGAAAACAGCTGCTACGCAGTCATTATTCTCTAATCCATTAATAAGTATTACCTGGTGTAGTACTTTGTTTCACTGTTGAACTTTCCAAAAGTGTACCTGGTGTAGTACTTTGACTTTGTTCTACGGTTGAACTTTCCAATGGTGTACCTGGTGTAGTACTTTGACTTTGTTCTACGGTTGAACTTTCCAATGCTGTGGCTATGGCAATAGCAGCAGTAAGTGCTAGAAAAATATGGTCCACAAATATGACTATTATTCTAACATAAACAACAAACATAATATGAACATTTGTATAGCGCTCTTACACATATCGCAGCGCTTAACAAAATAAAAGCATTACACAATAAAAAAGTATTAAACACTACTTGCACTATGACGATGGAATAATTAAGTTGAGTTTTAAAACAAAATTGGGTCAGTGATGAGGAATACCTAGTGTGACGCGGTAAACTGTAAACATCCGAGTGTTAGAGGCAGAACGTGAAAATGTTTCAAATATCAGAACTTCACCAGGGTTTGAGCTTATAAGAGAGGGAAATGATGTTTGTAACATACATTATAAGATTCAAGACTATTAGTCGGGGATATACGGGGGTTACCGTGCATCCCCCAGGACTCCCCCAAACCAACTTTTTTGACTTCATGTCATGTTCCTAAAATAGATTCCAGATATCAATAAGAATGATTTTGTTATGCTAAGGGATTATTCAAGATGGTGTCCAAGATGGCCGCCAAAACTGGTCCAAATTCATAAAATGACATATATCAATCAAAATGTATGGTGAAAGTATAGTCTTGATAATGGAATGTATGTATTAGACCACTAGTAACTCATATCCAGTATCAGTACAATTGTTTTTTTAACATTTACCTAAATCCAAAATAAGAGTGTATATTGCATCACATTCACCAACTAGTACATGTATGTTCTAAACTGGTAAGCTATTGCTTTTATATATAAGACCCATCTCTGTGACAACTTTGATTATGTATCACTTTCCAAAATGATGTTAAATGACCTAAAACAATTGTTTTGTATTGCAAATGACCATACTATGTAATACAAATACCCCAAATATAATAAGACAACATTTGCTATAGTTCTATGGTAAAGCCTAGGGGCTGTATATCTAGTTTTAGTATTTTAAAATATCCAAGATGGCTACAAAAGGTTAAAATTACTGAAAAGCAGTATCAGTTTATTGTTAGTATTACATTAGATATGACCACATTATTATATCTATAGCTTTTAATCCACCCAGTAAACGTATTTCGACGTGACAAGGTATGGTTGAATGGTTAGTTGTCTAAAAAAAGAATGGCTGCAATCACATATTGTAACAAACAAACCATATTGGAGATAATGTCATTTTTATTCACGTTTAATAGATATTGAGAATAACTCAAGTTTGGTACAAGGCATCAATTATTCCGAAAAAAACCTAATATTGATATTTTGACTCAATATTATTAAGGATTGGTGTAACTATTGATTTCTACTTTCATGTCAGAGCAGGTTGTATATAGTTGTTTTTACGCGTCATTAAAACACGGGGATACACACAAATCTACATATAAATATATAGTATACTTTTCTTTACTCTTCATACTCACCCGGCGTCGTTGGAATCTCTATATCGATTGTAGTTGTTTCTACGGTTGTTCTACCATTAGTAACACGCGTTGTTGACGTGGTTGTTGTTGGGGAATCGGATGCTGTACATACACAAACGATATGAACTTCATGTTATTCATTATTCATAAAAGATTTGGGTACGATTCGAATAGAGACAATATTTGATATCGATCTTTAAGCTCCATGAAAAGAAAATCTCTGTTGATCTGATCGCTTTTAACATGGAACTGTTTAGTGTATTTTGTTTTTGAAAACGATGAACTATTGGATTATGGTGGCTGGCATAAACGCCTACAACTTGTTACAGTTGACCGAATATTTGTTAATACGTGTAGGTGGTTTAACTTGTATCGCGCACATGGACGCTATTAAACATTTGCAAACATTATATCTACACCATTTCTTAACTTACTCTGTACAGCCACTTTGGTAGTTGTGGATTCCGTAGTCGTAACACTGGTTGTCGGAGTGGGCGAAAGTGTCGTTACGATGGCGTTAGGTGCTAATTGTTGAGCTAGATACAAATTATTTAATTAACATTATTATCTAAATGTCATTAATAATTATAGATAGCCAGACACAAATCAAATATTTGTTGGTGCTGGTGTAGTTCGGGACTTTTGGGCGGATCGAAATATGGTTTGACCCTCAACTACATGCAACAACAGGTTGTTCAACTGTTTTAGGTTTTGCGTGGTATCAGGACTACCTGAAATTGGTTATTTTCAAGATGGCCGCCAATACCCTGATATGATCATAACTCAAGTATTATTCACCATGGAGATATCGGTTTTGAGTCTAACTCAATTAGACTAGTGAAGATATCATTGAACATTCATGTGTACTATAAATCGAAGATGACGTCCTTAAGGGGGACTCAAGGAAGTTTTTGATTTTATATTTTGTGAGTGCTGTAATTATTGAACTATTAAACAAATACATATAAAAACAAATATTTTTGGAAAGGAAATAGAACTTGTGTCAATTTTGACCAAAAATGTTGAATTTTTGAGAAAATCATAAAATTCACTTTTTAGACCCAATTTTGTTGGACAAAGTCAACAAAAAAAAGTCGAATGAAAAATGCCCAAATCGCTAGATGATGATGTAAAGAAACTTACTTAGGGAAGGTTTTATTTTAACCTAATCTGATATTTTTTGAAATTTTGACCAATAAGTGCCAAAAAAGTGGAAACAAATGAAGACTTTTTTGTTGGCACTTTTTTTAGTGAAAATACTTTTGTATACATTTGAGTCATAGTTCAATAATTACAGCACTCATAAAATTCCAAAAAAATCTTCCTTAACCCTAACCCTACCCCCCACTTTTTTCAGAATTTTTTCTTCAATGTGGAAAATCGACCCAAATATCCCCCCGATATTTGATCCAGGGACCTCTCGCACCAGAGGCGAATAATTCCCCACTACGGCTGTCAAAGTTAGTTTGCGCAGTGTATTGCGCAAACTGTATGGGCTGGGTCCATTTTTTCATCCAAAAACTTCCACGTCGGGTGGTACCAACGTGCCCAGTCGTGGTATATTGTGGTATATGGTAGGGTTAGGGTTAAGTCCCCCCTTAAAGCCACAAATGTATGAATATTGCTCAATATCATGTATACCCCTTAACATTTAGTGTCTATCCCAATGTTTCAGGGGGCAAGGAACTCATTAAGAGACTCAGATGTACTGTAAATTTAAGATGACGCCAAAATGGCCAATATATTGGTCAATGTATTTACCACCTGCTAGAGCCTAATTGCGACGGACGGGCCGGGCGACGGGGAGGAGGGGAGGTGACGGGTTTTTGGGGTTACATGGGATATCCCGAAGAAAACATCTTTGTGAATCTATTTGTTTTAAACGATACTCGCACCACCCGCAGGGAACTAAAATCAAGACATCGTAATTATAAATCAGAACTATTAATATCATTTACGTCTTCAAATTATTGCAACATAAATTGATATAGAAGCTCGCAAAAATGGCGAAAAATTACGTCCTTCCATTGAGTGTAACTCATACACTCTACAATTAAAATTGTTGATAGCACACCTGTATTTAATAAGTATAGCATAATAGTATCATATAATACACTTTAGTGTATTTTTATGAGGTGTTGCAATATAAGCAGAATACCACCATTGGATTGTGTATCATTTTATACAAAGTGTGAGTGTGAAATACCGATTCTAAATTCATTTCTGCTAGCAAATAAAGGGTTTTATCAATCTATCTTTATTTTTGTTCCGCGTATTTTAATTGAAAACAAACCACACATTTGAAAAGGGAGAAATTTGCAGTTAGACGCTTCAGTGGTTTATTCATTTAAATGGTTGGTGGCCAAAGGGATGGGAGAGGATCCTCGGGATCGACCCTAATTATTTAATCAACACCTTGGTCCCTCGGCAGATTTTAATTTTGTTTTGGGTATTCAAGAGTGTGACTAATACATAAAGGGTTCAACAAAAGAAAGTATACCACTTTGTTTATGTCAATTTGAGTAACTTTCAATTTTTTTCTGACCAAACAGGCTAGATAGGCATTTAGATGAATCTTTTAGGCATAATTTGATACCAGATTTGCCCCCTAACAACAAAGATAAACCATGATTAGCACCATTTGAAGGAAAATATCCCATTTTCAAAAGTCGCATTTCGAATACACAGCACGAGAAGAAAAGACCAATATTGGGGTATCTCTGTGTGTTTGTATAGCCAGGATTGACGGCTATCGATCGCACAGCGCATCAGTTTAAATTTGAATTAGCCCGCGCATTGAGGGATATGCGCGGTGATCAGTACGGGATAAATACGGCATATGTGTGTGTTAACAATTGGCCCTTTCTTCTCGTGCTGTGTAATGGAAATGCGACTTTTGAAAATGGGATATTTTCCTTTAAATGGTGCTAATCATGGTTTATCTTTGTTGTTAGGGGGCAAATTTGGTATCAAATTATGCCTAGAAGATTCGTCTAAATGCCTATTTAGTCTGTTTGGTCAAAGACAAATTAAAAGTTAATCAAAATGACATAAACAAAGTGGTATACTTTCTTTTGTTGAACCCTTTATATACCGGTCGACAAAGGAGGCGCTAGTATAAGTATTAAAATACTTAAAAACCGAGGATGGATCCCTTGGACAACCCCGCTTTGGTCACTGTACAGTTGAGAACACCATTTCATTTGTTTGGTTAATAAAATGACCTTCTATGTAGGACAATACTATATATGACTTTTTGATATTCATGACCTACCTTCATTCGAGAAAAAAATGACGGCATCTTACGGCCGTATTTAAGCGAAACAATAGGTAAGGTTGGTCGGTCGAACGTTAAACTATTTTTCTAAATGTTCTTGATTTTTATAAACAAAAATTGTGAAACTTTTGAACAGTTTTCTGAAATTTGGAGACATTTCAAAATAAATCAATCTCAAATTCGAATAAAATGGGTCTGCCGTGCCCGTGGGTACCATTTACATAGGCCTGTTATCGAAGACAGTTCAATGACTCGAGCAGAATAAAACAAACAAATTCATCCTTACTGAATATTTGGCAAATTACCAGATTGTGGTATATAAATCACCACGCGCGATCGCGTTATTCTGCGTTCTACATCTTACTGCAAATCTATTTGCAAAGTGCATTATACATGTACGCGCGCTCAAAAGCAGTGCATCACACTAAAAAAAGTAAACAACTTGCCGGATTAGTTATACTATAAATTGGTAAAAGATTTCTGATTTCGATTTGTATCAATAAAGTTAAGAAAATGCATTAAATTAACATTAAAAGTCATTTGGAACGAAATAAAAACCCATATATAGGATCACTAGGACAATTGAGTAATGGTGACTCGCTAGCATCTAGTGTGGTCCGCCCAAACAGCATGAAAAACCGATAAACTGTGGATAATGCACATTATCAGAGTAAAATTATGTGGATATGCAATAAGGGGTTGATATGTTGATCATAATGCATGCATCATCAAAATTCTATTCTAAAATTCCAAAAAAATCTTCCTTAACCCTAACCCTACCCCCCA
This sequence comes from Ophiura sarsii, assembly GCA_035610835.1. Classification (NCBI taxonomy): domain Eukaryota; kingdom Metazoa; phylum Echinodermata; class Ophiuroidea; order Amphilepidida; family Ophiuridae; genus Ophiura; species Ophiura sarsii. The sequence goes on from CM069444.1 coordinate 3,604,411, forward strand.
CTTTTTTCAGAATTTTTTCTTCAATGTGGAAAATCGACCCAAATATCCCCCCGATATTTGATCCAGGGACCTCTCGCACCAAAGGCGAATAATTCCCCACTACGGCTGTCAAAGTTAGTTTGCGCAGTGTATTGCGCAAACTGTATGGGCTGGGTCCATTTTTTCATCCAAAAACTTCCACGTCGGGTGGTACCAACGTGCCCAGTCGTGGTATATTGTGGTATATGGTAGGGTTAGGGTTAAGTCCCCCCTTAAAGCCACAAATGTATGAATATTGCTCAATATCATGTATACCCCTTAACATTTAGTGTCTATCCCAATGTTTCAGGGGGCAAGGAACTCATTAAGATACTCAGATGTACTGTAAATTTAAGATGACGCCAAAATGGCCAATATATTGGTCAATGTATTTACCACCTGCTAGAGCCTAATTGCGACGGACGGGCCGGGCGACGGGGAGGAGGGGAGGTGACGGGTTTTTGGGGTTACATGGGATATCCCTAAGAAAACATCTTTGTGAATCTATTTGTTTTAAACGATACTCGCACCACCCGCAGGGAACTAAAATCAAGACATCGTAATTATAAATCAGAACTATTAATATCATTTACGTCTTCAAATTATTGCAACATAAATTGATTTAGAAGCTCGCAAAAATGGCGAAAAATTACGTCCTTCCATTGAGTGTAACTCATACACTCTACAATTAAAATTGTTGATAGTACACCTGTATTTAATAAGTATAGCATAATAGTATCATATAATACACTTTAGTGTATTTTTATGAGGTGTTGCAATATAAGCAGAATACCACCATTGGATTGTGTATCATTTTGTACAAAGTGTGAGTGTGAAATACCGATTCTAAATTCATTTCTGCTAGCAAATAAAGGGTTTTATCAATCTATCTTTATTTTTGTTCCGCGTATTTTAATTGAAAACAAACCACACATTTGAAAAGGGAGAAATTTGCAGTTAGACGCTTCAGTGGTTTATTCATTTAAATGGTTGGTGGCCAAAGGGATGGGAGAGGATCCTCGGGATCGACCCTAATTATTTAATCAACACCTTGGTCCCTCGGCAGATTTTAATTTTGTTTTGGGTATTCAAGAGTGTGACTAATACATATATACCGGTCGACAAAGGAGGCGCTAGTATAAGTATTAAAATACTTAAAAACCGAGGATGGATCCCTTGGACAACCCCGCTTTGGTCACTGTACAGTTGAGAACACCATTTCATTTGTTTGGTTAGTAAAATGACCTTCTATGTAGGACAATACTATATATGACTTTTTGATATTCATGACCTACCTTCATTCGAGAAAAAAATGACGGCATCTTACGGCCGTATTTAAGCGAAACAATAGGTAAGGTTGGTCGGTCGAACGTTAAACTATTTTTCTAAATGTTCTTGATTTTTATAAACAAAAATTGTGAAACTTTTGAACAGTTTTCTGAAATTTGGAGACATTTCAAAATAAATCAATCTCAAATTCGAATAAAATGGGTCTGCCGTGCCCGTGGGTACCATTTACATAGGCCTGTTATCGAAGACAGTTCAATGACTCGAGCAGAATAAAACAAACAAATTCATCCTTACTGAATATTTGGCAAATTACCAGATTGTGGTATATAAATCACCACGCGCGATCGCGTTATTCTGCGTTCTACATCTTACTGCAAATCTATTTGCAAAGTGCATTATACATGTACGCGCGCTCAAAAGCAGTGCATCACACTAAAAAAAGTAAACAACTTGCCGGATTAGTTATACTATAAATTGGTAAAAGATTTCTGATTTCGATTTGTATCAATAAAGTTAAGAAAATGCATTAAATTAACATTAAAAGTCATTTGGAACGAAATAAAAAACCCGACATGCATAAGAAAGGGAATACATGATGTACATTAAGTATGTTTGCTTGGCTATCGGGTGGTTTGGAGGGACAGGTCCACAATGGACCTGGTGATCCATTATAACACCATTCATGTACCAAAAAGACTACACGGCTGAACAATAACAGGAAAGTTAACCTGTGACTGAACCTTAACCGCCAAAGCGTGTTCTGGGGAATTCAACTATCAGGGGAGAATACTTTTTCGTCAGCGCATGATAGCCAACGTGATCGCGGCATGAGATAGTAGTGTGGTGTTTTGAGGTGCAGAGGAAAGTTTGGGGTTAATAACCTGTAAATCACCGTAATACTTACGACATCCATGAATCTGTACACGGAGACTGATTGATGTTACGAAATCCATTGGGTAGATGCGTAGTGCCGTTGCGTCCAATATGGGTTGGGGCAAAAGAACTTCGAACGGTGCGTCCGCCTTTTCAGGTTTGACAATGAAAATCTACGGAATCATAAAATGGTAACCCAAGTTATACTTCGTTGTATTCAAAACGTAGCTTAAGGCCTATAAATCTAACGACAAATACGTTACATATATAACATCTGTCGGTCAAATTCCTTTTACAGACCCGGTACACTGTAACGCAAATGGTAACTATTATTCATGTTCAAAGAGAGTTAAATGCGCTAACCTGTCGTTCTTTGCTGCCGATATCTGTTTTTAATACAGTTAGCCATTCATCACTGACGCCTTCTTGTGAATAAGTAATGTAGAATTGGGAAACATACGAATCAGCAAAACCTTGTGTGAGGACAGTGTTGATATCATACGGCGAATTGAAATTAAATTGAAGATATTCCTCGCCGGTTTCATCGGTTTTTGGTGTCCACGGGATACCATCGAGACGTCCCATTACTTCTTCGCTATCGACTGTTTCGCTTTGTGAGGAATACACTATTTGGTCGTCCTCAACATCTATGGTCTCCAAGCAGACGGCTGTAGAATATGGTTAACAATAATATTTAAGATTATATAACATTCGAACTTGAAGTTTTGAAATGTTCGGGCAGTAATATTTAGCATTTCACTATTAATATTTGGATACGGCATCGCAAAAAAAAAAATCTCGTGACACATTTAGCATGTTTAGTGTCAAATGAATTTACCTTTTTAAAAATCCCAGTAAACTCAGATTTCACTCCTGGGTAAAATACGTAGCAATGTACACATGTACATTGAATATTCATATATAGTGATTTAATCTTTGGCAGTATGGGCTTATTCACTATGAAGGGGAATTTTTCCCACTCTTTATTAATGTTAAGTCCTTTTTCTCGTGTAAAACCTTCATCTACAGCGTTTTAACTTACCGCATCCTGATAATTCAACCCGGAATTCAATTGGTCCGTTCGATGACAATGGGCGAAGACGAATTCTTTGGACATTTTCCAGAGGAGGATTTAGCTCTGTTTCTTGGAGGGTGTCGCTGTCTTTGCCATTGAGCTTAAATTTCTATAAAGTGAGAGATATCGTTATACAAGGTCGATAATATAAGGAACTAAAGATTGGGTATAAATATACTTCCAGTAACTGTCAAAACATAATTATAACAATCATGTTTTCGTTCGGTTATCCCCAAGGTCTCTAAGATATGTTTGGATCCCCGTTTTATAGGAACATTATCTCATACATCTAATCAGATGTGTCCTACGTCGTAAGGCAGACTGTAAAAATTATTAAAGAAAATGAAATTATTGATTTCTTCGTAAGACCTACTTCTGGGGTCCAGGCAAACTGTCAGTGGATTACACTAAAGACAGTTTAATGTTCTTTGCTATAGGGCGTACGAAATCAATAAGTTTCAATCAGATATCTATAACAGCGTGTCCCAAAAAAACTGGGTTCAAAAGTTTGCGAGCTTATAATGAAATAAGTAGGAAACATGGATAGTTTATATTTACGAATATCAAACAAAATATACCTGACCTTAATTGGGTAAACTCGGAAACCAATCCAATGTAAACTTTTTTGAAATACAAAGATTTGAATAGAGCGTGGTCAGAACCCATTTGTCCCGATTTAAGGAAAAAACCATCCGTGCGTTGCATGAAACTGTGCGCTACACATATGTCCAGTATTCCCGGCATGGGGTTATTATTCTCCGAAAGAACTTAACAATAACTCGGACGGACTATAACAAAGAACACTTTGTTTTAATATTTATGTAAATAATGAACTTGTATTATTGCAATATGATCAAGATAATTTTGTTTACTGCCCAAGTCTTTGTAAAGAATGAATGCAAAGGCGAAACGTTGATTAAGTCACAACAATGCGCAATTGCAACACATCGGGGTGTTCATTGAAAAGTGGGACAAATGGGTTTTGACCACGCTCTATTAACATCTTTGTATTTCAAACAGTTTATATTGGATTAATCACAGATATCCCTAATTATGAACTATCCATGTTTCCTACCTTCTTAGTTATAAGCTCGCAAACTTTAGAACCCAGTTTTTTGGGACACGCTGTATACCTTGCATATATTCCGAAACAATTATATTATCCTTTCAAACAAAATTACCAAATGACAGCTCTTGCATTTGGCATAATCTGTACCCAAAGAAGATTCCTTGCACAGACCAGCATGCTTAGGACCACTAACACTGCCGACAAGGCTTTCCCCCAAATAAACGGTGTCAAACATGTGTTAAAGTAATTAGCAGCTGCCATGAAAGTAGTCTGACTTACAACTGTGAAAGAAGTCGAATCCCAATCAAATAAAATTTACATGTGTTATTCAACAAACAAAAAATAGGGTCTTTAAGAGAACCAAGAGAGGACTGAAGTCACAGCAACTTCCTACTTGCAGCAGGTTCTTGAATACCATTGTTTATAAGCGTTTCATTGCAATGTTATGTCAAAGTATGCTGGTGATGCTCAAGTATTCTTCATTTTAGTGTACCTAAGCTCTTCCAAAAATGAAGTGTTTATACATACCCGAGGTTTATTGGAATCCTTCTTCGTAATGTACTGCCATTCAGGCTCTTCGCTATCGGTCAAATATTGAACGCTGAATTGAGTAACAGTGCCTTGGGTTGTTATAACGGTGATTTGACGTGGAAAGATGAGTCCAATTTCGATGTACTCTTTCTCACCGGTTGGTTTCCATGGATCTCCGTTTACTCGGCCCGTTCCGGCTTTCGTATTACTTGTACTATAGGATATCATGCTATCCGGAATTTTTCCATCTGCAATACCCATCTGTTCTCGGCATATTTGAACTGTGTATAAGCAATATGAAAATGATGTATTATAAATGAGGAGAGTTCAAAATCACTTGCATTAACTACTCTGTCATATAGGCAAACTTTACATTTAACTGTACTATCCTATTCGACAGTTCAAATTGATGACACAAGTCGATCATATTTACTTTGTAAACGTCGAAGCGCCGGGCTCAGCGCATTCGATTGATAAACGTAATATCGCAAGTGACGGTGTCACATTTTGGACAGCCCCTCACACCGATTGTCAGCTATTATAGTAGCACGTGGAGTAACTTTTAACGTGACTTGTAGACTGAACTAAGAAAAATCAAAAATACATGGATTGTTGACTATTGATACACGAACAACTAGTCATTTCATGAGACCGAGATCTGTGTAGTGTACGAAATGGTTTGGCTTAAAAACATCCTCATGGCCACTTTTTATTTTGTTCGTGCACATGGAACGTAGGACAAGTGTATCACATTTCTTCAGTGTATTTCTAACACCTCGTGTGACGCTAAACCATGAAGTTATACGAAAGGAGTTACTTCTTGCCAGCATCAATGGAACGATGATGATCGCAGTGGTACTACACAAAAGAGGCTAAACCATTGATATAATGTGTATTGAACTGACAATCACGGAGAGTTACCGCGAAAAAATCGATCTAGATTGACCAAGCAGAATTCCCACTCTTGATGGTCCGACGCTAGCGTGTTTCCCTCATTCATTGTACTAAAAATACCTATTTAGCTCAAAGCACTACTCATTTTAATAAATAACTACATGTTTTTGATATTGCAAATGTGTAAAAACCAAGCAAAAAACAATACATATGATAACGAAACTATTGACAGGCAGTTGAATCATATTATAAGACGTGGATCAAAACGAAATAAAAAATAAGTTGATATTCAATATGTTGAACAGTTTATATTTCAACAGAAAAATGAGGCAAATCCGGGCACACTTAAAAAGTATATACAGAATACTTTGTTTTTGGCACCGGAGTGTGTATTTATGGGAGAAAAAGCAATGTTTGTAACCGGACTTGCTGCATCATTGATGACTGTTATTCTCAACTTCCACATTCGTCACTTAGGGCGGATTCGCCGCTTCCTTAGCCAGGAAGCGTGCCATCATGCCGCCAGAGCGCTTGTTTTGTCTCGCATTGATTATGCCAATTCCCTTTTGTACGGAGCTCGTGAAGCTGATCTAAAACATTTGCAACGTATCCAAAATAAAGCTGCCAGACTAGTCTTTGCATGTGGACGAGACAGGTGCTCTGTCAAACTGTTGCGTTCCTTGCACTGGCTCCCACTCAAAGAAAGAATACATTTCGAAATCATGTTGCAGGTATATAAGTGCATATCTGGTACTGCTCCGGCTTATCTACAGAATCTAGTCACGTTGTACAATTATCCTGATACTACTAGAAGTAGGCACAGACTTCGTTCTTCATCTGACATAACGAAGCTTAATCCCGTTCGTTCCCACAAAAGAGCTGGTGATTGTTGTCTCACTGTTTTCGGACTTCAGCTCAGGACTGAATTTTTTATTGCGGGTTCAATCCATAGCCTACAAAAGCTCCCCGATCTTGAACTGAAAGTGGGTGATCATGTCATCAGGCCTTCACCTAATGTGCGCAACCTGAACATCAGAAGAATTCAGCGCTATCTTGACAAGGACACTAAACACCATGTTGTCCGTGCTTTGATTTTATCTCGCTTGGACTATGTAATAGTCTACTATAGATGGCCTCAAATCTCAAGATCTCCGCCGCCTTTAATCCATCCAAAACAAAGCAGCCAAACTCATTTTTTCTGTTCCTAGACTAACTAATCCTGTACCATTAATGAACAAACTTCATTGGCTCCAAATTCAAAACCGGATAAAATTCAACTCTGCCTGCTCATCTATAAGTGCCTCACTAAATCTGCCCCACCTATCTCATCAATAAAATTAGTTTAAAACCTGCTCTCTCCAGCGGTCCTCTCACCAGATCAGCCCAGGTCAGAACCCTCTTTGTTATCCCTGCTTGCAAGACATCCATTGGTGACAAAGCTTTTGCAGTTGCTGGACCTTCCATCTGGAACCGCCTGCTACAGAGTGTCCGTGAAGCCACATCTGTCAACCAGTTAGAAGTTGCTTACGACTCACTTATTTTGAAATATGTCTCTGTGTCTCTCATTAATATATATATATATATATATATATATTGTGCGTTTAGATCTTTCATTGAATAAGCGTATGTATCATTGATGAGCCAAGGAAAAAAAATCATAACATTTGTTTCCACATTTAAAACATGTATCGATTTTGACCAATCTTGTTGCATCTTGTGCGCAATGATGACTCATGACAAGTGGTCACTTGGGTTTAAAATGTCAATTTTCACTCCTATGAATTCAGTTGATAGCTAGTTGATATTTAGCTGATATGAACTCAGTTTAGCTGGTATGAATTCAATTTAGCCGGTATGAATTCAGTTTATCTGGTATAAATTCAGTTTAGCTGGTATCAGTTGAGCTGGTACGATTTCAGTTTAGCTGGTATGAATTCAGTTTAGATGGTATGAATTCAGTTTAGATGGTATGAATTCAGTTTAGATGGTATAAATACAGTTTAGATGGTATGATGGTATGAATAGAGGTTAGCTGGTTGTTTATCATTATCAATATTTTCGAATTGACATAAACACTTCAGGCTCGAATTTATCTATGATATATACTCCCTATGCTAATGCACAGTGTAACAGGCTAAACATTGCTTACCTGTGGTGGTAGTTATAACTGTGGTTGATACAATTGAGGTAGTTGTACCTACATTGGAAAAAATAGGAAGAACAATTCAACATTATATTATTGTATATCGCATTATAGGTGGCCTTCCACTTCGGTAGTTTATAATTAAACCAGAAGTCTTAGATATTTTCTCTCTTCGGATTATTAAAGGGATATTTAAAATGCCATTCAAATAAATTCCCAACACAAGTCAATCCGATAAAGGATTACACAAATACAGAAGCCTAAAGACAAATAAAACCAAAAAACTAACACAACCACCTTTTCGGGGTACCGAGGTTTAAAAAAACCCACGTGATCAAAACAAGTATCCTTAGTAACACAATATTTTGGCCAAATTACTGAGCGGATGAAATAACTTTGATAAAAGTTACTTTGATATCTAGATCCATTAATAAGTATTACCTGGTGTAGTACTTTGTTCCACTTTGGGTCAGATATTGTTTGACCGTTAAAGGGTCAAGACCTGGAGTCGTTATGCAGACTTATTTGAAAGCGTTTATACATTAAACAACTAGAGAACAATTTAATATATGGTATGTTGATAGAATGTGTGTATTCACTACCATTGATGTGTAATATATATTTATGTACAGAGAATGTAATTGATATTTACATGGACCATTCGTGAGTAAGTAAAATCTTATTCTAGGGTGTGTCAACATATTCAGGTATTGTTTATTCCTTATTGCATAAAAATATCGCACTGAGTTTTCATTATGTATGATGCCAATTGAGGTTATGATACTATTTGAACATGTTGGTCAAGTGGGCTATATATGGAATTAGTATACAGGCAGTGACAAAAAAAGTAATAGAGTTTTGAAGAAAAAAAAATTAAAATATCTCCCGTTAAATTTCTGTTTTGATGTTATGCGACGTGGATTTTGTAAGCTTTCGAATAAGCTTTGATTCATCACAATCGATGGTTGATAAGCAGATATATGATCAATTGTCTAAAGTTGTCATGAAATCTTTGGTTTAATCAATGGTAAAACCACTTGGATGATTATGAAAAGAAATCGAACCAGGAACGTAGCAGTAGAGCGCTCTTGTGAGACAACAATGGTTCATTTCAAGTGGTTGAAAGTATTACAAAGAAGGTAAGGTCTTTACAAAGATCTGTAATGTGGGGTAGAATTAAAACCATCCCTTACTAAGAGCATGGCTGCCTAAAATTGGCTTTCATTATCCAGGCATTATCCATCAAAGACATTATAATATCATACTCTATAACTAGTAGTAGAGTATGATATTAAACTACTACTAGTACACCACTGTGTTATTGCATCATGAACATGCATTGATCGATGGATACTGGATTGGGGTAGTCAGAGATTGGGGTAAACAGAGGATCTTGTTTAGATCTAAAAGGAAGAAACAGATCAAATGCTTTTGCTAACCAATGTGCTACACGACATCATCAAAATTGCACCAAAGAACCAGGCAATGCGTCAGACAGCTTAAAACAGTCAGCAGTCAATATCGTCGCGTTTGGCGTTCCTCGTCTTTATCAATAACCCCAACTAATTTTGCTTAACGAACTGCATGACTAAAAACTTAGACTATTTTCTTTCTTTGGACTATTAAAGGGAATTCATTACTTCATGAATAATCGTGATAGCTGCGTACAGCGTAATGCGTTCAAATACAATTAATCGTTTTATGAGAACGCTTACGCGAAATGCAGGTAACTAATAATTGCCCGAAAGTACTGCGCCAAAGTGTTCGATTGTTTTGCTTATTGACCGACCAATCAAATTAAAGCCTCATGCTTCTAAACTGGATATTCAATGAGTTATGATGAAATACGATTAAAGCTTATTTATGATTGGTTTAATGATAAAAATGTTAATGAGGGGATGACCCGACTTGGACTGTTTCAATAATTAAGAAGGGGTGGCGGCCCATAAATGGCCCGGTTAGCGCTTGGTATTTTAACAAAGTTCACGTTTTTTCCTTCTAGATATTTTTTCCTTTAGTGATATACAGTACACTGCAATTACAAGAGCTGGGTGTATATTTTGACACAGAGTTACAAATTCCATAAATTTGATGGAGCAGAAACATGTAATTCAAGCTGGTTCGGCATTTTTATTAATTTTGGGGTGTAAATTACACAGACGAAATATTTTACATAGAGAGATCCCTTTGGTATTTGCCACCGGGATAATATATGTGTGTAGAGTCTTATTATAGAACCAAACCGGCATAAGACTAAGGTTATAATAAAGCTGTATTACAGCAATCATTTCCACCCATATATTAACTACTTGTAGCTATTTGCTCCTCATCCTCTTCCTCAATCACCCCAACAAATTTTGCTTAACGACCTGCATGATTAAACCTTATTTTATTTTCTCTCTTCGGATAATTAAAGGGAATTCTTTACTTCATGAATAGTTGCGATGGCTACGTACCTAGTGCGTTCCAATAATATTAATCGTTGTATGAGAACGCGCACGCGAAATGCAGGTTATTAATAATTGCCCGAAAGTACTGCGCCAAAGTATTCGATTGTTTTGCTTATTGACCGACCAATCAAATTAAAGCCTCACGCCCCTTATCTGAATATTCAATGAGTTATGAGGAAACACGATAAAGCTTATTAAATGAAAAAATACTTATGCATATACTAACTACCATCTGAAACAGTTTACCAACATTCGCCGTTGATCATATAAAATTTCATGATTATCTTAGTTTCGATATGATCATATCGAAACTCAGGTGCTGAATTCGGAAGTTATGCATCGTTTAACTCGCGGACTTTCGCGGCAAATCTCAATCCGGAAGTGCCGTTATTTGCTTATTTGGCATGAAGGCGATGTCGGAATTGTATGACATTTTGGATTTGGGTTATGTTGATGATTATCTTTACGTTACTTGCTCATTTAGTATATCAATACATCTCTCAATGCCCCTTTAACATTATGACAATAGACGGTAAAATAGTATGGCCAGCAAGAAAAGAACCTTACCACAATACATGAATTGATAGTAAAATAAATAACCTAAATAAGAGAACAACTAGAAAAAAAATAAAAAATAAAATAAAGCTTATTTCTGATTGGTTGAATGATAAAAATGTTAAATAGGGGATAAACCCGACTTGGACTGTTTCAATAATTAAGAAGGGGTGGACAAGATAATAAACTGTAAACGAATTAATTATTAACGTCATTATATCGGTACAAATCAACGATTTGGATAAATATGCATCTTTATCAGTAATGAATGAAAATAATGATTGCTTAACAGCTGTTTTCGTGAATTTTATTTTATATCCTCGGTTGTTATTACGGTCGTTGGGAATTCCTCAGATCATAACAACAACCTCTGATTTAAAAACTAATTAACGAAAACAGCTGCTACGCAGTCATTATTCTCTAATCCATTAATAAGTATTACCTGGTGTAGTACTTTGTTTCACTGTTGAACTTTCCAAAAGTGTACCTGGTGTAGTACTTTGACTTTGTTCTACGGTTGAACTTTCCAATGGTGTACCTGGTGTAGTACTTTGACTTTGTTCTACGGTTGAACTTTCCAATGCTGTGGCTGTGGCAATAGCAGCAGTAAGTGCTAGAAAAATATGGTCCACAAATATGACTATTATTCTAACATAAACAACAAACATAATATGAACATTTGTATAGCGCTCTTACACATATCGCAGCGCTTAACAAAATAAAAGCATTACACAATAAAAAAAGGTATTAAACACTTAGTACTTGCACTATGACGATGGAATAATTAAGTTGAGTTTTAAAACAAAATTGGGTCAGTTATGAGGAATACCTAGTGTGACGCGGTAAACTGTAAAAATCCGAGTGTTAGAGGCAGAACGTGAAAATGTTTCAAATATCAGAATTTCGCCAGGGTTTGAGCTTATAAGAGAGGGAAATGATGTTTGTAACATACATTATAAGATTCAAGACTATTAGTCGGGGATATACGGGGGTTACCGTGCATCCCCCAGGACTCCCCCAAACCAACTTTTTTGACTTCATGTCATGTTCCTAAAATAGATGCCAGATATCAATAAGAATGATTTTGTTATGCTAAGGGATTATTCAAGATGGTGTCCAAGATGGCCGCCAAAACTGGTCCAAATTCATAAAATGACATATATCAATCAAAATGTATGGTGAAAGTATAGTCTTGATACTGGAATGTATGTATTAGACCACTAGTAACTCATATCCAGTATCAGTACAATTGTTTTTTTAACATTTACCTAAATCCAAAATAAGAGTGTATATTGCATCACATTCACCAACTAGTACATGTATGTTCTAAACTGGTAAGCTATTGCTTTTATATATAAGACCCATCTCTGTGACAACTTTGATTATGTATCACTTTCCAAAATGATGTTAAATGACCTAAAACAATTGTTTTGTATTGCAAATGACCATACTATGTAATACAAATACCCCAAATATAATAAGACAACATTTGCTATAGTTCTATGGTAAAGCCTAGGGGCTGTATATCTAGTTTTAGTATTTTAAAATATCCAAGATGGCTGCAAAAGGTTAAAATTACTGAAAAGCAGTATTAGTTTATTGTTAGTATTACATTAGATATAACCACATTATTATATCTATAGCTTTTAATCCACCCAGTAAACGTATTTCGACGTGACAAGGTATGGTTGAATGGTTAGTTGTCTAAAATAGAATGGCTGCAATCACATATTGTAACAAACAAACCATATTGGAAATAATGTCATTTTTATTCACGTTTAATAGATATTGAGAATAACTCAAGTTTGGTACAAGGCATCAATTATTCCGAAAAAAGCTAATATTGATATTTTGACTCAATATTATTAAGGATTGGTGTAATTATTGATTTCTACTTTCATGTCAGAGCAGGTTGTATATAGTTGTTTTTACGCGTCATTAAAACACGGGGATACACACAAATCTACATATAAATAGTATACCTTTCTTTACTCTTCATACTCACCCGGCGTCGTTGGAATCTCTATATCGATTGTAGTTGTTTCTACGGTTGTTCTACCATTAGTAACACGCGTTGTTGACGTGGTTGTTGTTGGGGAATCGGATGCTGTACATACACAAACGATATGAACTTCATGTTATTCATTATTCATAAAAGATTTGTGTACGATTGGAATAGAGAAAATATTTGATATCGATCTTTAAGCTCCATGAAAATCTCTGTTGATCTGATCGCTTTTAACATGGAACTGTTTAGTGTATTTTGTTTTTGAAAACGATGAACTATTGGATTATGGTGGCTGGCATAAACGCCTACAACTTGTTACAGTTGACCGAATATTTGTTAATACGTGTAGGTGGTTTAACTTGTATCGCGCACATGGACGCTATTAAACATTTGCAAACATTATATCTACACCATTTCTTAACTTACTCTGTACAGCCACTTTGGTAGTTGTGGATTCCGTAGTCGTAACACTGGTTGTCGGAGTGGGCGAAAGTGTCGTTACGATGGCGTTAGGTGCTAATTGTTGAGCTAGATACAAATTATTTAATTAACATTATTATCTAAATGTCATTAATAATTATAGATAGCCAGACACAAATCAAATAATTGTTGGTGCTGGTGTAGTTCGGGACTTTTGGGCGGATCGAAATATGGTTTGACCCTCAACTACATGCAACAACAGGTTGTTCAACTGTTTTAGGTTTTGCGTGGTATCAGGAATACCTGAAATTGGTTATTTTCAAGATGGCCGCCAATACCCTTATATGACCATAACTCAAGTATTATTCACCATGGAGATATCGGTTTTGAGTCTAACTCAATTAGACTAGTGAAGATATCATTGAACATTCACGTGTACTATAAATCGAAGATGACGTCCTTAAGGGGGACTCAAGGAAGTGTTTGATTTGATATTTTGTGAGTGCTGTAATTATTGACTATTAATCAAATACATATAAAAACAAATATTTTTGGAAAGGAAATAGAATTGGTGTCAATTTTGACCAAAATGTTGAATTTTTGAGAAAATCATAAAATTCACTTTTTGGACCCAATTTTGTTGGACAAAGTCAACAAAAAAAAGTCGAATGAAAAATGCCCAAATCGCTAGATGATGATGTAAAGAAACTTACTTTTTGAAATTTTGACCAATAAGTGCCAAAAAAGTGGAAAGAAATGAAGACTTTTTTGTTGGCACTTTTTTAGTGAAAATACTTTTGTAAACATTTGAGTCATAGTTCAATAATTACAGCACTCATAAAATTCCAAAAAAATCTTCCTTAACCCTAACCCTACCCCCCCACTTTTTTCAGAATTTTTTCTTCAATGTGGAAAATCGACCCAAATATCCCCCCGATATTTGATCCAGGGACCTCTCGCACCAGAGGCGAATAATTCCCCACTACGGCTGTCAAAGTTAGTTTGCGCAGTGTATTGCGCAAACTGTATGGGCTGGGTCCATTTTTTCATCCAAAAACTTCCACGTCGGGTGGTACCAACGTGCCCAGTCGTGGTATATTGTGGTATATGGTAGGGTTAGGGTTAAGTCCCCCCTTAAAGCCACAAATGTATGAATATTGCTCAATATCATGTATACCCCTTAACATTTAGTGTCTATCCCAATGTTTCAGGGCGCAAGGAACTCATTAAGATACTCAGGTGTACTGTAAATTTAAGATGACACCAAAATGGCCAATATATTGGTCAATGTATTTACCACCTCCTAGAGCCTAATTGCGACGGACGGGCCGGGCGACGGGGAGGAGGGGAGGTGGCGGGTTTTTGGGGTTACATGGGATATCCCTAAGAAAACATCTTTGTGAATCTATTTGTTTTAAACGATACTCGCACCACCCGCAGGGAACTAAAATCAAGACATCGTAATTATAAATCAGAACTATTAATATCATTTACGTCTTCAAATTATTGCAACATAAATTGATTTAGAAGCTAGCAAAAATGGCGAAAAATTACGTCCTTCCATTGAGTGTAACTCATACACTCTACAATTAAAATTGTTGATAGTACACCTGTATTTAATAAGTATAGCATAATAGTATCATATAATACACTTTAGTGTATTTTTATGAGGTGTTGCAATATAAGCAGAATACCACCATTGGATTGTGTATCATTTTGTACAAAGTGCGAGTGTGAAATACCGATTCTAAATTCATTTCTGCTAGCAAATAAAGGGTTTTATCAATCTATCTTTATTTTATTCCGCGTATTTTAATTGAAAACAAACCACACATTTGAAAAGGGAGAAATTTGCAGTTAGACGCTTCAGTGGTTTATTCATTTAAATGGTTGGTGGCCAAAGGGATGGGAGAGGATCCTCGGGATCGACCCTAATTATTTAATCAACACCTTGGTCCCTCGGCAGATTTTAATTTTGTGTTGGGTATTCAAGAGTGTGACTAATACATATTTACCGGTCGACAAAGGAGGCGCTAGTATAAGTATTAAAATACTTAAAAACCGAGGATGGATCCCTTGGACAACCCCGCTTTGGTCACTGTACAGTTGAGAACACCATTTCATTTGTTTGGTTAATAAAATGACCTTCTATGTAGGACAATACTATGACTTTTTGATATTCATGACCTACCTTCATTCGAGATAAAAATGACGGCATCTTACGGCCGTATTTAAGCGAAACGATAGGTAAGGTTGGTCGGTCGAACGTTAAACTATTTTTCTAAATGTTCTTGATTTTTATAAACAAAAATTGTGAAACTTTTGAACAGTTTTCTGAAATTTGGAGACATTTCAAAATAAATCAATCTCAAATTCGAATAAAATGGGTCTGCCGTGCCCGTGGGTACCATTTACATAGGCCTGTTATCGAAGACAGTTCAATGACTCGAGCAGAATAAAACAAACAAATTCATCCTTACTGTATATTTGGCAAATTACCAGATCGTGGTATATAAATCACCACGCGCGATCGCGTTATTCTGCGTTCTACATCTTACTGCAAATCTATTTGCAAAGTGCATTATACATGTACGCGCGCTCAAAAGCAGTGCATCACACTAAAAAAAGTAACAACTTGCCGGATTAGTTATACTATAAATTGGTAAAGATTTCTGATTTCGATTTGTATCAATAAAGTTAAGAAAATGCATTAAATTAACATTAAAAGTCATTTGGAATGAAATAAAAACCCCGACATGCACAAGAAAGGGAATACATGATGTACATTAAGTATGTTTGCTTGGCTATCGGGTGATTTGGAGGGACAGGTCCACAATGGACCTAGTGATCCATTATAACACCATTCATGCACCAAAAAGACTACACGGCTGAACAATAACAGGAAAGTTAACCTGTGACTGAACCTTAACCGCCAAAGCGTGTTCTGGGGAATTCAACTATCAGGGGAGAATACTTTTTCGTCAGCGCATGATAGCCAACGTAATCGCGGCATGAGATAGTAGTGTGGTGTTTTGAGGTGCAGAGGAAAGTTTGGGGTTAATAACCTGTAAATCACCGTAATACTTACGACATCCATGAATCTGTACACGGAGACTGATTGATGTTACGAAATCCATTGGGTAGATGCGTAGTGCCGTTGCGTCCAATATGGGTTGGGGCAAAAGAACTTCGAACGGTGCGTCCGCCTTTTCAGGTTTGACAATGAAAATCTACGGAATCATAAAATGGTAACCCAAGTTATACTTCGTTGTATTCAAAACGTAGCTTAAGGCCTATAAATCTAACGACAAATACGTTACATATATAACATCTGTCGGTCAAATTCCTTTTACAGACCCGGTACACTGTAACGCAAATGGTAACTATTATTCATGTTCAAAGAGAGTTAAATGCGCTAACCTGTCGTTCTTTGCTGCCGATATCTGTTTTTAATACAGTTAGCCATTCATCACTGACGCCTTCTTGTGAATAAGTAATGTAGAATTGGGAAACATACGAATCAGCGAAACCTTGTGTGAGGACAGTGTTGATATCATACGGCGAATTGAAATTAAATTGAAGATATTCCTCGCCGGTTTCATCGGTTTTTGGTGTCCACGGGATACCATCGAGACGTCCCATTACTTCTTCGCTATCGACTGTTTCGCTTTGTGAGGAATACACTATTTGGTCGTCCTCAACATCTATGGTCTCCAAGCAGACGGCTGTAGAATATGGTTAACAATAATATTTAAGATTATATAACATTCGAACTTGAAGTTTTGAATTGTTCGGGCAGTAATATTTAGCATTTCACTATTAATATTTGGATACGGCATCGCTAAAAAAAATCTCGTGACACATTTAGTGTCAAATTAATGTTAAGTCCTTTTTCTCGTGTAAAACCTTTATGTACAGTGTTTTAACTTACCGCATCCTGATAATTCAACCCGGAATTCAATTGGTCCGTTCGATGACAATGGGCGAAGACGAATTCTTTGGACATTTTCCAGAGGAGGATTTAGCTCTGTTTCTTGGAGGGTGTCGCTGTCTTTGCCATTGAGCTTAAATTTCTATAAAGTGAGAGATATCGTTATACAAGGTCGATAATATAAGGAACTAAAGATTGGGTATAAATATACTTCCAGTAACTGTCAAAACATATAACAATCATGTTTTCGTTCGGTTATCCCCAAGGTATCTAAGATATGTTTGGATCCCCGTTTTATTGGAACATTATCTCATACATCTAATCAGATGTGTCCTACGTCGTAAGGCAGACTGTAAAAATTATTAAAGAAAATGAAATTATTGATTTCTTCGTAAGACCTACTTCTGGGGTCCAGGCAAACTGTCAGTGGATCACACTAAAGACAGTGTAATGTTCTTTGCTATAGGGCGTACGAAATCAATAAGTTTCAATCAGATATCTATAACAGCGTGTCCCAAAAAACTGGGTTCAAAAGTTTGCGAGCTTATAATGAAATAAGTGGGAAACATGGATAGTTTACATTTACGAATATCAAACAAAATATACCTGACCTTAATTGGGTAAACTCGGAGACCAATCCAATGTAAACTTTTTGAAATACAAAGATTTGAATAGAGCGTGGTCAGAACCCATTTGTCCCGATTTAAGGAAAAAACCATCCGTGCGTTGCATGAAACTGTGCGCTACACATATGTCCAGTATTCCCGGCATGGGGTTATTATTCTCCGAAAGAACTTAACAATAACTCGGACGGACTATAACAAAGAACACTTTGTTTTAATATTTATATAAATAATGAACTTGTATTATTGCAATATGATCAAGATAATTTTGTTTACTGCCCAAGTCTTTGTAAAGAATGAATGCAAAGGCGAAACGTTGATTAAGTCACAACAATGCGCAATTGCAACACATCGGGGTGTTCATTGAAAAGTGGGACAAATGGGTTTTGACCACGCTCTATTAATTAACATCTTTGTATTTCAAACAGTTTATATTGGATTAATCACAGATATCCCTAATTATCCATGTTTCTACCTTCTTAGTTATAAGCTCGCAAACTTTTGAACCCAGTTTTTTGGGACACGCTGTATACCTTGCATATATTCCGAAACAATTATATTATCCTTTCAAACAAAATTACCAAATGACAGCTCTTGCATTTTGCATAATCTGTACCCAAAGAAGATTCCTTGCACAGACCAGCATGCTTAGGACCACTAACACTGCCGACAAGGCTTTCCCCCAAATAAACGGTGTCAAACATGTGTTAAAGTAATTAGCAGCTGCCATGAAAGTAGTCTGACTTACAACTGTGAAAGAAGTCGAATCCCAATCAAATAAAATTTACATGTGTTATTCAACAAACAAAAAATAGGGTCTTTAAGAGAACCAAGAGAGGACTGAAGTCACAGCAACTTCCTACTTGCAGCAGGTTCTTGAATACCATTGTTTATAAGCGTTTCATTGCAATGTTATGTCAAAGTATGCTGGTGATGCTCAAGTATTCTTCATTTTAGTGTACCTAAGCTCTTCCAAAAATGAAGTGTTTATACATACCCGAGGTTTATTGGAATCCTTCTTCGTAATGTACTGCCATTCAGGCTCTTCGCTATCGGTCAAATATTGAACGCTGAATTGAGTAACAGTGCCTTGGGTTGTTATAACGGTGATTTGACGTGGAAAGATGAGTCCAATTTCGATGTACTCTTTTTCACCGGTTGGTTTCCATGGATCTCCGTTTACTCGGCCCGTTCCGGCTTTCGTATTACTTGTACTATAGGATATCATGCTATCCGGAATTTTTCCATCTGCAATGCCCATCTGTTCTCGGCATATTTGAACTGTGTATAAGCAATATGAAAATGATGTATTATAAATGAGGAGAGTTCAAAATCACTTGCATTAACTACTCTGTCATATAGGCAAACTTTACATTTAACTGTACTATCCTATTCGACAGTTCAAATTGATGACACAAGTCGATCATATTTACTTTGTAAACGTCGAAGCGCCGGGCTCAGCGCATTCGATTGATAAACGTAATATCGCAAGTGACGGTGTCATATTTTGGACAGCCCCTCACACCGATTGTCAGCTATTATAGTAGCACGTGGAGTAACTTTTAACGTGACTTGTAGACTGAACTAAGAAAATCAAAAATACATGGATTGTTGACTATTGATACACGAACAACTAGTCATTTCAGACCGAGATCTGTGTAGTGTACGAAATGGTTTGGCTTAAAAACATCCTCATGGCCACTTTTTATTTTGTTCGTGCACATGGAACGTAGGACAAGAGTATCACATTTCTTCAGTGTATTTCTAACACCTCGTGTGACGCTAAACCATGAAGTTATACGAAAGGAGTTACTTCTTGCCAGCATCAATGGAACGATGATGATCGCAGTGGTACTACACAAAAGAGGCTAAACCATTGATATAATGTGTATTGAACTGACAATCACGGAGAGTTACCGCGAAAATATCGATCTAGATTGACCAAGCAGAATTCCCACTCTTGATGGTCCGACGCTAGCGTGTTTCCCTCATTCCTTGTACTAAAAATACCTATTTAGCTCAAAGCACTACTAATTTTAATAAATAACTACATGTTTTTGATATTGCAAATGTGTAAAAACCAAGCAAAAAACAATACATATGATAACGAAACTATTGACAGGCAGTTGAATCATATTATAAGACGTGGATCAAAACGAAATAAAAAATAAGTTGATATTCAATATGTTGAACAGTTTATATTTCAACAGAAAAATGAGGCAAATCCGGGCACACTTAAAAAGTATATACAGAATACTTTGTTTTTGGCACCGGAGTGTGTATTTATGGGAGAAAAAGCAATGTTTGTAACCGGACTTGCTGCATCATTGATGACTGTTATTCTCAACTTCCACATTCGTAACTTAGGGGCGGATTCGCCGCTTCCTTAGCCAGGAAGCGTGCCATCATGCCGCCAGAGCGCTTGTTTTGTCTCGCATTGATTATGCCAATTCCCTTTTGTACGGAGCTCGTGAAGCTGATCTAAAACATTTGCAACGTATCCAAAATAAAGCTGCCAGACTAGTCTTTGCATGTGGACGAGACAGGTGCTGTCAAACTGTTGCGTTCCTTACACTGGCTCCCACTCAAAGAAAGAATATATTTCGAAATCATGTTGCAGGTATATAAGTGCATATCTGGTACTGCTCCGGCTTATCTACAGAATCTAGTCACGTTGTACAATTATCCTGATACTACTAGAAGTAGGCACAGACTTCGTTCTTCATCTGACATAACGAATCTCATGATCCCGTTCGTTCCCACAAAAGAGCTGGTGATAGTTGTCTCACTGTTTTCGGACCTCAGCTCAGGACTGAATTTTTTATTGCGGGTTCAATCCATAGCCTACAAAAGCTCCCCGATCTTGAACTGAAAGTGGGTGATCATGTCATCAGGCCTTCACCTAATGTGCGCAACCTGAACATCAGAAGAATTCAGCGCTATCTTGACAAGGACACTAAACACCATGTTGTCCGTGCTTTGATTTTATCTCGCTTGGACTATGTAATAGTCTACTATAGATGGCCTCAAATCTCAAGATCTCCGCCGCCTTCAATCCATCCAAAACAAAGCAGCCAAACTCATTTTCTCTGTTCCTAGACTAACTAATCCTGTACCATTAATGAACAAACTTCATTGGCTCCAAATTCAAAACCGGATAAAATTCAACTCTGCCTGCTCATCTATAAGTGCCTCAATAAATCTGCCCCACCTATCTCATCAATAAAATTAGTTTAAAACCTGCTCTCTCCAGCGGTCCTCTCACCAGATCAGCCCAGGTCAGAACCCTCTTTGTTATCCCTGCTTGCAAGACATCCATTGGTGACAAAGCTTTTGCAGTTGCTGGACCTTCCATCTGGAACCGCCTGCCACAGAGTGTCCGTGAAGCCACATCTGTCAACCAGTTAGAAGTTGCTTACGACTCACTTATTTTGAAATATGTCTCTGTGTCTCTCATTAATATATATATATATATATATATTTTGTGCGTTTAGATCTTTCATTGAATAAGCGTATGTATCATTGATGAGCCAAGAAAAAAAAATCATAACATTTGTTTCCACATTTAAAACATGTATCGATTTTGACCAATCTTGTTGCATCTTGTGCGCAATGATGACTCATGACAAGTGGTCACTTGGGTTTAAAATGTCAATTTTCACTCCTATGAATTCAGTTGATATCTAGTTGATATTTAGCTGATATGAACTCAGTTTAGCTGGTATGAATTCAATTTAGCCGGTATGAATTCAGTTTATCTGGTATAAATTCAGTTTAGCTGGTATCAGTTGAGCTGGTACGATTTCAGTTTAGCTGGTATGAATTCAGTTTAGATGGTATGAATTCAGTTTAGATGGTATGAATTCAGTTTAGATGGTATAAATACAGTTTAGATGGTATGATGGTATCGTCCTGTTTCTAATATCAAATTTGTTGCCAAACTTATCGAAAAAGCTGTTGCCACACAACTGAAACAGCACATGTCTCGGCACGATCTTGAGGAGCTATACCAGTCTGCTTATAAGACACATAACAGTACAGAAACGGCGCTTTTAAAAGTTAAAGACGATGTACTCATGGCGATGGACAAGTCGCATATAGTTTTTCTTGTTTTATTGGATCTGTCTGCAGCCTTTGACACTATCGACCATACTGTTTTACTTAGGAGAATGAACACAGAGCTAGGTGTATCAGGTACTGCCCTACAATGGTTTAAGTCATACCTCTCTGGTAGACAGAGCCGCGTGTCCATTGGCAACAGCTACTCAGATCCTGTGGATCTCACATATGGTCTACCGCAAGGATCCATTCTTGGTCCTTTAAAGTTTTTAATCTATACGCTCCCTCTCGGAAACATCATTCGCCGCCATGGCTTAGACTTTCACCTTTATGCAGACGACACGCAGTTATACTGTTCCTTTAACCCCAAAATACCTGGTGCTATGCAACACGCAATCGAGAGGCTACAACTGTGTATTTGTGAAATCCAAAATTGGATGACCATTAACATGTTGAAATTAAATGAGAGCAAAACAGAGTTTATTGTGTTTGGATCACCCCATTTTCTCCAGAGCTTGCCACCTGTGTCCCTGGCAATTGGTGATGCACATATTGAAGCAACGCTGTCTGTTCGGAACCTGGGTGTAAAATTTGATGCAAATATGACCATGACCAAACAAATATCTAGCCTCTGTCAATCTACACATTACCAGTTAAGAAACATCCGTAGAATAAAGCGATACCTCGATAAAGACACTCTTCATCATGTCGTTAGAGCTTTAGTTATCTCTCGTCTTGACTATGGTAATCTTCTTCTCTTTGGTGCTACGGAACATGAATTGAACAGAGTTCAAAGATTGCAGAACAATGCCGCTCGGTTGATATGTTCCATATCCATGCGTGACCATATTACTCCCACGCTTAAAGAACTCCACTGGCTGCCCATACGGGAAAGGATTCAATTCAAACTCTGTCTTTTTGTCTTCAAAAGCATGAACAATACTGCACCTGGATATTTATGCAATTTACTGTCACCATATGTTCCTCGAAGAGCTCTTCGTTCTGCAAATGACATTACTCGCCTAAATGTTCCTAGGACAAATAAGGTCTTGGGTCAGAAATCTTTCAGTGTAGCTGGTCCACGGGCATGGAACAATCTCCCTCGTACCATAAGAGAAACTGACAATATCTCTCATTTTCGTTGTAGTCTAAGACTCACCTTTTTCCATGCTAAATGTATTTTGTGTACTGATGTGTTACATGCGCTATGATCTAGATGGAATAGCGCTATATAAATATTAATTGTTATGTTATGTTATGTTATGTTATGGTATGAATAGAGGTTATCTGGTTGTTTATCATTATCAATATTTTCGAATTGACATAAACACTTCAGACTCGAATTTATCTATGATATATACTCCCTATGCTAATGCACAGTGTAACAGGCTAAACATTGCTTACCTGTGGTGGTAGTTATAACTGTGGTTGATACAATTGAGGTAGTTGTACCTACATTGGAAAAAATAGGAAGAACAATTCAACATTATATTATTGTATATCGCATTATAGGTGGCCTTCCACTTCGGTAGTTTATAATTAAACCAGAAGTCTTAGATATTTTCTCTCTTCGGATTATTAAAGGGATATTTAAAATGCCATTCAAATAAATTCCAAACACAAGTCAATCCGATAAAGGATTACACAAATACAGAAGCCTAAAGACAAATAAAACCAAAAAACTAACACAACCACCTTTTCGGGGTACCGAGGTTTAAAAAAACCCACGTGATCAAAACAAGTATCCTTAGTAACACAATATTTTGGCCAAATTACTGAGCTGATGAAATAACTTTGATAAAAGTTACTTTGATATCTAGATCCATTAATAAGTATTACCTGGTGTAGTACTTTGTTCCACTTTGGGTCAGATATTGTTTGACCGTTAAAGGGTCAAGACCTGGAGTCGTTATGCAGACTTATTTGAAAGCGTTAATACATTAAACAACTAGAGAACAATTTAATATATGGTATGTTGATAGAATGTGTGTATTCACTACCATTGATGTGTAATATATATTTATGTACAGAGAATGTAATTGATATTTACATGGACCATTCGTGAGTAAGTAAAATCTTATTCTAGGGTGTGTCAACATATTCAGGTATTGTTTATTCCTTATTGCATAAAAATATCGCACTGAGTTTTCATTGTGTATGATGACAATTGAGGTTATGATACTATTTAAACATGTTGGTCAAGTGGGCTATATATGGAATTAATATACAGGCAGTGACAAAAAAAAGTAATACAGTTTTGAAAAAAAAATAATTAAAATATCTCCCGTTGAATTTCTGTTTTGATGTTATGCGACGTGGATTTTGTAGCTTTCGAATAAGCTTTGATTCATCACAATCGATGGTTGATAAGCAGATATATGATCAATTGTCTAAAGTTGTCATGAAATCTTTGGTTTAATCAATGGTAAAACCACTTGGATGATTATGAAAAGAAATCGAACCAGGAACGTAGCAGTAGAGCGCTCTTGTGAGACAACAATGGTTCATTTCAAGTGGTTGAAAGTATTACAAAGAAGGTAAGGTCTTTACAAAGATCTGTAATGTGGGGTAGAATTAAAACCATCCCTTACTAAGAGCATGGCTGCCTAAAATTGGCTTTCATTATCCATCAAAGACATTATAATATCATACTCTATAACTAGTAGTAGAGTATGATATTAAACTACTACTAGTACACCACTATGTTATTGCATAATGAACATGCATTGATCGATGGATACTGGATTGGGGTAGTCAGAGATTGGGGTAAACAGAGGATCTTGTTTAGATCTAAAAGGAAGAAACAGATCAAATGCTTTTGCTAACCAATGTGCTACACGACATCATCAAAATTGCACCAAAGAACCAGGCAATGCGTCAGACAGCTTAAAACAGTCAGCAGTCAATCTCGTCGCGTTTGGCGTTCCTCGTCTTTATCAATAACCCCAACTAATTTTGCTTAACGAACTGCATGACTAAAAACTTAGACTATTTTCTTTCTTTGGACTATTAAAGGGAATTCATTACTTCATGAATAATCGTGATAGCTGCGTACAGCGTACTTAATGCGTTCAAATAAAATTAATCGTTTTATGAGAACGCTTACGCGAAATGCAGGTAACTAATAATTGCCCGAAAGTACTGCGCCAAAGTGTTCGATTGTTTTGCTTATTGACCGACCAATCAAATTAAAGCCTCATGCCTCTAAACTGGATATTCAATGAGTTATGATGAAATACGATTAAAGCTTATTTATGATTGGTTTAATGATAAAAATGTTAATGAGGGGATGACCTGACTTGGACTGTTTCAATAATTAAGAAGGGGTGGCGGCCCATAAATGGCCCGGTTAGCGCTTGGTATTTTAACAAAGTTCACGTTTTTTCCTTCTAGATATTTTTTCCTTCAGTGATATACAGTACACTGCAATTACAAGAGCTGGGTGTATATTTTGACACAGAGTTACAAATTCCATAAATTTGATGGAGCAGAAACATGTAATTCAAGCTGGTTCGGAATTTTTATTAATTTTGGGGTGTAAATTACACAGACGAAATATTTTACATAGAGAGATCCCTTTGGTATTTGCCACCGGGATAATATATGGGTGTAGAGTCTTATTATAGAACCAAACCGGCATAAGACTAAGGTTATAATAAAGCTGTATTACAGCAATCATTTCCACCCATATATTAACTACTTGTAGCTATTTGCTCCTCCTCCTCTTCCTCAATCACCCCAACAAATTTTGCTTAACGACCTGCATGATTAAACCTTATTCTATTTTCTCTCTTCGGATAATTAAAGGGAATTCTTTACTTCATGAATAGTTGCGATGGCTACGTACCTAGTGCGTTCCAATCAAATTAATCGTTGTATGAGAACGCGCACGCGAAATGCAGGTTATTAATAATTGCCCGAAAGTACTGCGCCAAAGTATTCGATTGTTTTGCTTATTGACCGACCAATCAAATTAAAGCCTCACGCCCCTTATCTGAATATTCAATGAGTTATGAGGAAACACGATAAAGCTTATTAAATGAAAAAATACTTAGGCATATACTAACTACCATCTGAAACAGTTTACCAACATTCGCCGTTTATCATATAAAATTTCATGATTATCTTAGTTTCGATATGATCATATCGAAACTCAGGTGCTGAATTCGGAAGTTATGCATCGTTTAACTCGCGGACTTTCGCGGCAAATCTCAATCCGGAAGTGCCGTTATTTGCTTATTTGGCATGAAGGCGATGTCGGAATTGTATGACATTTTGGATTTGGGTTATGTTGATGATTATCTTTACGTTACTTGCTCATTTAGTATATCAATACATCTCTCAATGCCCCTTTAACATTATGACAATAGATGGTAAAATAGTATGGCCAGCAAGAAAAGAACCTTACCACAATGCATTTATGCTTTTAAATATTTCAAAGAAATATTTTCCTCTATAACATGAATTGATAGTAAAATAAATAACCTAAATAAGAGAACAACTAGAAAAAAAATAAAAAATAAAATAAAGCTTATTTCTGATTGGTTGAATGATAAAAATGTTAATGAGGGGATAAACCCGACTTGGACTGTTTCAATAATTAAGAAGGGGTGGACAAGATAATAAACTGTAAACGAATTAATTATTAACGTCATTATATCGGTACAAATCAACGATTTGGATAAATATGCATCTTTATCAGTAATGAATGAAAATAATGATTGCTTAAGGGGGCTGTGCACCTTCAGGTACAGCCTCCGTAAAACTGCCGTAGCTTCGTCATTATTCATTTAATCCATATAAAAGTATATATTTTCTTGAAGTAAAGGGTTCAATAAATCTAACCATGAACATGATTTTTTTTCGAAAATTGAGCTTTTTGGTAAAAATGATAAAAAACACGTATTTTAGGTTTTGTCAAGATAACTAAAAATATATTTTGTCGAAAGTGATCGTTCTAGATGTATTGTAATCTTAACAAAATTATCTAGGAATCGGTTTTTTTGTTTGTTAATTTTGGACATACTTTCTGATTTATTGACCAAATAAGGCATAAAAGTCAACATTCTGAATTAAAAAAACCGTCCATTTCCACAAAAAGACCCCTCAAATTTGAACTAGGCAAATAATAATTAAACAAAAAAAACGATTCCTAGCGATGATCATGCTCTTTCCATTAAGCCTACTTACGTTTCATCAGATGCAGTATTTATCGACTTATTGTTTCCATAAAATTGCACATTTTACTCAAAAATGAACATAAAGAAATCAACCGATGAAGGTGAAAATGTGACAATACCGCCGTTTGATCATGGTTTACGGGAAAATACACCAATTTCAAATCCTGTTCTTTATATATTATGAGAAGCATATGAATCCCCAACTTCGTGCAAAGTTTGATTACAAACCGTTATTTTCTTGGTATCAAAATAACCTCAAACGTAGTTAAAAACCCACCTTTGTCATGATGCCCAGTGTGAAAAAGAAGCCATACCTTTTCATGCGCATTCGAAGTGCGCCTACAATTTCCGGGAAGCGTAACGCATGAAAACGCGTGCGTTAATTGCTAACGAGCGCGAACGCGCGTGGAATGTTTTGAGTTGGCAAATTCAAATGGTGACGCGTGCGCGTTAAACCGGTTGACAAAGATTACACGCTCGTGTATTAATTTCTGTGCGCAAAATTTGCGGCTAATCATCAGAGTTTATCATTATAGGCCCAGTGCAGTTTGCAAGTCTTCATCAATGTGATCATTTTCAAATGCACCGTGACGCAGTTAGTGAGTTCTGGGTGTAAAAATCAGCCCTTCCTGATATCCTGTAGATTTAGTATAAACTTAGTAAAGGTGAGAAAATTGGAAAAATAAGAGAGAAAGCGAGAAATGGTGATGAAGATTTAATTATGACGTCGTTTGGTCGCCGCTGTCTGATAAATTTGTTCTTCTTCTTCTACTCAGGGACGGAATCAGGTAAGCTTCTGATCAAAGTCACGTCACGAATTCCGATTTGATCAAAGTAAAAAGCCAAAAATTGCACTGAACTTGACCCTCGATATGCCAGCGCAACTGAAAAAAGGGAATTAGGTTTAAGTATAACACTTATTACTCAATGTTTAATGAAGCAGGATAATAATGTTAACGGTTTGTAAAATGACTATGAACATATGAACACTTGAACAGGTATTAAACAGTAGAGTGTCCCCCGGCCCCTTTTATTTTCTGTAAATACACTGGCTTGAAGGGGGCGAGGGCCCCACTTTGAGTCAGTGGTTTAAAAAAAAATTAATACAGTGCAGGACTTATTATAGTGGGTTGGAGGGATCGAGGGCCCCCCACCCCAATTTTGGCGGTGGGTTTTTGAGGACGACACGTCTCGAGCACCGCCCCTCCCCGTTTTCAAATTTCGGACTCATCGGCGGCAATTCAGCCTGGTACAGGGTGTATCAGAAAGAACTGTACCGTGTTTCTAAAATACATAAAAAATACAAAATGATTATTGTTTTAAATTTAAACACCTGTAGTATAAAGGTGAACATGTTTCCTATATTATATGATAATTTCATTGAGATATCGCTTTTTGTTCTCGTGTGGCAAGACATAATCGAAAATCGATGAAAAACGTGTTTTCAATTTCAATCAATTCTCTCTTACCACTACCCAACATGTCAAACAATGTAGCCCACACCACATAAGCAATATTCAAAACTACCGCCAAAGAAAGGAAAGTAAAACCACTCAAGCAGAACATATTCTGGTTTATTTGCGGATTACAAATAAAAATGTATCTCCAAATTTCACCCACAAAAGTATGCAAATAATAAATAGTTATACAAGTGATGTGAAAAGTTGAGATATGGCGACTAAAAATAAACCATGTCCTATGGACGGATGGATATCTCAGGTAGGGTTAGTAATTTCACAGATTTTTAAAATTGATAATTTCGACCAAAATTGAAATCTACCCTCTTTACCAGAAAGTCTGTATTTTCCATCAGAAATGTCCGATTTTCAAAATTTAAAATTCGTATGAAAGCTGGGCGTTTGCGCGAGATATATGTGAACACGGTTTGAACAATATCGATCGAATTCATACCGTAATAAATCATATTTCCTCGGTACAGTTCTTTCTGATACACCCTGTAGTGTATAAGGTAAAGTCCACCGGGAAAATACCATTTGCCTTAAGCATTTCGGTTGGATCTCTTTAAAATGAGTTTTCCATCTACTGAAGATAACAATAATAACGGTCAAAACACTGCCATTATTATTAACAATTATAATAGTACTAAAGTAGTATTAGGCCTATTATTTATTAGCTATCCCTATAAATTGCCTTGTCACCTACGTAGATTGAAGCATACTTTTTTCATTGGGAGAAAGGCAAAAAAGTACAAGGATATCAAAGGTGCAACTTTGCACTATTTAATTAAGTAGGCCTATTGTTTACATCTCATAACATCGTTACCATATTTTTTTTTTTGGGGGGGGGGGGGGGCGGACGGACAGCAGTATAGACCATCCTCCCACCATAACCCACCCTTTCCCATTTGCTTTCAGTCTAGAACATTTAGACGTTTTATTGATTCAAATATATGAATGATGAGCCATTTTAGCGATCGAAATGGGAAGACCTTTGTTCAGCATGTTCAGACAGAATTTCAATCGGTATGTTCCCGAATTTATATTTATATATATTATTCAATTTAACCATGAAATATTAGGAAGATGCATAGAAGAAACATGACTTGATTGACCTGGTAATATCTTGGAACTTATTTTGTTTGATATTATCATGATTATGGCATGGTACCAAACCGTATAGGCCTAACACCCAAACGCAAACTGAAATAAATTAAGCTTTATAAAAGCTTTATAATGGATATTATATTAAAATACAGGAGAGGATTTCCAGCCCTACCCTTCCCTATAGGCCTATATACCCCACCCCCTTGTTTTGGATTGCCGCGTGTGCATATAACTATACAAAGTTAGACTATAATATAAACCATGATAACATCGGCCTGCCCGACTATGCTTCTCCGATCATACACTCGCCCATGATAATTATTATGTAGGCCTATGTCAAATGACACTTATAATTGATATTATGTTTGATATAAAATGACAAATTAGTACATCGAGATGAACTAATTGAGAACATAGCTAACAAAACAACGATAATAAGTAATAGGGATACCATAATTAGTGATGACAATAATTAAATAAACACTACAGGTCTTGGATGGACGGGCGGGTGGGACAGACATGGACAATATATAGAAAGGAAACAAAAAGACAACATAACACCTTCGGATAAAACTCCAGTGTGAGTTTTTTTGATACTTCTTGATGTTTCAGATCATGGATTAAAAATCTTTCTCTGTCCTTTATTTTTATATTTTTTCCTACTCTCTTTCCAATCTCCTTGACACTAACTCTTCCCCAAAGCCTTGTTTTATTTATTACTTGCTTCAGCCACACGGCAAAAATGATGGTTTGATTAGTCGAGCCCCCGATGCGTAAACAACGCGTGTGACCAAGCCCTCAAAACGCGCAAAAAAAATAGCGGTTAACGCAGCACGCATTGGCGGCATTCTAAACAACAGCGTCGCGTATATAAGCGAACTGGCGCGTGCTAATTTGCGTGAAAAACAAAACTTTCACGGGATACACGGCGCATGGGAATTTCGCTGATCCCCTGCGGGCAGACTTTTCCATTCCACTTTGAAGATGATCAGAATAAGGGATTTAAATCCTTCTAAATAGGCTTTTGGGATTTCGAAATTGAAAATTTCTTTTCATGTACTGATAGATAACACTATGAAGTTTTGAAAAATGAAGAAAAGTGAAATTAGTGAAAAATACAAAATTGAGAGTGCACAGCCCCCTTAACAGCTGTTTTCGTGAATTTTATTTTATATCCTCGGTTGTTATTACGGTCGTTGGGAATTCCTCAGATCATAACAACCTCTGATTTAAAAACTAATTAACGAAAACAGCTGCTACGCAGTCATTATTCTCTAATCCATTAATAAGTATTACCTGGTGTAGTACTTTGTTTCACTGTTGAACTTTCCAAAAGTGTACCTGGTGTAGTACTTTGACTTTGTTCTACGGTTGAACTTTCCAATGGTGTACCTGGTGTAGTACTTTGACTTTGTTCTACGGTTGAACTTTCCAATGCTGTGGCTGTGGCAATAGCAGCAGTAAGTGCTAGAAAAATATGGTCCACAAATATGACTATTATTCTAACATAAACAACAAACATAATATGAACATTTGTATAGCGCTCTTACACATATCGCAGCGCTTAACAAAATAAAAGCATTACACAATAAAAAAAGTATTAAACACTACTTGCACTATGACGATGGAATAATTAAGTTGAGTTTTAATACAAAATTGGGTCAGTGATGAGGAATACCTAGTGTGACGCGGTAAACTGTAAAAATCCGAGTGTTAGAGGCAGAACGTGAAAATGTTTCAAATATCAGAATTTCGCCAGGGTTTGAGCTTATAAGAGAGGGAAATGATGTTTGTAACATACATTATAAGATTCAAGACTATTAGTCGAGGATATACGGGGGTTACCGTGCATCCCCCAGGACTCCCCCAAACCAACTTTTTTGACTTCATGTCATGTTCCTAAAATAGATTCCAGATATCAATAAGAATGATTTTGTTATGCTAAGGGATTATTCAAGATGGTGTCTAAGATAGCCGCCAAAACTGGTCCAAATTCATAAAGTGACATATATCAATCAAAATGTATGGTGAAAGTATAGTCTTGATAATGGAATGTATGTATTAGACCACTAGTAACTCATATCCAGTATCAGTACAATTGTTTTTTTAACATTTACCTAAATCCAAAATAAGAGTGTATATTGCATCACATTCACCAACTAGTACATGTATGTTCTAAACTGGTAAGCTATTGCTTTTATATATAAGACCCATCTCTGTGATAACTTTGATTATGTATCACTTTCCAAAATGATGTTAAATGACCTAAAACAATTGTTTTGTATTGCAAATGACCATACTATGTAATACAAATACCCCAAATTTAATAAGACAACATTTGCTATAGTTCTATGGTAAAGCCTAGGGGCTGTATATCTAGTTTTAGTATTTTAAAATATCCAAGATGGCTGCAAAAGGTTAAAATTACTGAAAAGCAGTATTAGTTTATTGTTAGTATTATATTAGATATGACCCACATTATTATATCTATAACTTTTAATCCACCCAGTAAACGTATTTCGACGTGACAAGGTATGGTTGAATGGTTAGTTGTCTAAAATAGAATGGCTGCAATCACATATTGTAACAAACAAACCATATTGGAGATAATGTCATTTTTATTCACGTTTAATAGATATTGAGAATAACTCAAGTTTGGTACAAGGCATCAATTATTCCGAAAAAAGCTAATATTGATATTTTGACTCAATATTATTAAGGATTGGTGTAACTATTGATTTCTACTTTCATGTCAGAGCAGGTTGTATATAGTTGTTTTTACGCGTCATTAAAACACGGGGATACACACAAATCTACATATAAATATATAGTATACTTTTCTTTACTCTTCATACTCACCCGGCGTCGTTGGAATCTCTATATCGATTGTAGTTGTTTCTACGGTTGTTCTACCATTAGTAACACGCGTTGTTGACGTGGTTGTTGTTGGGGAATCGGATGCTGTACATACACAAACGATATGAACTTCATGTTATTCATTATTCATAAAAGATTTGTGTACGATTCGAATAGAGAAAATATTTGATATCGATCTTTAATCTCCATGAAAATCTCCGTTGATCTGATCGCTTTTAACATGGAACTGTTTAGTGTATTTTGTTTTTGAAAACGATGAACTATTGGATTATGGTGGTTGGCATAAACGCCTACAACTTGTTACAGTTGACCGAATATTTGTTAATACGTGTAGGTGGTTTAACTTGTATCGCGCACATGGACGCTATTAAACATTTGCAAACATTATATCTACACCATTTCTTAACTTACTCTGTACAGCCACTTTGGTAGTTGTGGATTCCGTAGTCGTAACACTGGTTGTCGGAGTGGGCGAAAGTGTCGTTACGATGGCGTTAGGTGCTAATTGTTGAGCTAGATACAAATTATTTAATTAACATTATTATCTAAATGTCATTAATAATTATAGATAGCCCGACACAAATCAAATATTTGTTGGTGCTGGTGTAGTTCGGGACTTTTGGGCGGATCGAAATATGGTTTGACCCTCAACTACATGCAACAACAGGTTGTTTAACTGTTTTAGGTTTTGCGTGGTATCAGGACTACCTGAAATTGGTTATTTTCAAGATGGCCGCCAATACCCTGATATGACCATAACTCAAGTATTATTCACCATGGAGATATCGGTTTTGAGTCTAACTCAATTAGACTAGTGAAGATATCATTGAACATTCATGTGTACTATAAATCGAAGATGACGTCCTTAAGGGGGACTCAAGGAAGTTTTTGATTTGATATTTTGTGAGTGCTGTAATTATTGAATTATTAATCAAATACATATAAAAACAAATATTTTTGGAAAGGAAATAGAATTGGTGTCAATTTTGACCAAAAATGTTGAATTTTTGAGAAAATCATAAAATTCACTTTTTAGACCCAATTTTGTTGGACAAAGTCAACAAAAAAAAGTCGAATGAAAAATGCTCAAATCGCTAGATGATGATGTAAAGAAACTTATTTAGGGAAGGTTTTATTTTAACCTAATCTGATATTTTTTGAAATTTTGACCAATAAGTGCCAAAAAAGTGGAAACAAATGAAGACTTTTTTGTTGGCACTTTTTTAGTGAAAATACTTTTGTATACATTTGAGTCATAGTTCAATAATTACAGCACTCATAAAATTCCAATAAAATCTTCCTTAACCCTAACCCTACCCCCCCCCCCACTTTTTTCAGAATTTTTCCTTCAATGTGGAAAATCGACCCAAATATCCCCCCCGATATTTGATCCAGGGACCTCTCGCACCAGAGGCGAATAATTCCCCACTACGGCTGTCAAAGTTAGTTTGCGCAGTGTATTGCGCAAACTGTATGGGCTGGGTCCATTTTTACATCCAAAAAATTCCACGTCGGGTGGTACCAACGTGCCCAGTCGTGGTATATTGTGGTATATGGTAGGGTTAGGGTTAAGTCCCCCCTTAAAGCCACAAATGTATGAATATTGCTCAATATCATGTATACCCCTTAACATTTAGTGTCTATCCCAATGTTTCAGGGGGCAAGGAACTCATTAAGATACTCAGATGTACTGTAAATTTAAGATGACGCCAAAATGGCCAATATATTGGTCAATGTATTTACCACCTGCTAGAGCCTAATTGCGACGGACGGGCCGGGCGACGGGGAGGAGGGGAGGTGGCGGGTTTTTGGGGTTACATGGGATATCCCTAAGAAAACATCTTTGTGAATCTATTTGTTTTAAACGATACTCGCACCACCCGCAGGGAACTAAAATCAAGACATCGTAATTATAAATCAGAACTATTAATATCATTTACGTCTTCAAATTATTGCAACATAAATTGATTTAGAAGCTCGCAAAAATGGCGAAAAATTACGTCCTTCCATTGAGTGTAACTCATACACTCTACAATTAAAATTGTTGATAGTACACCTGTATTTAATAAGTATAGCATAATAGTATCATATAATACACTTTAGTGTATTTTTATGAGGTGTTGCAATATGAGCAGAATACCACCATTGCATTGTGTATCATTTTGTACAAAGTGTGAGTGTGAAATACCGATTCTAAATTCATTTCTGCTAGCAAATAAAGGGTTTTATCAATCTATCTTTATTTTATTCCGCGTATTTTAATTGAAAACAAACCACACATTTGAAAAGGGAGAAATTTGCAGTTAGACGCTTCAGTGGTTTATTCATTTAAATGGTTGGTGGCCAAAGGGATGGGAGAGGATCCTCGGGATCGACCCTAATTATTTAATCAACACCTTTGTCCCTCGGCAGATTTTAATTTTGTTTTGGGTATTCAAGAGTGTGACTAATACATATATACCGGTCGACAAAGGAGGCGCTAGTATAAGTATTAAAATACTTAAAAACCGAGGATGGATCCCTTGGACAACCCCGCTTTGGTCACTGTACAGTTGAGAACACCATTTCATTTGTTTGGTTAATAAAATGACCTTCTATGTAGGACAATACTATATATGACTTTTTGATATTCATGACCTACCTTCATTCGAGAAAAAAATGACGGCATCTTACGGCCGTATTTAAGCGAAACGATAGGTAAGGTTGGTCGGTCGAACGTTAAACTATTTTTCTAAATGTTCTTGATTTTTATAAACAAAAATTGTGAAACTTTTGAACAGTTTTCTGAAATTTGGAGACATTTCAAAATAAATCAATCTCAAATTCGAATAAAATGGGTCTGCCGTGCCCGTGGGTACCATTTACATAGGCCTGTTATCGAAGACAGTTCAATGACTCGAGCAGAATAAAACAAACAAATTCATCCTTACTGTATATTTGGCAAATTACCAGATCGTGGTATATAAATCACCACGCGCGATCGCGTTATTCTGCGTTCTACATCTTACTGCAAATCTATTTGCAAAGTGCATTATACATGTACGCGCGCTCAAAAGCAGTGCATCACACTAAAAAAAGTAAACAACTTGCCGGATTAGTTATACTATAAATTGGTAAAAGATTTCTGATTTCGATTTGTATCAATAAAGTTAAGAAAATGCATTAAATTAACATTAAAAGTCATTTGGAATGAAATAAAACCCCCGACATGCACAAGAAAGGGAATACATGATGTACATTAAGTATGTTTGCTTGGCTATCGGGTGATTTGGAGGGACAGGTCCACAATGGACCTGGTGATCCATTATAACACCATTCATGTACCAAAAAGACTACACGGCTGAACAATAACAGGAAAGTTAACCTGTGACTGAACCTTAACCGCCAAAGCGTGTTCTGGGGAATTCAACTATCAGGGGAGAATACTTTTTCGTCAGCGCATGATAGCCAACGTGATCGCGGCATGAGATAGTAGTGTGGTGTTTTGAGGTGCAGAGGAAAGTTTGGGGTTAATAACCTGTAAATCACCGTAATACTTACGACATCCATGAATCTGTACACGGAGACTGATTGATGTTACGAAATCCATTGGGTAGATGCGTAGTGCCGTTGCGTCCAATATGGGTTGGGGCAAAAGAACTTCGAACGGTGCGTCCGCCTTTTCAGGTTTGACATTGAAAATCTACGGAATCATAAAATGGTAACCCAAGTTATACTTCGTTGTATTCAAAACGTAGCTTAAGGCCTATAAATATAACGACAAATACGTTACATATATAACATCTGTCGGTCAAATTCCTTTTACAGACCCGGTACACTGTAACGCAAATGGTAACTATTATTCATGTTCAAAGAGAGTTAAATGCGCTAACCTGTCGTTCTTTGCTGCCGATATCTGTTTTTAATACAGTTAGCCATTCATCACTGACGCCTTCTTGTGAATAAGTAATGTAGAATTGGGAAACATACGAATCAGCGAAACCTTGTGTGAGGACAGTGTTGATATCATACGGCGAATTGAAATTAAATTGAAGATATTCCTCGTCGGTTTCATCGGTTTTTGGTGTCCACGGGATACCATCGAGACGTCCCATTACTTCTTCGCTATCGATTGTTTCGCTTCGTGAGGAATACACTATTTGGTCGTCCTCAACATCTATGGTCTCCAAGCAGACGGCTGTAGAATATGGTTAACAATAATATTTAAGATTATATAACATTCGAACTTGAAGTTTTGAAATGTTCGGGCAGTAATATTTAGCATTTCACTATTAATATTTGGATACGGCATCGCTAAAAAAAATCTCGTGACACATTTAGTGTCAAATGAATTTACCTTTTTAAAAATCCCAGTAAACTCAGATTTCACTCCTGGGTAAAATACGTAGCAATGTACACATGTACATTGAATATTCATATATAGTGATTTAATCTTTGGCAGTATGGGCTTATTCACTATGAAGGGGAATTTTTCCCACTCTTTATTAATGTTAAGTCCTTTTTCTCGTGTAAAACCTTTATGTACAGCGTTTTAACTTACCGCATCCTGATAATTCAACCCGGAATTCAATTGGTCCGTTCGATGACAATGGGCGAAGACGAATTCTTTGGACATTTTCCAGAGGAGGATTTAGCTCTGTTTCTTGGAGGGTGTCGCTGTCTTTGCCATTGAGCTTAAATTTCTATAAAGTGAGAGATATCGTTATACAAGGTCGATAATATAAGGAACTAAAGATTGGGTATAAATATACTTCCAGTAACTGTCAAAACATATAACAATCATGTTTTCGTTCGGTTATCCCCAAGGTCTCTAAGATATGTTTGGATCCCCGTTTTATAGGAACATTATCTCATACATCTAATCAGATGTGTTCTACGTCGTAAGGCAGACTGTAAAAATTATTAAAGAAAATGAAATTATTGATTTCTTCGTAAGACCTACTTCTGGGGTCCAGGCAAACTGTCAGTGGATCACACTAAAGACAGTTTAATGTTCTTTGCTATAGGGCGTACGAAATCAATAAGTTTCAATCAGATATCTATAACAGCGTGTCCCAAAAAACTGGGTTCAAAAGTTTGCGAGCTTATAATGAAATAAGTAGGAAACATGGATAGTTTATATTTACGAATATCAAACAAAATAAACCTGACCTTAATTGGGTAAACTCGGAGACCAATCCAATGTAAACTTTTTGAAAGACAAAGATTTGAATAGAGCGTGGTCAGAACCCATTTGTCCCGATTTAAGGAAAAAACCATCCGTGCGTTGCATGAAACTGTGCGCTACACATATGTCCAGTATTCCCGGCATGGGGTTATTATTCTCCGAAAGAACTTAACAATAACTCGGACGGACTATAACAAAGAACACTTTGTTTTAATATTTATGTAAATAATGAACTTGTATTATTGCAATATGATCAAGATAATTTTGTTTACTGCCCAAGTCTTTGTAAAGAATGAATGCAAAGGCGAAACGTTGATTAAGTCACAACAATGCGCAATTGCAACACATCGGGGTGTTCATTGAAAAGTGGGACAAATGGGTTTTGACCACGCTCTATTAACATCTTTGTATTTCAAACAGTTTATATTGGATTAATCACAGATATCCCTAATTATGAACTATCCATGTTTCCTACCTTCTTAGTTATAAGCTCGCAAACTTTTGAACCCAGTTTTTTGGGACACGCTGTATACCTTGCATATATTCCGAAACAATTATATTATCCTTTCAAACAAAATTACCAAATGACAGCTCTTGCATTTGGCATAATCTGTACCCAAAGAAGATTCCTTGCACAGACCAGCATGCTTAGGACCACTAACACTGCCGACAAGGCTTTCCCCCAAATAAATGGTGTCAAATATGTGTTAAAGTAATTAGCAGCTGCCATGAAAGTAGTCTGACTTACAACTGTGAAAGAAGTCGAATCCCAATCAAATAAAATTTACATGTGTTATTCAACAAACCAAAAATAGGGTCTTTAAGAGAACCAAGAGAGGACTGAAGTCACAGCAACTTCCTACTTGCAGCAGGTTCTTGAATACCATTGTTTATAAGCGTTTCATTGCAATGTTATGTCAAAGTATGCTGGTGATGCTCAAGTATTCTTCATTTTAGTGTACCTAAGCTCTTCCAAAAATGAAGTGTTTATACATACCCGAGGTTTATTGGAATCCTTCTTCGTAATGTACTGCCATTCAGGCTCTTCGCTATCGGTCAAATATTGAACGCTGAATTGAGTAACAGTGCCTTGTGTTGTTATAACGGTGATTTGACGTGGAAAGATGAGTCCAATTTCGATGTACTCTTTCTCACCGGTTGGTTTCCATGGATCTCCGTTTACTCGGCCCGTTCCGGCTTTCGTATTACTTGTACTATAGGATATCATGCTATCCGGAATTTTTCCATCTGCAATGCCCATCTGTTCTCGGCATATTTGAACTGTGTATAAGCAATATGAAAATGATGTATTATAAATGAGGAGAGTTCAAAATCACTTGCATTAACTACTCTGTCATATAGGCAAACTTTACATTTAACTGTACTATCCTATTCGACAGTTCAAATTGATGACACAAGTCGATCATATTTACTTTGTAAACGTCGAAGCGCCGGGCTCAGCGCATTCGATTGATAAACGTAATATCGCAAGTGACGGTGTCACATTTTGGACAGCCCCTCACACCGATTGTCAGCTATTATAGTAGCACGTGGAGTAACTTTTAACGTGACTTGTAGACTGAACTAAGAAAATCAAAAATACATGGATTGTTGACTATTGATACACGAACAACTAGTCATTTCATGAGACCGAGATCTGTGTAGTGTACGAAATGGTTGGCTTAAAAACATCCTCTTGGCCACTTTTTATTTTGTTCGTGCACATGGAACGTAGGACAAGAGTATCACATTTCTTCAGTGTATTTCTAACAACTCGTGTGACGCTAAACCATAAAGTTATACGAAAGGAGTTACTTCTTGCCAGCATCAATGGAACGATGATGATCGCAGTGGTACTACACAAAAGAGGCTAAACCATTGATATAATGTGTATTGAACTGACAATCACGGAGAGTTACCGCGAAAAAATCGATCTAGATTGACCAAGCAGAATTCCCACACTTGATGGTCCGACGCTAGCGTGTTTCCCTCATTCCTTGTACTAAAAATACCTATTTAGCTCAAAGCACTACTAATTTTAATAAATAACTACATGTTTTTGATATTGCAAATGTGTAAAAACCAAGCAAAAAACAATACATATGATAACGAAACTATTGACAGGCAGTTGAATCATATTATAAGACGTGGATCAAAACGAAATAAAAAATAAGTTGATATTCAATATGTTGAACAGTTTATATTTCAACAGAAAAATGAGGCAAATCCGGGCACACTTAAAAAGTATTATACAGAATACTTTGTTTTTGGCACCGGAGTGTGTATTTATGGGAGAAAAAGCAATGTTTGTAACCGGACTTGCTGCATCATTGATGACTGTTATTCTCAACTTCCACATTCGTAACTTAGGGCGGATTCGCTGCTTCCTTAACCAGGAAGCTTGCCATCATGCCGCCAGAGCGCTTGTTTTGTCTCGCATTGATTATGCCAATTCCCTTTTGTACGGAGCTCGTGAAGCTGATCTAAAACATTTGCAACGTATCCAAAATAAAGCTGCCGGACTAGTCTTTGCATGTGGACGAGACAGGTGCTCTGTCAAACTGTTGCGTTCCTTACACTGGCTCCCACTCAAAGAAAGAATACATTTCGAAATCATGTTGCATATCTGGTACTGCTCCGGCTTATCTACAGAATCTAGTCACGTTGTACAATTATCCTGATACTACTAGAAGTAGGCACAGACTTCGTTCTTCATCGGACATAACGAAGCTCAATCCCGTTCGTTCCCACAAAAGAGCTGGTGATTGTTGTCTCACTGTTTTCGGACCTCAGCTCAGGACTGAATTTTTTATTGCGGGTTCAATCCATAGCCTACAAAAGCTCCCCGATCTTGAACTGAAAGTGGGTGATCATGTCATCAGGCCTTCACCTAATGTGCGCAACCTGAACATCAGAAGAATTCAGCGCTATCTTGACAAGGACACTAAACACCATGTTGTCCGTGCTTTGATTTTATCTCGCTTGGACTATGTAATAGTCTACTATAGATGGCCTCAAATCTCAAGATCTCCGCCGCCTTCAATCCATCCAAAACAAAGCAGCCAAACTCATTTTCTCTGTTCCTAGACTAACTAATCCTGTACCATTAATGAACAAACTTCATTGGCTCCAAATTCAAAACCGGATAAAATTCAACTCTGCCTGCTCATCTATAAGTGCCTCAATAAATCTGCCCCACCTATCTCATCAATAAAATTAGTTTAAAACCTGCTCTCTCCAGCGGTCCTCTCACCAGATCAGCCCAGGTCAGAACCCTCTTTGTTATCCCTGCTTGCAAGACATCCATTGGTGACAAAGCTTTTGCAGTTGCTGGACCTTCCATCTGGAACCGCCTGCCACAGAGTGTCCGTGAAGCCACATCTGTCAACCAGTTAGAAGTTGCTGACGTCTCACTTATTTTGAAATATGTCTCTGTGTCTCTCATTAATATATATATATATATATATTTTGTGCGTTATTGAATAAGCGTATGTATCATTGATGAGCCAAGAAAAAAAAATCATAACATTTGTTTCCACATTTAAAACATGTATCGATTTTGACTAATCTTGTTGCATCTTGTGCGCAATGATGACTCATGATGACAAGTGGTCACTTGGGTTTAAAATGTCAATTTTCACTCCTATGAATTCAGTTGATATCTAGTTGATATTTAGCTGATATGAACTCAGTTTAGCTGGTATGAATTCAATTTAGCCGGTATGAATTCAGTTTATCTGGTATAAATTCAGTTTAGCTGGTATCAGTTGAGCTGGTACGATTTCAGTTTAGCTGGTATGAATTCAGTTTAGATGGTATGAATTCAGTTTAGATGGTATGAATTCAGTTTAGATGGTATAAATACAGTTTAGATGGTATGATGGTATGAATAGAGGTTAGCTGGTTGTTTATCATTATCAATATTTTCGAATTGACATAAACACTTCAGGCTCGTATTTATCTATGATATATACTCCCTATGCTAATGCACAGTGTAACAGGCTAAACATTGCTTACCTGTGGTGGTAGTTATAACTGTGGTTGATACAATTGAGGTAGTTGTACCTACATTGGAAAAAATAGGAAGAACAATTCAACATTATATTATTGTATATCGCATTATAGGTGGCCTTCCACTTCGGTAGTTTATAATTAAACCAGAAGTCTTAGATATTTTCTCTCTTCGGATTATTAAAGGGATATTTAAAATGCCATTCAAATAAATTCCAAACACAAGTCAATCCGATAAAGGATTACACAAATACAGAAGCCTAAAGACAAATAAAACCAAAAAACTAACACAACCACCTTTTCGGGGTACCGAGGTTTAAAAAAACCCACGTGATCAAAACAAGTATCCTTAGTAACACAATATTTTGGCCAAATTACTGAGCGGATGAAATAACTTTGATAAAAGTTACTTTGATATCTAGATCCATTAATAAGTATTACCTGGTGTAGTACTTTGTTCCACTTTGGGTCAGATATTGTTTGACCGTTAAAGGGTCAAGACCTGGAGTCGTTATGCAGACTTATTTGAAAGCGTTTATACATTAAACAACTAGAGAACAATTTAATATATGGTATGTTGATAGAATGTGTGTATTCACTACCATTGATGTGTAATATATATTTATGTACAGAGAATGTAATTGATATTTACATGGACCATTCGTGAGTAAGTAAAATCTTATTCTAGGGTGTGTCAACATATTCAGGTATTGTTTATTCCTTATTGCATAAAAATATCGCACTGAGTTTTCATTGTGTATGATGACAATTGAGGTTATGATACTATTTAAACATGTTGGTCAAGTGGGCTATATATGGAATTAGTATACAGGCAGTGACAAAAAAAGTAATACAGTTTTGAAGAAAAAAAAATTAAAATATCTCCCGTTGAATTTCTGTTTTGATGTTATGCGACGTGGATTTTGTAAGCTTTCGAATAAGCTTTGATTCATCACAATCGATGGTTGATAAGCAGATATATGATCAATTGTCTAAAGTTGTCATGAAATCTTTGGTTTAATCAATGGTAAAACCACTTGGATGATTATGAAAAGAAATCGAACCAGGAACGTAGCAGTAGAGCGCTCTTGTGAGACAACAATGGTTCATTTCAAGTGGTTGAAAGTTTTACAAAGAAGGTAAGGTCTTTACAAAGATCTGTAATGTGGGGTAGAATTAAAACCATCCCTTACTAAGAGCATGGCTGCCTAAAATTGGCTTTCATTATCCATGCATTATCCATCAAAGACATTATAATATCATACTCTATAACTAGTAGTAGAGTATGATATTAAACTACTACTACTAGTACACCACTGTGTTATTGCATCATGAACATGCATTGATCGATGGATACTGGATTGGGGTAGTCAGAGATTGGGGTAAACAGAGGATCTTGTTTAGATCTAAAAGGAAGAAACAGATCAAATGCTTTTGCTAACCAATGTGCTACACGACATCATCAAAATTGCACCAAAGAACCAGGCAATGCGTCAAACAGCTTAAAACAGTCAGCAGTCAATCTCGTCGCGTTTGGCGTTCCTCGTCTTTATCAATAACCCCAACGAATTTTGCTTAACAAACTTAGACTATTTTCTTTCTTTGGACTATTAAAGGGAATTCATTACTTCATGAATAATCGTGATAGCTGCGTACAGCGTACTTAATGCGTTCAAATAAAATTAATCGTTTTATGAGAACGCTTACGCGAAATGCAGGTAACTAATAATTGCCCGAAAGTACTGCGCCAAAGTGTTCGATTGTTTTGCTTATTGACCGACCAATCAAATTAAAGCCTCATGCCTCTAAAGTGGATATTCAATGAGTTATGATGAAATACGATTAAAGCTTATTTATGATTGGTTTAATGATAAAAATGTTAATGAGGGGATGACCCGACTTGGACTGTTTCAATAATTAAGAAGGGGTGGCGGCCCATATATGGCCCGGTTAGCGCTTGGTATTTTAACAAAGTTCACGTTTTTTCCTTCTAGATATTTTTTCCTTCAGTGATATACAGTACACTGCAATTACAAGAGCTGGGTGTATATTTTGACACAGAGTTACAAATTCCATAAATTTGATGGAGCAGAAACATGTAATTCAAGCTGGTTCGGCATTTTTATTAATTTTGGGGTGTAAATTACACAGACGAAATATTTTACATAGAGAGATCCCTTTGGTATTTGCTACCGGGATAATATATGGGTGTAGAGTCTTATTATAGAACCAAACCGGCATAAGACTAAGGTTATAATAAAGCTGTATTACAGCAATCATTTCCACCCATATATTAACTACTTGTAACTATTTGCTCCTCCTCCTCTTCCTCAATCACCCCAACAAATTTTGCTTAACGACCTGCATGATTAAACCTTATTCTATTTTCTCTCTTCGGATAATTAAAGGGAATTCTTTACTTCATGAATAGTTGCGATGGCTACGTACCTAGTGCGTTCCAATAATATTAATCGTTGTATGAGAACGCGCACGCGAAATGCAGGTTATTA
Source organism: Ophiura sarsii (assembly GCA_035610835.1). Classification (NCBI taxonomy): domain Eukaryota; kingdom Metazoa; phylum Echinodermata; class Ophiuroidea; order Amphilepidida; family Ophiuridae; genus Ophiura; species Ophiura sarsii. The sequence goes on from CM069444.1 coordinate 3,648,659, forward strand.
ATAATTGCCCGAAAGTACTGCGCCAAAGTATTCGACTGTTTTGCTTATTGACCGACCAATCAAATTAAAGCCTCACGCCCCTTATCTGAATATTCAATGAGTTATGAGGAAACACGATAAAGCTTATTAAATGAAAAAATACTTAGGCATATACTAACTACCATCTGAAACAGTTTACCAACATTCGCCGTTTATCATATAATATTTCATGATTATCTTAGTTCGAAACTCAGGTGCTGAATTCGGAAGTTATGCATCGTTTAACTCGCGGACTTTCGCGGCAAATCTCAATCCGGAAGTGCCGTTATTTGCTTATTTGGCATGAAGGCGATGTCGGAATTGTATGACATTTTGGATTTGGGTTATGTTGATGATTATCTTTACGTTACTTGCTCATTTAGTATATTAATACATCTATCAATGCCCCTTTAACATTATGACAATAGACGGTAAAATAGTATGGCCAGCAAGAAAAGAACCTTACCACAATGACTTTATGCTTTTAAATATTTCAAAGAAATATTTTCCTCTATAACATGAATTGATAGTAAAATAAATAACCTAAATAAGAGAACAACTAGAAAAAAAATAGAAAAATAAAATAAAGCTTATTTCTGATTGGTTGAATGATAAAAATGTTAATGAGGGGATAAACCCGACTTGGACTGTTTCAATAATTAAGAAGGGGTGGACAAGATAATAAACTGTAAACGAATTAATTATTAACGTCATTATATCGGTACAAATCAACGATTTGGATAAATATGCATCTTTATCAGTAATGAATGAAAATAATGATTGCTTAACAGCTGTTTTCGTGAATTTTATTTTATATCCTCGGTTGTTATTACGGTCGTTGGGAATTCCTCAGATCATAACAACAACCTCTGATTTAAAAACTAATTAACGAAAACAGCTGCTACGCAGTCATTATTCTCTAATCCATTAATAAGTATTACCTGGTGTAGTACTTTGTTTCACTGTTGAACTTTCCAAAAGTGTACCTGGTGTAGTACTTTGACTTTGTTCTACGGTTGAACTTTCCAATGGTGTACCTGGTGTAGTACTTTGACTTTGTTCTACGGTTGAACTTTCCAATGCTGTGGCTGTGGCAATAGCAGCAGTAAGTGCTAGAAAAATATGGTCCACAAATATGACTATTATTCTAACATAAACAACAAACATAATATGAACATTTGTATAGCGCTCTTACACATATCGCAGCGCTTAACAAAATAAAAGCATTACACAATAAAAAAAAGTATTAAACACTACTTGCACTATGACGATGGAATAATTAAGTTGAGTTTTAAATCAAAATTGGGTCAGTGATGAGGAATACCTAGCGTGACGCGGTAAACTTTAAAAATCCGAGTGTTAGAGGCAGAACGTGAAAATGTTTCAAATATCAGAATTTCGCCAGGGTTTGAGCTTATAAGAGAGGGAAATGATGTTTGTAACATACATTATAAGATTCAAGATTATTAGTCGGGGATATACGGGGGTTACCGTGCATCCCCCAGGACTCCCCCAAACCAACTTTTTTGACTTCATGTCATGTTCCTAAAATAGATTCCAGATATCAATAAGAATGATTTTGTTATGCTAAGGGATTATTCAAGATGGTGTCCAAGATGGCCGCCAAAACTGGTCCAAATTCATAAAATGACATATATCAATCAAAATGTATGGTGAAAGTATAGTCTTGATAATGGAATGTATGTATTAGACCACAAGTAACTAATATCCAGTATCAGTACAATTGTTTTTTTAACATTTACCTAAATCCAAAATAAGAGTTTATATTGCATCACATTCACCAACTAGTACATGTATGTTCTAAACTGGTAAGCTATTGCTTTTAGATATAAGACCCATCTCTGTGACAACTTTGATTATGTATCACTTTCCAAAATGATGTTAAATGACCTAAAACAATTGTTTTGTATTGCAAATGACCATACTATGTAATACAAATACCCCAAATATAATAAGACAACATTTGCTATAGTTCTATGGTAAAGCCTAGGGGCTGTATATCTAGTTTTAGTATTTTAAAATATCCAAGATGGCTGCAAAAGGTTAAAATTACTGAAAAGCAGTATTAGTTTATTGTTAGTATTACATTAGATATGACCACATTATTATATCTATAGCTTTTAATCCACCCAGTAAACGTATTTCGACGTGACAAGGTATGGTTGAATGGTTAGTTGTCTAAAATAGAATGGCTGCAATCACATATTGTAACAAACAAACCATATTGGAGATAATGTCATTTTTATTCACGTTTAATAGATATTGAGAATAACTCAAGTTTGGTACAAGGCATCAATTATTCCGAAAAAAGCTAATATTGATATTTTGACTCAATATTATTAAGGATTGGTGTAACTATTGATTTCTACTTTCATGTCAGAGCAGGTTGTATATAGTTGTTTTTACGCGTCATTAAAACACGGGGATACACACAAATCTACATATAAATAGTATACTTTTCTTTACTCTTCATACTCACCCGGCGTCGTTGGAATCTCTATATCGATTGTAGTTGTTTCTACGGTTGTTCGACCATTAGTAACACGCGTTGTTGACGTGGTTGTTGTTGGGGAATCGGATGCTGTACATACACAAACGATATGAACTTCATGTTATTCATTATTCATAAAAGATTTGTGTACAATTCGAATAGAGAAAATATTTGATATCGATCTTTAAGCTCCATGAAAATCTCTGTTGATCTGATCGCTTTTAACATGGAACTGTTTAGTGTATTTTGTTTTTGAAAACGATGAACTATTGGATTATGGTGGCTGGCATAAACGCCTACAACTTGTTACAGTTGACCGAATATTTGTTAATACGTGTAGGTGGTTTAACTTGTATCGCGCACATGGACGCTATTAAACATTTGTAAAAATTATATATACTCCATTCTTTAACTTACTCTTTACAGCCACTTTGGTAGTTGTGGATTCCGTAGTCGTAACACTGGTTGTCGGAGTGGGCGAAAGTGTCGTTACGATGGCGTTAGGTGCTAATTGTTGTGCTAGATACAAATTATTTAATATGAAGTTAAACTTTCGATCTCAACACAAGAAATATTTACCTGGAATTTTCAGGTGTTACTACACCTTTCATCAGCAGACTAATGACTCGACTTGACCTTTTGGAGGTGTGACGTCAGAATCGGGTCATAGACTCTTGGTAATTTGTACCTGCACCCGTCTTTGTTGAGTGATGGTTGGTTGGCTCTGATGTAAATAGCCTCCTTGACACCTCTCTCGAACCAACGAGGATCCCTATCCAAGATCTTGACTTTGTCTAAGTCAACCTCGGACGAGGTGGAACTAGGACGCCTGTGCTCTAGCGTCACACCTCCAAAAGGTCAAGTCGAGTCATTAGTCTGCTGATGAAAGGTGTAGTAACACCTGAAAAATCCAGGTAAATATTTCTTGTGTTGAGATCGAAAGTTTAACTTCATATTATTTATCACCAACACAGATGAACTTTCATTCTAACAAATGATTTAATTAACATTAATTAACATTATTTGACAAAGTGCATCTTACGCGCGCTCAAAAGCAATGCATCACACTAAAAAAAGTAAACAACTTGCCGGATTAGTTATACTATAAATGGGTAAAAGATTTCTGATTTCGATTTGTATCAATAAAGTTAAGAAAATGCATTAAATTAACATTAAAAGTCATTTGGAATGAAATAAAAAACCCGACATGCACAAGAAAGATTATACATCATGTACATTGAGTATGGTTGCCTGGCTATCGGGTGATTCAGAGGGACTGGTCCACAATGGACCTGGTGATCCATTATAACACCATTCATGTACCAAAAAGACTAATCGTTTACACGGCTGAACAACAACAGGAAAGTTAACCTGTGACTGAAGCTTAACCTCCAAAGCGTGTTCTGGGGAATTCAACTATCAGGGGAGAATACTTTTTCGTCAGCGCATGATAGCCAACGTGATCGCGGCATGAGATAGTAGTGTGGTGTTTTGAGTTGCAGAGGAAAGGTTGGGGTTAATAACCTGTAAATCACCGTAATACTTACGACATCCATGAATCTGTACACGGAGACTGATTGATGTTACGAAATCCATTGGGTAGATGCGTAGTGCCGTTGCGTCCAATATGGGTTGGGGCAAAAGAACTTCGAACGGTGCGTCCGCCTTTTCAGGTTTGACAATGAAAATCTACGGAATCATAAAATGGTAACCCAAGTTATACTTCGTTGTATTCAAAAACGTAGCTTAAGGCCTATAAATCTAACGACAAATACGTTACATATATAACATCTGTCGGTCAAATTCCTTTTACAGACCCGGTACACTGTAACGCAAATGGTAACTATTATTCATGTTCAAAGAGAGTTAAATGCGCTAACCTGTCGTTCTTTGCTGCCGATATCTGTTTTTAATACAGTTAGCCATTCATCACTGACGCCTTCTTGTGAATAAGTAATGTAGAATTGGGAAACATACGAATCAGCGAAACCTTGTGTGAGGACAGTGTTGATATCATACGGCGAATTGAAATTAAATTGAAGATATTCCTCGCCGGTTTCATCGGTTTTTGGTGTCCACGGGATACCATCGAGACGTCCCATTACTTCTTCGCTATCGACTGTTTCGCTTTGTGAGGAATACACTATTTGGTCGTCCTCAACATCTATGGTCTCCAAGCAGACGGCTGTAGAATATGGTTAACAATAATATTTAAGATTATATAACATTCGAACTTGAAGTTTTGAAATGTTCGGGCAGTAATATTTAGCATTTCACTATTAGTATTTGGATACGGCATCGCTAAAAAAAAATCTCGTGACACATTTAGTGTCAAATGAATTTACCTTTTTAAAAATCCCAGTAAACTCAGATTTCACTCCTGGGTAAAATACGTAGCAATGTACACATGTACATTGAATATTCATATATAGTGATTTAATCTTTGGCAGTATGGGCTTATTCACTATGAAGGGGAATTTTTCCCTTTTTCTCGTGTAAAACCTTTATGTACAGCGTTTTAACTTACCGCATCCTGATAATTCAACCCGGAATTCAATTGGTCCGTTCGATGACAATGGGCGAAGACGAATTCTTTGGACATTTTCCAGAGGAGGATTTAGCTCTGTTTCTTGGAGGGTGTCGCTGTCTTTGCCATTGAGCTTAAATTTCTATAAAGTGAGAGATATCGTTATACAAGGTCGATAATATAAGGAACTAAAGATTGGGTATAAATATACTTCCAGTAGCTGTCAAAACATATAACAATCATGTTTTCGTTCGGTTATCCCCAAGGTCTCTAAGATATGTTTGGATCCCCGTTTTATAGGAACATTATCTCATACATCTAATCAGATGTGTCCTACGTCGTAAGGCAGACTGTAAAAATTATTAAAGAAAATGAAATTATTGATTTCTTCGTAAGACCTACTTCTGGGGTCCAGGCAAACTGTCAGTGGATCACACTAAAGACAGTTTAATGTTCTTTGCTATAGGGCGTACGAAATCAATAAGTTTCAATCAGATATCTATAACAGCGTGTCCCAAAAAACTGGGTTCAAAAGTTTGCGAGCTTATAATGAAATAAGTAGGAAACATGGATAGTTTATATTTACGAATATCAAACAAAATATACCTGACCTTAATTGGGTAAACTCGGAGACCAATCCAATGTAAACTTTTTGAAATACAAAGATTTGAATAGAGCGTGGTCAGAACCCATTTGTCCCGATTTAAGGAAATAACCATCCGTGCGTTGCATGAAACTGTGCGCTACACATAATTATGTCCAGTATTCTCGGCATGGGGTTATTATTCTCCGAAAGAACTTAACAATAACTCGGACGGACTATAACAAAGAACACTTTGTTTTAATATTTATGTAAATAATGAACTTGTATTATTGCAATATGATCAAGATAATTTTGTTTACTGCCCAAGTCTTTGTAAAGAATGAATGCAAAGGCGAAACGAAGTCACAACAATGCGCAATTGCAACACATCGGGGTGTTCATTGAAAAGTGGGACAAATGTGTTTTGACCACGCTCTATTAACATCTTTGTATTTCAAACAGTTTATATTGGATTAATCACAGATATCCCTAATTATGAACTATCCATGTTTCCTACCTTCTTAGTTATAAGCTCGCAAACTTTTGAACCCAGTTTTTTGGGACACGCTGTATACCTTGCATATATTCCGAAACAATTATATTATCCTTTCAAACAAAATTACCAAATGGCAGCACTTGCATTTTGCATAATCTGTACCCAAAGAAGATTCCTTGCACAGACCAGCATGCTTAGGACCACTAACACTGCCGACAAGGCTTTCCCCAAAATAAACGGTGTCAAACATGTATTAAAGTAATTAGCAGCTGCCATGAAAGTAGTCTGACTTACAACTGTGAAAGAAGTCGAATCCCAATCAAATAAAATTTACATGTGTTATTCAACAAACAAAAAATAGGGTCTTTAAGAGAACCAAGAGAGGACTGAAGTCACAGCAACTTCCTACTTGCAGCAGGTTCTTGAATACCATTGTTTATAAGCGTTTCATTGCAATGTTATGTCAAAGTATGTTGGTGATGCTCAAGTATTCTTCATTTTAGTGTACCTAAGCTCTTCCAAAAATGAAGTGTTTATACATACCCGAGGTTTATTGGAATCCTTCTTCGTAATGTACTGCCATTCAGGCTCTTCGCTATCGGTCAAATATTGAACGCTGAATTGAGTAACAGTGCCTTGTGTTGTTATAACGGTGATTTGACGTGGAAAGATGAGTCCAATTTCGATGTACTCTTTCTCACCGGTTGGTTTCCATGGATCTCCGTTTACTCGGCCCGTTCCGGCTTTCGTATTACTTGTACTATAGGATATCATGCTATCCGGAATTTTTCCATCTGCAATGCCCATCTGTTCTCGGCATATTTGAACTGTGTATAAGCAATATGAAAATGATGTATTATAAACGAGGAGAGTTCAAAATCACTTGCATTAACTACTCTGTCATATAGGCAAACTTTACATTTAACTGTACTATCCTATTCGACAGTTCAAATTGATGACACAAGTCGATCATATTTACTTTGTAAACGTCGAAGCGCCGGGCTCAGCGCATTCGATTGATAAACGTAATATCGCAAGTGACGGTGTCACATTTTGGACAGCCCCTCATACCGATTGTCAGCTATTATAGTAGCACGTGGAGTAACTTTTAACGTGACTTGTAGACTGAACTAAGAAAATCAAAAATACATGGATTGTTGACTATTGATACACGAACAACTAGTCATTTCATGAGACCGAGATCTGTGTAGTGTACGAAATGGTTTGGCTTAAAACATCCTCATGGCCACTTTTTATTTTGTTCGTGCACATGGAACGTAGGACAAGAGTATCACATTTCTTCAGTGTATTTCTAACACCTCGTGTGACGCTAAACCATGAAGTTATACGAAAGGAGTTACTTCTTGCCAGCATCAATGGAACGATGATGATCGCAGTGGTACTACACAAAAGAGGCTAAACCATTGATATAATGTGTATTGAACTGACAATCACGGAGAGTTACCGCGAAAATATCGATCTAGATTGACCAAGCAGAATTCCCACTCTTGATGGTCCGACGCTAGCGTGTTTCCCTCATTCCTTGTACTAAAAATACCTATTTAGCTGAAAGCACTACTAATTTTAATAAATAACTACATGTTTTTGATATTGCAAATGTGTAAAAACCAAGCAAAAAACAATACATATGATAACGAAACTATTGACAGGCAGTTGAATCATATTATAAGACGTGGATCAAAACGAAATAAAAAATAAGTTGATATTCAATATGTTGAACAGTTTATATTTCAACAGAAAAATGAGGCAAATCCGGGCACACTTAAAAAGTATATACAGAATACTTTGTTTTTGGCACCGGAGTGTGTATTTATGGGAGAAAAAGCAATGTTTGTAACCGGACTTGCTGCATCATTGATGACTGTTATTCTCAACTTCCACATTCGTAACTTAGGGCGGATTCGCCGCTTCCTTAGCCAGGAAGCGTGCCATCATGCCGCCAGAGCGCTTGTTTTGTCTCGCATTGATTATGCCAATTCCCTTTTGTACGGAGCTCGTGAAGCTGATCTAAAACATTTGCAACGTATCCAAAATAATGCTGCCAGACTAGTCTTTGCATGTGGACGAGACAGGTGCTCTGTCAAACTGTTGCGTTCCTTGCACTGGCTCCCACTCAAAGAAAGAATACATTTCGAAATCATGTTGCAGGTATATAAGTGCATATCTGGTACTGCTCCGGCTTATCTACAGAATCTAGTCACGTTGTACAATTATCCTGATACTACTAGAAGTAGGCACAGACTTCGTTCTTCATCTGACATAACGAAGCTCAATCCCGTTCGTTCCCACAAAAGAGCTGGTGATTGTTGTCTCACTGTTTTCGGACCTCAGCTCAGGACTGAATTTTTTATTGCGGGTTCAATCCATAGCCTACAAAAGCTCCCCGATCTTGAACTGAAAGTGGGTGATCATGTCATCAGGCCTTCACCTAATGTGCGCAACCTGAACATCAGAAGAATTCAGCGCTATCTTGACAAGGACACTAAACACCATGTTGTCCGTGCTTTGATTTGATCTCGCTTGGACTATGTAATAGTCTACTATAGATGGCCTCAAATATCAAGATCTCCGCCGCCTTTAATCCATCCAAAACAAAGCAGCCAAACTCATTTTCTCTGTTCCTAGACTAACTAATCCTGTACCATTAATGAACAAACTTCATTGGCTCCAAATTCAAAACCGAATAAAATTCAACTCTGCCTGCTCATCTATAAGTGCCTCAATAAATCTGCCCCACCTATCTCATCAATAAAATTAGTTTAAAACCTGCTCTCTCCGGCGGTCCTCTCACCAGATCAGCCCAGGTCAGAACCCTCTTTGTTATCCCTGCTTGCAAGACATCCATTGGTGACAAAGCTTTTGCAGTTGCTGGACCTTCCATCTGGAACCGCCTGCTACAGAGTGTCCGTGAAGCCACATCTGTCAACCAGTTAGAAGTTGCTTACGACTCACTTATTTTGAAATATGTCTCTGTGTCTCTCATTAATATATATATATTGTGCGTTTAGATCTTTCATTGAATAAGCGTATGTATCATTGATGAGCCAAGAAAAAAAAATCATAACATTTGTTTCCACATTTAAAACATGTATCGATTTTGACCAATCTTGTTGCATCTTGTGCGCAATGATGACTCATTACAAGTGGTCACTTGGGTTTAAAATGTCAATTTTCACTCCTATGAATTCAGTTGATATCTAGTTGATATTTAGCTGATATGAACTCAGTTTAGCTGGTATGAATTCAATTTAGCCGGTATGAATTCAGTTTATCTGGTATAAATTCAGTTTAGCTGGTATCAGTTGAGCTGGTACGATTTCAGTTTAGCTGGTATGAATTCAGTTTAGATGGTATGAATTCAGTTTAGATGGTATGAATTCAGTTTAGATGGTATAAATACAGTTTAGATGGTATGATGGTATGAATAGAGGTTAGCTGGTTGTTTATCATTATCAATATTTTCGAATTGACATAAACACTTCAGGCTCGAATTTATCTATGATATATACTCCCTATGCTAATGCACAGTGTAACAGGCTAAACATTGCTTACCTGTGGTGGTAGTTATAACTGTGGTTGATACAATTGAGGTAGTTGTACCTACATTGGAAAAAATAGGAAGAACAATTCAACATTATATTATTGTATATCGCATTATAGGTGGCCTTCCACTTCGGTAGTTTATAATTAAACCAGAAGTCTTAGATATTTTCTCTCTTCGGATTATAAAAGGGATATTTAAAATGCCATTCAAATAAATTCCAAACACAAGTCAATCCGATAAAGGATTACACAAATACAGAAGCCTAAAGACAAATAAAACCAAAAAACTAACACAACCACCTTTTCGGGGTACCGAGGTTGAAAAAAACCCACGTGATCAAAACAAGTATCCTTAGTAACACAATATTTTGGCCAAATTACTGAGCGGATGAAATAACTTTGATAAAAGTTACTTTGATATCTAGATCCATTAATAAGTATTACCTGGTGTAGTACTTTGTTCCACTTTGGGTCGAATATTGTTTGACCGTTAAAGGGTCAAGACCTGGAGTCGTTATGCAGACTTATTTGAAAGCGTTTATACATTAAACAACTAGAGAACAATTTAATATATGGTATGTTGATAGAATGTGTGTATTCACTACCATTGATGTGTAATATATATTTATGTACAGAGAATGTAATTGATATTTACATGGACCATTCGTGAGTAAGTAAAATCTTATTCTAGGGTGTTTCAACATATTCAGGTATTGTTTATTCCTTATTGCATAAAAATATCGCACTGAGTTTTCATTGTGTATGATGACAATTGAGGTTATGATACTATTTAAACATGTTGGTCAAGTGGGCTATATATGGAATTAGTATACAGGCAGTGACAAAAAAAGTAATACAGTTTTGAAAAAAAATATTTAAAATATCTCCCGTTGAATTTCTGTTTTGATGTTATGCGACGTGGATTTTGTAAGCTTTCGAATAAGCTTTGATTCATCACAATCGATGGTTGATAAGCAGATATATGATCAATTGTCTAAAGTTGTCATGAAATCTTTGGTTTAATCAATGGTAAAACCACTTGGATGATTATGAAAAGAAATCGAACCAGGAACGTAGCAGTAGAGCGCTCTTGTGAGACAACAATGGTTCATTTCAAGTGGTTGAAAGTATTACAAAGAAGGTAAGGTCTTTACAAAGATCTGTATGTGGGGTAGAATTAAAACCATCCCTTACTAAGACCATGGCTGCCTAAAATTGGCTTTCATTATCCATGCATTATCCATCAAAGACATTATAATATCATACTCTATAACTAGTAGTAGAGTATGATATTAAACTACTACTGGTACACCACTGTGTTATTGCATCATGAACATGTATTGATCGATGGATACTGGATTGGGGTAGTCAGAGATTGGGGTAAACAGAGGATCTTGTTTAGATCTAAAAGGAAGAAACAGATCAAATGCTTTTGCTAACCAATGTGCTACACGACATCATCAAAATTGCACCAGACAGCTTAAAACAGTCAGCAGTCAATCTCGTCGCGTTTGGCGTTCCTCGTCTTTATCAATAACCCCAACTAATTTTGCTTAACGAACTGCATGACTAAAAACTTAGACTATTTTCTTTCTTTGGACTATTAAAGGGAATTCATTACTTCATGAATAATCGTGATAGCTGCGTACAGCGTACTTAATGCGTTCAAATAAAATTAATCGTTTTATGAGAACGCTTACGCGAAATGCAGGTAACTAATAATTGCCCGAAAGTACTGCGCCAAAGTGTTCGATTGTTTTGCTTATTGACCGACCAATCAAATTAAAGCCTCATGCCTCTAAACTGGATATTCAATGAGTTATGATGAAATACGATTAAAGCTTATTTATGATTGGTTTAATGATAAAATGTTAATGAGGGGATGACCCGACTTGGACTGTTTCAATAATTAAGAAGGGGTGGCGGCCCATAAATGGCCCGGTTAGCGCTTGGTATTTTAACAAAGTTCACGTTTTTTCCTTCAGTGATATACAGTACACTGCAATTACAAGAGCTGGGTGTATATTTTGACACAGAGTTACAAATTCCATAAATTTGATGGAGCAGAAACATGTAATTCAAGCTGGTTCGGCATTTTTTATTAATTTTGGGGTGTAAATTACACAGACGAAATATTTTACATAGAGAGATCCCTTTGGTATTTGCCACCGGGATAATATATGGGTGTAGAGTCTTATTATAGAACCAAACCGGCATAAGACTAAGGTTATAATAAAGCTGTATTACAGCAATCATTTCTACCCATATATTAACTACTTGTAGCTATTTGCTCCTCATCCTCTTCCTCAATCACCCCAACAAACTTTGCTTAACGACCTGCATGATTAAACCTTATTCTATTTTCTCTCTTCGGATAATTAAAGGGAATTCTTTACTTCATGAATAGTTGCGATGGCTACGTACCTAGTGCGTTCCAATAAAATTAATCGTTGTATGAGAACGCGCACGCGAAATGCAAGTTATTAATAATTGCCCGAAAGTACTGCGCCAAAGTATTCGATTGTTTTGCTTATTGACCGACCAATCAAATTAAAGCCTCACGCCCCTTATCTGAATATTCAATGTGTTATGAGGAAACACGATAAAGCTTATTAAATGAAAAAATACTTAGGCATATACTAACTACCATCTGAAACAGTTTACCAACATTCGGTGTTTATCATATAAAATTTCATGATTATCTTAGTTTCGATATGATCATATCGAAACTCAGGTGCTGAATTCGGAAGTTATGCATCGTTTAACTCGCGGACTTTCGCGGCAAATCTCAATCCGGAAGTGCCGTTATTTGCTTATTTGGCATGAAGGCGATGTCGGAATTGTATGACATTTTGGATTTGGGTTATGTTGATGATTATCTTTACGTTACTTGCTCATTTAGTATATCAATACATCTCTCAATGCCCCTTTAACATTATGACAATAGACGGTAAAATAGTATGGCCAGCAAGAAAATAACCTTACCACAATGCATTTATGCTTTTAAATATTTCAAAGAAATATTTTCCTCTATAACATGAATTGATAGTAAAATAAATAACCTAAATAAGAGAACAACTAGAAGAAAAAAAATAGAAGAAAAAAAAGCTTATTTCTGATTGGTTGAATGATAAAAATGTTAATGAGGGGATAAACCCGACTTGGACTGTTTCAATAATTAAGAAGGGGTGGACAAGATAATAAACTGTAAACGAATTAATTATTAACGTCATTATATCGGTACAAATCAACGATTTGGATAAATATGCATCTTTATCAGTAATGAATGAAAATAATGATTGCTTAACAGCTGTTTTCGTGAATTTTATTTTATATCCTCGGTTGTTATTACGGTCGTTTGGAATTCCTCAGATCATAACAACAACCTCTGATTTAAAAACTAATTAACGAAAACAGCTGCTACGCAGTCATTATTCTCTAATCCATTAATAAGTATTACCTGGTGTAGTACTTTGTTTCACTGTTGAACTTTCCAAAAGTGTACCTGGTGTAGTACTTTGACTTTGTTCTACGGTTGAACTTTCCAATGGTGTACCTGGTGTAGTACTTTGACTTTGTTCTACGGTTGAACTTTCCAATGCTGTGGCTGTGGCAATAGCAGCAGTAAGTGCTAGAAAAATATGGTCCACAAATATGACTATTATTCTAACATAAACAACAAACATAATATGAACATTTGTATAGCGCTCTTACACATATCGCAGCGCTTAACAAAATAAAAGCATTACACAATAAAAAAGTATTAAACACTACTTGCACTATGACGATGGAATAATTAAGTTGAGTTTTAAAACAAAATTGGGTCAGTGATGAGGAATACCGTGTGACGCGGTAAACTGTAAAAATCCGAGTGTTAGAGGCAGAACGTGAAAATGTTTCAAATATCAGAATTTCGCCAGGGTTTGAGCTTATAAGAGAGGGAAATGATGTTTGTAACATACATTATAAGATTCAAGACTATTAGTCGGGGATATACGGGGGTTACCGTGCATCCCCCAGGACTCCCCCAAACCAACTTTTTTGACTTCATGTCATGTTCCTAAAATAGATTCCAGATATCAATAAGAATGATTTTGTTATGCTAAGGGATTATTCAAGATGGTGTCCAAGATGGCCGCCAAAACTGGTCCAAATTCATAAAGTGACATATATCAATCAAAATGTATGGTGAAAGTATAGTCTTGATAATGGAATGTATGTATTAGACCACTAGTAACTCATATCCAGTACAATTGTTTTTTTAACATTTACCTAAATCCAAAATAAGAGTGTATATTGCATCACATTCACCAACTAGTACATGTATGTTCTAAACTGGTAAGCTATTGCTTTTATATATAAGACCCATCTCTGTGATAACTTTGATTATGTATCACTTTCCAAAATGATGTTAAATGACCTAAAACAATTGTTTTGTATTGCAAATGACCATACTATGTAATACAAATACCCCAAATATAATAAGACAACATTTGCTATAGTTCTATGGTAAAGCCTAGGGGCTGTATATCTAGTTTTAGTATTTTAAAATATCCAAGATGGCTGCAAAAGGTTAAAATTACTGAAAAGCAGTATTAGTTTATTGTTAGTATTACATTAGATATGACCACATTATTATATCTATAGCTTTTAATCCACCCAGTAAACGTATTTCGACGTGACAAGGTATGGTTGAATGGTTAGTTGTCTAAAATAGAATGGCTGCAATCACATATTGTAACAAACAAACCATATTGGAGATAATGTCATTTTTATTCACGTTTAATAGATATTGAGAATAACTCAAGTTTGGTACAAGGCATCAATTATTCCGAAAAAAGCTAATATTGATATTTTGACTCAATATTATTAAGGATTGGTGTAACTATTGATTTCTACTTTCATGTCAGAGCAGGTTGTATATAGTTGTTTGTACGCGTCATTAAAACACGGGGATACACACAAATCTACATATAAATATATAATATACTTTTCTTTACTCTTCATACTCACCCGGCGTCGTTGGAATCTCTATATCGATTGTAGTTGTTTCTACGGTTGTTCTACCATTAGTAACACGCGTTGTTGACGTGGTTGTTGTTGGGGAATCGGATGCTGTACATACACAAACGATATGAACTTCATGTTATTCATTATTCATAAAAGATTTGTGTACGATTCGAATAGAGAAAATATTTGATATCGATCTTTAAGCTCCATGAAAATCTCTGTTGATCTGATCGCTTTTAACATGGAACTGTTTAGTGTATTTTGTTTTTGAAAACGATGAACTATTGGATTATGGTGGCTGGCATAAACGCCTACAACTTGTTACAGTTGACCGAATATTTGTTAATACGTGTAGGTAGTTTAACTTGTATCGCGCACATGGACGCTATTAAACATTTGCAAACATTATATCTACACCATTTCTTAACTTACTCTGTACAGCCACTTTGGTAGTTGTGGATTCCGTAGTCGTAACACTGGTTGTCGGAGTGGGCGAAAGTGTCGTTACGATGGCGTTAGGTGCTAATTGTTGAGCTAGATACAAATTATTTAATTAACATTATTATCTAAATGTCATTAATAATTATAGATAGCCCGACACAAATCAAATATTTGTTGGTGCTGGTGTAGTTCGGGACTTTTGGGCGGATCGAAATATGGTTTGACCCTCAACTACATGCAACAACAGGTTGTTCAACTGTTTTAGGTTTTGCGTGGTATCAGGAATACCTGAAATTGGTTATTTTCAAGATGGCCGCCAATACCCTGATATGACCATAACTCAAGTATTATTCACCATGGAGATATCGGTTTTGAGTCTAACTCAATTAGACTAGTGAAGATATCATTGAACATTCATGTGTACTATAAATCGAAGATGACGTCCTTAAGGGGGACTCAAGGAAGTTTTTGATTTGATATTTTGTGAGTGCTGTAATTATTGAACTATTAATCAAATACATATAAAAACAAATATTTTTGGAAAGGAAATAGAATTGGTGTCAATTTGGACCAAAAATGTTGAATTTTTGAGAAAATCATAAAATTCACTTTTTAGACCCAATTTTGTTGGACAAAGTCAACAAAAAAAAGTCGAATGAAAAATGCCCAAATCGCTAGATGATGATGTAAAGAAACTTACTTAGGGAAGGTTTTATTTTAACCTAATCTGATATTTTTTGAAATTTTGACCAATAAGTGCCAAAAAAGTGGAAACAAATGAAGACTTTTTTGTTGGCACTTTTTTAGTGAAAATACTTTTGTATACATTTGAGTCATAGTTCAATAATTACAGCACTCATAAAATTCCAAAAAAATCTTCCTTAACCCTAACCCTACCCCCACTTTTTTCAGAATTTTTTCTTCAATGTGGAAAATCGACCCAAATATCCCCCCGATATTTGATCCAGGGACCTCTCGCACCAGAGGCGAATAATTCCCCACTACGGCTGTCAAAGTTAGTTTGCGCAGTGTATTGCGCAAACTGTATGGGCTGGGTCAATTTTTTCATCCAAAAACTTCCACGTCGGGTGGTACCAACGTGCCCAGTCGTGGTATATTGTGGTATATGGTAGGGTTAGGGTTAAGTCCCCCCTTAAAGCCACAAATGTATGAATATTGCTCAATATCATGTATACCCCTTAACATTTAGTGTCTATCCCAATGTTTCAGGGGGCAAGGAACTCATTAAGATACTCAGATGTACTGTAAATTTAAGATGACGCTTTGTCTGAGTTTCTTCAACTCTCTTATCGATTCCGAGCATTTCGACAGTTGGGTGCCACCCAGGAGAGGCACCATACATGGTAGAGAGTTACGAAACTCAGACAAACTTGCCCTGCCAAAATGTAGGACTGTTCGCTTCCAGAACAGTCCATTGCTGTACATGACCAAATTGTTTAATGACCAATGAAATTCCACTTTCAAATCTCATGTGACTAATTAAATGCATATTATGTGTCTTATTGTGCAAGGGTGGGGGGGGGGGGGGGGGGGGGGGTTGCGGTGTGTGTCTTTGAGTAAAAGTTGGTGTAAATGTATTGCATTTTTGTGAGGGTTGTGTTTTGTTAAGTGAGTTTTGAAGTTGGGGAGGGCGGTGGGGGTGTTTGCGGTGTGTGTTTATGAGTTAAAAGAGGGTGTAAATGTAATGATTATTTGTGAGGGTTGTGTTTCGTTAAGTGAGTTTTGAAGTATGCATGACTGTTTGATGTGTGCGGGCTCGGGGTTTTCAATTTTTGATGTTTTAAATTCTATGTGCAATATTTTATAATCTAATGGTCTTTTATATATATTATAACTATAATGTATTTTTATTGTATGTATTATTGCTATATCAATGTTAATCATGAATAAATGAATGAGCCGAGTCTTCATGAATGAATGAATGAGCCGAGTCTGAATGGTAGAGGGTGTTGGATGTGTGTGTGTGTGGATGTTTTTGAGTGTTGGTTGTTTTTAGTGGTATTCGGTGAGTGTGAAGATTGGGTTCATGTAATTAATTTTAGTAGATTATATTGTTTCCTTTAATCATTGTATTTTTATATGTAAAATTGTTGTAATTCAGCTACTTTGTATTTGCTGCAAGAACAGTTTTTAATAAACCTTTTATGAATGAATGAATGAAAAAATGGCCAATATATTGGTCAATGTATTTACCACCTGCTAGAGCCTAATTGCGACGGACGGGCCGGGCGACGGGGAGGAGGGGAGGTGGCGGGTTTTTGGGGTTACATGGGATATCCCTAAGAAAACATCTTTTTGAATCTATTTGTTTTAAACGATACTCGCACCACCCGCAGGGAACTAAAATCAAGACATCGTAATTATAAATCAGAACTATTAATATCATTTACGTCTTCAAATTATTGCAACATAAATTGATTTAGAAGCTCGCAAAAATGGCGAAAAATTACGTCCTTCCATTGAGTGTAACTCATACACTCTACAATTAAAATTGTTGATAGTACACCTGTATTTAATAAGTATAGCATAATAGTTTCATATAATACACTTTAGTGTATTTTTATGAGGTGTTGCAATATGAGCAGAATACCACCATTGGATTGTGTATCATTTTGTACAAAGTGTGAGTTTGAAATACCGATTCTAAATTCATTTCTGCTAGCAAATAAAGGGTTTTATCAATCTATCTTTATTGTATTCCGCGTATTTTAATTGAAAACAAACCACACATTTGAAAAGGGAGAAATTTGCAGTTAGACGCTTCAGTGGTTTATTCATTTAAATGGTTGGTGGCCAAAGGGATGGGAGAGGATCCTCGGGATCGACCCTAATTATTTAATCAACACCTTTGTCCCTCGGCAGATTTTAATTTTGTTTTGGGTATTCAAGAGTGTGACTAATACATATATACCGGTCGACAAAGGAGGCGCTAGTATAAGTATTAAAATACTTAAAAACCGAGGATGGATCCCTTGGACAACCCCGCTTTGGTCACTGTACAGTTGAGAACACCATTTCATTTGTTTGGTTAATAAAATGACCTTCTATGTAGGACAATACTATATATGACTTTTTGATATTCATGACCTACCTTCATTCGAGAAAAAAATGACGGCATCTTACGGCCGTATTTAAGCGAAACGATAGGTAAGGTTGGTCGGTCGAACGTTAAACTATTTTTCTAAATGTTCTTGATTTTTATAAACAAAAATTGTGAAACTTTTGAACAGTTTTCTGAAATTTGGAGACATTTCAAAATCAATCAATCTCAAATTCGAATAAAATGGGTCTGCCGTGCCCGTGGGTACCATTTACATAGGCCTGTTATCGAAGACAGTTCAATGACTCGAGCAGAATAAAACAAACAAATTCATCCTTACTGTATATTTGGCAAATTACCAGATCGTGGTATATAAATCACCACGCGCGATCGCGTTATTCTGCGTTCTACATCTTACTGCAAATCTATTTGCAAAGTGCATTATACATGTACGCGCGCTCAAAAGCAGTGCATCACACTAAAAAAAGTAAACAACTTGCCGGATTAGTTATACTATAAATTGGTAAAAGATTTCTGATTTCGATTTGTATCAATAAAGTTAAGAAAATGCATTAAATTAACATTAAAAGTCATTTGGAATGAAATAAAAACCCCGACATGCACAAGAAAGGGAATACATGATGTACATTAAGTATGTTTGCTTGGCTATCGGGTGATTTGGAGGGACAGGTCCACAATGGACCTGGTGATCCATTATAACACCATTCATGTACCAAAAAGACTACACGGCTGAACAATAACAGGAAAGTTAACCTGTGACTGAACCTTAACCGCCAAAGCGTGTTCTGGGGAATTCAACTATCAGGGGAGAATACTTTTTCGTCAGCGCATGATAGCCAACGTGATCGCGGCATGAGATAGTAGTGTGGTGTTTTGAGGTGCAGAGGAAAGTTTGGGGTTAATAACCTGTAAATCACCGTAATACTTACGACATCCATGAATCTGTACACGGAGACTGATTGATGTTACGAAATCCATTGGGTAGATGCGTAGTGCCGTTGCGTCCAATATGGGTTGGGGCAAAAGAACTTCGAACGTTGCGTCCGCCTTTTCAGGTTTGACAATGAAAATCTACGGAATCATAAATGGTAACCCAAGTTATACTTCGTTGTATTCAAAACGTAGCTTAAGGCCTATAAATCTAACGACAAATACGTTACATATATAACATCTGTCGGTCAAATTCCTTTTACAGACCCGGTACACTGTAACGCAAATAGTAACTATTATTCATGTTCAAAGAGAGTTAAATGCGCTAACCTGTCGTTCTTTGCTGCCGATATCTGTTTTTAATACAGTTAGCCATTCATCACTGACGCCTTCTTGTGAATAAGTAATGTAGAATTGGGAAACATACGAATCAGCGAAACCTTGTGTGAGGACAGTGTTGATATCATACGGCGAATTGAAATTAAATTGAAGATATTCCTCGCCGGTTTCATCGGTTTTTGGTGTCCACGGGATACCATCGAGACGTCCCATTACTTCTTCGCTATCGACTGTTTCGCTTTGTGAGGAATACACTATTTGGTCGTCCTCAACATCTATGGTCTCCAAGCAGACGGCTGTAGAATATGGTTAACAATAATATTTAAGATTATATAACATTCGAACTTGAAGTTTTGAAATGTTCGGGCAGTAATATTTAGCATTTCACTATTAATATTTGGATACGGCATCGCTAAAAAAAATCTCGTGACACATTTAGTGTCAAATGAATTTACCTTTTTAAAAATCCCAGTAAACTCAGATTTCACTCCTGGGTAAAATACGTAGCAATGTACACATGTACATTGAATATTCATATATAGTGATTTAATCTTTGGCAGTATGGGCTTATTCACTATGAAGGGGAATTTTTCCCACTCTTTATTAATGTTAAGTCCTTTTTCTCGTGTAAAACCTTTATGTACAGCGTTTTAACTTACCGCATCCTGATAATTCAACCCGGAATTCAATTGGTCCGTTCGATGACAATGGGCGAAGACGAATTCTTTGGACATTTTCCATAGGAGGATTTAGCTCTGTTTCTTGGAGGGTGTCGCTGTCTTTGCCATTGAGCTTAAATTTCTATAAAGTGAGAGATATCGTTATACAAGGTCGATAATATAAGGAACTAAAGATTGGGTATAAATATACTTCCAGTAACTGTCAAAACATATAACAATCATGTTTTCGTTCGGTTATCCCCAAGGTCTCTAAGATATGTTTGGATCCCCGTTTTATAGGAACATTATCTCATACATCTAATCAGATGTGTCCTACGTCGTAAGGCAGACTGTAAAAATTATTAAAGAAAATGAAATTATTGATTTCTTCGTAATACCTACTTCTGGGGTCCAGGCAAACTGTCAGTGGATCACACTAAAGACAGTTTAATGTTCTTTGCCATAGGGCGTACGAAATCAATAAGTTTCAATCAGATATCTATAACAGCGTGTCCCAAAAAACTGGGTTCAAAAGTTTGCGAGCTTATAATGAAATAAGTAGGAAACATGGATAGTTTATATTTACGAATATCAAACAAAATATACCTGACCTTAATTGGGTAAACTGGGAGACCAATCCAATGTAAACTTTTTGAAATACAAAGATTTGAATAGAGCGTGGTCAGAACCCATTTGTCCTGATTTAAGGAAAAAACCATCCGTGCGTTGCATGAAACTGTGCGCTACACATATGTCCAGTATTCCCGGCATGGGGTTATTATTCTCCGAAAGAACTTAACAATAACTCGGACGGACTATAACAAAGAACACTTTGTTTTAATATTTATGTAAATATTGAACTTGTATTATTGCAATATGATCAAGATAATTTTGTTTACTGCCCAAGTCTTTGTAAAGAATGAATGCAAAGGCGAAACGTTGATTAAGTCACAACAATGCGCAATTGCAACACATCGGGGTGTTCATTGAAAAGTGGGACAAATGGGTTTTGACCACGCTCTATTAACACCTTTGTATTTCAAACAGTTTATATTGGATTAATCACAGATATCCCTAATTATGAACTATCCATGTTTCCTACCTTCTTAGTTATAAGCTCGCAAACTTTTGAACCCAGTTTTTTGGGACACGCTGTATACCTTGCATATATTCCGAAACAATTATATTATCCTTTCAAACAAAATTACCAAATGACAGCTCTTGCATTTTGCATAATCTTTACCCAAAGAAGATTCCTTGCACAGACCAGCATGCTTAGGACCACTAACACTGCCGACAAGGCTTTCCCCCAAATAAACGGTGTCAAACATGTGTTAAAGTAATTAGCAGCTGCCATGAAAGTAGTCTGACTTACAACTGTGAAAGAGGTCAAATCCCAATCAAATAAAATTTACATGTGTTATTCAACAAACAAAAAATAGGGTCTTTAAGAGAACCAAGAGAGGACTGAAGTCACAGCAACTTCCTACTTGCAGCAGGTTCTTGAATACCATTGTTTATAAGCGTTTCATTGCAATGTTATGTCAAAGTATGCTGGTGATGCTCAAGTATTCTTCATTTTAGTGTACCTAAGCTCTTCCAAAAATGAAGTGTTTATACATACCCGAGGTTTATTGGAATCCTTCTTCGTAATGTACTGCCATTCAGGCTCTTCGCTATCGGTCAAATATTGAACGCTGAATTGAGTAACAGTGCCTTGTGTTGTTATAACGGTGATTTGACGTGGAAAGATGAGTCCAATTTCGATGTACTCTTTCTCACCGGTTGGTTTCCATGGATCTCCGTTTACTCGGCCCGTTCCGGCTTTCGTATTACTTGTACTATAGGATATCATGCTATCCGGAATTTTTCCATCTGCAATGCCCATCTGTTCTCGGCATATTTGAACTGTGTATAAGCAATATGAAAATGATGTATTATAAATGAGGAGAGTTCAAAATCACTTGCATTAACTACTCTGTCATATAGGCAAACTTTACATTAAACTGTACTATCCTATTCGACAGTTCAAATTGATGACGCAAGTCGATCATATTTACTTTGTAAATGTCGAAGCGCCGGGCTCAGCGCATTCGATTGATAAACGTAATATCGCAAGTGACGGTGTCACATTTTGGACAGCCCCTCACACCGATTGTCAGCTATTATAGTAGCACGTGGAGTAACTTTTAACGTGACTTGTAGACTGAACTAAGAAAATCAAAAATACATGGATTGTTGACTATTGATACACGAACAACTAGTCATTTCATGAGACCGAGATCTGTGTAGTGTACGAAATGGTTTGGCTTAAAAACATCCTTATGGCCACTTTTTATTTTGTTCGTGTACATGGAACGTAGGACAAGAGTATCACATTTCTTCAGTGTATTTCTAACACCTCGTGTGACGCTAAACCATGAAGTTATACGAAAGGAGTTACTTCTTGCCAGCATCAATGGAACGATGATGATCGCAGTGGTACTACACAAAAGAGGCTAAACCATTGATATAATGTGTATTGAACTGACAATCACGGAGAGTTACCGCGAAAAAATCGATCTAGATTGACCAAGCAGAATTCCCACTCTTGATGGTCCGACGCTAGCGTGTTTCCCTCATTCCTTGTACTAAAAATACCTATTTAGCTCAAAGCACTACTAATTTTAATAAATAACTACATGTTTTTGATATTGCAAATGTGTAAAAACCAAGCAAAAAACAATACATATGATAACGAAACTATTGACAGGCAGTTGAATCATATTATAAGACGTGGATCAAAACGAAATAAAAAATAAGTTGATATTCAATATGTTGAACAGTTTATATTTCAACAGAAAAATGAGGCAAATCCGGGCACACTTAAAAAGTATATACAGAATACTTTGTTTTTGGCACCGGAGTGTGTATTTATGGGAGAAAAAGCAATGTTTGTAACCGGACTTGCTGCATCATTGATGACTGTTATTCTCAACTTCCACATTCGTAACTTAGCCAGGAAGCGTGCCATCATGCCGCCAGAGCGCTTGTTTTGTCTTGCATTGATTATGCCAATTCCCTTTTGTACGGAGCTCGTGAAGCTGATCTAAAACATTTGCAACATATCCAAAATAAAGCTGCCAGACTAGTCTTTGCATGTGGACGAGACAGGTGCTCTGTCAAACTGTTGCGTTCCTTACACTGGCTCCCACTCAAAGAAAGAATACATTTCGAAATCATGTTGCAGGTATATAAGTGCATATCTGGTACTGCTCCGGCTTATCTACAGAATCTAGTCACGTTGTACAATTATCCTGATACTACTAGAAGTAGGCACAGACTTCGTTCTTCATCTGACATAACGAAGCTCAATCCCGTTCGTTCCCACAAAAGAGCTGGTGATTGTTGTCTCACTGTTTTCGGACCTCAGCTCAGGACTGAATTTGTTATTGCGGGTTCAATCCATAGCCTACAAAAGCTCCCCGATCTTGAACTGAAAGTGGGTGATCATGTCATCAGGCCTTCACCTAATGTGCGCAACCTGAACATCAGAAGAATTCAGCGCTATCTTGACAAGGACACTAAACACCATGTTGTCCGTGCTTTGATTTTATCTCGCTTGGACTATGTAATAGTCTACTATAGATGGCCTCAAATCTCAAGATCTCCGCCGCCTTCAATCCATCCAAAACAAAGCAGCCAAACTCATTTTCTCTGTTCCTAGACTAACTAATCCTGTACCATTAATGAACAAACTTCATTGGCTCCAAATTCAAAACCGGATAAAATTCAACCCTGCCTGCTCATCTATAAGTGCCTCAATAAATCTGCCCCACATTTAAAAACATGTATCGATTTTGACCAATCTTGTTGCATCTTGTGCGCAATGATGACTCATGACAAGTGGTCACTTGGGTTTAAAATGTCAATTTTCACTTCTATGAATTCAGTTGATATCTAGTTGATATTTAGCTGATATGAACTCAGTTTAGCTGGTATGAATTCAATTTAGCCGGTATGAATTCAGTTTATCTGGTATAAATTCAGTTTAGCTGGTATCAGTTGAGCTGGTACGATTTCAGTTTAGCTGGTATGAATTCAGTTTAGATGGTATGAATTCAGATTAGATGGTATGAATTCAGTTTAGATGGTATAAATACAGTTTAGATGGTATGATGGTATGAATAGAGGTCAGCTGGTTGTTTATCATTATCAATATTTTCGAATTGACATAAACACTTCAGGCTCGAATTTATCTATGATATATACTCCCTATGCTAATGCACAGTGTAACAGGCTAAACATTGCTTACCTGTGGTGGTAGTTATAACTGTGGTTGATACAATTGAGGTAGTTGTACCTACATTGGAAAAAATAGGAAGAACAATTCAACATTATATTATTGTATATCGCATTATAGGTGGCCTTCCACTTCGGTAGTTTATAATTAAACCAGAAGTCTTAGATATTTTCTCTTTTCTGATTATTAAAGGGATATTTAAAATGCCATTCAAATAAATTCCAAACACAAGTCAATCCGATAAAGGATTACACAAATACAGAAGCCTAAAGACAAATAAAACCAAAAAACTAACACAACCACCTTTTCGGGGTACCGAGCTTTAAAAAAACCCACGTGATCAAAACAAGTATAGTAACACAATATTTTGGCCAAATTACTGAGCGGATGAAATAACTTTGATAAAAGTTACTTTGATATCTAGATCCATTAATAAGTATTACCTGGTGTATTACTTTGTTCCACTTTGGGTCAGATATTGTTTGACCGTTAAAGGGTCAAGACCTGGAGTCGTTATGCAGACTTATTTGAAAGCGTTTATACATTAAACAACTAGAGAACAATTTAATATATGGTATGTTGATAGAATGTGTGTATTCACTACCATTGATGTGTAATATATATTTATGTACAGAGAATGTAATTGATATTTACATGGACCATTCGTGAGTAAGTAAAATCTTATTCTAGGGTGTGTCAACATATTCAGGTATTGTTTATTCCTTATTGCATAAAAATATCGCACTGAGTTTTCATTGTGTATGATGACAATTGAGGTTATGATACTATTTAAACATGTTGGTCAAGTGGGCTATATATGGAATTAGTATACAGGCAGTGACAAAAAAAGTAATACAGTTTTGAATTAATTTTTTTTAAATATCTCCCGTTGAATTTCTGTTTTGATGTTATGCGACGTGGATTTTGTAAGCTTTCGAATAAGCTTTGATTCATCACAATCGATGGTTGATAAGCAGATATATGATCAATTGTCTAAAGTTGTCATGAAATCTTTGGTTTAATCAATGGTAAAACCACTTGGATGATTATGAAAAGAAATCGAACCAGGAACGTAGCAGTAGGGCGCTCTTGTGAGACAACAATGGTTCATTTCAAGTGGTTGAAAGTATTACAAAGAAGGTAAGGTCTTTACAAAGATCTGCAATGTGGGGTAGAATTAAAACCATCCCTTACTAAGAGCATGGCTGCCTAAAATTGGCTTTCATTATCCATGCATTATCCATCAAAGACATTATAATATCATACTCTATAACTAGTAGTAGAGTATGATATTAAACTACTACTAGTACACCACTGTGTTATTGCATCATGAACATGCATTGATCGATGGATACTGGATTGGGGTAGTCAGAGATTGGGGTAAACAGAGGATCTTGTTTAGATCTAAAAGGAAGAAACAGATCAAATGCTTTTGCTAACCAATGTGCTACACGACATCATCAAAATTGCACCAAAGAACCAGGCAATGCGTCAGACAGCTTAAAACAGTCAGCAGTCAATCTCGTCGCGTTTGGCGTTCCTCGTCTTTATCAATAACCCCAACTAATTTTGCTTAACGAACTGCATGACTAAAAACTTAGACTATTTTCTTTCTTTGGACTATTAAAGGGAATTCATTACTTCATGAATAATCGTGATAGCTGCGTACAGCGTACTTAATGCGTTCAAATAAAATTAATCGTTTTATGAGAACGCTTACGCGAAATGCAGGTAACTAATAATTGCCCGAAAGTACTGCGCCAAAGTGTTCGATTGTTTTGCTTATTGACCGACCAATCAAATTAAAGCCTCATGCCTCTAAACTGGATATTCAATGAGTTATGATGAAATACGATTAAAGCTTATTTATGATTGGTTTAATGATAAAATGTTAATGAGGGGATGACCCGACTTGGACTGTTTCAATAATTAAGAAGGGGTGGCGGCCCATAAATGGCCCGGTTAGCGCTTGGTATTTTAACAAAGTTCACGTTTTTTCCTTCAGTGATATACAGTACACTGCAATTACAAGAGCTGGGTGTATATTTTGACACAGAGTTACAAATTCCATAAATTTGATGGATCAGAAACATGTAATTCAAGCTGGTTCGGCATTTTTAATAATTTTGGGGTGTAAATTACACAGACGAAATATTTTACATAGAGAGATCCCTTTGGTATTTGCCACCGGGATAATATATGGGTGTAGAGTCTTATTATAGAACCAAACCGGCATAAGACTAAGGTTATAATAAAGCTGTATTACAGCAATCATTTCCACCCATATATTAACTACTTGTAGCTATTTGCTCCTCCTCCTCTTCCTCAATCACCCCAACACATTTTGCTTAACAACCTGCATGATTAAACCTTATTCTATCTTCTCTCTTCGGATAATTAAAGGGAATTCTTTACTTCATGAATAGTTGCGATGGCTACGTACCTAGTGCGTTCCAATAAAATTAATCGTTGTATGAGAACGCGCACGCGATATGCAGGTTATTAATAATTGCCCGAAAGTACTGCGCCAAAGTATTCGATTGTTTTGCTTATTGACCGACCAATCAAATTAAAGCCTCACGCCCCTTATCTGAATATTCAATGAGTTATGAGGAAACACGATAAAGCTTATTAAATGAAAAAATACTTAGGCATTTACTAACTACCATCTGAAACAGTTTACCAACATTCGCCGTTTATCATATAAAATGTCATGATTATCTTAGTTTCGATATGATCATATCGAAACTCAGGTGCTGAATTTGGAAGTTATGCATCGTTTAACTCGCGGACTTTCGCGGCAATTCTCAATCCGGAAGTGCCGTTATTTGGCATGCTTATTTGGCATGAAGGCGATGTCGGAATTGTATGACATTTTGGATGTTGATGATTATCTTTACGTTACTTGCTCATTTAGTATATCAATACATCTCTCAATGCCCCTTTAACATTATGACAATAGACGGTAAAATAGTATGGCCAGCAAGAAAAGAACCTTACCACAATGCATTTATGCTTTTAAATATTTCAAAGAAATATTTTCCTCTATAACATGAATTGATAGTAAAATAAATAACCTAAATAAGAGAACAACTAGAAAAAAAATAGAAAAATAAAATAAAGCTTATTTCTGATTGGTTGAATGATAAAAATGTAAATGAGGGGATAAACCCGACTTGGACTGTTTCAATAATTAAGAAGGGGTGGACAAGATAATAAACTGTAAACGAATTAATTATTAACGTCATTATATCGGTACAAATCAACGATTCGGATAAATATGCATCTTTATCAGTAATGAATGAAAATAATGATTGCTTAACAGCTGTTTTCGTGAATTTTATTTTATATCCTCGGTTGTTATTACGGTCGTTGGGAATTCCTCAGATCATAACAACAACCTCTGATTTAAAAACTAATTAACGAAAACAGCTGCTACGCAGTCATTATTCTCTAATCCATTAATAAGTATTACCTGGTGTAGTACTTTGTTTCACTGTTGAACTTTCCAAAAGTGTACCTGGTGTAGTACTTTGACTTTGTTCTACGGTTGAACTTTCCAATGGTGTACCTGGTGTAGTACTTTGACTTTGTTCTACGGTTGAACTTTCCAATGCTGTGGCTGTGGCAATAGCAGCAGTAAGTGCTAGAAAAATATGGTCCACAAATATGACTATTATTCTAACATAAACAACAAACATAATATGAACATTTGTATAGCGCTCTTACACATATCGCAGCGCTTAACAAAATAAAAGCATTACACAATAAAAAAAAAGGTATTAAACACTACTTGCACTATGACGATGGAATAATTAAGTTGAGTTTTAAAACAAAATTGGGTCAGTGATGAGGAATACCTAGTGTGACGCGGTAAACTTTAAAAATCCGAGTGTTAGAGGCAGAACGTGAAAATGTTTCAAATATCAGAATTTCGCCAGGGTTTGAGCTTATAAGAGAGGGAAATGATGTTTGTAACATACATTATAAGATTCAAGACTATTAGTCGGGGATATACGGGGGTTACCGTGCATCCCCCAGGACTCCCCCAAACCAACTTTTTTGACTTCATGTCATGTTCCTAAAATAGATTCCAGATATCAATAAGAATGATTTTGTTATGCTAAGGGATTATTCAAGATGGTGTCCAAGATGGCCGCCAAAACTGGTCCAAATTCATAAAATGACATATATCAATCAAAATGTATGGTGAAAGTATAGTCTTGATAATGGAATGTATGTATTAGACCACTAGTAACTCATATCCAGTATCAGTACAATTGTTTTTTTTAACATTTACCTAAATCCAAAATAAGAGTGTATATTGCATCACATTCACCAACTAGTACATGTATGTTCTAAACTGGTAAGCTATTGCTTTTAGATATAAGACCCATCTCTGTGACAACTTTGATTATGTATCACTTTCCAAAATGATGTTAAATGACCTAAAACAATTGTTTTGTATTGCAAATGACCATACTATGTAATACAAATACCCCAAATATAATAAGACAACATTTGCTATAGTTCTATAGTAAAGCCTAGGGGCTGTATTTCTAGTTTTAGTATTTTAAAATATCCAAGATGGCTGCAAAAGGTTAAAATTACTGAAAAGCAGTATTAGTTTATTGTTAGTATTACATAAGATATGACCACATTATTATATTTATAGCTTTTAATCCACCCAGTAAACGTATTTCGACGTGACAAGGTATGGTTGAATGGTTAGTTGTCTAAAATAGAATGGCTGCAATCACATATTGTAACAAACAAACCATATTGGAGATAATGTCATTTTTATTCACGTTTAATAGATATTGAGAATAACTCAAGTTTGGTACAAGGCATCAATTATTCCGAAAAAAGCTAATATTGATATTTTGACTCAATATTATTAAGGATTGGTGTAACTATTGATTTCTACTTTCATGTCAGAGCAGGTTGTATATAGTTGTTTTTACGCGTCATTAAAACACGGGGATACACACAAATCTACATATAAATAGTATACTTTTCTTTACTCTTCATACTCACCCGGCGTCGTTGGAATCTCTATATCGATTGTAGTTGTTTCTACGGTTGTTCTACCATTAGTAACACGCGTTGTTGACGTGGTTGTTGTTGGGGAATCGGATGCTGTACATACACAAACGATATGAACTTCATGTTATTCATTATTCATAAAAGATTTGTGTACGATTCGAATAGAGAAAATATTTGATATCGATCTTTAAGCTCCATGAAAATCTCTGTTGATCTGATCGCTTTTAACATGGAACTGTTTAGTGTATTTTGTTTTTGAAAACGATGAACTATTGGATTATGGTGGCTGGCATAAACGCCTACAACTTGTTACAGTTGACCGAATATTTGTTAATACGTGTAGGTGGTTTAACTTGTATCGCGCACATGGACGCTATTAAACATTTGCAAACATTATATCTACACCATTTCTTAACTTACTCTGTACAGCCACTTTGGTAGTTGTGGATTCCGTAGTCGTAACACTGGTTGTCGGAGTGGGCGAAAGTGTCGTTACGATGGCGTTAGGTGCTAATTGTTGAGCTAGATACAAATTATTTAATTAACATTATTATCTAAATATCATTAATAATTATAGATAGCCAGACACAAATCAAATAATTGTTGGTGCTGGTGTAGTTCGGGACTTTTGGGCGGATCGAAATATGGTTTGACCCTCAACTACATGCAACAACAGGTTATTCAACTGTTTTAGGTTTTGCGTGGTATCAGGACTACCTGAAATTGGTTATTTTCAAGATGGCCGCCAATACCCTGATATGACCATAACTCAAGTATTATTCACCATGGAGATATCGGTTTTGAGTCTAACTCAATTAGACTACATTAGTGAAGATATCATTGAACATTCATGTGTACTATAAATCGAAGATGACGTCCTTAAGGGGGACTCAAGGAAGTTTTTGATTTGATATTTTGTGAGTGCTGTAATTATTGAACTATTAATCAAATACATATAAAAACAAATATTTTTGGAAAGGAAATAGAATTGGTGTCAATTTTGACCAAAAATGTTGAATTTTTGAGAAAATCATAAAATTCACTTTTTGGACCCAATTTTGTTGGACAAAGTCAACAAAAAAAAGTCGAATAAAAAATGCCCAAATCGCTAGATGATGATGTAAAGAAACTTACTTAGGGAAGGTTTTATTTTAACCTAATCTGATATTTTTTGAAATTTTGACCAATAAGTGCCAAAAAAGTGGAAACAAATGAAGACTTTTTTGTTGGCACTTTTTTAGTGAAAATACTTTTGTATACATTTGAGTCATAGTTCAATAATTACAGCACTCATAAAATTCCAAAAAAATCTTCCTTAACCCTAACCCTACCCCCCCACTTTTTTCAGAATTTTTTCTTCAATGTGGAAAATCGACCCAAATATCCCCCCGATATTTGATCCAGGGACCTCTCGCACCAGAGGCGAATAATTCCCCACTACGGCTGTCAAAGTTAGTTTGCGCAGTGTATTGCGCAAACTGTATGGGCTGGGTCCATTTTTTCATCCAGAAACTTCAACGTCGGGTGGTACCAACGTGCCCAGTCGTGGTATATGGTAGGGTTAGGGTTAAGTCCCCCTTAAAGCCACAAATGTATGAATATTGCTCAATATCATGTATACCCCTTAACATTTAGTGTCTATCGCAATGTTTCAGGGGGCAAGGAACTCATTAAGATACTCAGGTGTACTGTAAATTTAAGATGACGCCAAAATGGCCAATATATTGGTCAATGTATTTACCACCTGCTAGAGCCTAATTGCGACGGACGGGCCGGGCGACGGGGAGGAGGGGAGGTGGCGGGTTTTTGGGGTTACATGGGATATCCCTAAGAAAACATCTTTGTGAATCCATTTGTTTTAAACGATACTCGCACCACCCGCAGGGAACTAAAATCAAGACATCGTAATTATAAATCAGAACTATTAATATCATTTACGTCTTCAAATTATTGCAACATAAATTGATTTAGAAGCTCGCAAAAATGGCGAAAAATTACGTCCTTCCATTGAGTGTAACTCATACACTCTACAATTAAAATTGTTGATAGTACACCTGTATTTATTAAGTATAGCATAATAGTATCATATAATACACTTTAGTGTATTTTTATGAGGTGTTGCAATATAAGCAGAATACCACCATTGGATTGTGTATCATTTTGTACAAAGTGTGAGTGTGAAATACCGATTCTAAATTCATTTCTGCTAGCAAATAAAGGGTTTTATCAATCTATCTTTATTTTATTCCGCGTATTTTTATTGAAAACAAACCACACATTTGAAAAGGGAGAAATTTGCAGTTAGACGCTTCAGTGGTTTATTCATTTAAATGGTTGGTGGCCAAAGGGATGGGAGAGGATCCTCGGGATCGACCCTAATTATTTAATCAACACCTTGGTCCCTCGGCAGATTTTAATTTTGTTTTGGGTATTCAAGAGTGTGACTAATACATATATACCGGTCGACAAAGGAGGCGCTAGTATAAGTATTAAAATACTTAAAAACCGAGGATGGATCCCTTGGACAACCCCGCTTTGGTCACTGTACAGTTGAGAACACCATTTCATTTGTTTGGTTAATAAAATGACCTTCTATGTAGGACAATACTATGACTTTTTGATATTCATGACCTACCTTCATTCGAGAAAAAAATGACGGCATCTTACGGCCGTATTTAAGCGAAACGATAGGTAAAGTTGGTCGGTCGAACGTTAAACTATTTTTCTAAATGTTCTTGATTTTTATGAACAAAAATTGTGAAACTTTCGAACAGTTTTCTGAAATTTGGAGACATTTCAAAATAAATCAATCTCAAATTCGAATAAAATGGGTCTGCCGTGCCCGTGGGTACCATTTACATAGGCCTGTTATCGAAGACAGTTCAATGACTCGAGCAGAATAAAACAAACAAATTCATCCTTACTGTATATTTGGCAAATTACCAGATCGTGGTATATAAATCACCACGCGCGATCGCGTTATTCTGCGTTCTACATCTTACTGCAAATCTATTTGCAAAGTGCATTATACATGTACGCGCGCTCAAAAGCAGTGCATCACACTAAAAAAAGTAAACAACTTGCCGGATTAGTTATACTATAAATTGGTAAAAGATTTCTGATTTCGATTTGTATCAATAAAGTTAAGAAAATGCATTAAATTAACATTAAAAGTCATTTGGAATGAAATAAAAACCCCGACATGCACAAGAAAGGGAATACATGATGTACATTAAGTATGTTTACTTGGCTATCAGGTGATTTGGAGGGACAGGTCCACAATGGACCTGGTGATCCATTATAACACCATTCATGTACCAAAAAGACTACACGGCTGAACAATAACAGGAAAGTTAACCTGTGACTGAACCTTAACCGCCAAAGCGTGTTCTGGGGAATTCAACTATCAGGGGAGAATACTTTTTCGTCAGCGCATGATAGCCAACGTGATCGCGGCATGAGATAGTAGTGTGGTGTTTTAAGGTGCAGAGGAAAGTTTGGGGTTAATAACCTGTAAATCACCGTAATACTTACGACATCCATGAATCTGTACACGGAGACTGATTGATGTTACGAAATCCATTGGGTAGATGCGTAGTGCCGTTGCGTCCAATATGGGTTGGGGCAAAAGAACTTCGAACGGTGCGTCCGCCTTTTCAGGTTTGACAATGAAAATCTACGGAATCATAAAATGGTAACTCAAGTTATACTTCGTTGTATTCAAAACGTAGCTTAAGGCCTATAAATCTAACGACAAATACGTTACATATATAACATCTGTCGGTCAAATTCCTTTTACAGACCCGGTACACTGTAACGCAAATGGTAACTATTATTCATGTTCAAAGAGAGTTAAATGCGCTAACCTGTCGTTCTTTGCTGCCGATATCTGTTTTTAATACAGTTAGCCATTCATCACTGACGCCTTCTTGTGAATAAGTAATGTAGAATTGGGAAACATACGAATCAGCGAAACCTTGTGTGAGGACAGTGTTGATATCATACGGCGAATTGAAATTAAATTGAAGATATTCCTCGCCGGTTTCATCGGTTTTTGGTGTCCACGGGATACCATCGAGACGTCCCATTACTTCTTCGCTATCGACTGTTTCGCTTTGTGAGGAATACACTATTTGGTCGTCCTCAACATCTATGGTCTCCAAGCAGACGGCTGTAGAATATGGTTAACAATAATATTTAAGATTATATAACATTCGAACTTGAAGTTTTGAAATGTTCGGGCAGTAATATTTAGCATTTCACTATTAATATTTGGATACGGCATCGCTAAAAAAAATCTCGTGACACATTTAGTGTCAAATGAATTTACCTTTTTAAAAATCCCAGTAAACTCAGATTTCACTCCTGGGTAAAATACGTAGCAATGTACACATGTACATTGAATATTCATATATAGTGATTTAATCTTTGGCAGTATGGGCTTATTCACTATGAAGGGGAATTTTTCCCACTCTTTATTAATGTTAAGTCCTTTTTCTCGTGTAAAACCTTTATGTACAGCGTTTTAACTTACCGCATCCTGATAATTCAACCCGGAATTCAATTGGTCCGTTCGATGACAATGGGCGAAGACGAATTCTTTGGACATTTTCCAGAGGAGGATTTAGCTCTGTTTCTTGGAGGGTGTCGCTGTCTTTGCCATTGAGCTTAAATTTCTATAAAGTGAGAGATATCGTTATACAAGGTCGATAATATATGGAACTAAAGATTGGGTATAAATATACTTCCAGTAACTGTCAAAACATATAACAATCATGTTTTCGTTCGGTTATCCCCAAGGTCTCTAAGATATGTTTGGATCCCCGTTTTATAGGAACATTATCTCATACATCTAATCAGATGTGTCCTACGTCGTAAGGCAGACTGTAAAAATTATTAAAGAAAATGAAATTATTGATTTCTTCGTAAGACCTACTTCTGGGGTCCAGGCAAACTGTCAGTGGATCACACTAAAGACAGATTAATGTTCTTTGCTATAGGGCGTACGAAATCAATAAGTTTCAATCAGATATCTATAACAGCGTGTCCCAAAAAACTGGGTTCAAAAGTTTGCGAGCTTATAATGAAATAAGTAGGAAACATGGATAGTTTATATTTACGAATATCAAACAAAATATACCTGACCTTTATTGGGTAAACTCGGAAACCAATCCAATGTAAACTTTTTGAAATACAAAGATTTGAATAGAGCGTGGTCAGAACCCATTTGTCCCGATTTAAGGAAAAAACCATCCGTGCGTTGCATGAAACTGTACGCTACACATATGTCCAGTATTCCCGGCATGGGGTTATTATTCTCCGAAAGAACTTAACAATAACTCGGACGGACTATAACAAAGAACACTTTCTTTTAATATTTATGTAAATAATGAACTTGTATTATTGCAATATGATCAAGATAATTTTGTTTACTACCCAAGTCTTTGTAAAAAATGAATGCAAAGGCGAAACGTTGATTAAGTCACAACAATGCGCAATTGCAACACATCGGGGTGTTCATTGAAAAGTGGGACAAATGGGTTTTGACCACGCTCTATTAACATCTTTGTATTTCAAACAGTTTATATTGGATTAATCACAGATATCCCTAATTATGAACTATCCATGTTTCCTACCTTCTTAGTTATAAGCTCGCAAACTTTTGAACCCAGTTTTTTGGGACACGCTGTATACCTTGCATATATTCCGAAACAATTATATTATCCTTTCAAACAAAATTACCAAATGACAGCTCTTGCATTTTGCATAATCTGTACCCAAGAAGATTCCTTGCACAGACCAGCATGCTTAGGACCACTAACACTGCCGACAAGGCTTTCCCCCAAATAAACGGTGTCAAACATGTGTTAAAGTAATTAGCAGCTGCCATAAAAGTAGTCTGACTTACAACTGTGAAAGAAGTCGAATCCCAATCAAATAAAATTTACATGTGTTATTCAACAAACAAAAAATAGGGTCTTTAAGAGAACCAAGAGAGGACTGAAGTCACAGCAACTTCCTACTTGCAGCAGGTTCTTGAATACCATTGTTTATAAGCGTTTCATTGCAATGTTATGTCAAAGTATGCTGGTGATGCTCAAGTATTCTTCATTTTAGTGTACCTAAGCTCTTCCAAAAATGAAGTGTTTATACATACCCGAGGTTTATTGGAATCCTTCTTCGTAATGTACTGCCATTCAGGCTCTTCGCTATCGGTCAAATATTGAACGCTGAATTGAGTAACAGTGCCTTGTGTTGTTATAACGGTGATTTGACGTGGAAAGATGAGTCCAATTTCGATGTACTCTTTCTCACCGGTTGGTTTCCATGGATCTCCGTTTACTCGGCCCGTTCCGGCTTTCGTATTACTTGTACTATAGGATATCATGCTATCCGGAATTTTTCCATCTGCAATGCCCATCTGTTCTCGGCATATTTGAACTGTGTATAAGCAATATGAAAATGATGTATTATAAATGAGGAGAGTTCAAAATCACTTGCATTAACTACTCTGTCATATAGGCAAACTTTACATTTAACTGTACTATCCTATTCGACAGTTCAAATTGATGACACAAGTCGATCATATTTACTTTGTAAACGTCGAAGCGCCGGGCTCAGCGCATTCGATTGATAAACGTAATATCGCAAGTGACGGTGTCACATTTTGGACAGCCCCTCACACCGATTGTCAGCTATTATAGTAGCACGTGGAGTAACTTTTAACGTGACTTGTAGACTGAACTAAGAAAATCAAAAATACATGGATTGGTGACTATTGATACACGAACAACTAGTCATTTCATGAGACCGAGATCTGTGTAGTGTACGAAATGGTTGGCTTAAAAACATCCTCATGGCCACTTTTTATTTTGTTCGTGCACATGGAACGTAGGACAAGAGTATCACATTTCTTCAGTGTATTTCTAACACCTCGTGTGACGCTAAACCATGAAGTTATACGAAAGGAGTTACTTCTTGCCAGCATCAATGGAACGATGATGATCGCAGTGTTACTACACAAAAGAGGCTAAACCATTGATATAATGTGTATTGAACTGACAATCACGGAGAGTTACCGCGAAAAAATCGATCTAGATTGACCAAGCAGAATTCCCACTCTTGATGGTCCGACGCTAGCGTGTTTCCCTCATTCCTTGTACTAAAAATACCTATTTAGCTCAAAGCACTACTAATTTTAATAAATAACTACATGTTTTTGATATTGCAAATGTGTAAAAACCAAGCAAAAAACAATACATATGATAACGAAACTATTGACAGGCAGTTGAATCATATTATAAGACGTGGATCAAAACGAAATAAAAAATAAGTTGATATTCAATATGTTGAACAGTTTATATTTCAACAGAAAAATGAGGCAAATCCGGGCACACTTAAAAAGTATATACAGAATACTTTGTTTTTGGCACCGGAGTGTGTATTTATGGGAGAAAAAGCAATGTTTGTAACCGGACTTGCTGCATCATTGATGACTGTTATTCTCAACTTCCACATTCGTAACTTAGGGCGGATTCGCCGCTTCCTTAGCCAGGAAGCGTGCCATCATGCCGCCAGAGCGCTTGTTTTGTCTCGCATTGATTATGCCAATTCCCTTTTGTACGGAGCTCGTGAAGCTGATCTAAAACATTTGCAACGTATCCAAAATAAAGCTGCCAGACTAGTCTTTGCATGTGGACGAGACAGGTGCTCTGTCAAACTGTTGCGTTCCTTACACTGGCTCCCACTCAAAGAAAGAATACATTTCGAAATCATGTTGCAGGTATATAAGTGCATATCTGGTACTGCTCCGGCTTATCTACAGAATCTAGTCACGTTGTACAATTATCCTGATACTACTAGAAGTAGGCACAGACTTCGTTCTTCATCTGACATAACGAAGCTCAATCCCGTTCGTTCCCACAAAAGAGCTGGTGATTGTT
Organism: Ophiura sarsii; assembly: GCA_035610835.1. NCBI lineage: Eukaryota > Metazoa > Echinodermata > Ophiuroidea > Amphilepidida > Ophiuridae > Ophiura > Ophiura sarsii. Next base: position 3,686,091 of record CM069444.1, read on the forward strand.
GTCTCACTGTTTTCGGACCTCAGCTCAGGACTGATTTTTTTTATTGCGGGTTCAATCCATAGCCTACAAAAGCTCCCCGATCTTGAACTGAAAGTGGGTGATCATGTCATCAGGCCTTCACCTAATGTGCGCAACCTGAACATCAGAAGAATTCAGCGCTATCTTGACAAGGACACTAAACACCATGTTGTCCGTGCTTTGATTTTATCTCGCTTGGACTATGTAATAGTCTACTATAGATGGCCTCAAATCTCAAGATCTCCGCCGCCTTCAATCCATCCAAAACAAAGCAGCCAAACTCATTTTCTCTGTTCCTAGACTAACTAATCCTGTACCATTAATGAACCAACTTCATTGGCTCCAAATTCAAAACCGGATAAAATTCAACTCTGCCTGCTCATCTATAAGTGCCTCAATAAATCTGCCCCACCTATCTCATCAATAAAATTAGTTTAAAACCTGCTCTCTCCAGCGGTCCTCTCACCAGATCAGCCCAGGTCAGAACCCTCTTTGTTATCCCTGCTTGCAAGACATCCATTGGTGACAAAGCTTTTGCAGTTGCTGGACCTTCCATCTGGAACCGCCTGCCACAGAGTGTCCGTGAAGCCACATCTGTCAACCAGTTAGAAGTTGCTTACGACTCACTTATTTTGAAATATGTCTCTGTGTCTCTCATTAATATATATATATATATATATATATATATTGTGCGTTATTGAATAAGCGTATGCATCATTGATGAGCCAAGAAAAAAAAATCATAATATTTGTTTCCACATTTAAAACATGTATCGATTTTGACCAATCTTGTTGCATCTTGTGCGCAATGATGACTCATGACAAGTGGTCACTTGGGTTTAAAATGTCAATTTTCACTCCTTTTCACTTGATATCTAATTGATATTTAGCTGATATGAACTCAGTTTAGCTGGTATGAATTCAATTTAGCCGGTATGAATTCAGTTTATCTGGTATAAATTCAGTTTAGCTGGTATCAGTTGAGCTGGTACGATTTCAGTTTAGCTGGTATGAATTCAGTTTAGATGGTATGAATTCAGTTTAGATGGTATGAATTCAGTTTAGATGGTATAAATACAGTTTAGATGGTATGATGGTATGAATAGAGGTTAGCTGGTTGTTTATCATTATCAATATTTTCGAATTGACATAAACACTTCAGGCTCGAATTTATCTATGATATATACTCCCTATGCTAATGCACAGTGTAACAGGCTAAACATTGCTTACCTGTGGTGGTAGTTATAACTGTGGTTGATACAATTGAGGTAGTTGTACCTACATTGGAAAAAATAGGAAGAACAATTCAACATTATATTATTGTATATCGCATTATAGGTGGCCTTCCACTTCTGTAGTTTATAATTAAACCAGAAGTCTTAGATATTTTCTCTCTTCGGATTATTAAAGGGATATTTAAAATGCCATTCAAATAAATTCCAAACACAAGTCAATCCGATAAAGGATTACACAAATACAGAAGCCTAAAGACAAATAAAACCAAAAAATTAACACAACCACCTTTTCGGGGTACCGAGGTTTAAAAAAACCCACGTGATCAAAACAAGTATCCTTAGTAACACAATATTTTGGCCAAATTACTGAGCGGATGAAATAACTTTGATAAAAGTTACTTTGATATCTAGATCCATTAATAAGTATTACCTGGTGTAGTACTTTGTTCCACTTTGGGTCAGATATTGTTTGACCGTTAAAGGGTCAAGACCTGGAGTCGTTATGCAAACTTATTTGAAAGCGTTTATACATTAAACAACTAGAGAACAATTTAATATATGGTATGTTGATAGAATGTGTGTATTCACTACCATTGATGTGTAATATATATTTATGTACAGAGAATGTAATTGATATTTACATGGACCATTCGTGAGTAAGTAAAATCTTATTCTAGGGTGTTTCAACATATTCAGGTATTGTTTATTCCTTATTGCATAAAAATATCGCACTGAGTTTTCATTGTGTATGATGACAATTGAGGTTATGATACTATTTAAACATGTTGGTCAAGTAGCTATTTGCTCCTCTTCCTCAATCACCCCAACAAATTTTGCTTAACGACCTGCATGATTAAACCTTATTCTATCTTCTCTCTTCGGATAATTAAAGGGAATTCTTTACTTCATGAATAGTTGCGATGGCTACGTACCTAGTGCGTTCCAATAAAATTAATCGTTGTATGAGAACGCGCACGCGAAATGCAGGTTATTAATAATTGCCCGAAAGTACTGCGCCAAAGTATTTGATTGTTTTGCTTATTGACCGACCAATCAAATTAAAGCCTCACGCCCCTTATCTGAATATTCAATGAGTTATGAGGAAACACGATAAAGCTTATTTCTGATTGGTTGAATGATAAAAATGTTAATGAGGGGATAACCCGACTTGGACTGTTTCAATAATTAAGAAGGGGTAGACAAGATAATAAACTGAAAACGAATTAATTATTAACGTCATTATATCGGTACAAATCAACGATTTGGATAAATATGCATCTTTATCAGTAATGAATGAAAATACTGATTGCTTAACAGCTGTTTTCGTGAATTTTATTTTATGTTCTACGGTTGAACTTTCCAATGGTGTACCTGGTGTAGTACTTTGACTTAGTTCTACGGTTGAACTTTCCAATGGTGTACCTGGTGTAGTACTTTGACTTTGTTCCACGGTTGAACTTTCCAATGGTGTACCTGGTGTAGTACTTTGACTTGGTTCCTCAGTTGAACTTTCCAATGCTGTGGTTGTAGCAATAGCAGCTGTTGCAAGTGCTAGAAAGATAATATGGTTCACAATTATGACTATTATTCTAACATAAAAAAGCAAACATAATAATGAGCATTTATATAGCGTTCTTACACATTATACAATGGTACCGCAGCGCTTAACAAAACAAAAGCATAACATTATAGAAATAATATTATTAAACACCACTTGACGGTGGAATAAGTGAGTTGGTATTTATTTTAAATTGGGTCAGTGATGATGCATGCCTATTTTGACGCCGTAAATTGTTCCACAAAAATGAGCTGGAGGCATAAACCCCTTCTTTACGGCAGGCAGTGAGACGAGTTTTAGTTTTATAAGTAAAAATCCGAGTGTCAGAGGCAGAACGTGAAAATGTTTCAAATATCGTAGTTTCCCCAGAGTTTTAGCTACAAGAGAGGGAAATGATGTTTGTAACATACACTGTCGGCCCAGTGCACCAATGACAGGTAGCTGAAGAATAGCGCTACCTCGCTAGTAGCTGAGGCGTAACCCACAATTCGGAGAGCACCAAATCGGGGTAAGCTACTAGGCTATTAATTGGCGGTTAATTTACGCTCAATGTTATACCTGACCAGACCCAAGAGTAAGTTGGGGCATATCGTTTTATGCATTCATGCAATTTGGTGATTTGTTTAGTCAAAAATTAGATCAACCCCTTTTGCCCATTCAAACAATAATCGCACCGACTTTGGGTCATATTATGACCAAAATGTACTTACTGTTCAAGGATCTTAAATAATGACTAAATAAATAAATAAATAAACTTATAATTGTTTTTATTAATTAAAAACTGGTAAAGCCAAAGTTTCATCATTATTGTGAGTGGAAGGGTAGAACTAGAAGAACGAAAAAACAGAGAGCATATCGTGCCGTGCGTGGTCTGAGGATCGAACCGGGGTTCTGCGGTTAACAAGCGTATGACAAGGTATCTACGCCACGGAAGTATTTGTGTTATAATTGTATATAATTGTTTCCATCGGGTGCTTGTGTTTGTCATTACATCTGTGCTTTTTGGTGCAATATTTGTATGTGCCCCTCGCCCAAAATATGTTTGCAATGTCATGATAAATTCGAAATTTTTGGCCACAAAAATGCCGTCATTTTTGTCCAGAAGGCAGGCCGACTACTTCTGTACACTCACCTATGACCTAACGAGTGACGACACATTTTAAATATTACGGAGGACCATTCACGTCAGAATTTTACACTATAGGTTAACACTTCGCACATGCGCTAATTAATTTGGTAAGGGACGATGCTGATTAATGTGGATATTTACCTCACTAGTTACTATTCTGGTGTTACTCGCCAGTTATGCTCTAAGAATATCATCGTTAGTAAGTTATACTACAGTTAGAGCATAACTACGATGGAGGTAGCTTACCTCCTTATTAAGTTACGCTAGTTTGGTGCACTCGGCCGTATAAGATTCAAGACTATAACTATATTATTATACTTTTCAAAAAGACGATTTTAAATATGTTATTGTAGCAACCACCCCTACCCTCAGACTTTGACCGCGTATCCTATACCCGGGTAAGAAGGTACCTTCAATTTGTTTCGTCAAAATGAGCACAAAGGATGTAACTGAGATTCCCCAGTTGCCATAGGCACTTTCTGTTACGTTTTGGTTAAATCGATCATATTTCTGTTTGTAGAGACATTTTTATAACTTAGCTACCCTAATATGTTTATCATAAATGCAAGTTCATATATGGCAGTTTTGAAAAATGTGACCCCTGTACATTTTAGGAAAGTATTAACCTTTGATCTTGTTGCCCTATATCGCGGAAACAAAGCATCGGGTGGAAATACAACCATTCACTTTTTTGCTCCCTGTGGTCATAGGAACAGTTTAATATACATTACACCATAATCTGAGCATATTGGCAATTTGACCTCGCTGAGGGGGTCATTTTGACAAGAAAATAAAATAAAGTCTTTGATGACCTAAGTTAGTTTAGGGGGTCAAACCTTCTGTACTTTATGGGTTCAAATCATATGTGACAGGCTCCCAGATTATTTTGGTACCATGGTGTAGCTAGAGGTCTCCTCTTTCCATACATACCAAAACAGCACACACATCTTGCGCACGACGTCACTTAACATGGCCAACCTCAAATTCCCGTTGCATTTGTCAGTACAGTAAAATATAAGCCAACATTGATGTTTTCGCCAAAAAAGCTCCAAATATTTTAGTTTCACTCGCTATTTGCTTATAAGTGAGGGAAACAAATGTTTCTATCATATACTATGAGATTCAGGACCATGTCATTGAGATATTTTTCAAAATGGCGATTTTTAACAATTATAAGGAGACATGTACAACCGCCCCCTACCCTCGGACTTTGACGGTTTACTCTCAAATTTAGTTCTTCAAAATAAGTGCAAGGGATGTAGAAGAGATTACCTAGATGCCCTATGTCTTGATGTTTTAGCTAAATCGATGACAATTCTTAGAGGGTGGGAAGGTGGTACCTACCCCCCCCCCCCCCCGAGGAGGACGAGGGTTAATAGAAAATGTGCAATTTAAGGAATACGAATCCTTGAAGAGGCATGGATTTGTTTCCATTATTTCATCAACAATGAACCGATTTTGAATAGCTGCTCGATTTCATGATAATTTACCTTCTCTACACCCATGAACATCAATACGCAGACCACGTCCGTATATCTTTATTCTCAGAAGACTTGCCAAGACGGGAAACAGAACATCTTGTCTCTTATCGTCAGTTGTAGACACAAATGTCTGAAAAAAACACACCACGTATCAATCAACACCATTGTACGGTTGCCAATGACTAGTAAAAGTGCTATAACCCATAATAAGTAGTTACTCTATTCACTAGCTTTTATTCTCAATTCACACGCCATGTCCGTCTGTCATTTTGGTTATAGAGTTCGTGGTGATAGTAGTCTTTACTTTAACACTTTCCACGCGGCAGGCAGCTGCAGACGACATTCCAAAATTTCACAAAATGTTTCAAAAATGTCAAAATTACTGTATTTCATTACCATATTTGGAATCACCATGAGAAATGCATTGAAATAAGTACAAACATGCCTAGTGTTTGGTTAATAATCTTTGAGATAGACTTTAAAATTTATGAAAGGTTTCTGAAAAATCTGTTTTGTGTATGCCGCGTGGAAAGCGTTAAAAAATACCTTCCTAATTCCCTCACCAATAATCATTCTTAAACAGTTTATTGTGTTTGATGTCGAATTCATGATCATTCAAGACAAATGGCTTTCTACAGCGAGAAACATGCCGACATCTTGATACAAGTGTTGGAGGAGTTTTTTACCCGATATTGCTGTATTGATATGCTATCGTACTAATTGATTATATTATGATAACCAGAGTGTAGTGATATAATGTGGGTATCTGCGTTAACACTTTCCACGCGGCAGGCAGCTGCAGACGACATTCCAAAATTTCACAAAAATGTTTCAAAAATGTCAAAATTATTGAATTTCATTATCATATTTGGAATCATCATGAGAAATGCAATGAAATAAGTACAAACATGCCTAGTATTGGGTCAGTAATCATTGAGATAGACATTTAAAATTGTGAAAGGTTTCTGAAAAATCTGTTTGTGTATTATGGTAGAAATAATAGCCGCGTGGAAAGTGTTAAGATGAAACTGAAAGGGGGTGTTATGAACAGAGTAGACAGGATTTATTTCTTACCGTATCCTCCTCACTCGATATCATATCATCCCAATGTTCACCATTATCAACACTATATTGTACAGTGTATTCCACGTCCGCTCCGTCGTCGCTAATTGCCGTGAAACCAGTTACTTGAAAAATATCAGTTAAGGCAACCACGATGTTGGGGTCCAAATCGCCCATTTCGGGTGACCAAGAATTGTCACCTGTTGTTATTCCAAGTGAACCCTGGTCTGTTATCTCATCATCAGTTGATGAAAAAGTTAAATCAGCGTTGTCCAAAATGGAATGGCTGCAATCACCTATTGTATCAAACAAATCATTGGAGATAGTGTTATTTTTATTCACGTTTAATCGATATTGAGAATTACTTTAAATGGAACAAGGCACCAAGTATTCCGGAAAAAGCTATTATTAATATTTGACTCAATATTATTAAGGTTTGGTGTAACACTTGATGTATACATTCATGTCAGATCAGGTTGCAGCCGTAATGGGTGAACCAATAACATTGAATAGACAATTGCCAAACATGGTGGTAATGACAGCTGCATCACCCACATATAGTTGTTTTTACGCTTCATTAATGCACAGGGATTCACACACTAATCTACACGTAAATATTACAGTACTTTTTCATAATGAGGTCATAGTACACATACTCACCCGGCGTCGTAGGAATCTCTATATCAATTGTAGTCGTTTCTACGGTTGTTCTACCAATAGTAACACGCGTTGTGGACGTGGTTGTTGTTGGGGAATCGGTTGCTGTACATACACAAACGTTATGAACTTCATGTTATTTATTATTCATCAAATATTTGTGTACGATTTGTTTAGAAAATAGTTGATATCGACCTTGAAGTTCCATGAAGATCTCTGCTGTTCTGATCGCTTTTAACAAGGAACTGTTGAGTGTCTTTTGTTTTTGAAAACATCGAGTAAACGATGGACTATTGGATTATGGAGGCATAAGCGTCTACAATTTGTTACAGTTGACCGAATATTTGTTCATAATTCTTAGCTGTTTAAAAACAGCTAAGAATGTTTGGGCAATTCTCATTGGCGACATTTATATCAGACAACTTAACACGGCGTACATTATTGAGCCGCATTGCGTGATAACTGGAATTGTCTTCCATAGGTCTACTGCGAGCTTCTTGCGTGCTTATGCGGCGCATTACGCGGATGCATAGTGTACTCACCGCACGGGATTTGAGGGTATATTTTTGGGTAATTCGATACTAACAGGGGTAAAAGTTGACAAATGTGGGCAATTTAAATTACAATTTTGATTTAATAAATGTCTAAAGTATCATTGTTTAAAAATGAGAATAAAGGTATAGTTTTTAGCAGGACCCTTGATATATACGATGTTGACATAAATGTGTTCGGTAGTATTATTTTGTGCGTAAAACAACTCCGCCTGCGTCGTCGTCTAACTTAAAATAATACTACCGTCCGCATTTATGTCAGACAATATAACACGGGTACGGTCTAAAAAATATCTTTATTTAAAAATATCTTTATTCTCTAAGTGATTTAACCTGTTGGCGCACACGGACGCTAACATTTGCAAAATTATATCTACACCATTTCTTAACTTACTCTGTACTGCCACATTGGTAGTTGTGGATTGCGTAGTCGTAACACTGGTTGTCGGAGTTGGCGAAAGTGTCGTTACGATGGCGTTAGTTGCTAATTGTTGCGCTATATAGATACAAATGATACAATTAACATTATTATCAGAATATCATTAAGCATTGTAGAGAGCTAGACACGAATCCTGGTGTCTGGCAAAGATTTGTTTGGTTTTCCTCTTAATTCTGGCACAAATCATAAATAGCTACATAAACCACTAATTTGATGCATGAATATTACTCTGTGCAATATTCCGTGTTGCTCAGTGTTCTCATGAGAAAGCCTCAGTGGAAAAGCATGTAGGAAAGTTGTGGTAAGGAAAACACCAATGGCATGTCAAATAGTGCGTTTATTCCAATCATAGAGAGAATGGCATTTAAAACCATTCATAGATATGCGAAATTGGATATCCAAGTCAACTTCAATTTCTGCCATAAGCATGGTAAGAACAAGGCATTAAAGTCTTTGGTAAGAAGTAGAATTATCCTTTGGGCCTGTTTAAGGGGGCTGACAACCCTCACAACATAATATTTATCAAGCGCTGTAAATTTTGAACTATTAATAGGAGTATACATTTTTGGAAAGGAAATGAGTCGGAGAATCTATTTTTAGTATCACATTTTGCCAAAAATGCTGATTTTAAAATGTTGACCCAAAAATCACTTTTTTGGCTCAATATTTGCTGCATTTGTAGCAAATTAATTTTTTGGTAAAAAATGCTGAAATTGTACCAAATTCATTTTAATAAAATTCTCTAAGAGGATTTTTGTTTGTTTTGAATATCTGGTTTATTTTTTGAATTATAGACCAAAAAGTACCAAAAATAAGATTTTTAGAATTATCGAGGTAAAAAATAATTCATATATTAAAAAAAAAATTGACAAAACATATTTTTAGAAACCTTGACAAAACCTAAAATGGGCAAATATATTGGTCAATGTATTTACCACCTGCTAGAGCCCAAGTGCGACGGGTCGGGGCGACGGGGAGGAGGGGAGGTGGCGGTTTTTGGGGGCTATATTGGGACATCCCTAATAAAACTCCTTTGTCAATGTATTTGTAAACTTTCACCATACCACCCGCATGGAACTAAAATCAAGACATCGTAATTATAAATCAGAACTATTCTTAAAATATCATTTCGTCTTCAGATTATGGCAAACCAAATTGATTTAGAAGCTCGCAAAAATGACGTACTTCTGATCTCCAATTGCGCGTAAACCATACACTCTACAATTCAAATTGTTGATAGTAGACCTATATTTAATAAGTATAGCTTAACCCTAACCCCCGCGGCTATGTTTTTGTGCGTATGGGGGAGGGGAAAAAGTACTATTTTGTGACCCGAAAAACACCCAGCACCTCCGGGATTCGATCACGGGACCATCCGCACCAAAGTCTGTCCCTCTACCGACTGAGCTAAACTCCCAGCGCATATATGCGGGCAGCAACTTCATGTGGAGATAGTTTCTGGCTGTGAGTTTTTGTGATATTTAGCAGGGTAAGGGTTTATACTATAGTATCATTTAATACAGTTTTAGTGTATTTTTAGTAGGTGTTGCGATGTATGCATTGTACCAACATTGGATTGTGTATAATTGTGTACAAAATGTGAGTGTGCAATACCGAATCTAAATTAAATTTTAATAAAGGGTTTTTATCTATCTTTTATTTTTATCCGCGTATTTTAATTGAAAACAAACCACACACTGGAAAAGGGAAACATTTACAGTTGCACGCTTCAGTGATTTATTCATTTTAATGGTTGGTGGCCAAAGGGATGGGAGAGGATCCTCGGGATCGACCCTAATTATCTAATCAACGCCTCGGTCTCTCGGCGGTTTTAATTGAATCTCGTTTCCAGCAGCCTGGTGCTAAGCATAGATGAAAGAAACCAACAATTTGGAACCCGGTAGTATATTTTATCGGAATAAATCGAATTGGAAACTGGAAACCAATGCTTAGCACCAGGCTGCCGAAAACGGGATTCGTTTTAATTTTGTTTTGTGTATTCAAGAGTGTGACAAATACAAAATTTACCGTTTGAAAAAGAGGGCGCTAGTTCTAGCATCACAATACTTGAAAACCGAGGATGGGTCACTCGGAGCACCCGTTTTAGTCACTGTACTGTTAAGAACACCTTTTTCATTTGTTTGATTAATAAATCATGACAACACTATGACTTTTTGACAGAATATTCATGACCTACCTTCATTCGGGGAAAAATGACGGCCTCTTACGGTCGTATTTACTCGACACGAAAGGTAAGGTCAGTCGGTCGAACGGTTAGCTATTTTCTAAGTGTTCTTGATTTTTAAAATCTTTCATGGGTCTGCCGTGCCAATGGGTATCGTTTTCGTAGGCCAGTTATATAAGACAGTTGAATTACTATAGTAGAATAAAAACAAAATTCGTCCTTACTGTGTCGGCATCCAAGAGGCTCTACACGAAGAGCGCCATTTCCCTCAATTTGAGTCGGTTTGATCCGTATAGCAACTACGTTGTCGTAACGTCCACGTATCACGAAACGGTACGTTTCCTCTCCAGAAAGTTCGTCTGGTGTTATGAAGTCCTGGTATATATATAAATATATAATGAAAAAGACTTGCAGTAAACTTGCAGTAAACTTGCAGTAAACTTGCTGTAAACTTGCAGTAAACTTGCAGTAAACTTGCAATAAACTTGCAGTAAACTTGCTATAAACTTGCAGTTAACATGCAGTATACTTGCAGTAAACTTGCAGTAAACTCGCCGCAGTAAACTTGCAGTTAACCTGCAGTATACTTGCAGTAAACTTGCAGTTAAAACTTGCAGTTAAAACTTGCAGTTAAAACTTGCAGTCAACTTGCAGTCAACTTGCAGTAAACTTGCAGAGTTAACTTGCAGTAAACTTGCAGAGTTAACTTGCAGTAAACTTACAGTAAACTTGCAGTTAACTTGCAGTAAACTTGCAGTAAACTTGCAGTATACTTGCAGTAAACTTGCAGTAAACTTGCAGTAAACTTGCAGTAAACTTGCTATAAACTTGCAGTTAACTTGCAGTATACTTGCAGTATACTTGCAGTTAAAACTTGCAGTAAACTTGCAATTAAAACTTGCAGTAAACTTGCAGTAAACTTGCAGTAAACTTGCAGTAAACTTGCAGTATACCTGCAGTAAACTTGCAGTTAACTTGCAGTTAACTTGCAGTATACTTGCAGTAAACTTGCAATAAGCTTGCAGTAAGCTTGCAGTAAACTTGCAGTAAACTTGCAGTAAGCTTGCAGTTAAATTGCAATAAACTTACAGTAAACTTGCAGTAAACTTGCAGTAAACTTGCAGTAAACTTGCAGTAAACTTGCAGTAAACTTGCAGTAAACTTGCAGTAAACTTGCTATAAACTTGCAGTAAACTTGCTATAAACTTGCAGTAAACTTGCAGTAAACTTGCAGTAAACTTGCAGTAAACTTGCAGTAAACTTGCAGTAAACTTGCTATAAACTTGCAGTAAACTTGCTATAAACTTGCAGTAAACTTGCAGTAAACTTGCAGTAAACTTGCAGTAAACTTGCAGTAAACTTGCAGTAAACTTGCAGTAAACTTGCTATAAACTTGCAGTAAACTTGCAGTAAACTTGCAGTAAACTTGCAGTAAACTTGCAGTAAACTTGCAGTAAACTTGCAGTAAACTTGCAGTAAACTTGCAGTAAACTTGCTATAAACTTGCAGTTAACTTGCAGTATACTTGCAGTATACTTGCAGTTAAAACTTGCAGTAAACTTGCAATTAAAACTTGCAGTAAACTTGCAGTAAACTTGCAGTAAACTTGCAGTAAACTTGCAGTAAACTTGCAGTAAACTTGCAGTCTAGGTGTTTTACATTGGTGGCTGTCAGTTTCATGCAGACCGGTCCATGCAGACCGGTCCACACATACCTGTTGTGGCCAGCATCAGACTGATATGTAAAGGCACATAAGACATTTACTTGTTTGAATTATTTAATAGTGATATGAATGAGGATGAAGTGATCACTACATAAGTATACGCTCAGAATAGTTGATATGTCGGATCTGACGATAGAGATATACAATGAGAAAGTAAACTAAATATAAAAGAGAAATGAAAAAATGGCCTAAATTACCAATTTCACTGAGCTTTCAATGTTTGTACTAGTGGGTGAAACATGAACATATAGAAATAAGATATTAACCGCATACAACATTTAAGTACATGGTGTTAAACTACAATAATGTATAGTTTGTGTGAATACGTGATGACGAAAGCACCCAAGAAAGAGGGTGCAAATCATTTCCCCTTTTATCAAGTCTATAAGACCTTTGGGTATCAAGTTTATTGATCCAGAAATATTCTCCTTATTGTCTACGAATTTTGGTGAACCATGCCATTCAAAAATGATGAGTTGAAAGGTCATTATCAGGTAGGGAAAATGTGTGATCCTTGATTGTTGAACGGGTGGTTTGTCGTGTGTGTGGGGGTGTGTGTACTTCGGTTCAGTTTCTCCTATGCATTGGAGACCATATTTGTTGCATTGGATTATGTAGATAGCGTTGGCAGTGACACAGTATGAATTATTTTTTAATGGTATATGATTCTCTTGTGAGGTGACTATTGAAATTTTAAATTACTTTTCGTAGTGTGCTATTTTGACACGTCTGACATCGTAGACGGTTGCAAGCCAGATATGTATGAATTATTATAGTAGAGGTCTCACTCTGTGGCCTTCAATATGATGACGGACTCATACGCCAAATGCGACCATATATGGTCTCTAGACAACATTTCTACGGCGTTAATAAGAGTAACCACGGTGAAATAAGAAGAAAAAAGAGATTTACCAAGGTGAAATAAGACACAACATAATTTATATCTAACCTGTGTCGTTTTCGATCCAGGCTCCGTGACTGGTTTCCAATTGTCCTGTTCGAGAGTCTTATATACAATATTCAACTCCTTGACATAGTTATTGTCATCTAAACCTTGGAGTGTTAGGCCAGTGAAGTAAGACGGGGAATTGAAAACGATCTCTAGATACTTCTTTTTGTCCTTTTGAGTAGGTACCCAAGGTTCAGCATTAAGTCTACCGGGGGCCTGGCCAACGGTTTCGTCCAAAGATGAAGAAAATGAGATCTGTGTGTTTGGTATCTGCCCATCTTCCATTCCCAAGGGCTCATAACATGTATCTGTATATAAAATGTTTCAACTCTTGTCAACTACGTATGCAGTGGTAGTGGTGTAATATGTAAACTATCACAAATACTAGACTTTTTTATTCATTTATTTATTCCTCACAATACAAATAACCACCAATAATTTTGTACAACAAAACAAATCAATATTATATCAACTGTTAAAATATTTATCAGAGTTATATACGAATACAAGCTACATTTACAAGCTACACACCGGAAGTCACATAAATCAGCCACACATTAATTAATTAAATATAATTTCGACTGAAAAAATGACGCCAATTGAGGTCATTTTGTAAGAGGAAAAGAAGATAAGGATGATTGCAAAATCTCAATTTGATTATTTTAGCTTAAACAGAATAGATGTTGTACATTCCCTGCTGTCTATGTATTTCCAGGTCCTGGTAATTAATCACCACGCACGATTGCTTTATTCCACGTTCTACATCTTACCTCAAAGCGTCGTCTATTTGACAAGGCGCACATCATACGCGCGCTCAAAAGCAGTGTATTGCAATGAAAAAAGGAAACAACTTACCGGATTAATTTATACTATAAATGCGTAAGATTTCTGATTTCGATTTATATATATCAATAAATTCAAGAAAATACATTCAATTAACAGTTAAGTCATTTGGAATGAACTAAAACACCCAGACATCGACAAGAAAGAGAATACAAGATGGATATTGTAGTTTGGTTGCCACGCTATCGTGCGATTTTGAGGGACAGGTCAACAATAGATCTGGTCATCCAATATAACGGCTAAACAATAACAGAAAGGTTAACATGTGACTGAACCCTAACATCTAAATCGTTTTTCTCTAGCGTATGGCAGCCAACATGATTGTTCCATGAGATTGTAGTGTGGTGTTTAGCCTGTAAATCACAGTAATACTTACGACATCCATGAATCTGAACACGGAGACTAATTGCATTTTCGAAAGCCATTGGGTAGATGCGTATTGCTGTTGCGTCCAATATGGGCTGGGGCAAAAGAACTTCGGACGGTGCGTCCGCAGTGTCCGGTTGGACACTGAAAATCTATGGAATCATAAAATGATGACACAAGATATACTCTGTTGTATCTAAAATGTAACATAATATGCATTTAAAGCCTACAATCTAATGACAAATATGTTATACATAGTGCCTGTTTTCGATCAAATACATGTTTAAGGCCGGTACACAGCAACGTATGTTGTAACTATTATTCATTGTTTTATCGATCATGTTTATGGGGAGTTAAACGCGCTAACCTGTCGGTCGTCGCTGCCGATATCCGTTACAGTTTGCCATCCTTTATTGATGCCTTCTTGTAAATAAGAAATGTAGAATTTGGAAACATACGAATCCTCGGAACCTTGTGTGAGGACAGTGTTGATATCATACGGCGAGTTAAAATTAAATTGGAGATATTCCTCGTCGGCTTCGTTAGTTTGTGGTGTCCACGGAATACCATTGAGACGTCCTATTACTGCATCGCTATCGACTGTTTCGCTTTGTGAGGAATACACTATTTGGTTGTCCTCAACATCTATGATCTCCAAGCAGACGGCTGTATAATATGGTTTACAATAATAAATAAGATTATATAACGTTCGAACTTAACTTTTGAAATGGACGGCCAGTAATATTTAGCATTTCACTATTGAGATTGGGATACGGCATAGTTACATAAATCTTGTGACAAATTCAGCGTGTACTAGCTTTTTAGAAATCCCTGGAAATTCAGATTTCATCCTGGGTAAAAACACGTGGCAATGTAAATTGAATATCAATATATACATGGTGTTTTTATATTTAACAGTACATGCTTATTAAGTAGGTGGTGGGGGACTTTTTTTTAACTCTTTATTAAATGTAAAGGACCTTTTCTCGTATTAAACCTTTACATACAGCATTTCAACTTACCGCATCCTGATAATTCAACCCGGAGTTCAATTGGCTCGTTCGATGGCAATGGGCGAAGACGAATACTTTGAACATTTTCCAGAGGTGTGTCTAGCTCTGTTTCTTGGAGGGTGTCACTGTCTTCGCCGTCGAGCTCAAATACCTATAAGGTGAAGGATATCGTTGTACAAGGTCTATAATAATAGAAACTAAAGATTGGGTATAAAAATACTTCCAGTCACTATCAAAACATTATAACAATCCCTCATTGATGTTATCGTTCGGGTTATATCTCTAAGGTCTCCGATCCGAGATATGTTTGGATTCCCGTTATTGAATGAAAATTATCTCATATACAAACAAAAACGTGGGTGTGGACTAGTGTTATAATAAACTATATCAAGTTGTATTTACTTTCGTTGATACTTCTAATCAGATGTGTCCTAAGTCGTATAAGGCTGCAGAAAGTGCTCAAGAACATGAAAATATTGAGTTATTTTAAAGTCTTTCTACTTCTTGGTCCAGACAAACGTCAGTTGAGCAAACTAAAGATATATGTTCTTTGCTACGAAATCAATCAGTTTCAATCACATATCTATACTCTGCATATATTCCGAAACAAATATATTATCCTTTCAAACAAAATTGCCAAACGACTGCTCTTTCGGCTGCTCTTGCATTTTACATATTCTGTACCCAAAGAAGATTCATTGCACAGTCCAGCATGCTTAGAACCACCAACAGTGCCGACAGGGCTTTCCCCCACATATACAGTGACAAACATGTGTTAATTAGAAGTAATAGCAGCTGCAGCTGTCGTCTTACTTATCCGACGTTTGAAAAGAAATCGAATCCCATCTAAAAAACTTACTAATTTGTTATTCAAAAAAATGTAGGGTCTTTATAAAGAAAACCAAGAGAGGACAACGCCTTTCATTCCAATGTTTTGTCAATGGGAACCGGTAGATACTGGTGACAGAAATCAGTGGTCATGTGATGAATGCTGCTGATTCTCAAGAATTCTTATTTGTTCTGTACCTAAGCTCTTCCCAAATAAACGGTGTCAAACATGTGTTAAAGTAATTAACAGCTGCCATGAAAGTGGTCTGACTTACAACTGTGAAAGACGTCGAATCCCAATCAAATAAAATTTACATGTGTTCTTCAACAAACAAAAAATAGGGTCTTTAAGAGAACCAAGAGAGGACTGAAGTCACAGCAACTTCCTACTTGCAGCAGGTTCTTGAATACCATTGTTTATAAGCGTTTCATTGCAATGTTATGTCAAACTATGCTGGTGATGCTCAAGTATTCTTCATTTTAGTGTACCTAAGCTCTTCCAAAAATGAAGTGTTTATACATACCCGAGGTTCATCGGAATCTTTCTTCGTAATGTACTGCCATTCAGGCTCTTCACTATCGGTCAAATATTGAACGGTGAACTGAGCCACAGTGCCTTGTGTTGTTATAACGGTGATTTGACGTGCAAAGATTAGTCCAATTTCGATGTACTCGTCGTTCTCACCGGTTGGTTTCCACGGATCTCCGTTTACTCGGCCCGTTCCGGCTTCTGTATTACTTGTACTATAGGATATCATGCTATCCGGAATTCTCCCATCTGCAATGCCCAGCTGTTCTCGACATATTTGAACTGTGTATAAGCAATATGAAAATGATTTATATTATGACTGAGGAGCGTTCAAAATCACTTGCATTAACTAATATGTTCATATAGGCAAACTTTAGCTTAAGATATGCTCCGATTTTGTTTGAATGGACTTGTTGCATCTTGTGCGCATTGATGAGCCAAGAAATAAAGTCAATCGTAACTTTGGGGTCAAAGGTCATGAAAGGGTCCCAATTTAAGACATGTTCTGATTTTGACCAAACTTGTTGCATCGTGTGCGCATTGATGAGCCATGAAAAGGGGTCACTTGGGTTTAAATGTCTATTTTCACTCCTTTCACTCAGAATGCTACTTGTCTGAGAGGAAATGACCGATGATTATCAAAATTGGTCATACTGTTCCATACGGATAAGAGTATACTGTCATCAGAAGGTCAAAGGTCAATGCCCTAATATCCGTGATCTATGATCACAATTTAGCTATAGTTGTTTTGCTACTCGCTTACATCGTTGCAATTTGAACTGATGCTTAGAAAAATAAAAGCTGAATTGTTGCTTTTTACTCGTATCGCAGAGATTGCTTTCATTCCTTACCCGAAACCAAATGGGCCTACAACGTTATTAATAGTTTTGTGTGAAAATTATCTATTTTTAATTTATGAATGGTTGAGTCAGTTGCAAATGAGAATGTAATTGAGTGTGAGCGAGAAAGTAGTTTCGGTAGAACGGTAGGACCTGCGTGATACGCCGTTGCTATGGACGCGAGCGCTGGTCGGACGCACCGCTTAACGTTAGCTCTACCTACCCGTGTTAAGTTGTCTCATCTAAATGTCGGCGATTTATCTGAGAACCAATTGGATTGCTTACACTTTCTTAGGTGTATAAGAATTCAGTCTAGCTGGTATGAATTCAGTTTAGCTGGTATGAATTCAGTCTAGCTGGTATGAATTCAGTTTAGCTGGTATGAATTCAGTCTAGCTGGTATGAATTCAGTTTAGCTGGTATGAATTCAGTTTAGCTGGTATGAATTCAGTTTAGCTGGTATGAATTCAGTTTAGCTGGTATGAATTCAGTTTAGCTGGTATGAATTCAGTCTAGCTGGTATGAATTCAGTTTAGCTGGTATGAATTCAGTTTAGCTGGTATGAATTCAGTTTAGCTGGTATGAATTTAGTTTAGCTGGTATGAATTCAGTTTAGCTGGTATGAATTCAGTTTAGCTGGTATGAATTCAGTTTAGCTGGTATGAATTCAGTCTAGCTGGTATGAATTCAGTTTAGCTGGTATGAATTCAGTTTAGCTGGTATGAATTCAGTTTAGCTGGTATGAATTCAGTTTATCCGGTATGAATTCAGTTTAGCTGGTATGAATTCAGTTTATCCGGTATGAATTCAGTTTATCTGGTATGAATTTAGTTTAGTTGGTTGTTTATCATTATCATTTTTTTCTTCAGAATTGACATAAGCACTTCAGGCTCGAATATCTATGATATATAATCTCATAGTAAGCTAATGCATAGTGTAACAAGCTAACAATTGCTTACCGGTGGTGGTAGTAATAACTGTGGTTGCTACAATTGAGGTGGTTGTACCTAATTGGAAAGAAAGAGGAATACAAAGTATTAATGTATACTGCAATCTATTAACGATATTTAGCATAGATGTTTAATACTGGACACTAGTTTTACATATAATTATTTCAAATGTACTTTTATTTGACCTATTGTCATGTTATACTAATGACAGCATAAGTATAATGTCCTAATCATGTTTTAGATGTAGGATAATTTTTCTTGGAAGCGATCGTGACTGAAATTTGACTTGACATATTATACACTACCGCTCGTAAATATTAGCTCCTTGATCATGTCCTGGAAATTGCATATTCTATGAACAAACTATTGATCATTGACTAGTAACGATGGTGTTTGTGTGCATTATATAATTCTTCTTCATACATTCATGTTTGTTGCATATTATACATGATCATCATATTTCATATAAAACCCGATAATCCCAGACAAGTCAACATCTACACAGTGAAACCCAATATACATTTGCCTCATTATATATTCATGAGCTCATTATCACTGTTATAGCGCTATGGGCTATCTTGCTTGCGAAAAATCATCTCCAACTCCAATACATTATTACTTATGCTGTTGCAATTTCTAGGACATAACGAGGGTTTAGTGCAACAAAGAGCTATCTGAATTTTGGTCATTTTAAAGATTAAAGATTTGTACCCATCATTGTCACCTATTAGTTTTGACAAGTTAAAAGAAATGCTATTCAAACCTTTTTGATTAGGTGAATTTTCTCATAATTAGGTTCCTGACCTTGTGTGGATCATGTTGATACCAAAATCTCATTCTGGCCAAAAATGCAGATAGCCCTTTGTTGCACTAAACCCTCGATAATTAAGGGGCAAATACTTATGAGCGGCAGTGTAGGTAGTCATTTGTCCATTCAGACAGAGCAAGCATCTAGCCTTCGGTTATAATAAACCCTGTACACAACTCAACCAGTCACCTTGGACTGCGCAGCAATTACATATCCTACCATTTGCCCAATATTCTATGTACTTATGTCAACTCCAGGTTGCTTAGATTTGGTTAAGTATAAGGGGAATTGGTACCCATGGTTTATCCATTAACCAGTATTCTAATATCCGAATGTAAAATTTAAGTTGACGTCAGTCCCTTGAGACACCATAATATACTTTTGAATATTAAAACGTACTGATTGGCTTGCAGCTGCAGCACCCGTTTGGTTGATCGGTATTATCTATGAGTTCTTCGCCCTGAAGAAGAAACAAAGTAAAACGTAAATTGGTGAAAAAAAGTCATGAACTTTATACGATAATAAAAGACTACTCACCTTGTGATTCAAATGTCGGAAAGCTAACGTAATGCACATCGATTAATTATTTATTTCCTTTCTGCTCTTTTGAGTAGGGCATTGCATTTGAAACCTAAACTCTCTTTTCGATAGTGATAAGTAGATATACGTGTTGTGTATCTTCATAAGACACTCAAAGTCGCATATCAAATTGTGATTTTAACACTTTCTACACGGCAGGCGTCTGCAGACGACATTCCAAAATTTCACAAAATGTTTCAAAAATGTCAACATTATTGTATATCATTATCATAGTTGGAATCACCATGAGAAATGTATTGAAATAAGTACAAACATGCCTAGTATCGGTTCAGTAATCCCTGAGATAGACTTTGAAAATTGGGAAAGGTTTATGAAAAATCACTTTTGTATATGGTAAAACCAATGGAAAGTGTTAAACATTATCGATATCAAAATGCATACCTCATCACATTCTATGACGCATTCTGGAACACAGTCTGCCCTGCCATTCTTGCATGCACATTTCATACAAGGATCCACCTCCCAAGTATCGCCGTCCTTAAATGAATAGTATGATAGCATCAATGCATTTATTTAATGGATTGTATGTGTTCACATTATATATTACTTTACTTCCATATACACATCTAGGCTATAATATAAAACCTCTTCCTTGCTCATTTGAGATGATATTCGTTCTCTCTGAGCTAAATCTGAATCTGTCATTATAGTTCATTCAGTGTTGATAGCAGCATATGAGGAAACCTAGAAAAAACAACTGAGGATTGTAATTGGTTTGCCAACAATCGATGAGTATGATGATCACTCTTAATTTTGACCATCAACTAAACAGATACCTGATCATTGTGTCCTTAAGACACACATGCATGTATGTACCTTGAAATCAACACATGTAGAATAACGCGGGATGCTTGACCTCAATCCAATGATAATTAGGCTACTATGCTAAGAATATATTCACGTATTCTGACGGGAAAAACCCAGCAAGTGTTAACCCATAAGATTCTATAAGATTCTGTGAGATTCTGTAAGTGTGATTTTACCATTAATCACGTATCCTTTTGAACCTATGACTTCCGAAATACTTACAGAATTACGGAGTAGTATCGAAGAAGATATTATTTATGTCAGAATTCAATGCATAATTGTTTCTGTTGCTACTCACAAAATCATGAAGGCAGCCTTATAACCGGCATATTCTTATTGTGGCTATATCATGAAGGCAGCCTTATAACCGGCATATTCTTATTGTGGCTATATCATGAAGGCAGCCTTATAACCGGCATATTCTTATTGTGGCTATATCATGAAGGCAGCCTTATAACCGGCATATTCTTATTGTGGCTATATCATGAAGGCAGCCTTATAACCGGCATATTCTTATTGTGGCTATATCATGAAGGCAGCCTTATAACCGGCATATTCTTATTGTGGCTATATCATGAAGGCAGCCTTATAACCGGCATATTCTTATTGTGGCTATATCATGAAGGCAGCCTTATAACCGGCATATTCTCATTGTGGAGTAGTGTTGAATAAGATATAATTTATGTCAGAATTCAATGCAGAATTGTTTCTGTTGCTACTCACAAAATCATGAAGGCAGCCTTATAACCGGCATAATCATGAAGGCAGCCTTATAACCGGCATATTCTTATTGTGGCTATATTAGTTGTGGAACACACATGGTTTTGAAACACAGTGAAAAACATGTGACTTTCTACCCTCAATCAAGGTCAAAGGTAAATTAACCACCAACGTTGGCAGGGATCTTTGTCCACTTAAGTTGTAATTCTACAAATTTCAAGGGAAATTTGAGTATATAACTCCCTGTGCCAGCCTAGACCAGGACTGGAAAAAATGAAATGGACCCATGCTCCCCAGCTATTTCTTAGTCGTAGACCAGAATATTTGAAACGATGTTTTGTTGTACAAAGCGTGCTGATATTTTTTCTGAATCCTTACAAACAAAATTGAGTATAGTAATCTAAGCGTTATCGCGCGGTTATCGCCTAACGCCAGCGTCCGAATTAAGGGAAAAAATCTGGTTGCCCGCCGGGCACCCAAGCAGGAAATTATGGTTGCCCGGCAGATTTTTTGGTTGTCCGTTCTGTAAAATATTTAAATGCATGTGTTAAGTGTTTCACTTCTTGTAAAAAAATTGGTTGCCCACCGGGCAACCAAATAAGTACATGTTGGTTGCCCGGTGCTAATTTTGGGTGTCCCGGGCAACCGGGCAACCACTTAACGCGAACGCTGCCTAACGCATGTGGTTTTGGAAGCGAGCACGCTTCACGTATATGATGCACAGTGCGCCGTTGCCTTCATGCGCGTCCGTGTTCTTCTGTATTCATTCGCTGCTGTAAGGAGGTTTCGCCAATTTGGAGTTGATCACATGGGTGAAAAATAAATATAGAATGGGTAACTGAGTAAATAAATATTGCATAACATTACCTTGTAGGTTTCTTTACCATCTTTACAAGCACAGTTCTCAGCAAATTTAATGCAATGCTGACCGTTCCATCGGTATCCGTTCTTACATGATTCGCACCCGGAACAATCAACACCTTCTTTGCAGTTGTTTTCTTGATCGCAAGTTTCCTCACACATGCATTTTGGATTGCATTTCTTGGGCTTTGTGGTTACCGTCGTTTTGACAGTTACGGTATTTTTGTTTACTGGAGGTCCTCCTATGAATCAAAACATTGCGTCATTAGACAATTAACCCCCTGAGAACTACCGGCCGATTGGTCAGAAATATAGATACATCATTTATTGCGCCAATCAGAGACAGTGTTAGAATAATTGTATCCCTGATAAAGATTGGAGTGAAATATTTTACAAGCTGCATTTTGATTGGCTATTCAAATGAGTATATTTTGCAATACACCAATCAGAACCACAATTAAAGTCGTAAGCAAGCTTGTTCATAAACTGCTCACAAAAAGTATCGAAACACATAGAAATGAATCGAAGCAAATAACCAAGTGCATAATTTTGTTCTGCGTATTTTGACACCTCGATCGATGAGATACGATGTTGCGGAGCGGAGTTATTGTCATTTCAATGATCGTGGGTCCAGTTTCAAAAGTGACACTCATCCCTATTGAAAAGCACGAATCCGATCATTCTAAACAGTAATGCAAACCTTTTTCTATAGGATGATTGTCACTTAAAATCAGGCTTTCGTGATGATTGGATTGCGCCATTATTCAATAGTAAAATTCGTAAGAGCTTGTTTGAGAAATATCACAAATCTTGTTCGGTTAATAAAATGTACACTTTTATCAAAATGGGCATAACACATGTTTTCCTCAACCAAATGTAATCAACTAAAATTCTTTCGGCCAAGCTAAATAATTTGGGAAATTGTTGCACACACATCTTTAGAAATAAAATCCCAAAGTTTAGTACACTTTTTTGGACCCACTCTGTAAATGTTTTATTTTGTTGTTGGTCATCTCCTTTATCTCAATTTAAATAGAACATGAGCGGATATACTCGTTTACATTTTTTTGGCAGGACTGTTTTACTTACGGTACTTAACACATTCGCAGCATTTGTCCACGTCTTCATTCAATTCCAACACGGAATCCTGATTGGTGTATTGGAAGATAATAAATATAAATCAAGTTATCTTATGAACTTTTTTTAATATTTGAAGTACCTAGTTGGATCACGAATCAATTTGTTTCTCGTCATCGAGTTTCTAGTAAGAGTATTGCGGATATCAAGATTTTGATTCCTGCATTTTTTTTTGGGGGGGGGGGGGGGCGAAGCCACCCTTATTTGGAGGGCGAAGCCACCCTTATAGCATCAGATTGCAAAAAATTACACATTTAGGTCTTTCTAGACATAAGTGGGGGCAGCCATGTTTGTACATTACATATCTATGCAGTTTATTTTAACAGTCCTGCAGTCTGTGATGGAGTCAAAGCTATATTTGTTTAGTTGATGCATAGACTGCTGATGATTCATTATGTTTATAGACTCCCCACAGAGAGACATAATAGCTTATCTTGTTTGACTATAAATAGGAGAAACCTCCCAATTGCTGTGGGTTTGTCTAATAAGTGGTTAGACTGCGGTATTTTGATTTGTTTTTTGGTTTGAATTATGGAAAATACATACACCATTTCCCTGGTATTTTGGTTTGCAACAGATGCTTCAGAAAATGGTTACAAAACATGCTTCTTTCTTTTGGATCGCCCCCATTCCATTTCAATGGAATTTTTATTGTGTTTTGAGTTTAGATTAGAGTATCCATTTTAGGAGTCTCTCGTGGTTTCTATGTTAACATTATATTAAGGTTGTTCCTATGGTTAATTTTGTATTTGATATCTTAATAGAGCTTGCTAAGCTCCACAATAATCTGAAATTTGAGATTGATCGGAGGTACGGTTTTCTAGATATGACAATTTTAATGTCAAATAAACCATTTCAAGTAATTCTGAATTATTTTGTTTTGTATTGTTTTTCGGCCAACAGAGGGCAGTCTATTTTCCAAAATTTCACAACTAGTTTTGAAAATGTCAAAATAATTGAATTTCATCACTATATTTTAAATAAACATGCGAAATGCATTAAGATAAGTACAAACATGCCTGTATTGGTTCAGCAATCCTTGAGATAGACTATGACATTTTGGAGAGGTTCATGAAAAATATGTGTCCGAGTGGTAACTAACCTTTTCACACCTAAGATTGCACTCCTTTTGACATGTTATCTGTCCTGCTTTACATGTACACTTCTCGCAATCAAATTTGCCTCCCCATTTGTCACCAGGCTGTTGTACAAAAATGAAGTATTATTACATAGTTATAACGAGGTAAAATTGTAGGACATATCAGTTTTAAAACCGATGAAACTGTATGACGAGAATATTAGCGATAACCTTACATTACATTCCCTTAAAGGGCCACCGAGAGATTGCCGAATTTGGAGAATTTTTTTAAAAATAGATTATAAGGTATGTAGGAACCCTGCAGTGTAATAGTTTATGGGCTGAATGATGGCGCAAGATAAAAATTCGGTTGAAGCAATTTATGCGGCGAGTAATACTGATAATTTCGATAGATGGTAGTTAGTATAATATATGCCTATCTTTCAAACATGCTAGTTATACAGGTGTGTGAGAAACAGATATAGTATCAGCTCCACTCAACATTTATAGAGATAATCATCCCCTCTATTGAAGATCTATGATTTGATGACCCGCTTCTTGTCATTCAATGAGATCCATGAAAGAGTCGGACGATCCATGAAAGAGTCGGACGATCCATGAATGAGTCGGACGATCCATGAAAGAGTCGGACGATGTAGCCCCCAAGCCCAATTCAGTTGTTGATAATCAATTCTAACAGTCAACCAGCAGGTCACGCTCTGTGCACGGCAAGGTCATTTTTTTCTTCTTTTCACGGGATGTTATTGCAATATGCAAGCTCCGATGATTTTCGAAGTTTTCCGAATAGAAAAGCTCACTTTAGATCGCTTTCTCATAAAACCAGAATATGTATTTAGACTGTTTTATTTATATTTGTTTGATTTATCATTTTCTGCTATTATTCATATCAGATATTGTACATTTATGACTGTATAAAATGATGTAATTCTTGATTTAAAAACGAGGTAAAATTATCTAAATATGTGATATGCGATTAAAAACCCTGGTCGTGACCGTTTGAAGCATTTGAATAATTATTTGCTAACACAAACTTCAATTTGAAGCATTGATCTTTCATATAGTAAGGTAAAAGGTAAAGGCGGTTGATCCTGTAATGCCCATCTCTCTTTCAAAGCGATAGGGCCAGACTCACTCCTTTTTATAATATTTCTGTGTGGAGCTCGCTACACCTCCTCCACAACGAGTCTGTTACCTTCGCGGGACTCGAACCCACAACCTTTAGATCATGAATCCAGTGCTCTACCCACTGCGCCACACATGCCCAAATAGTAAAAGATTAGAAGGGTTGATAATGATTATCTGCTTCAAATATTCACATGAAATATACAGTTTTTGTGGAAAGATCTGAATTTTGCTGTGGTTCCACATGCTCACTGTATAGACATAGCATATGGTAGGGGTATCCATTTGAAATACATGTGTTTTCCGCGACAGACACTACACGCACGGCTGGTTTACTTTATCTTGACAGGACAATACAGGTCAATAGGTTCATCGATCGGTAACGCGACTGTCTACATAGAGAATGACAGAATGTGCAAAATTTGCCAAACTAACATCATCTGTTCATGTTATTTTCCTGGTCTTGACCGTTTGAAGCAATAAGCCTTCCGAATGTTGACATTTTCCGGAGACGAAGACTACACTTTATTCGCTGCGAAATATTCAGGAGGGTAGTGACCATTTTAACGAGATATGGCAAGTTTATGGAGACACTTTTCAATGTAAATATTGCAGAAAAATTGCGATACTGTTTTCAGTATTTTTAAGATTGAAGCCTTGTTAATCATAATAAGGAGTTTATAGTGGAGATTTTACCTGAAATGACACAAAAATAGCAAATTTAAAACTATTCTCCGTTGGCCGTTGGCCGAGCGAGGTCATTCGCGCTGGCTAAAAAAGAAAACAGTGACCATTTGCGTGACATGCTAGCTGACTGTAAAGCAACATTATTTCAAAATTAATGGTACTTGTACTTACATAATATTTAGCACTACCGTATTGACACGAGCATCCCTGTTCATCTGTGCCGTCCGAACAATCGTGTACATCGTCGCATATAGCACCACATTTATTACAGTCGTCGCATGCGACGTACTTATCCGGACATGTGCAGTTTGAAATGGGTTTTGATGTTACTGGTGGTATTGCTGGTGATGTACCTGGAAAACAATTTAGTAACATGTTTCTATTTCAAAGATCGTGTAGACGAACAGGCACAATACAGGGTGAGTCAAAAAGAAGTTGTACGGATTTGAATATTTTTTCCTGAGAATGAAAAAGAAAATTGATCTAAAACTCAAGCGAGAATGTTCTTCCGATCATCTGAAAAAAAGAATGACTGAAATCGATCATGCCTATCCAGAGTTATAGCTATTTTACCAAAAGAACCCATTTTTTTTAGCTGTCCACCAATACGTAAAACAGAACAAAGTAAAGAAAATGTTTAAAACTCATCATTATCATATCAGTAAGTTATTGTTTATTCCTCATAATGCAAAATCATAGAATCCGTCAAAAAGAGAAAGTTACAGTTGTATTGTAGTCACTGATCATTTATTTTAGGCACACCATATAATTAATCGATTTGAATGATTTCTTTTGTCATATGAATACGTGTCTCATTGGTTCGTCAAATGTGTTTGGTCTATTTTTAAACAAATATTCATTCCCAAACTTCTTTTTGACTCACCCTGTATATTGATGCTATACAAGATACTACGGGAAGAAACTATATGTTTCATGAAAGTGTTATGACCAAGATTGACCGGGCAATCGATCGCACAGTGCAGCCGTGCACACTACGCTGCGTTGGGTCGAACACTTAGTGAGCGGGATATTTGATTCCGAACATAAAGTGAATTACATTAAACTGCTTGGAATTTTACCAAACCTTAGGGATACGCCTTGGTTTGGTTTGGGTTAGCTGTAGATATCAATGAAGCATTTCAAATAACACACATTTACACATCTTTCACCCATGCATGACACTTTGAATTTGAATTAGCCCGCGCACTGAGGGGAAATGCGCAGCGATTTACACGATACTGATACGGCTTATGTGCTTGTTAACAATTGGTGTTTTCTTCCCGCGTAGTGTAATCGAAAATGTGACTTTTGAAAAGTGACTTATTTTCTATATATGGTGCTAATCTTGGTTTATCTTCGTTGTTAAGTGTTATGTTTGGTATCAAAATGTGCTAACAAGATTCCTCCAAATGCATATCTAGCCTGTTTGGTAAAAAAATAATCGAAATTTACTTTAAAGGGCTTAAACAAAGTGTAAGGCTTTCTTTTGTTGAGCACTTTAGTTAGTTGACAATAAGGGTGATTATCGAAGATCTAAAAAACCCAACCCAAAATTGGCATGACTAAAGGGATTTTTGAGTGATTGACACTTGACAGCTCTCGCTTTAGTGATTGCCAAATCGCATGTAGACAACTGTTATAGATGGCGCTATTTTAAAATGAACCTATTATCAGACATGCTTAGATACGGGGTTCACTCCCCTTGTGTATGTAGCATGTTTTAGATAACAGAATAAAGAACAAATTTAAATTTACCTGTGTCTGTACATTTTTTCCCGAAACACAACAGTTTTCCGCCACTGCACGTGCTGCATCAAAACAAATAACAGTATAATGGTTTATAATAATTCATGGATAGCAAACCCATGTAATGCATGAATGTACAATCTATGGTGTTATTCAACCAAATCAGTCTAAGTTCAAAGATTTAGGCCAGAAAGAGCTTAAAACATAATTCATTAATATCGGCAATATTTCATGGTTAGACTATCATTTGAAAAAAACGCTCAATGCCGAAACGGCAGAGAGCGTAATACAAATTCATAAGTGTAGAACTTCCGGAAAAGTCGTCGTTTCATGCCGATAAAGGCTATCGTCATTCAGATCACAAGATGCTGGAAATTAGGTTGGATAGCAAACCCGTGTAATGTACATGTATGAATGTACAATATACATGTATGGTGTTATTCAACCAAATCAGTGTAAGCTCATAGATACAGCCAGCAAGTGCTTAACTTATAAAAGGTCAGAATTGTATGCATTAACACTAATTCATTAATACTGACAACATTTCAGGGTCAGACCACATTTTAAATAAAGCGCCGTTTGTAAAACACGTACACGCGTACGTACGATTGTACAGTCACGTACGGCCTCAGCTATGTGCGTGTACTTCACAATGGTAAAAGATACCGCCTATACATTTGTGTGCAGTCAAGCTTATTACGGTGTTTTATCTTATCTGATCGATTTCAATTCGCCTTAATATTCCTATAAATGGATTCTTTCTTATTAGTCATTCTGGAAGGATCACGTGGCGAAGGTGGCTTTATAGCCCTGCGGCGCTCAATCTAAATTGGACCTTAAACCGACCAGCAGTGGTTAACGATGAGAGCCCCATTCCCCTTTGGTGTCCGCACGTCGGGTCTATCCCTTGTGCCCTACGGGGTTAACGGGATGGACCGTGAGCACAGCAAACGATAGGTTGCATTACAAATAATGAATGGTACAAGTAGTAGGAAGAATTCAGATTGTTCAATCGTACGTACCGTACGCGCGCACGCGAGTACGTGTTTTACAGACGCCCTAAATAAAGTGTTCCTTTCCAAGCAAATGACGCTGTTGTTTTTATCATATGGATACAATTAGTTGCGTAGGCGATGTTTAAGATTGCTTATCGTTGGGTGTGTATGCTTTCAAATATTGCATGGCATACAAATACGAACAATGGGTGTGCTTCTTGGTGCCACTCTCTTCAAACCTATCAGCTTGTCGGCATGAGACTGAGAGGTATATCACTCTTGTTACAATAACAGAAAAAGGTGTACTTTAGGTCCCAGATTCTGGACCGGTCTAGTATTGTCCGATGCTGGAACACCCAGTAACGTTCGATACTGGTACAAAGTAAGTGTTCCAGTATCGGACGATACTGGGACCTATAAAATGTGCCAGTATCGGCAAAATTACACTGGTTAGCATGTGTACCAGTATCTCCCGATACTGGAACATAGAACCGTTCCAGTATCGCTCGATACTAGAGCACAATTTGGTGGCTCGATACTGGAGCAACAATTTGGTGTTCCAGTAACTCCCGATACTGGAACAGTAAAATCGTACCGGTATCAAGCGATACTAGCAACTTTTGTGTTAAAGTACCGTACACTTTTTCCCAATACTAACAATAAATAACCTATCATAGACCCGCGGCGACAGCTGTTGAACTCACCATTGCATACAATCTTGCATGAAAACTGCACCATGTGGGAGCTCCGTTCCATCCACATAGCACGGGCAGAAATCCATGATGATGCATTTGTCGTTGTGCAAAACCCTATCTTCTGGGCAATGGCACCCTTCGACGCAAGTATTTTCGCAGCCCATCCCCTTTTCGACTTCGGATTCGTAGCACCGACTTGGGCAAATAGTGCCACATGATTTGTAGACCATTCCATGTTTGCATGAGAGACCTATCAATACAGATTTCAATATACAAGAGTTATTATCGTCATGGCTGCTACGTATTATCGTTTAACGCGATCAAAAATGAACTCGAGAAACGTAATGGTAACAAATCCAAAAACCAATACACTTCGGAAAAGTGAGACACGAACCAAATTGAGATCCTTTTCTTAATATTTAGAAAACATACCAATTACACAATGTCTTATAAAAAGGCATTACATCCGGTCAAACGAACAGGGAATCATTTAGTGCGTAAGATTGGTTAGTTAGGAGACACTATCTCTTGGTAGAAGCTTCTTTTTTGTGCCTCTCGCGTTTCAAGCAAACCCGAACAACTCCCTCTAGGCCTCTACAAATGTATGTACACCAGATCGAGATACCTCTTCCGAAGTTCCTATTGTACCCGTCATTTGTCAATGCTACTATAAAAGCTACGGCTGAATCGCTTGATAAAAATGAGGAGGGTGACAGCTTCTATGAAAGCTGAACAAGGATTTTAACAAGCTCAAGGTAACGATAAAACACACCATACCATTTAAAAGCATACTCACCGCATAAGTCATCCTTTCGCCAAGCAATGTCGGCGCCCTTTTCATTACACAGAGTTGTGTAGTGCGCAATCGCCGTACACATAAATTCACATTCACTTTGGTCACATCCGCAGGAGTCACGCACACAATTTTCGTAAGATATTTCAGGATCGACCTTTTAATAAATCAATCGATAAATGTGTTTTAATGGTGGCTCAAAAAAGCCTAGTAACTCACCAGGTTATTGATTCCTACATTTCGATGAAATCCTTTTTGCCATCGAAATGTCGTCGTTTATAATGGAAAATGGTTCACTTTCGGCGCAGCATTTTTATAGAGGGCAGAGGTAAGATCTATAGAATCGCAATTGTCTATTTAAATTGGTTTTGATGTTTCTTATTCAAAGGGAATGGTTTACTATGCAAATGGCGTTTGATTGGATGCTACGAGGTCTTTGCTGCCTGTTGCCTATTGCCAGGTCTTAATGGATAGTAATTATATCATCGGGTGCGATCGCGTTATTCGACAGCGTTCTGCATTTACTTTAAAGCGCCGTGTTTGAGAGATATTTCGCGTGTTTTCTTTCGATGTTTAAAACCCTAACTGGTATTTTTGCCAGTAAAGTTAACGTAATACTGATGCGCGTTAGCTTAACTATCCCAAAGCTATTGGATTTTCCGCGATATGGTTGATTTGAAACGTTGAACACCAACAATGTGGAAATACCATTACACTTTGTCGGCAGTTTTCAGTCAAATATAGTTATTGTATCCTTCGTCGCTGACAATAATGAAACCTTTAAAATATATACCGTCTTATATAAACCCTAACCATCCTACATACTATAAAACCTGACGCTACTACGATCTTGCCTGCGCGATCGCACTCTCGCACCACCCTCCGCCAGGCGGGCAAACTTATGAAAAAAACTTATTTGAACAATACCCGTACGCCCTATAGATGATGTGACCTGTGACGTAGTGCCTGGAGGTATGCGTGCGCACCTACAGGGAATGTGCTTTGTAAATTAAATTAACACTTGATTGATCAATACTTACTGTGTAGAATAGTGCAGTAGCCATGGTCTGCTTCCCTAAGCACATTGAGAGACCAGGTACTACATCTGGTTGCCCGGCAGTATGCGTGCTCAGTGATGAGTATTTTGCTTTTGAATACTATATCTAGCTCAGTCGGTAGAGTCTTAGACATGGACCCACGCAGCCCGGGTTCGATTCCCGGCGCATGCAGTGACTGATTTCCCCTCAAAATTGACTCATCTTTCTCCCCGGGTAATTTAATTCCTAAAAACACGTCCGGGGAGTTAGGGTTAAAACACACCATTGTCCATGTTCTGTTACCTTGACTATATGTGCCCTAACACTCCTACACACCCCCACATCTGACGCTGCTACAATCTTGTACCGCGCGATCACCCGGTCAATCTAGGAAACCACGCTCAGCCAGGCGTTCAACTTGGAAAAAACTAATTTCAAATTTGAACAGTTTTTCTCAGGGTTTATTTGTTTTGTACCAATTGTATTTATATTATTTAATCCGAGGGGTAAAATCATCATATAAACATTTAAATGACAATATTTTAAAATTGTTGGCGTCCTATACTCGCTACCATAGTGATATTACTAAGAGTGTATTTCTCTGATCATTATCTTATCTATCGCTCAGACCTAACTGTTTAAAATCAATATATAAATGAAACAATAAAAGCACAAACAGATAAACAGAACGACCGACCGTTTGACAGACCGATGGGCACCGCGCCATGTATTCATCATTCAATACAAAACAACCAATATTAAATCAATTTTACCCTAAAACATATGGCAGTGTCCATCAATTTGATTTCACACCAAATCATTCTGATTATTAAAGCATTGATTTAAAAGTTTGCTTCGCACGCGATCAAACATGTGTTTGCATATCACTCGGTCGTGTGAAATATATGACGGAAAGAGTATCGATTTAGCCATTTCGTGTATTCTAGAATAATCTGAAACATTTCGATCAAGTTTCGAATTATCAGGAGACAATATACGATTGAAAAACTTAGGGAGCACATCAAAACTCGACCGCGTGGCAACCGCCAGTTCCGCCCGGTTGGACCGCATATCATTGTTTAATAGAAACCGGCTGCAACCGCACGGAACCCCACGGAACCGGCGGTTGCCGGGCGGTCGAGTTTTGATGTGCTCCCTTACCAAGTTATGACAGGCTTCAAAGGCTGGATTCTTAATCAGACGGCACTGGTCTTGGGCCCATAATTTCCTGTCACCATCAAATGCGTCGCAGGGATTGGTCAATGGTTTCGGGAATGGACACGAGGTGATAGTTCTCCAGCTGTGACAGGCGACAATTGCGTTAGATACCTCCCCTTGTCTAGTTCGAAGATCATTGGAACTGTCTAGATTGAAATCACCGCACTGACCGCAAACTGTTCCATGATAATCCGGGGAAAGTGTCACGGAGACACGTGTGCCAGCATCCCATTTAAGCATAATTCCTGTGGAATTAAAAATATTAAGAGATAATGCTTGTTAGCGGTTCAAGAATATGTAACCACTAAAATGATAACAACATGAGCATAAAACATGAAAGTGTGAAGATGGAATAAAAAAAATTAAAAAAATCAGTGTCATAAGAGACAAACAAGTATGAAAAGAAAATGAGATAAGTGCTAGTGTATGATAAGATAATTTGGGAAAAGGGAGCTTTAGGTCCCAGATTCTATAGTGTACTAGTATCATACGAGACACCCTGTATCGTTCGATACTGGTACAAAATTCAGTGTTCCAGTGGCACATATAATATGATATGTATCGGGCAAAACACTTCTAGGCTATTGTGTAAGAAAGTGTACAGGCACAGATTAATCGACATTCGACCGCTAACGAAAACCTC
The DNA here is from genome assembly GCA_035610835.1 of Ophiura sarsii. Taxonomy (NCBI): domain Eukaryota; kingdom Metazoa; phylum Echinodermata; class Ophiuroidea; order Amphilepidida; family Ophiuridae; genus Ophiura; species Ophiura sarsii. The sequence continues at coordinate 3,719,413 of CM069444.1, forward strand.
CTTTTTACTGAAGAGTTCAATCTTACCATAGTCTGTCTTGACCACAAAGAAAAGTCCAAAGAAATTCAATGTGTACACGGCTTTAGTGCTGATGTCGGGATCAACGGTAACTATAGGAGGCGAACCACGGATTAGACTGATCTTTGTATCATGAAGGGTTATGACGATTGATTTGGTGCAAACTCCACCGGATCCACAGGGTACGTTCTCTACTGTAATCCTAAACGTGCCCTCTCCGTCACCGCAGTGATCCTCCGTTAAAACATACTCACAGTCACCTAGTCATGTTAGAAGAAATGATATATAGGAGTAAAAAGAATCATTAAAAAGAATTCAAACATTTCATATTACAGACCAAGTCATAACACTGAACAACACCTTTTTATTAGTATAAGACAGACAGGTATAGTGAGTTTTGTATATAAATTACGAATGTATAAGAATATTTTTAAAGTTTAGTTTAAAACGGAGCTTAATTTGTAATTGTAAGCGTGCGATTCATAGACTAGAGTAGTTCTACATGGGTAAAACAGACGACGGTGGCTACGAACGGCCGTTAATTTTGAATTTCCGTTGGTTTCAATGTAACAATGGATTTTGATTATATGACCCCATAAAATTCATCATAGGTTAGAAGAAAATGTTTCCAATCCAAAACCGTTCGGGATGGCTAATCATCCCAATTGTAAATGCTATTTTTTTAAATTTAAACCGTTGTTAAGCGGTCGTCCCATTCACTTGATCAGGTAACCTCGTTCGCATATTTTAACCTGAATACTCGTGAATACGCCTATGTCCAGCGTCGTCTGATGGGTAACGTTGTCAAATAGCGCCCTCAAGCGGCCGTTCTATTAGTATTTTATCAAAATACATTTGTAAATAACGCTTACAGAGAACAGCGCCATAGCAATCCACCAAACATAAAATGATAACTAATAATAGCAGGATATTAACCTCTAATGTATATAATAATCGCTTGACATCACTAGTACTCTTCTAAGATCTAACATAGATTTATTTTTTTAAATCTAAAAATATTTTATTGATAAATAAAACTTACCTCTGAATTCGTAATGTTTATTGTCAAACGTTTCGTAGTGAGTTTCACCATACACACTGCACGTTGCTGATTAAATGGAACAACATTTACATATTACACAATATTAGTAAGATATAATTTGTACACATATCACATATTTAATATCAACAAGTTATTTAATAACATATTTGACCTGAAATTCTGTTCAATAGATAAGATTAAAGAGTATGAAACACCAAAAGTTCTGACGCAAATATCAATGAATTTCCATTATTACAAAACTTTCAAACATTTACAATATTAATGAAATGCAGACGACAATACTGTAACATATTTTAGATCATTATTGATAGTTAATACATACCAGGACATGGATCTTCCGTGCACTTCCATTCCTTTCCCAAACACGTGCTGTAATAAAATGTAAACATTAATTGAAAATACTTGTTCATTAGAGATGATCTCTTTAATCTCTTTAACAAATACTTCCACGTGTCATCATAAAGAGCTCAGAGCCAATGACAACAACAGTTCATGTGTTTCTACATGGACGTTAGGATTTGGTCTGATGTGACCCATCCCAAAGACTGAAATCTTTTTCAACCGAAATGGGAATCAGGATTGAAACTTGCACATGTACCGTTGAACACGTTGAAGTTAGAACCCAAGATTTGCTAGTGCAGGGATTATTACCTCTATTGAATAAGAGATGATACTATGTGTGTTTCATAGCACCTGTATGTTTAAAAAGAGCGGTGATTAGTATGGGCATTGGTAGTCTCTTGCGACAATAGCATGGCCCTTGTAAGTTGTAGTGGTTGTTTTGACACAAAACTAACGTTAACACATTGATGACACGGTGAAAGCGTAAATACTTCTAACAATATCAACATATTAAATTATCGCAAACATTCATCGTCCGATTAACGTAACTATATTTGTGATAATTGAACATAATGGGCCGTATTCTCGTACTAAACACGGTTTTAGCTTAACACGGGGTTTAACTAAACGCGTGTCTAACTTAAACGTGAGTTTTTCCTTTAAACGACGTGTTTAACAAAACACGATTTTAAACTCTGCAAATATCGTTCCCAGAGTGGTCATGCGTCGATTGTATACAGGTATTTATTACATTGTGGCCCTAATGGGTTACAATAGATATCAACCGAATGCATTAAATACACGGTACCTGTAAAGACTACACGAGCAGCACGTCAACTTGCACCGGGTACGGTTGAGTGATCATTCAAGGCATACAGTTGGTGTGCGAGTCTAGTTAAACGCGCATTAAACTACCCCCATACCCATGTTTAAAGTTAGACACATTTCGGCGAGTTAGACGCGTGTTTAAGTAAAACAAATGTACGAGAATCGCGTTTAGTTAAACGCTGTGTCTAAAGTCAAAGTTAGACGCGTGTTTAGCTTAAAACCGTGTTTAACTACGTACGAGTATACGGGCCAATAATTACACCCAGGGTTTTTATAAAATTAAACTCGAACCCACGCACACATAGGTAATGTGTGAATAATGTTCAGATCGACATTAATAGATGCAATCGTTCCGGGAAGCTTCAACAAGCTTCATCACGGGTGATAGATGGACTGTTGAAGGGGTTCTTATAATAACCCTAACGCTACTACGTCTCACAGTCACCTCACAGCCAGCACCACGTGACTTGCGCGCGCACAAGTTCTATCTCCTGTAGCACTAAACTACGGGTATATATGGTCTCCGATTTCTTAGCCTGTGAAGCCCTCCCCCCGTGGCTGAGTGTTAGTATATCTTGCCTGTCACGCGGCCGACCCGGGTTCAACTCCCGGCGCCGGCGGACATAATTTTTCCCATTTTTTATTTAACCCCCTCCCCCTGTTCTTCGTTCCATCCCCACTGCCACGTTCTAGGGTTAGGGTTAATACGACACCACACAGTGCATTTCTATAACCCTAACGCTACTACGTCTCACAGTCACCTCACAGCCAGCACCACGTGACTTGCGCGCGCACAAGTTCTATCTCCTGTAGCACTAAACTACGGGTATATATGGTCTCCGATTTCTTAGCCTGTGAAGCCCTCCCCCCGTGGCTGAGTGTTAGTATATCTCGCCTGTCACGCGGCCGACCCGGGTTCAACTCCCGGCGCCGGCGGACATAATTGTTCCCATTTTTTATTTAACCCCCTCCCCCTGTTCTTCGTTCCATCCCCACTGCCACGTTCTAGGGTTAGGGTTAATAGATTTTTTTGTCTAGGTGGAAAATGCTTTCAATAACCCTCCACAAATGTTAGAGATTTTTCGCAATCCGAAACTGATAAGGAGAAGTAGTAGGAAGCATAAGGAAACATTGTGTCAAGATAATTGTTAATACCAAACCTAGCTATTCTAACATTTCAAGAAGCGAGTTATTCTACGAATAGTCATATCCGAGTTTCTTCCAACATAAAGGGCCGTATTCTCGTACTAAACACGGTTTTAGCTTAAAACCGTGTTTAACTAAACGCGTGTCTAACTTAAACGTGAGTTTATCCTTTAAATGACGTGTTTAACAAAACACGATTCTAAACTCTGCAAATCTCGTTCCCAGAGTGGTCCTACGTTGATTGTATACAGGTATTTAATTCATTGTGGCCCTAATGGGTTACAATAGATATCGACCGAATGCCTTAAATACACGGTACTTTTAAAGACTACACGATCCGCACGGCAGCTTGCACCGGGCACGGTTGAGTGACCATTCAAGGCATACAGTTAGTGCGCGAGTTTAGTTAAACACGCATTAAACTACCCCCGTACCCATGTTTAAAGTTAGACCCATTTCGGCGAGTTAGACGCGTGTTTAAGTAAAACAAATGTACGAGAATTGTGTTTAGTTAAACGCTGTGTCTAAAGTCAAAGTTAGACGCGTGTTTAGCTTAAAACCGTGTTTAACTTCGTACGAGAATACGGGCCTTTGTTCCTACAATAGCCTCTTTCCTCCTCGAAAAATGTTTTTCAAATTTGAAAACACCTTCCCCGCTTGTCTCCAAAAGGATACTCCATCTCATTCACCTTCAATAATAATATCTGCATCTTACTATATCATTGTATATATCGTCGATGTTCTGACATAACGACACATCACAACAGAATTAAGTAAAGTGATGTGTCGTTATGTCAGAACAGCGACGATATATCGTCGTGCATACGTCCTGCTTCCTGCGGGTAAATTCAAAATTCGAATGACACTGAAATTAGAGCTGTAACAATGCTCTCGACCGGGAATGACACATTATGAGCTACCTGTTACTGGATTTCACTGTCATTGCTCTAAATAGATGCTGAACTACCGGTTGGCGAAACGCTCTACAGTCATTAAAAAAAGTAACTATACAGGTAATACATTGGCTTTTAACTTTAAAAATATATATCCTACCAAAAAATATTAAATAATAAAGTTGTTGAAAAGTTTATCTTCTTTAATATAAGATATTGCACGTTAGGATCGGTTGAATATTGAAGAGGTGACAATCCAAAATGTAAGGTAAAGTCACAATTTCATTTTCACACTTTGCTTGTCAACACGGGGGGGGGGGGGGGGGAAGTATGACAGCATTGACATGTAGCGTGTGTGTGGTGTATTGATCCATCGGAACAATACGGCCGACTCTCCAACCTGCGCATGCATCCCAAATTGCACTACACCCGGTAATCGATATGTACCCATAGCTGGGTCCGCGTGTAGAAAATAAAAATGTGAAAATAAAAATCAGACTCTACCTTAACTTTTGGAGTGTCACTACCTCAATAATCACCCAATCCTAGCGTGCAATATCACATAAGAAGATAAATTTCTCAACAACATGTTTAGGTAGGATAAATATTTTTAGAGTTAAAAGTCCATTTATTACCTGTAACGTTAATTATTTTGATGACTGTATGTTGATTACTTACCATTTGTTGCAATCCATGTTTGCCACTTCGTCCCGCTGATATTCCCTTTTACCCATCTTACATGGGCAATCTGTTTTCTCTACACAGGTCCCCCGGTACAATGCTGTACCCGACGGGCATGCGCAACCGGGAGTGCAACTAGTCTTTTTACACGCAAGCTCCATGTTCTGACAAGTCTTTTCACATTCCACACAGTCACTCCACATTTTCCCTCTGTCACAGAGCGTATTAACTACAAGAAAATATACAAACATTTTTGCTACATGTTGTACCAACTATAGACCATTTCAAATTGAGATCGGAAATCTTCGGAAAAACAGGTCACGTGGAGTAGGTGCGTTGCGCGTTCTTCGCAACAGTTGATCGCATTCACAGCATTGCCCTAGTTGATTGTCCGCCCATGTTTACATACACGCGTGCACACATGAGAAGTAAAACGTGGAACGAGACTATTTTGTTTTTTTATCAACAAAGGCGTTGATCGGCAAATTCCAAATGTATCGAGCAGCGGTAAAAAGTGAAAATATTACCCCAAATCTCTATCATCTCACCGTTTGTTGTTACTGAAATGCCGCAACATCAACTTTGTGAGGGATACAATCTATCATCAACACCAGCGCAATCTACCACACGGGCAGACGGGTGAAAAACATGTTTGTTTTTCTCCGCACATGGCCATGACCTGTCAGGAGCTGACAGGTCATGTAACCGAGCGTCAAATCACTCGGCTAATCGGAAGCATTCGGGTGGTCGTATATTTTCGGATTTGAAATAGTCTATAGCATAATATTTCTACTAATATTTCTACTAGTCCTTAAATATAACAGAAATGAGCCGTTAAAGGTCATTAAAGCTACACAAAGTATGCCTTAAACTATTCACGTCTATTAACCTTTCATACATAAAAGATAACAGTGAATTCATGAACATCATTAAAATACATTAATTTAATGCTACCAAATTTTAAAAAAAAATCCAACATTGACCGAATAAAAAATCAAACATATTTGTAAATATGACCTAATCGAACAGTTTTGGTTAATAATGTATAGCGAAACAAATGTAAATATTGTAAAGGACAGTTTACTTAAATCTATATTCTACACAAGTAATTTCATAATGAGGTATGGTTGAAACTCTATGAGTATTGATTTCAGTGTCTATATCTTGTATCCTGTATCGTAAATTCTATCGTTGATTTCTTACCGTCACAATCTTTTTCTGTACATGTCCACCGACCGTCATCGCACTCACTGAAAATAAGAATAGTTTAAAACATTGTATATAATATCCTTACAACGAATCGAGTACTGAAACACCTTGTTAACCAGTTACTTCAATGTCTATTCAGCTCAGCGGTCTTAACCCCCTGAGAACTACCGGCCGATTGGTTAAAAAGATGGATACCTTATTAAATGAACCAATGAGAGACATTGTTAGAATAATTGTATCCCTGATAAAGATGGGAGTGAAACATTTTACAAGCTGCATCTGAATTGGCTATTCATATGAGTACATCTTGTAATAAACTAATCAGAACCACTGTAAGATAGACAGGTAGACCCCAGGGGGTTAAACGATAGCGATGTACTTTTAAATCGGAATTTGACATATTGCTAACATGTATGTACAGATGTGCTTGTGATTAAGTTCCAGTTTGGTATTGTCTGTAGGGTGAAATGTTGTTTTATAGTTCTCGTAATAAGCTTAATAGTGGTAGTGATATGGAACATTAGCGTCCGGTTGGTTTAGAATTAAACGCTTTATCGTGACGAAAAATAACTCCGAGGGTGTCGAATTATACGTACCAAATATTGCCACATATCTTCTCCCTCGTGAACCCTGGTTCGAACCATTTATCAGCGAAGAAACAATGACACTCTTGTTTATTTATGCATTCGTCGATTCTGTCATCCCATACCTAAACAACAATATTACATAGCAATTCAATTTAAATACAGTGAACACGGTAACTGGACAATTATGATATGTTTCAAATCGAAAGCCGTAATGTTCAATGCTGAAGGGGATTCAGTTTCTTCTCACTTTGCTCCAAAAAGACTGGCGTGGACACTAAATTGTAAGCTGAGAATTATAAGGTTCAAAATGGCATTTTGGTCCTTTTACGATATTGCCCTTTTATGTTCACAGACAACAAGATAAACATAAGAAATGTAACCGGAACTTAGCTGCGTCTATAAAACATGTATCTTGTAAACACCTCATTATACAGCTTACAGAATGACAATTTCAAAAATACAAATATCTCCAAAAACACTGAAATGTCAGTTATAATTCTTCGTTCACGAAATGTTGATATTGGCCATCGATATCGTTTCAAACTTTATTCTTATACCACACAGCATGTGCGAGAAATTGTGTTTATTATAAGAATATGCAGGTGTGTGTCAATATGCCGCATTGACATAGTGTTTCATGACAACCACACGATACAATATATTCTGTCGACGACTTTATACATTTCAAAGATATGAAGTCTGCTGATTCACCGGTAGCAGCAAATTATACAGCGCTTTCAGAAACCACATTACCTTGCCATTTGGACAGAAACACCCTTCAACAGGTATATCGACACATCCATCATCAAGTGCTAGTTCAGCGCATGTCAACCCGCAAGTAGGACCATCCTGCATGTAAACCTTGCCTTCCTCGCAAGCCATTGCTGTTAATACAAAACAATAACACGTTATTTGTAAAAATACATGTGATTATTACGCGTGTGTTTGGGTCTCACACGCGAGAGTCAAGTTAGCCTTAAGGAAGCTAATGTCTCCGTAATAACTGAACCTAATTAAATGCGATTTTCTCCCGATTATAGGCAACAAATTTGACTTAATTTTGCTCTATCACGACACTTATTTAGGAAGTTACGATCACCTAAAGGTGCGTTGTAAATATTTTGTGACACCCGATGTACATGCGTCAATGCAAGAGGACGCGACACAATGTATACTCACGGAAGAAATCCTCCGTTCTCCATGTAATAAACTGGTCAAGGAGAACACACTCGTGGCTGTAGGCTGCCATTGCTTTCTGCTCGCATCCTGTTTCCTCTTGCCCGCAG